>CM065463.1:10678347-11334889 GCA_032872475.1 Leptopilina myrica (nomen nudum) | reverse complement strand
TACTTACTTAAAAATTAGACAGTTAAAAGTAAATAATATTCTCCTAAACTAGTAAAAATCAAAATTAGGAACAAAGTAAGTAAAATTCCCATTTTCCTCCACATGGTTTAGATTGTTAAATGGAATGAAGTGTGGAAATAATTTCTCCTTTTATGTAATATTGCTACCCTTCATCATTGACAGCGTATGTTACTGGTCGCATTTATCGTCCGAGTCTAACGCATGCCATTAATGTCGACCGCATCCTACCCCACCCTTTTTACTTTACCTCCTCTCCTCTCCTCACCACCCCCCTATACAGACCATCGTCGAGTGTTGGGACTGTAATATAGTGTAACATGGCAGCCGTTTATTACAGCTGGTATAGTATAGGTACAGTCAAGTGCGCAATTATGCAACATAATTGCCCGTGCATAAACATAATTATCCCCTTGTAATATCTTATGGTAACTGACAGTTTAGAATTTTAATCGTTCAATCATTTTCATTATAGACAAAATGGTCCGATTTCTTTTCAATAGTAGTATAGAAAATAATTATTTTTTCAAATTGTCAAAGAAAGTACTCTTATTCCCTGTGGTATTTTTTTCTTCAATAACTTCAATTAACTTTTTTTTTCTTCTTCTCTCTCTTCGATAGCTTCAACTCTTTTTCTCCTTCTCTCTCTTCGATAACTTCAATTCTTATTTCTCTTATTTTTCCTTCTTTCTCTTCGATAGCTTCAACTCTTTTTCTTTTTTTCTCCCTTTCCTTCATTTTTCTTCGCTTTAGCATTAATTTAGGATTCACTCGCAAAGAATAATAAGATATTTTTTTGAAAATTTTAACCACCCTCCCCAACTCGTAAAAATGTTACCTTAGTGCCATTTCTTCTATTGAACATAAAAACTTGCTTGATCCCCCCTCCTCCTTAAGGCCTTACCTAGTTTATGAATCGTGCCTTCTTATTTTTTTTATTAGTTTTCTATTTTTATTTATGTTTATTATTATTATTATTGTTATTATTATTATTGTTATTATTATTATTATTATTATTATTTTATTAGTAAATATTTTATTAGTTTAATGTTTGTTTTTTATTGTTTTATTGTTTTGTTGTTTTATTATTTTATTTTTTTTATTATTTTATTATTGTTTTAATTCAACAAACTCGTGAAGAATAAAGCTATTTCTTTACTTAATAACTAAAGAAAAAATAAGAAGAAACAATTAACATTTGAAATAATATTAAATAAATTTAAAAAACAAATTTATAAAATGAAAGTTGGATAAAATTTCGAAACTAAAAATAGAAACATACGAACGTAAAAATTGGAACCACATAAACAAAATATATTTAATAATAATAATAATAATAATAATAATAATAACGAAGCACTCGAGTAAACTCTAAAAAAACTAAAAAGACAATATTTTTGTATTACAAATCCTCATTGAAGGGAAAAATAAAAATGCTAAGATATTTTCCCCTTTGCCTGGATTTATTTGAGGTTTAAACAACGAAGCGTGACTGTGTGTTGAATATCAAAAAGTATTTGTTAGAATAAAGAAGGAAAAAAAATAGAAAAGATAAAAAAAGAGAAGAGAAGAATAAAAGAGAGACAGAGAAATAGAAAAAGAAAACGATAGAGAGAGAGATTAACGAATTATAGGAAAAAAAACGAAAAAGAGAAGGAAGAAGAGAAAATAGAAGAAAGAAAGAGAGAGAGAAAAAAGAGAGAAAAGAAAGAAAGAAACAGAAAAAGAAAGAAAACGAAAGAAATAGAAGGAAAAAAATAAAGAAGGTGAAAGAAAGAAAAGAGAGAAAAGAAGAAAGGAAAAGAAAGAGAGAGAGAGAGAGCGAGAGAGACTCGTCTAGCAGACCTTGAACGTCCCTTTAACTAGCCTCGCTCAGTCAAGGTTACCTTGTTCCTATGGTAGAAGGAAGGAAGGAAGGGTGAATTCCCGTAACAAGCAGACTGCATTTTGCCATCGTTTCAAGGACTTTGCAGCTGCGAGGCGAATCAAGTCGCTTCCTTCTCCCGTGTCCCGACACACAATTCCACAAGGTGTCGTATATCTGCCACGTGTCACATTCAAAGACTCACTTTCCATCTACCTTCAAATATCGACTCTGATAATGTCAATACATGTCACAGTCACGAGTCAAATTAGTCACGATTCCAGATCAAAATACTGTCGCTCAATTTCAAAACACTATATCTATTCTCCTACAATTTATTAATCTGTAATTTTTTCCTTTTTTACTCTTTAATTCAATATCTTTTCAATTTACTGAATTAGTAAAAATGTTAACTAATTTGAATTAGTCACTGACTTTTTGCTTTTAAATTAGTCAATTTTCCAAAAACAAAAAATTAGTAGACATCACTATTTGTTAGTAAAGTTTACTAACTCAAAAAAAAGTCAGTCACTGATTCCAATTTGTAAACATATTTACTAATTCAAATTTGGAGACTTATTCTCTTTATCTAATTACTCTCTTAGTCTCTTCATTTGAACAATTTGTAAACATAATTACTAATTCAAATTTAGAAAGTAATTCTTTTTAATTAATTACTCTCTTAATTTGAATCAACTGAAAAAAAGAAAAAATACAAGAAAGAAAGAGAGAAAACAAAATATGAGAAGAAAAGGTAACGAAAGAAAGAGAAGGAAAGAAATGATTTTAAATAATGATTTTAACTGACAACTGAAAATTTAGTCGCTGACTAAATTCTTTTGAATTAATTACAAAAAACTTATCTTCAGTAAAAAAAATAACTGATATTCAGTTAAATATAGCTAAAAAATTAATTCAATTTGACTAATTATTAAAGTTTTTAATTTGACAATAAAAATACTGGAACTGTCATTTTTAACTATTTTTCAGTAGAAATATTACTATCTAAATTTGTGACCGACTACTTGCTTCTAAATTCCAAAAAAAATATGAATAGGGAAGGAAACGAAAGAAAGAGAAATTATTTATTATTTTTTTTATTTTCAACTGATTCAAATTTAGGAAGTAGTTCAAATAAATTTCATTTTCATTTGCTTTAATTAAATTGTCTTCACTTATTTGTACTTTAATTAATTTATTTTATTTACTTGTTCATTTAAAATACGAATACTAAAATATACCATATAGTTTAATTAATTTTTATTTTAAATGAAATAAATTTTATTTTATTATTTGCAAAGAGTTCATTTATTTCAATTTTATTCTGTTTCGATTACTTTTAATTTAATTATTTCAATCAATGTTAACTTAATAGTATTATATTGCAATCTAATTGTATAAGTGATACTGCAATTTGAAAATTGGTCCAATTTTCCCTGTATCAATTTGATCCATCCACTTTAGTATCAATTTAATACATCAAAAAAAAAATGGTAATTTAATTTTCTTCTCATTGTTTTAATTTATTTCAAATTTCTAGTATTTTTTACTTTCAAATTTGTTTTATTTTTATGTATAGATATTTTTTTCGGAATCATTCTAGAATCACTTTATCGTTTTAATTCACTTCTGAAATGTTAATCTAAAATTTATCTTTAAATCGATGTTTTTTAAAAATAATTTTTCAAAAAAGGTTTTTTTTTAGAATTATCAAATTAATTCGTTTACAAATGAATTTTATGTGAAATTTCGATTATTAGAAAATTCTTCAATTAGATATGTATTCGAAAATAAAAATAATAATTGAAAGAAAATTCAATTAAACTTTTTAAAAAAATACTACAGAATTCACTGAGAAAACGATTTATTTGATTCAAACATATTTTGTTTAAATCAAACTTAAAATATCTTTGCTATACAGTTAAACAAATTTCAGTTTAATTCAAAAATATTTTTTGGTTTATTTATAGAAATAATATATTTGAATCAAACATAATTTATACTTGATTTTATAAATTATTTATTATCAACTTTGAAGTTTGGATCAAACATAAAATTTTCAAACATATTTTTTGTTTAAACCAAAACAGAAAATATGTTTGAATTAAACATAATTATTCAAACAAAAATTAATTTGGAATGAAAGCAGTAAATATTTTCTATATATTAGAATTAAGCTTACAAACTAATTTCAATGAAAGAAAGTCACTTAAAATTATGTTTTTACTTGAAAAAAATATAATGTTTTCTCAGTGTTGTTAATTAAAAATGTAAAAAATTCAAATTTTCAAGGATTTTAATTTGAAACCTTTTAAAATTCAATTATTTCTAAAAATTCATGCTATATTGTTTTCAATATTTAAAGATATAATCTAAATTTTATCTGAAATTTATTTTTAAATCAATATTTATTAGAAAAATCTCAAAAAATTCAATTATTTAATGATGAAAATTACTTATATTAAATAATTGACTTTTGATCAACAAATTTTTAAATAATAAATTGACTTTTCCTGACAAATTTTAATACAAATTTTTAAGTATTGTATAAAATATTTTGAATTTCTTTAAAGAATTTTATTAAAATTCCGGAAAATAATTGAATTTTGCAAAAAATTTTATTACACTTTCTGAAAGTAATTGGATTTAAAAATGTTTTTTTTAAATAATTAAATTATTTTGGGAAATTTTATTAAAGTAGTAGATAATAAAAATTATTATTGCATAGAGGGAAGTTTTTGAAAGTAAGTGAAATTTTTGCCAAGAATTGTTGGCAAAGAAAACAAATTTTATTTTTTTTATTTTTATTAAAATTTTGAAATATTTCAGTGTCTAAAATTAGAATTCAAGAATAAACAGAATAACTTTAGAAAACAACAATTTTCGATAAAAATTCCCTGACTTTTCCGGGTTTTTTCAAGATTTATAAAATTCCCTGACATATCCAGGTTTTCAGGTTGCGTGGCCTGAGGTATTTCCAAAAAGAAAAAACAGTGTAAAAAAAGAAATTACACATTTGAAAAACTACACATTTGTTGTTACTTCAAGGAAGAAGATTTTTGAACGTTCAAAAAGAAGGTACTTTAAGAAAGAAGACACTTTAAGAAAGAAGATACTTTAAAAAAGAAGATACTTTAAAAAAGAAAATACTTTTAATATAAGAAGACACCAATTATCCCATGATAATTCGAAAGTAAGAAACGAGCAATCCATATTTGCAGAATGCAATATAAAAATTTATAACTGTGAACAAAAAGAAAAAGAAACCTTAAACGACAAAAAGAAAAAGAAATGTATAACTGTCTTATTGGAAAAGAAGCGGATGGATAAGAGAAGAAATATATAAAAATAGTTTCGTAATCGGTTTGCCATTATGGGAACAACGTCGGTTGCTCTTGGTTTGAAAGTTACATAACGTGAGTATCGTCTGGTTCACAGCCGTGACCTCGATCTGACTTCAACTTGGAAAGCGACATGAACGAGAATGATGCGCCTGCGCCTATATGTAGACAGGAATTGAAGCACTACCCATACAATTTTCCATCGCACAAATACCAGCACCACCATAAGCCAGACGCAAACTCCCGGAGCAGACAAAACAACCACGAACGAGAGAGAACCATCACAACACTGTGTATAGCGCAAAACCTTCTTGCCTCAAGTATATAGAAACGTTGCCCAGAAATAGCTATCGAAGCTTAAAGCTTGACTGCACTTCAACTTTAGCCACCGTTGCTGATTCAATTCGACTTGGTGTAAAGACTTGTTGAGTACTCTTCCGTTTTACGACAGCAAAGCCAGTGAAACAATCGATTTTCTATGACTTCAACACTCGGAAGTGGTTTTTCTTTCATAATTCAATCCTTTTTTTTTCTTTATTTCTACAAAGTAGTGGCTTTCTTTCCTGTCAGAAGAGAAGTTGCTTTTTGGATTTATTATCGCTCTCTGGATTGTTTTACTGCATTTTTTCGATTTGCGACTATTTTTCATTTCTTTTTTATCAAATGTGCGGTATTATTTTTTATTCTTATTTAATTGAATCGCGATATTCCAAAAGGGCTAAACTCGGTTTTTTTTAATTTTACAGGAGAGACAAAAAACGTTTTATTACAAACAGCTTTAATTAAAAGAGTCTAGTTTTTTTTCATAGTAATTAGATGCTATTTTGTGTGAGAAAATAATAAAATAATTGTCTTAAATTAAAGTTGTTTGTAGAAAATTCATATTATAATAGTCAGAGTTGAGCCCTTTTTGGAATTCATGAAAAAAATCCAATCGTTTTAATCATAAAAATATATTAATTAAATATTTTACTATCGAGAATCAATTCAATTATTTTTTTATTTAATTTCAAAATATAATAACTTTTTTTTGGGCTCAAAAACAATTCAGCAATAGGTTAGAAAACAAAAAAATCTTAGATTAAAAGTCAAAGGAAAACACAGTTTAATACATTTTTCTCCGTGAAAAGTACCACAGATGAAATTTTCCTTTTAAGAAAACGTTAATGAATATATAACAATGCAAAAAAATACAAAAAAGTAAAATATGAAAAAATCCGAGTTGAGCCCTTTTCGAAATTCGTAATTCAATCATTATTCTATTATATTATTTTGATATTTCTACTTGTTCCTCTATCAAAAATTTGTACTATTAAATTCATCCTTTTTTCTTGCAAAGTAATTGGATAAAACTTCTATTAATTTCATAATATTTCTATTTGAATAAAATGAGTCTACGGTATTGAGAAAAAAAAATTCTATTGTAAAATTAGAATTTTCTAATTAAAAATGTAAAATCAGTAGTATAAGACAATTAGTGAAACAAATAGTCACAGTTTTCAAAATTCATACTTAAAATTTTTCAATTAATAGTAAAAAATAACAAAAGCTATGAATTCTTAATTTTTTCTTCATCCATTAGTAGTAAATGTCAATTTTCGTCAGACATAATTTCACAAACTTTTGAATTAATATAGTAAAAGTTTGTCTAAGGAGGAAGTTTCCTTCATTGTCGGAATAAATATTTTTCTTTCTTTGTCTCAAAAATTTTTAATCAGACTGAAATTAAAAAAAAATTTAAATGTTGGACATTAAAAACTTACTTTACGTTTATTACTATTAGTGGTAAAAGATAATTTTAATATGACTAGATTTTCCGAATTTGAATTTTGCATCTTGTATAAAAATAGTACAAAACAATTCTATCCAAAAATGATTTCCCACATCTAATTATTTTTATTTATCTATTTATTAGTAGTAAAATAATAGTCTAACCAAACAGAATTTTACCAATTGTTATATTAGTAGTAACAATCATTTCCTGTAGAAAAAAATATTTTTCAATTTTTGTTTAAGTAATTTTTGAACATACAGAAATTTTCGATTTTAAATTTTCTATATTTATCTATTAAGAGTAAAAAATAATTTTATACAGACGAAATTTTCCATTTAAAAAATTTTTACTGCTTTATTAGTAGTAAAAGACAACTTTATTCAGACAGAAAGTTATCAATTGTCGAATTAGTAGTAGAAGTCAATAATTGTAGTCAAATTTTAATAAAAAAAATATTCACTGTAAATTGTAATTTTTACTATAATTTCGTACAATTATTTTGAACATTTTAAACTAATTTTTCTACTAGCAGTAAACAGTAATTTTACACACAAGAAATTTTTACACTTCGAATTTTTTACATTCTTCCATTAGCAATGAATGTCAATCTTGGTCAAATTCAGTTTTCCAAATTTTTGAATTCATAGTAAAAATTTTTATTAGTAGTAAGTTTAATTCATTGTCGGAATAAATATTTTTCAATCTTTGTGGAAAAAGTTTTTAATCAGACTGACATTTTCAAACTTTTATTAAACCTTGAACTTGAAAATTTACTTTACTTTTATTACTATTAGTAGTAAAAAGTAATTTTAGTCTTGATTAACCTAATTTAAATTTTGTACCTTGTTGTATAAAAATAATAAATAACAATTTTAGACGAAAACATTTCTTACCTAAAATATTGTTGTATTAGTAGTAACAGTAACTTTCTGCCGAATTTTTTTTTTAATTTTTGTTAAAGTAATTTTTAGTCATAAATAAATTTTTCGAACTGACTTTGAATTTTATGCATTATTATTATTACTATTAGTAGTATCGAACAGTTTTAACAGACACTCGAGATTTTAATTTTTTTTATTAGTAGTAAATATCAATTATAGTAGGAATAACTTTTTTATTCCTTTATTAGTAGTAAAAAATTTTTAGTTAGACCGAATTTTCTTCTTTTTAATTTTCTATACCTATTAGTAATAAAAACAATTTTATTCAGACCGAATTTCCCTTTTAAAATATTTGTATTGCTCTATTAGTAGTAAAAGATAACTTTAATCAGACAGAAGTTTATCAATTTTTGTATTAGTAGTGAAAGACAATTTTATAGTCACATTTTAAATCTACTTAATTTAAATTCTCTCTGGTGAAAGTTGTCTTATACTACTAACAAAAAAAAAAAATTAAAAGTGGAAAATTTACACTGAATAAAACAGTCTTTTGCTAGTAACAGAAAAATGTAAAAAATTCAAAACAAATTAATTTCTGGTACATTTTCTGAACAGTCAGTGAAGGTCAGTAGCGGTCAGACGAGAACATACTAAACCCTTCCCTCAAGTCATTTACAATTCCAATTGAAAATATTCAGTGAAAGATTAAAAAGGATTCTTTATCGAGAACTCGTAACATTTAATATTAATAATAGAAAAGAAGAAAAATAAGAAGAAGAAGAAGAAATATCGATTTCAGCGACCTTGTCAAATACGGCAGGATGTCTGATGATGCGCACCATTGATAAAATTCTGGTCTCAACGGGTGGGAAATCGTGTTTTCGTCGACCTTGTCAGTGCTCAAGTTTTTACCGATATTAGACTATTGCTTATTTCGTTTTTCGGTCCCTGAGGTGAACTTCATTGCCTCCTAAAGTCCCTACTCAGCACGACGTCCTATTTATATGCAATATTTTTTATTTCATATTCGAAAAAAGAAAGGACTTCAGTCAGACATTTACTGACAGAAGACGATTAAGAAAAAACATTTCTCAATATTAACATTATTAATACTTTAAAATACACTTCAAAATACTTAAAATAACCTCAAAATACACTCTAAATTTCGGAATAGAATTCTCTTCAAAGTTCAAATAAATTTTTCCAACATACCTTAAAGCCCCGCTTAAAATTTCAGCACATTTCGTAAGAATTTAGTGACAAAAAATTTCCTTCTTGAAAATTTTCTTTCAACTAAAAACATTTAAAAAGCAAAATTAACAAACTTTAAATTTAAAATCAAAATTAAAATTTGGATAATACAATTTTTTTAGAACAGTTCTTTTTTGAGACACCAGAGATTATTCTTGACCCAATTTTGAAACGATGTTACATTATTCCATTTTAATGAGAAGAGGGAAGAATATTTATTCTAAAGAGAAAATAAATGTGGATAAAATAAAGAAACTTGAAAAGGGGGAAAATGTGAAAATAAAAAATATTCCGAGAGGTTTCATAACAGTCAATGAAGGAAATATATGAGATACTTTTGTCAGTTTTACGATGGAACTCACTATCAATTGTTCTCATTTCATCTCGTGACCCTAACCTTGTCTATATCGCCCACAAGGTTTATTATATACCACCATCGTCGAAACCTTGAGGCAGTCTACTTGATTCTTACGTTTCATATAATACAAAAAGGTGTGACTGATATATACAGGGTTTTCTACCATGAATAGAGACTTCTAGATTAGACACATAAAGCAATAATACTCTAATCTCTTAGTACTTTTTTCTTCATTTATTTATTTTTACCTTTTTTTCATGCCTTAATAATAATTATTACATTCCACTGCTCTCTAAAATTGAACTAGTAAAAATGTTTAGTAATTTTAATTAGTGACTGACTTTTTGCTATCGAATTAGCAAATTGGTAAAAAATAGTTCAAATTAGTATTTAGTAAAAAATTAATATTTGGGAGAAAAAATTGACTAATTCGAAAACAAAAAGTCAGTCACTAATTAAAACTAGTAAGTATTTTTACTAATTCATATTTAGAGAGTGCAATAAACATCAATATGGGTCCTTCTCTCTAAATATTTTGAAATATTTCTTTACGTCACTTAAGATAAGATTCTCTTTTAATCTCTTATCATTTTGTGTATAGAGAATTAAAAAATTCTAACTTTTATCTCTTTTACTATTATTTTTCAATTCATTTTATTGTTTACAAACTATTAATAAATTATAATCTATAAATATTTCAAAACAAAATTTTTAAAATAAAAAACTTTAAATATTACCCAATTTTTAAAAAGACATTTTTATATATTACATATTCTTTTGTATTATTTTTTAATAAAATATTTTTTCAAATATAAAATAAGTATTTAAAAAAGAAGTTTAAACAAAAAATATTTAATTTATCTGAATAAATAATAATTATATGATAATAACTGACTAAAGTTGTATTTTACTACTAATAGAGCAATACAAATATTTTAAAAGGAAAATTCGGTCTGAATAAAATTGTTTTTACTACTAATAGGTACAGAAAATTAAAAAGAAGAAAATTCGATCTAACTAAAATTTTTTTTTACTACTAATAAAGGAATAAAAAAGTTAGTCCTACTATAATTGATATTTACTACTAATAAAAAAAATGAAAATCTCGAGTGTCTGTTAAAATTGTAATTGTAAAATTGTAGTAATAATAATAATGCATAAAATTCAAAGTCAGTTCGAAAAATTTATTTATGACTAAAAATTACTTTAACAAAAATTTAAAAAAAATTTCGGCAGAAAGTTACTGTTACTACTAATACAACAATATTTTAGATAAGAAATGTTTTCGTCTAAAATTGTTATTTATTATTTTTATACAACAAGGTACAAAATTTAAATTAGGTTAATCAAGACTAAAATTACTTTTTACTACTAATAGTAATAAAATTAAAGTAAATTTTCAAGTTCAAGGTTTAATAAAAGTTTGAAAATGTCAGTCTGATTAAAAACTTTTTCCACAAAGATTAAAAAATATTTATTCCGACAATGAATTAAACTTACTACTAATAACAATTTTTACTATGAATTCAAAAATTTGGAAAACTGAATTTGACCAAGATTGACATTCATTGCTAATGGAAGAATGTAAAAAATTCGAAGTGTAAAAATTTCTTGTGTGTAAAATTACTGTTTACTGCTAATAGAAAAATTTTCAATTTTCATTTTCAAATTAGTTGAAAATGTTCAAAATACTTGTTCGAAATAATACTATAATAAAAATTAGTTGAAAATGTTCAAAATAATTGTTCGTAATAATACTATAATAAAAATTACAATTTACAGTAAATATTTTTAATACAATAATATAGTAATTATTATTATCAAAATTGATATTATATTACTAATGTTATAATAATTATTACTAATGTTTTAATATTTATTATTAATAATATAATATCACTTTACTACTTTTTATAATTATTATCATCAATGAAAAAAATATTACACTTTTAAAAATTATTTTTCTTTCAAGTTTTTACTTAGTAAGGAATTTAAATGATTCAAATAAGAAAATTATTTGATTTTTTTGTCCCAAATAATTTTTGCTTAAGTCAATTAAATGGTATTTGCTTTAAATACTAAAGTTATTGCTTCAAATATTCATTTAAATCAAAATTATTTGATTTAAGTAAATAGTCATTTGATAACAATCAATTGGTTACTTTACGAAACGAAAACTTTACCTGGAACAGCGATAAGTTTTTCTAGAATAGCGAATGTCTTACCCAAGATGTAATTTTTATTATTATTTATTAATTAATAATTAATAGTTATTTAAATAAATAATTAATAATTATTTAAATAAATAATTAATAATTATTTAAATACATAATTAATATTTATTTAAATAAATAATTAATATTTATTTAAATAAATAATTAATAATTAATAATGATTAACTAAATAAGTGAAATTTAGAGCTGTTTCACGAAAATTTCCTTTTTAGTCAAAATACATTTTTCCCCAGTCCAACGAATAGAAGACAATGCTTCCGCACAAAAAGCAGGAGAAACAAGAAAATCTGAAAATCCCGTTTTAAAAATTCATATAATTATGTTAAAAAAATCCCCTAATGCAAATGAAGCTTTAATTTTCGAAAATGAAAGTAAAAAACCAATACATTTACTCGCAGGTTGCGGGGAAAAAAAGAAACTAAGAGATTAGAGGTTGAACGGAATCCTATATACATATAGACATTGGATGGTAAGCAAATGTATATAAATGTGTGTTTGTGTATATGTACAAATGTTATAGTATATCGACAAATCCGGAAGCTTGTGTGGATTCACATGAAGATAGCACACACAAGACTTGAACAAGGGTAACCACGTGGGATGGGTAATGGCGGCTCATATCAGTCCTGTACACTCGGTGCGGGCAATGCCGACACGATATCACAATGAGTTACGTCGATGGTCTATACTCCCCCCCACCCCCCCTTCACCCCACACTTGTGTGGTGGTAGCACTTTGCATACACTAGGTATTCGTTCAATTTCAAATGTGTAGGCAGAATACCATGTCGTTAACACAATCTAAATAACATTCACTTTTAATCCGAAATTAATTCATACACTCGTCTTCTTATTTCGACTGCGCTAATTATGCATCGTTTAGAAGAAAAAATTAACTTTCAACAAATTTTTTTTGTTTGCACTTAACATTCAATTTCTTAGAAAATATTTTAATTGCGTTCGGTTGCCAGAATTTTAGGGATAAGAGTGATTTTTTGTGTAATATTAAGAAGAAATCTTACGTACAGTCAAAACAAAAGTGAGTCCAATGTCATAATTTCGTAACTTTAAAGAAAAAGACAAATTAAATTTAAAATTCGTTTTGGTGAATAAGCCAAGAATTTGAATGTAACTTTGAACATTTAATACTATTAAAAGTTGTATTTGAATAAAAATTGCAATTTTCAGTCAATAAGAAACATTTCTTGAATATTAGATTATGTTACTTAGATAATTTATTATTGATAAAAAATTATACTTTTAATTCAAATATAATCTGAAATTGTTCAAAATGAAGAATTTAAAATTTAATGTAAACTTCTCTTTTAAAATACGAAATTATGACATTGGACTAACTTTTGTTCCGATTGTTTGGCAGATTCTTCCTTAAAACGGAGATTTTTAGTTTTCAATCGAAATTTACACTGTAAATCAGAATTAGTAGAAAGTTACTAATGAAATGATGAAAAATCGTTAACTAAATGATTTAATGATTATTGATAAGTAAAATTCCACACAGAGAACTGACAATAAGTAACATTTTACTAACAATTAGTATCATTTTACTAACAATTAGCAATAATTAACCAAAAAATAGTAATATTTTACTAACAATTAGTAAAATATTTTGATAACAATTAATAAAATTTTACTAATAATTAGTAACATATTTTGCTTATCAAACAGAGAAAAAAGTAGTCCATAAAAATTACTAACAATTATTTTGTCAAATTTTACTATTTATTTGTACATTTCTACTAATTAGAATTTAGATAGTAATTTAAAAAAGGGGACTTTTTTAAATTAAGTAAATAATAATTGTATTCTAGCTTAAATAAGTCACGAATAAGGAAAAAAATTTAAATGTAAATTAGAGTTTTAAATGATACTTTTAAATATTTAAAAGTAAATAGAATATAACGAATATTACATAGTTTACTTATAATATATAATTTTTATGCATATATTTACTTACGAAAGAAACTCGACAAGAAATATATATGTTATTTGACTCACCTGAAACAAACAGAAAAGAAAACATTTTATATTACAATTATTATTAAAAGAATCAAAAAAGTAAAAACAAATAATAATTAAATAAATTATTATTTATTAATAGTAATTAAATGAATTATTGTAAATTTTGGTTGTTTTTCTGATTTAAAATTTTGACATTTCTTCATAAAAAAAATTTTTTTAACTTGAACAGCGATAAATTTCTTTAATGTAGTGAAATAATTTCTCTAACATATTGAAACTTGTAGTTAAATACACGTTAATTTTTGAATTAGTAAAAATTAAATGTTTTTTCAAAATCGAATTATTTTCAAAAACTTTCCATAATTATTATTATGATAACATATTTTACAAAATTTCAATTATTAGCAGACTACTAAATAAAATATTTGTAGAAATAAAAACTTTTAAACTACAAATAAATTATAAAATTTTTTTAAAATTATCTTTTCCAAAATCCAAAATGAAGTTTTCTATAGAATTCACTACTTTAAATTCTTAGCAAACTTACTTATTTCTAACAACTTCTGGGAAAGTTTTTCGAATATTAAGAATTATTTAAAAAATTTAAATATTCATTATTATTTATTGTCTTTTATTATTATTATTATTACTTATCCGCAGCCACTACTTTAGTTACAAAATAAAACCAACATTTTCTTTCAGAAAAAATATAAATCCCACTATATAGAGAGAAGAAAAAAGTTTTGCAGCAAAATTGTTGTCTGTACATAAGTAGAAATGGAATTTCATCGTCAGACAAGAATATTTTCCAATTTAAATTATATTTGATATATTACGTGAATTTTATATTCTTTCGGCAAATTTTTCTAATATAAATTCAAATGTGACCTGAGTTTTAGAATTCAGTATGCGATTTATATCCACTGTCTGACAACAAACAATCCTCTTCTACTTGAAATGTTATTCAAAAAGAAAAAAATAAATCGAGAAATTGTACATTTTTTCCGCTTTCACTTTAAAAAAAAAATTTACCTGACAAGTTAAAACATTTCTGAAAATCTCAAAGAATTTATATTTTCCCAGATATTGAAAAACAAAATTTTTTGTTAAATCAACACTGAGAAGAATATTTATTTAATACAAAAAAAAACTAATTAAAAAAAGTATGTTTGAATTAAACAAATATTTTATAATATTGGTTTTCATTGAATCAAACTCATTATGTATTGAATCAAAATTATTGTGTTTAATTTAAAAATAATTTTTTGATGAATGTAATATACAAAGATATTTTTTTCTTTCAAATGACAATTATTGTTTTATCGGTTAAAAAACAATATTTGCTGTTTAGTCAAACATTTTTAATTTTAATGGAAAAATATTTTTCGTTTCATTTAAAGAAATAATATATAAGTTACGGTTGATTGTAAATTATTTATAATTAACTTTTATCTTTGAATCATACATCAAATTTAAACATATTTTTTCTTAAATCAAAAAATAGAATATATGTTTGAATCAAACATAATTATTCAAACAGACAATATTTTTGTACACTGAGAAAAATTATTTTTCATTAAAAAATAAGTCGTCGACCAAAAAAAATATGTTTGAATTAAAAATACTTTATAATTGAAATAAACATTATTTTTATTCAATTAAATTTATTATATATTGGTTATTGAATCAAAATTATTATGCTTAATTCAAAGATAATTTTCTATTGACTGTATAAGAAAGATAATTACGTTTGCTTCAAATATATTGGTTTCTCAATGTATCAAAACAGCAGATATTGAGATTTAGCTCACAAACTAATTTTAATGAAGCGAAATCATAAAAAATTATAAATAGTTAATAAATATTAATATACTGGAATATCTAAAATAATTTTTAAATTTCGTTTAACTACAGGTAATGTTTTCTCACTGAACGTATTAAAATTTTAATTTCAAGAATCATTACCCATGAAATAGAAAATGATTCAGCTATTAGTGTTGAGCACGTGTTGCTCGAAATCTATTTCTAGGAAAGCAATCAAGTCAATTAAATCATTGGCCAGCAAGGAAAATGTGTAAAAGAAAGATGAAGCATTTGGACACCTCAATGATCAGAAAAAGAGAGAGAGAGAGAGAGTAACATAAATTGTGAGCTTAAGTGGTCTCTGTAATCATTCATTATATTTATACGGTGCACACACGCTCAAGGTAATAACTACTATCCTCCCGACATAATTACACCCCAAGATGGATATATTTACGAGTAAAGAATATAACAAGTATGTTCCTCTTTTCTTTCGACATCTGTGGAATGACCCAAGGATCTTTTCAGAGATGAGAGAAAAAAAAAGAAACCAAAAAAAAAAACTTCGAGTCTTTGGACTTGTATGGAATGCGGGTATGCGGCGTTCATTTCCATCATTTCGCATTACGCGGCGCGCACTCACCCGCCAATTGTCTTTATATCCGTCTCTTGAGAAAGTAGCCATTTCGACCACATAAGAAGCTGCGATAACCGATTTAACCAAACGCCTCTGTTATTACCGTCGAAAATCTCATTATCACGGGTTATTGCGCCATGTGCATTTCATTTCTCTTACGGAATGGATTCTTTTCTCCCTTCATTATATATATATATATATATACATTTTTTTTATTTTACGGATTTAATAAGCGACAACGTTCAAAAAGGTGTACTCAATTTTCGACGACACTGTATTTTTAATATTATTTCTCGTTTCTTGTATGTACCTTGTTCTCATTATTTCAATGTGATTATTGAACATTATGTTTTTGAGAATGATTATGATGCACTGGTTTGTTAAAAATGGCGTGAATTTTCTGCTTTCTCTATTAATTCCGACTGTGACAATTTTTATTATCAATTTTTTTTAGGTTTTTTAAATTATTTATTTCTTATTTGGTATTTTTAAAAATAAATAAAATCTATCAATCTTTTCTTAATTTATTTTTAAAAAAATTTAATGCAAAAATTTAATTGATTTAAATAACTATTTAATTTACTATTATTAATTAAATATTTAAATGGAATCAAAGAATATGTATTAGAGTCAATTAAATGGTATTTGCTTTAAGTACTAAAGTTATTGATTCAAAATTCAAATACGATTTAATTGACTCCAATAAATGTTATTTGATTCAAATACCATTTAATTGATTCCAAAGAATATTATTTGATTCAAGTAAATATTTAATTGATAATAGTCAATTAACCGATTATTTGAATCAATTAAATTTTTTTTACTGTAATTTCCTCGCAGCTTGAAATTAGTTATTGTTTGACACATTACTGCCTAACTATTTTGATATTTTTTTCTTTTCAAATGTTTTTTGAATTTAAAAATTAATGTATGAATAATTAATTAGTTATTTAATATTAATTGTTAATTACAATTTATTAAACTAATTTTAAATGCTTGTGGGAAATTTCTGTATATTTTTGAAAATAATGAAGTTGTTTCAATAATTTTAATTAAAAATTGTGAAAGTAATGGAATATTATTAAGAATTTCTTTCATGTTTTTAAAATAATCGTGTTTATTAATATTTGTAATTATATAAATATTTCATAATTCAATTTTATTAATACTTCTTAATTTTTTCGGAAATTTAATTAATAATTTTGTTGAAAAATATTATAAAATTCTCGAGAAAAATTTTATTACTTCTGAAAATATTTCTTTATTAAAATTGTTTTATAAATAATATAATTTGATTCTCGTGAAAAAATGTATTATTTATCAAAATAATTAAATTCTTTCGAAGAATTTCTTTATGTTTTTGAAAACAGTGGAATTCTTTCAATAACTTTCAGTTAAAATTTTTAAATAAACGTATTTTCTTTTTAAAATAATCTTACCTGTTAATATAAAAAAATTTGATTATTGAATTTAATTAAAATTTTTCGTAAATAATTCATGCGAAGAGATTTATTATTTATAAAAACCATTGAATTTTCTTAAAACATTTTATAGTCAATTTCACGAAAAAGCATTCGCAAGTCACTATGATTAAAATGGCTGTATCTTTTTTAATTATTATTATTAAAATAAATGTTTTTTTCATCATAAATTTCACATATCAAAGATACACTATTTTTTATGTAGTACACGTGTTTGCTTTTACGTGAAATTTTATTAAAATAACTTTTTAATAATAAATAATAATAGTAATAATTTATTCCACTCTTTTGAACAAAAACAAGACTTTCTTATTTTTTATAAGAATGTAAAAATTCAAAATAATTTTTTGGCAAAAGTTTAAAAAACTATTTCCTCTAAAAATTTGCTAAATATTTATTTTCTTATTATTTTTCAGAAAATTCAAAAGAAAGGGAAAGGCAAATTTTAATGAACATTCTAAAAAAAATGATAACCTACTTGGAAAAAATTTACAATGCTTTATCACAAATTCTTTAATTTCCGGTCGACAAAAAATATTAATGATGTGACTGTAAAATTTTATCACCTTGCTCTACTATTACAGACACACTTATCTTATGTCTAGAGTTGCAAATAAAGACTTTTGAGTTTTCTTCAAAATTCTTTAATGTTAATGTAATTTCAATTGTCTTGCGAGTTGTTAACCAATTTCTAACAATTTATTAATGTAAACTCTGTGTGTTAAATTTAATGTAAACTTGAAACAAATTGATTAAATGTAAATAAATTTCCATTAATTTTTATTATTGTAAATTCATAATAAATATGAAAAAATAATTTGAAAGTAAATAAAAAATAATTAATAATAACAAAAAATATAATAAAATAAAAATAATAATATAATAATATTGTGATCGTAAAAAGTGTAATGAATTTTTTTTCGGCGTCATAATTTATTTGCAGATGGCAACTAACGATAACTTTTTAAATTAATAATTCTTAGAAAATCTATAGATTATCAAAAAAAAAAAAAAAAAAAAAAATGGCGGAATTTCGATTACAATTAATAAAAGATAATTGATAAGATTGTGTGATAAATATTCAAACACAAACTGATAACGTGCCATTCTCGTATAAAGATTATTTTTAAACGGTTGAATAGAAGAACAAAAGCATTAAAAACAAAAAGAAAAATAAAGTGCAGTTAAATTCAAATTCAAAAAACTATGAGTCGAACTTTTTTTATTTCTCTCGTGTGTTGTTTTGTGTTAATTTTAGTTCAAGGTGAGTGTTTTCGAGTTTCGTAATAATTTCTTCTTCAGTGACAACGTGAGAAAAGTATACGTGAAATTTCGTAAGGGATTTATAAATAATTAACTTATTAAGTATTCAAGTTAACGATTACTCCAAGTCAAGCGTCACTCGGTGTGATAGTTGACTTCACTACTTAATTAATTTGAAAACCGAGTGATAGAATAATTACTATTATTATAGTTAATTAATTAATACATTAATTAATGCCCTGTTCGCTCCTTTTTTTAAATTTACTAAAAATTACTATATTTGCTAAAGATTTAAAATAAATAATAAAATTGTTTTTAAATTATTAATTTACTAAAAGTATACGTAAATATTTAATGAATTTTATTATGATTCTAATCACTGTATAATAGATATTTAAATGTGATAATCATCATGTGATTTTGACTATAAATTTAATAAAAAACGGATTATTATATTCTTAAATAACTATAATTTATTAAATAATTTGAGCTATGATTTCTGTGATAACTACAATATAATTTTTCCATTAGTCATGACTCACTAAAATCACAATTATAATTGTACTCAGAATCATAATTTACTTTAAGAATACGTTTAATTACGTAAAAGTTCATTGTAACATTAATAAAAATTTAATTCATAATAATAATAATAATAATATATAATAATAAACAATCATAATAATTATTATTATTAAATTATATTATATTATATTATTAAATACGATTATCATTTTTTAATTAAATGGGTGTAAAAACTGTTATTTGCAAAAAAATTCTAAGTAAAATTGCATTTCAGTCTTTGTAATCAGTTGTCAAAGTCTACTGGATACAGGATCGTATCGATCATTCTGTTATTGCGCGAGACAGACCCTTCAATCAAATTTTTATTAGCTTCCAATATTGTATACAAGTGTAACACGAAAAATATTCACTTGATTGACACGTTGCCTCAAAAAAATTAATAATAATAAAAGTATTAATAATAATAAATTGAAATAAAATAAAAAAAATCTCACCGAGTCGATACAACAGTTTAAATATTTTCAAATTATTACAAATTATTATTATTGTTATTATAATTATTATTATAGCTATTATTATTATTATTATTATTATTATTATTATTATTATTATGTTTAAAATATAATAGAATAATTTTTTATTGTTATTATTAAAATTTATTCTTATATTTATTACCAGATATATTTTATTTCTGTTTTATTCTGTTATATTTGTCACATTTATTATTATTATTACAATTTTTATTGTTTCAACTATTAAAATATTTCTTATCCCAATTTTATATCTAATTTTCAAGAAGTTTGGAATTTTTTTTCTTTTTTCAAAAAAAAAAAATAAAAACAGAAGGAGAATAAAAAAAAATTGTGACATACGTTTATCGTTGTGTCTGGCATAATGCTCTATTTTTCATGATTTCATATAAAATCAAAATGATAGTTGTCAAAAGAAATTCTTGTTGAAAATGTTACATTTCGAGAGATATTATATTAGACATTTTACGGTGTTTCACGATTATTTTATTTTATTGCATTCTGTGTGTAATGAAAATTTATGAAATTTCAAAGACATAACTTTCCATTAGTGACTTTCTGAAATTCTCTATGGGTCTAGAGTCCTGAATATATTATTATTTTGATTATTATTTGATGTCCGAGGGAATCAAAAATATATTCTTGGATTTTAAATGTTCCACGCTCTCGTTTTTCATCAACAATATTTATTTCTATAATAATTTTAAATTATTTTCTATTTTCAATTGTGCTTTGTGAAAAAAAAATTTTTGTTTAGTGTCATTTCTTCTATTTGTGTCAAATTAGAATGAATAATAAACTGTAAAATATTGTTCACTCTATACAGATGAATTCTATTTATTTATAAATAGAAATTGTTTATGTGTTATAAATAAAAAATAAATTTATAATATAAATATAATTAATACTACATTTAGAATTATAAATTATTAATTGTATTTGTCTAATTCACAAGTAAAGAAAATATTACTATGAACCACATTTTTACAAAATTTTGTTAAAAAATAAAAATTGCTTTTTTAAAATATTTTCTTTAACTCATTTTATCAAACAATCATTTTGATTGTATACTGTTTGTTTGATAATACAGATTTTATACATTAACTCTAATACGTAACACGAAAACGGATATGAAATTTACAGATATTATATCAGTACTCGAGATTATCTTTGATTCATTTTCTTTTCGATGTTTCAGCTCAAGAAAATGTTGGAAAAACAATACCTGAAAATAAAGCACTTTTGCAAAATGAAGTCGCACTGGAGGATGAAATAATTTTCGAAACTAATAGCAATTTGGAAAATAATACAATTTTGCAAAACGAAACTGAATCAGAAAACATAGGAATTATAGAAAGTGGGACAATTTCGAAAAATTTAACTATTCTGGAAAAAAATATTGATTCAAAGAATGTAACAAATGATGCAAATAATATAACAATAGATTCTAAGAATATAACGACTGATTCAAATAATAAGACAATTGATTCAATGAATATAATAATTTCCAAAAATGATGAAGTTTTTGCAAGTAAAAATGCTTCGAAAAATGAAAAATTAACGACTACTGAAAAATCCCTAGTTGGTCGTATAGTTAATGGAACGGAAGCATATTTGGGACAATTTCCCGAGGAGGTAAGCAATTTACAAAAAAAAAAAAAAATTTAATAGAACTAATTACATGGAAACTAAAAAAAGTATTTTTTTTAAGGTTTCATTAAGAAGGACAGGCAGTAAGAATCATTTTTGTGGTGGAAGTATCGTCACTTTAAAATATATTGTGACAGCAGCACATTGTATGTTTATGTAAGTTACAAAATTATTAACAAATACATTTTTTTTAAATAAATTAATAAATTTTGACTCGCATTTGCATAAAAATAAGTTAAAAATTGAAATAAAAATTTATACTCACTTTTCGTTAATGCCATTGATTTTTGTCATCTTAGTTAATAAATAATAAACTGATTTACATCCGAGAATTTAAAAACTTTTTTTTTTTTAATTACTGTTTACATTTTTGGCGAAAAGTAGATATTCTGTTAATATTTTATTATTTATTTATTTTACAATTGCTGACACCATATAATTTTTTTTAATTGCAGAAAGCTTGCTGCAAGTAGCAAAATATCTTCAAAATTTTTCATCAGGTAAACTTGCTACAAGCTTGCTCAGTAAAAAGTTATTAAAATTCTCTTACAATTGATTTTAATCCTTAATCAGAGGCATAAAAATTTATTTTGTTTTTTTCTGACTTTTTTCTGAATTCCAGAAAAAATTTCGACCTTTTCGCTGACAATAAAGAATATTCTGATTCACTTCACAAAATCATTAAATATTAATATTAAATATAAAAAATATCTAATTCTTCATTAAGTCAATTATTTTTAATAACTTTGAAAAAAGTTATTTGGGAATTTTCAAATCTATTGATTAACAATTAAATTTTACAAAATTTTGATTATTTGGAAAGTGTTCAATTCTACATGTTTATTAGAAACACAAATCTTTAAACAATTTAAAAAAAATTCTATTCACTTTTTCAAAAAAATTTATTCTACAGAATTGTTAGTTAAATATATCAAAAATTCAAATTTTCAAAAATTTTTTTTTTTTGAAACCTTTTTAAAATTCAATTATTTCTAAAAATTCACAAATTAAATTGCTTTTAATATTATATTGTTATTTAAAATTTAAACTGAAATTTAAACTAAAAAATTGAAGCCAAATACTAAAAATTGAAACTAAACTAAAAAAGTTGTACGAGAATTCAATTATTTGTATACAAAAATAAATAATTTATTGAATAATTGAGTGTCTTTGAAATTTGAAATCTCCTAAAGAATTTTATTAACAAATTTTAAAATAATTAAATTCCTTTTCAAAATTCAGTTATTTCTAAAAATTTATTATGTAAATTGCTTTTAAATTTTAATATTATATAATTATCGAAAATTTTAACTGAAATTCAATTCTCATTAGAAAGTTCTACGACAATTCAATTATTTATACACAAAAGTAAATCATTTGTATTAAATAATTGAAAATTTTTCAAAATTAAGTTCTTATAAACAATTTTATTAACAAATTTTTTAATAATTGAATTCCTTTTCAAAATTCAATTATTTCTAAAAATTTATTATATAAATTGATTTTAATATTATATTATTATCTAAAATTTGAAGTAAAATTCAATTTTAATTCGATTTTAATTAAAAAGTTTTACGAGAATTCAATTTAAAAAATTATTTTTGATTGTGTACTGTTTGTTTGATAATACAGATTTTACACATTCACTCTAATACGTAACACGAAAACGGATATGAAATTTACAGATATTTTATCAGTACTCGAGATTATCTCTGATTCATTTTCTTTTCGATATTTCAGCTCAAGAAAAATAAATAATTTGTATTGAATAATTGAATGTTTATTAAAATTAAATTATCACAGTGAATTTGATTAACAAATTTATAAAAAATTGAATTCTTATGACGAATTTTAATAAAAATTTTCAAAACAATTACTTTTTTTGAAAAACTTGATTAAAATTATGCTACAAACAATTGAAATTCTGCAATGAGTTTTTTTATTTTTGTAAATAATTTAATTATTCAGAATAAAGTTATAAAAAAAAATTTGAAAACAATTCTAATCCTGTATTATTTTTATTATTTGTTAAAATAATGAAACGTTTGCATAGAATTTTATTATTTTTAAAAATAATTGAAATTTTCGCAAAAATTTAAAAAGAAATTTTTTGAAAATAATTGAATTGAATTGAAACTAAATGAATTTCTGCCATCATTTGTAACTTCTCCTAAATTAATTTTTTAAGAGTGTTTTTTTTTAAATTTTTGTTAAACTTAAATGTTTCTATAATCTTTACATTAGATGAAGAAAATTGAATAATAAAAGTATTTTTATTAAAGCGGATCTCAAATGGAGATAGCAATACCACCTACATCTATTACAGTCGTAGCTGGAGATGTTCTATTGAAAGGAACTTCAATTACAACTCAAGAGAGAATAGTAAAAAAAATAATCAAACACAGATATTTCAATAAAGATACTTTACAACATGATATTGCACTTTTACAGGTAATTATAGGAGTTCTGCATTTTTGTACTGACCAATATTCCTTCATTTGCAATTATTCCAAAAAATAATTAAAATTATTTAAAATAAAAATTTTTTTATAAATATTTTTATTAAATTAAAAAATATATTTTTTTGATCTTCTATTAAACTTTTTTTCTTTAGTTAGAAAGACCACTTGTTGAGAATAAAGCTATTCAAATAGCAAAATTGCCCACTGCTCGATCAATACCAGGAACTTTATGCGAAGTGGCAGGATGGGGTTATCCGAGTGAGGTAAATTTTCCTATTATTTAATTTAGAATAATATTTCAATTTTAATATTATTAGTTATATTATTTTATAATGAAAGGGTGTATTAATCTTTTTTAGGATATTATTGAAGCCATGAATACACAAATGTTTGTAAGATTACCCTTGCTCAATCAAACTTTATGTCGTGAATTACTTGTGAATTCATCTTCGGTTCCAAATGGAATGTTATGCGCTGGTTATATTCAAGGTGAAAAAGACGCATGCCAGGTAAATTGACAATTCATTTTTAATTTATACTTAATTTTTCAATATTCATCCCATTAGGTTATTTTCATTATTAAATTATACTAAACAAATTAATTTAATTTAAATAAACGATTACTTGTCAATTATTAAATAAATATTTACTTGAATTAAATAATTTTGATTAAAATCAATTAAAGGTTATTTGCGCCTATTTCATAAAATTGATTGTTAACTTTTTCCACTATTGATAATTACTAAAAAAAAATTACTACAAAAATTATTGGTTCAAATACAATTCAATTGACTTAAATAAAAATTATTCGATTCAAGTAAATATTTATTTTCTAATAAACAAGTAATCAGTTATTTAGATCAAATAAATTTTTTTATCGACAGTGAAAAGTCTTCTACTAATTTAAATTACTAAAATTTTCAATTAATTTTTAGTAACTTGACACTTCACTTTAAATTGAATTTTCATCAAAAAGTTGAAAACTAAATGAATGAATAGTAAAAACTAGTAATAATAGTAAAATCTTACTAAGATCTAGTGGAAACTTACACTAATTGAAATAAGTGGACGAGTTTTCACAGATTTAAATTTTAGAGGATAAATAACATTAACTCTGAATTAAAATCAGTTAAAATTAAAAATAATTATTTGTTAGAAAATTATAAAATTTTTTGCCTTTTTACAGATTTCAATTTTAGAGGATAAATAATACTAACAACAATTTACTACTAACAACAACAAAAAACAATAGTATTTTTAATATTACAAATAACACTAATAATAATATAATTAAATGATAAACATTTTAATTAATATCCTTTTGAAATGTACTTTTTATTTTTAATTAAAATTTTCTAATACCATTAACTCTAAATTTAAAAATTAGAATTAAAAATAATTGTTTGTTAGCAAAGTAGAAAATTTCTTGCCTTTGAAATTATTTTTCCAACACAGTCATTGAAAACAAACTGTTTTTTAAAACTAAATTAGAAAATTTTAATTAAAAATAAAAAGTACATTTCAAAAGGATATTAATTAAAATGTTTATCATTTAATTATATTATTATTAGTGTTAATTGTGATATTAAAAATACTATTGTTTTTTTTAATTATTGTTATTATTAAAATTGTGTACATTAAAAATTTTTTTTGGTTTACATAAATATTTTTACAAATTTAAGTTTTAAATGAAAATTTAAACATATAAATTAAAATTGAATGTTTTAACTTGATGTTTAAATTTAGAATGCAATTTTAAATTTCAATTTAAAAAATTTAATTAAGAATTTGAAAAACTTAAACTAAAAATTTGAAAAAATGAAATTCAACAAAAAATAAAATTACATGAAAAATATAATAATTACAGGGCGATTCGGGTGGTGGAATGTTTTGTAAAAATAGATTGACTGGAATCGTTTCCGGTGGAGAAGGCTGTGCACGTCCAAGAAAGCCAGGAATTTACACGGATGTCTTTTTCTATCGAGAATGGATAAATACTGCAATGGTGAATGCAGAATTATCCCCTGATTCGCGGTCAAATTCGAGTAATACAATATTTGTAAATATATTCTGGCTAGTTGCATCATTAATTTCGGCATTTTTGCTCTCTATGTACTGTTGACTGTCACGAGTTTTTGGTGGATATTATAGGAAAAATGACTACATTATGATTTGGTAGATTTTTTGTACATTACAATTGTTTAAATAATAAATTTTTACGATTTTTCTATTGCGACTGGTTTTATTTACAGAAACACTTGGAAGATTTTTTTGCAGATTACTTGAAGGGTGGCATGACAAAAGGGGTCAAGCCACAATTTTTCAAAATTGAGATTTTTTTATAAACAAATCAAGTAAATTCTTTTACACATTTCTGTAAAAGGATTTTCTTGTAAATTGTCTTTTTAAACTCGTTTTTAATGAAAATAAGACTAAAAAAATAGCCTAAATTTCTACTTACAATGCAATTCAGTTAAGAAACAAAAGAAATGAATACTATTATGAATAGGTTAATATGGTTAAAAATATTTCTTATTTTTAATATTATTAAATATAATATTAAATTTTGCTAGAAGATTTTATGTATATTTAGAAATAGTTTTATCCATCATTTAATTTTCAACAACCTAAATATTATTCTTCAGTTAATTTTTAAATATTCCTGATTGTAGATTGCATTTGAAAATTTCGTTACTGTTTACTTTTAAAAATAAGTATTTAATTTATATTTTTCTTGAAAACAAACAACTTCTTTGAGTCAAACTGTTTTGCATTTAATTCATTAATACAAAATTAACAAACTAATTTTTCAGTTTTTCTTTAAACTGTATATTTCTTTAACAATTAATTTTAAAAGAAAATATGGGCATTTTACGTAACCCCAAAATGGTCCACTTTTACTTATTTTTCTCACTAATCTGTAGGTTTATCTCCATAATTTGTATTTCAACCGGTAAAGCGAAATAGTATCTCGAAACGATTTTTTTTAGATTTTTCTTAAATGACTAGGAAAATTTATAAATGTTTTATTTTTGTTTCCTGTAAAATCATGAAATTGTTGCTTGACCCCTTTTGTCATGCCACCCTTCACTTATAGTTCACGGAAATAAATATATTTAATTGTGAATAATTACACTAAAAATAAAATTCATTTGATTTAAGTAAATTTTTTTTTATAATGGACGAGCAATTTCAATAAAATTGATATTTATTTCAATCAAATAAATTTATTTTGTCACTCTAAATTTGAATTAGTAAAAACAGTAACTACTTTCATTTTTAGTGACTGACTCTTCGCTTTTGTTTTAGTGAATCCTACTAATGAATAGTATCTTTTATTTAATTATTAGTAAAATTTTATTAATAGATATTAAATAATGATTTTTACTTATTTACAAGTAAAATTTACTAATTGAAAAGCAAAAAATCAGTCACTAATTTAAATTTGTAAACATTTTTACTATTTTACATTTAGAGTTAAATAAATAAATAAATTTATTAATTAATTCGTTAGTAAATTAATAAATCATCTATTTAGATAAGTAGTAATAATTATCTAAATAGATTTATTGAATTCTTAACAATAAGAATTAAGTAGATAAAATTTTTTTTATTTATTCATCAAAATTAATTATGAAAAATTTAATTATTGCTTAATTAAATAAACTCAATTATAATTCATTGTAAGTGAATTGGAAAAAATAATTTGAAAAATTTTATCGCGAGGATCTTTAAAAAGAGATTTTTAAGTACATTCGATACTTTTTCATTTGGTTTTCCTTAAAGTTAACATGTAACAAGAAAGTCTTGAAGGGACTAGAGGGAAGTCAAGGGTGTTCCGAATTTTATGAGCGTGGACAGCCAATGCCCAAAAGGGATGTCGCCAAGGGGCTGTAGCCAGTATTGGCTAATTTTAAATCCCCAATGCATTGCGAATTAGTCAAGTGTAAGAATCAAATTTCACATTTATCGTTATTTGTCAGGAAACATTAATTTCTTCTGTTTGTATAAAAAGAAAAATTTGATAATTATTTTCCTCTCTAAAAATACCATTTTTCTTAAAGTTTCAGTAAGAAAAAATAAATAATTGTTTTTAAATTTGCAGATAGACAGATTTTACCAATTTATAAGAATTCATGTTAGCGTTAATTCTTGGGAAATGAGTGCGCGCGCAATGCGAAAAAAAGTAGGGATAGCGTACAAGCGCGAATCAGAGGGCATTATTTTTAAATGTTGCGCGCGCACTTTGGAAAAAAGAGGGACAACTATAATAAAAAATAACTCAAGAGGAGTTAAATTTTTAAAAAAATACATTTTCACAAGCAGAAATTTATGATTTGAACCTTTAAGAATGGCAAGTTAAATATTTTAAGAATAAAATTATTTACCATACCGTACTATTACACGAATATTTACAAAATTTTTCAAAAAATTCCATTTTTAATCAAATTCTTGCAAATTTCAATTATTTATAAAAATTGCCAATTACTTGTTCATGAATATCTAATTATCTTGAAAATTAGAACTAAAATGTTTTTAATCCTCATTTCTTTAGAATTTAAAATAAAAGTTGTCGAAATTTTAATTTTTTTAATCCTGCATTTAAATCTACTTAAAAAGATAAATAATTAAATTATTAATTAAATATAACTTTAGAATTTAAATACGATTGAAACTCCTTATAAAATTAATTTATTACGTAAGTTAAAATTGTTTAAAAATTTGATTTTTTAAAGTCTAATCAACTTCTTCAACAAACATACTTAATCTACAATTTAGTTTCAAAAAATTTAGATTAATCTAATAATTCTTTAGTACTTTTTTTAAATTATAAATGTTTAAGCAATTGAATTGGAATGTCCTATAAATCTAATTTTTTCAAAACTTTTAAACATTTGAAATGTAAATAATTTATTATATAAATACTTTATTAATTATTTTTAATTTACTTTATTAATGTCTTTACAATAATTTGAAATTTTTAAAAATTGAGTATATAACACTCTGAAATTTAATTACTATTGAAAATTGCTAATGCTTTTAATTAAAACTCTTTAAAGTTAATTATAATTATAGTTACTTCATTAGGAGCATTTAAAAAATTCGACGTCATAGATAGTGCAAAGTATTTATTCTGAAACTTTGACGTCATAACATTTCAAATTTTCGTAAGGTTGAATTTTTCCAATGTTTGAATTTAAAAAAATTAATTTTTAATTTCAATTACTTAACTCATTTACTAAATTTCAATTTAATTTTTTAATTTTTCAAATAAATAATAAATCCCTGAATGACAAAAATATTTCTTGAATGATTTTAAATAAATTTAATTGTTTACAGAAAAAAAGGAAAACCGAAGCAATTTTTTGTAATTTATTTTGATTCAAAAGTGTTCATAAATAAAAAAATCCCCTTCTCAAAAATTTTCCATTGACTCTAAAAATAAAAATATACATTTTCGTAAAAATTTTAGAAATATGATATTTTTTCAGCACTTTTAATAAAAAAGTTATAAATAATTTTAAATATATATATTTTTATTTGTTATTATTATTACTACTATTATTATTACTATTATTACTTATAGTTATAATATTCTTACTACTACTATTAATATTATTTTAATTATTCTTTGTACCTATATTCAGTTTTTTTTTGTTTTACTCAATTTATTTTCTTTTGAGCAAAATAAATTGTTTTTTTCATTAAAGAATAAACCGATTTGACGTCCTTTTTATTTCTCATCTAGAAAAAAAATAATTTTACAACTGAGTGCAATTCTCGTAAGCTAATTTATTTGACAAATGGCCAAGACTCGTGGTCAGTTATATGTGAAGACAGAGTACATTGAGAGAAGAATTCATTTTAGTTTGTGGTTCGTGTATAGCACGGTTGTATCCATTAATATTTCCGTATATTCCGGAATACCGGCTTAACGTCTCAGTGGTTTTACGCTTTTTTTGTTATTCTTTCTTTTTTCAACAAAAAAAGAAAGAAAACAAGAAGTGGTTAAAATTTTTAACACTACGAAATATTATGTACTCAGCAAGGGATTTTATTTATTATTTTAATTAATAATATTTTGTTAAGTCGGAATTATTTTGCTTTAGAAAAGCAAAATATTAAATTGAAATTATTTTCTTTTAGCAATGTTAGAAAAATTGTATTTAATTTAGAATTGAAAATATTGTTAATTATTTTATTTTTAAAGCAAATACCATTTTTGTACACTGAGAAAATAGTATGGTTGAATCAAACGAAATCTTTGTTATACAGTGAATCAAAAATTATTTTTGAATCGAATATAATAATTTTAATTCAATAAAAATTAAAAATTACGTTTAATTCAATTATAAAATATTTTTAATTCAAAATTTTTTTTGGTTGGCTACGTATTTTTGGATTTAAAAAAATCGGTATAGCTTCGTTTTTTGTAGATGGAAAAAAGTAAATTAGTGGTGTTTCATTGCCTTGAGTGTATTACCAGTAAGTCTGGAATTTTGTCGAAGGACTTCCGGTCGAGAAAGTTAATCTGAATGTCGTTACTCTTTGGAAGCTTTTTACGAGATTCTCCGTCGATACGAGTACGCTTTAGAGAATTAACAAATTCCTTTTAAAAACCGCAAGTTTATCCTCGTCTTTTTCATTTCGATATCGAATAAAAATTTATTAAAGCTTCATTTCCCACTTCTCTCTCTCTCTCTCTTTTCTGCGTTGCGCACTTTTTATATAATATCGACAGCAAAAAAGCAGCTTTTAAGAGGATTTTTAAATATATTAAAACTTCAACCTTTTCCCACTGATGCGAATTACGGATTTTAGAAGCACGAATATTGAAATAGCGAGTTAAAAACTTGCGCGAACAGGCATAAGAACATCGAGGGTTGTCTGGAGAGAGTAGATTGCATTCCTCTCACTTTTATATAAAAACTTTTTATCTAATTTTTTTTTTCTATCGAGCGAAAATTTTCCTCCCCATTCAATATGTATTAAAATAAATTAATTAAAAAATTGGATTTTTAATAAATTGAAATTTTAGAGTCAATTTTTAAAAATTAATTTTCAGCCCAAAGAAAAAACAAAAGTTTCATAAAAAAAATCCATCGTTTTGCATAAATTGGATAATTTTTTTTTCGCGGAATGAATGAAAATAATTTTTTCAGTTATTTGCGTCATTCTTTCTTTTTTTTTCTTATTTCTATTGTAGTTTCCTGTTAAGAGAAATGTATATTACTGGTCGTATTGGAAGCTATTAAAGCTCTACTCGACCATTAAGCAATGGGGCTTCGTTGCGCGAGTTCATTTTGAATACCTTTTCCCTCTTCGAGCATTGGCTTTAAATGTGCCATAAAACTATTCTGATCTCAGAAACTATCTTAATAGTGAGACTTGATATTGGGGACTTATAGTCGTCTATCGTATGCATAATTGCTCTATTATTCGGCAGTCGTACATTTTACCGGAAGTTGCGGAGAAAGTGTGCTGCGAATTGCTTCTCTCCTTCTATTTCTACCAATTTGGGAAAAAAATAGTCGGCGAAAAAAATTAAATTGGCAAAATTTACATAATGACAGAGCACGCAATCTGTATGCAAAAATTAACTACACTTTTTTCTGGAAATAAAACAGAAAAAAAGTATACCAAAACGAAAATAACAATCTCGCAAATATTGCGGATAATGTGCAGTCTTGAATTAGTCAAAGAGAATTAAGTTTCTTAATTTATTGAACTAAATGGCTAATTAAGTCAGGCTTCGTGCTTTGATAATTAATTTTTAAAAAGTATCAAAATGTAGATTTCAGACTGAAAAGAGAATTAATTACTTAATTTATTGAACTAAATAGCTAATTAGGTCAGGCTTCGTAGTCAATAATTAATTTTTAAAAAGTATATCAATAAGTAGATTTAAGACTGAAAAATGTAGCAAAAAAGTAACTATACAGAAAAATTTAATTTATCGTCTCATTTTTTATGATTTCTAAATTAAATTACAATTGAAAGATAAAATAATGTTTTCAAATAAATATTTAAATACCCATTCATTTCTCCAGACAAAAACTACAACTCCAATTCTTTCACAAGTCAATAATTTTTTTCTTGAAGTTTTTAAATAAAATTATTTATAACTATATAATCATTTTATTTCACAATAAAAAATTCAATATTATTAAAATTTTAAAAACAATTAAAATTTTTCTAGACTTCAATTTAAAAATTCATTTCAAAATTCAATTATCTTCAAACATTTACGTAAAAATGCTTTTAATATTCAATTATGACCTAAAATTTTAAATAAAATCCAACTTTCAATCAATTCTAATTGGAAAGTTTTACGAAAATTCAATTATTTAAATAAAAAAATTAATAATTTATTAAAAATACGAAAATAATAATTTAAAATTGAATTCTTATGAAGAATTTTAATAAATTTTCAAGAATAATTGCATTATTGGAATTTTTTTAAAAATTGTATTAAAAATAATTAAAATAAATAAATTAAATTCTTGTGAAAATTCTACTATAAATTAGAAATAATAGATAAAAATCTTAAGAAAAAATAATAAAATTGGTAAAAATAAATACATTCAATTGTATCGAAATTCGAAAGCAATACTGAAAATAATTGAATTTTTCTACATAATTTATCACAATGAATTCTTGTAACAAATTTTAATAGAAATTTTTAAATTAATGAAATTCCTGAGAAGAATTTTATTATTTTTATAAATAATTGACTTCTTACTACGAATTTAATTATAAAATTTTTAAAACTATTGAATTCTTTTGGAAAATTTTATTAAAATATTGAAAATCACTGAATTTTTTCAAACAATTTCATTAAAATTTTTAAAAATAATTAATGGAATTCATAGGAAAAATTTTATTATTTATAAAAATAGTTGACTTTTATACTGCGAATTTTATTACAAAATTTTATAAACCATTGAATTCTTTTGGATAATTTTATTAAAAATTTTGAAAATAATTGAATTTTTGAAAAAAAAATTTACTAAAATCTTTGAATAGTAACAATAAAAGAATTTCATTAAAAATGCAATGAAAATAGAAAATTAATTTTTATAAAAAAATCAAAACAAAAATTGTTGAAAATAATTAAAATTTGTTCAAGATTTTCAATAATAATTGTATTTTTCGATTAATTAATTTTAAATTGTATTAAAAATAATTGAATTCTTTCCATGAATTTTTTTAATATCTGTTTAAAAATAATTAAATTCTAGAGAAGACATTTTATTATTTATAAAAATAATTGAATTCTTTCGATGAATTTTGTTAAGAAAGAATAAAAATAATTGAATTCTTTCAATGAATTTTGCTAAAATCTGTTTAAGAAAATTGTATTTTTTTGGAAAATGTTTTTGAAACAGATTACTTTAATAATAATTTAATTTTTGCAAAGAATTTGATTAAAATTTTTAAAAATAACTAAATTGTCGAGAAGAGTTTTATTATTTATAAAAATAATCAAAATCCTGCGATAAGTTTTAATAGTTATGAAAATAATTGCATTTTTCCAACGAATTTTATTAAAAATCTGAAAAATAATTGAATTACAGAGATATATTTTACTATTTATAAAAATAATTGAAATTCATTTAGGAAAATTTTCTAAATAGTAGATATTGATAAAAATTGAATTTCGAAAATTTTTTGTAAATAATTAAATCTTTTAAAAGAATTTTATTGAAATTTCTTGAACTGTTTCGAACAGTTTTATCTCAATTTTAGAAAATAATTGTTTTATTACAAACTACAAGCGAAAAAGTAGTAAAAATTTTCAAACATATAAGAAAGTATAGCTTTTAGAGTCATAAATCTAAAAAAATATATCAAAATAGTAGCAAATCGAAAAAAAGTCTAGTAAATATTACGTTTAAGTAGATGTGAGTACAAAAACTGAAAAATAATAATAAAATAAAAAAAAATTGCATATTTATTTGTATCTGTTTCTGTAGTTAATTATTTCATCGTTTATATTGAAAATTAAAAACTTTTCAAATTCAGTGAAAACAATTTAAAAATTGTTCAAGAGCAGAAAACAAAACGAAAAAGAATTTAATTCATTTTAAGTGGCAATCGAGAAGGATTTTGTCGAGTCGATTTTTGGATTCGATTCATTTCGTGCCTTCCATTATATGCGGGATGCAATTACTTAAAGTAGCCGAGGTCCCAAGATGAAAAACGTGAGCTCGTTGCTCCGTCGGCGGTTACGCCGCTTAAATCCCAGCCATTTATCAGTCCACAAAATTCTTACTTTTGTTTGTATGTATGTGTATATCTCTCATTCTCTCTCTCTCTCTCTCTCTCTCTCTCTCTCTCTCTCTCTCTCTCTCTCTCTCTCTCTCTCTCTCTCTCTCTTTCTCTCAGAAACTTTATGTACGCGATTTTCTTCTACGGTCGTGCATCAGTGAAAAATGTGACGAAAAAGTCATCGTTCCATTGCTTTACGATGTCTTTACTCTCGCCACTGACATCGCTCATAAGAATGGAAAACTTTTACAAGTCTCACCATATATAAAAAGAGAAAAAAATACTATATTTCGTTATATATATATTTTTTTTCTTTTTTTTCTCTCTCTCTATACGTCTGCTCATTCTGAGCACAGATTTAAAGCCGCAATATCTCAGCATTTACGTCCAAATCAGGATCAAGTCTCGCTAATGCTCGTCTTTGGCAAGGTATCAACTTTACATTTCGAATTTCGCACAACGTCTGCCATATGGAAACTTTACAATTGAAATGTGTTGCGCAAAAAAATTCTTTGGGAAATCCTCCAAGAATTAAATAATTCATATTTTTTATTTAACTAATTTTTTTTTTAATGTTATATATTTTTACAAATTTTATTTTATATTTTAACTCAATGAGAATTCATGATATGATTTCATAGTTTCAAATTCATAAATAATAAAATTCATAGCAGAAAAAAGAAAAGAAAACAAAAATTTCCTTATGAATTCAAAAAATTTAATTTTTACAGTACTTTTAATAAAAATCCCTCACTTTTCCCTGAATTCTCTGACTTGAAGTCAATTAAATTATACTTGAACAAATAATTTCAGTGTTTGAAGCAAATACCATTTAATTGACTCGAAAATTATTTAATTTAATAGTAATATCTAATAATAATAATAATAATAATAATAATAATAATAATAACAATCACAATAATAGAAAGTAAATAATATAAAAAAATAATAATATCATAAACATTGCTTTTATTTCCGTTCCAACGAAATTTCCTGCTAAAAGGAAACAATAAAAGTTTATCGAATGCAAAAAAGAAAAGTGGTTGAGTAAATATTAATAAACTCTGCGTGCACAAAATCAAATATGCAATTTATGCTGGTATATATACATTTGCTCTGCCTGTTTTTTATGGACATGAAAAAGCTGTTATTACGAGGCAAGGGAATACGAATATTTTAGTCTAATTGCCTAACCGAATTATCACTCGTTATTTGCAAAGAGAGGTATTTCATTACAAAAGATGAAAAAAAAGGAACGACACAAAACGATAATTCATTATTTCGTTGAAAATATAAATAAATGGAAATTTTTATCCAAACTGTATGAAAAAGACTTTTACATCATATTATTTCACCGAAAAAAATAAAATCTCAGAGTGAGAAGAAAATTCCGCTCAACAATTATTTTCACATTTTATTTTCAATATACGAATATTCATCTGTAAAAAAGAGGAATTTTTGTTTATATTTGACAGTTTTTTAACTAAAAGATTAATTTTAATATTTCTTCTTGGATTGAAATTATTCCTCTAAAAATGAAACAAATTTATACTAAAAAGAAGATTTTTAAGTTGCTTTTTGTTTTTCTGAATGCAACTTTAACCTGTCTAAAAAGTGACATTTAATAACAAATATAATAAAGGAAAATCCTCTCAATTATAAAAGAAAACTTTAGTGCCCGTATATGAGAGGAAAAAATGCTGCAAAAGAAGAGGAATTCTCTAAATTTGAAAATACTTTTTTTTCGGTGTTGTTTATAATATTTACCTGACTCTGTTCAGTGTGCATTAAAAAAAAATTTTAATTCAAACACATTTTTAATTAATATTCATGCAAAAATGAAAATCCATTTTGCAGAATTCATGGAAAAAATAAACATAATATTTAATTGTTATAATTGGTTTTTAAATAAATTTAACGTAAAATGTAAATTTTAAAATGTTGATTTTTGAAATCGTATTGTATATAAAAATGTCAATACCAGCGTTTTTTTCAAGATACAAATTTGTTTTTTAAAAAAGAGATATGGATTGTAAAAAGTTTCCAAGTACGCAAAAAATTTCCTTTCATTATAAAAAAAACGCCTATTTTTAATCTCGAAAAGCTCTAAATTAATAATTGTCTCCATATTTCAAAGAAAGCGATCTACGTCAACAAAAAATAAAAAAAATAATAATGAAAATAATTAAATTTAATTAACATTTTTAAAAAATTCTTTGAAGTATTTTATTACTGATGAAAATAATTGAATTCTTGCGGAGAATTTCCTTGAATTTTTTTTAAATAATTTATTTTCTTTAATAATTTTAATTGAAAATTTTTAAGTAATGAAATTTTATAAAGAATTTCTTTCATGTTTTTAAAATAATCGCTTCTGTTAAAAATTATAATTAAATACTTTATTGTTGAAGTTTATTAAACTTGTTTCGAATATAATTGAATACCTCTAGAAATGTTATTATTTATAAAAAAAATCTTATTTTCGCAAAGAATTTCAAAAATTAAAATAAAAAAAATTAAATTTTTCAAAATAATTAAATTGTTTCCAAGAATATATTAGAAGCATGGATAATGAATAAATTTTTTTCGAAAAATTTTATTAAAAACTAGAAAAAATATTACTGAATCCTTCAGTGGAATTTTATAAAAAAAATTAAAATAATAATATTTTCATAAACAAATTATTGTGCTATTTTTTGAATTTTAAAGAAAATAATTTAATATTTTTCAAGAATTTTCATAAAAATTTGTAAAATAATTGAATTTTTAAAATAAATTTTACAGACAGTAGTAAAAATAATTGAATTTTTTAGATTAAATCACTTTTAGAATTATTTTAAAGAGAATTAAATATTTGGATAAAATTTACTAAGGAATTTAATTGTTTTAATGGATTTATGCAAATTTAATAAAATAATTTAATTTTTTGTTAAAATTTTATTAAAATTGTATTGAAAATAATTGAATTCTACAAAGAATTTTACTATTAATTTAAATAATTGAATTCTTGCAAATAGTTATTTAAAAATTTTTGAAAATATAAATAGTAATTAAAGATTTACTTAAAAAGTGAATTTAAAAAATTTGAAATATGAATTCATCTAAAAATTAAAATTTGAAAATAAAAATTTTTGTTATTTGCATAATTATTATATAAATAAATTGAATATCACGTTTCGCTCGCGTAATATTTGCTAGTTAATGGTATAATTATAATTAATTATGTTTTAATAAATATTATTTATTTAACCATTTGTTTAAATTGTCCCGTTTATTACTCAAAAAAAATAAATATTGTATAAATTACTTAAACTTTTATGATTTACTAAAAGCGTCTCTGACAAGAAAGATAATTATATAATTTTTATTTTACATAAAAATTCAAATTTTATTATAATTAAAATAAAATAAATTTTATAAAATTTTTAAATACTAAAAATACTAAAATATTAAAATAAAATAAGTTTATATACTATTGTATATAAACTATTAATGAAAATTTATATTAAAAAAAAGAAATAAATAATTACAGTCAAATTAATAATTATTAATTTAAATTAATAAGTAATTTAAAAATTAACTATTTCATATTTCAAGTGAAAATTTTTTATCCTTAAATAAAGAAATTGCGAAATTATTCTTTTAGTCTCTTTTTAAAGGTTCATGCATATATAGTATAAATGTATTTTGAGAAAGGATCCCCTTCTCTCGATGACTATATACATATGTAATGAAATTATAATCAAATTCGACAGTTATAAAAGCGCCTTTATCGACCTTCTACCTTTTGCGCTCTGGCTTGTCGGGAAGCCTAATTCAGGCTTTCAATCGCGGTCTCGTTGCAATATTCACTGTATAAAGTAATCGAATTTATTAAAGAATGCATAATTAGATAAAAAAAATTCATTTTCATCAGACTTGAAAATTTCTAAATGCAAAAGAATCTCTTTCTACTCTAATTGGAAATCCAAGGTTAACATAATAAATAAAACAATAAATTTTTTAAAATTTAAAACAATAAATTCTTTTTAATTCAAAACAATAATTTTTTGTAAATTTGAAACAATAAATTCTTTTTAATTTAAAACAATAAATTTTTTTCCATTCATTTATAATAAAAGGAAAATTAAATTGAAAAAAATTCGGACAAAATATTGTCCGAAATTACGAAATTATTTCCAATTTTATACAATGAATGTATTTAATTAGAAATTACATTAATTTTATTATTTTTCCTAACAATTCTTTTTACCCTTGTTCTTCTTTTAGAGAAAAGAAATCTTTTCTTAAAAAAGAAGAAGAAGAAATGTAAATTAGAATATATTAATGTCTGATGAATTAATACTAGCTACATAAACTCACTAATTAAAATACAAAGTTTTCGAGCAAATAGAATTTCTCCTATCTCAACCATAATTTTGATATTAATTTACCTATTGTATGAAAGTTTCGTTGATTGACAAGCCAAATGCTTCCCTCGAGGAGGGATCTTCAAAGTTTCTAACGTTTGTTAAGAAGCAACAGCTTTCTTGAGAATTTCCACCAAAGGGTGTCATCCTTACTGAATTTCAAGTCTCGAAACGGGAAAAGTGCTGCAGGCGTTATGTATCATCATCACAAAATATATTCAACACTGACTATAAGGGATATCTCATTATCATAAATATTACTAATAATAACGAAAATCTAGACTCAAATTTCAAAAATAAGAAAATTCCGCTTTGTTAAATTGTTCAAAAAAAAAAAAAAAAAAAATTTAATTACAAATAAAAAACGTTCTTTGCTTTGAAAGTATAATTAAAGAAAATTAAAATAAACATTAAAGATAAATTAAAAAGACGAAATATTATTAAAGGCAAAATTCAAATTCAAATTATAAATAAAAAAATTGAAAGAAAAATAAAAAATAAAAATAAAAGAAGGTTTCGTTTTTATTCTGAAGCTATTTCGAAGCATTTCCGTTGATGGTCAACCGCACATAGCTATAAATTTAGGTATTACAACCCTGGTCGATGTAAATATTTGCCTGCAAACCCCAGCGAAAAGTAAAGTTAATTCTGACATATGGTTAGAATTTTCCAAGAGGTCAAAAACGACAACGATTTGGGCACGTTTTTTTCGTATTAAAAAAAAAATATAGAAAGAAAATTGTGAGAAAGAATGCTTTTTCAGTGTAACATATTTTTTCACGATAAAATCTAAACGAGCCTAACCATCCCTATTTAACTTCCTGATAATTAGAACTACTGTAAATGTCCTCCTTTTATCTTTTTACTGCCCGGATTTTACTTTTATCATCCCCTACTCTCTCACTCTCTTTTTTGCACAGTCTTAGCTTGTGATAATTGCTCAATTTATCAACATACTAATAGCTTTTCCCTTTTCCTTCTTTTTTCCAAAAATGATTACTCTCATTATCTTTTTCATTTCTAAAACAAAAATGACTAATAGTTTAAATTTTACATAAAATTTTTTTAATGCCAAGTAAACTGTAATAATTTAGTCGACTACTTTTTTGGAAATTTAACTTTTTGTTAAATAATTTGTTAAATAATTATTCATTTAAATCAAATAACTATTTGTTTGCGCAAATCAAGTAATTATTTATTTAAATCGAATAATTATTTATTTAAATCGAAGAGATATTTATTTGCAGGAAATAAATATTTGCTTAAATCAAATAAATAATTTATTCCTATCAAATAAATATTTAGGTAAATCAAGTAATTATTTAACTGCAGGAAATGAATCAATATTCATCGAATCATATAAATATTTATTTAAATCAAATAAATATTTACTTAAATCAAAAAATTATCTATTCAATAGAAATAAATATTTACTTTTGACAGTAAGTAATCATTTTTTTGATTCAAATAAATTTTTTCCAATGAAAAAAGATTACAGTCAATTTTTACATTTTAAAAATTTATTTCATTCAAAATTTAACTCAAAAATGTTATTTCTCAATTTTTCATCTCTAAATAAAAATCACGTCTTTCCAATTTTTTTTAATTTTATTTACAATGTGAAAAAGAATAAAAATGAAAAAAAAGGAAATGCAATTTACTGAAGAAAAATGGATAACTAATTGTAAAACTTGGTGTTTTTCCCCTGCGTCTTGTTTTTAATAATACACCTTTATTTTTATCAAGTTTTACGTCTAACTAGAAGAAGAAAAAAGTTAACTATTGCACCTGTGTAAACGGCCACTGTGTCCAAAGAACGAGAAAATTTCTCATTACGAAATACCCAAAGGTCCTTTTTCGTCTGTTTACTTGCAGTAAACGTCAGATTTCTTTCTGAAAAATTTATTTTTCTCTATTTGTTTTTTTCCCTCCACCATCGAAATGGTGTCCAAATAAAATATGCAATTTAAGAGCAGCCAAATGCAGCATTTTTTTATAGTAACTAAATATAGATTGAAAAAAAGTAATTAATAAAAAGGGCAAAAAATAAATAGAAAAATAAATCCAAGAAATAGTAAATAAAAAAATAAACAAGAAGAATAAAATAGGAAAAAATAAATAAATAATTAATGTAAATCAACAATTTTAACTTAAGGATGCAATAAGTAGTGAATGAAAATTGGTAAATTGAAATAAATTAACTAAATAAGCAGTAAATAACTAAATTGAAACTAACAGTAAATAACTATTAAATAAAAAAATTGTACTCAAGAAATAATAAATAAAAATTAATAAATAAATTATCAGTAATTGAAAATAGTAAATAGTAGATAAATAGTAAATAAATAGATAGTAAAAAACTATTAGTAAAAATTAAATAGCAAATAAAGAAAAAAATTGTTAATACAGACAAATAAGTAACAAAAAATTTATAATAGAAAAAATCAATTCATACATAGAAAAAAATAAATATAACAGTCAAAAGATAAATATAAATATTTATTTATTTAGTTTAAATAAATAAATAAACAATAAAAATAAATAAATATTAAAAAAATATTATTAAAAATATATTTATCACATAAACTGAATTAATTGCTAATTATCGAAGTGGAACAGAAGAACTGGAATTAAACGTTTTTTGTTTAATTAAACGTTGATTTCAACTTTCGAATAAGAATTAATGCAATTATCAGAAGAAATTCAATCAGATTAAAGGGCCCTTAGACAATAAAAGAAAGATCAGAAAGAGATTACGTTAATTTCACAAAGAGAGGGTAAAGCTTGATTTCATTTATTAATTTTCACTACTTAACTTCTTTACTTTACCCTTTTTTCGACAATTTCGTTTCGCCTTCGTAGACAGAAGCCGCAAAACGTTTTGCTTCACTGGCAAGAAAATGTAATAGTCACTGAGACTTAGACGAAACGGTAAATAATGTAATAAGCAGTGAAATTAAATGAGAGAATTAGTTTTTATGAAAAAGCCTGAAAACAGATAGAAAAAGAGAGAGAGAGAACTAGACAGTCTCAAATAAAAAAAAGTTTACTATATTTTTTTGTCTTTTTTTATTCCTTTTTCTTTATATCATAAATAATTATCTCCTCGAGTAAAAAAAATTAAAATTAACGAGCTTTCGCTTCAATTTTCCAACAATTCTTTATTGTTCTCCTCTCTTCAATTTTTTTTTTATTGAAACAAGTCAGAATGGAAATTAATATTTACGACCAGTGCTCGCTAACAATTAGCATTTCTCCTCAAGGGGTTTGAAGAGTCGAATTTCCTGATTCTTCCTTAATCGAAGGGTTAACTAACGACTCGTATAAAATTCTAGTGCTCGCCTCTAAAGTAAAGTTTATTTAATTATTCAACTCTCTTTTCTCGTTTCTATGGTGGAAACTTTTGGAAATATTCGAAAGTTGTAAAAATTTCTTGTTAATATTTTTCTATTCACTTAATAATAGTCATTATAGTTATAAACTAATATTTAATTATTATCGTCATCAATTTATTCGATAATTCTGATATTTAATTATTTATTAATATTTATAACAACTATTAAATAATGTTGACTTATGTATTCTCCTAATTTTAATTAGTTTAATGTCGCAAGAAAAAAATTTAACAAACTGAAATTTTGAAAAAGAAATTAATTTGAAGAAGAATAATTTCCGTATAAAATTATTTTCAATTATTAAACTGTTTTAAAGTAAAAAGCTAATAATAGCTCAAATTATCTCATCAACCGATAATGAAAATCAATATTTAACAGATTTTCCCTTTTGGATTTCCATCTTAATTTGCAGAATATAGAGACGTTGGTCATGAAAAATTAATGAAACAGATGCAAAGAGAATTAGTTCCAAGTTTTAGTTAGTTTTAGTTATCTGACTTAATTAAGTAAAGGTCGTTACCTTTTCTTACATGAATTGAAAAATTCTTCTTTACATTTTCTCTCAGGGGTTAAAATTTTCAGTCGTCATGAGTTTCTGGCAGTTTCTCGTTTGTTGAGCACGTCTTTGAATTAATCAGAAGTGACGTCTCTCAAAAACCTAGTGAGCGAGCAAGAGAGCAAGAGAGCGAGAGAGAGAGAGAGAGAGAAAGAGAGGAACATAATGAAATAGTCCTGCCAAACAATGAGAAGATGTTCCACCCTCAATCCTTTGTCTAGCAGAATTCATTAGACCGTCTTAGCGAGAATGACATAGCTGAGTGAGTAATTCATGACGTTGTACGAATATCTATCTAGAATGTCAGTAATACTCGAAAAATCAATAATAATAATCTATAATTCCTCATATTATGTCTGTTTCCCTCGAGTTAGGTTTCTATATTAAAATATTAACTTTCTTCTTTTTTCTCGTAATCCCATCATTTATTATTTGTCGCGTGTCGTTATTCAAGATTATTTGTTGTGAAATTGTCATTTGATGCCATGTGATGCGAAAAGTTATTACGGCTTATTTTTCCTCTAAAAAAAAAAAATTGCTAGAAAAATAATTTAAAAAATTACTAGAAAAATATTTAGAAAATTAAATAGAAAAATATTTAGAAAAATTACTAGAAAAATAATTAGAAAAGTGACTAAAAAATCATTTTAAAAAGAACTAAAATGAATAAATAAAAAAATAGTAAAAAATTACTAGAAAAATAATTTGAAAAATTACTACAAGAATAATTAGGAAATTAACGAGAAAAATATTTAGAAAAATTTAATTAAATAAACAATTACTAAAAAAAATCATTGTAAACAGAACTAAAATGAATAAGTAAAAAAATAATAAAAATATGTTTTTTTTTTAATATGTCACTTTGGACAATAAACACAAAATTAATAGTTTAAGTAGAAAAAATAATATTTAGTCATACGAACTATAAATTTAAAAATAGAAAAACTAGAAGAGAAATAATTTTTCAAACCCTATTTTTAAAAACAGTAAAAGACAATTTATATTGAAGAAGTAAAAAATAAACAAGAAATTTGTGTAAATGAAATAAAAAATTTTCTAAGTAGAAAAAGTAATTCTTCGTCAGACGAAATACAAATTTCTAAATAGATAGAAATAAAAAAACGGAAACAATCTCTCAACCTTTTTTTAAAAAACAACAGAAATAATTTTTTTGCAAACAAACACAAAAATCAAGAAAAAATTTTTGCAAAGAACGAAAAATTGTATTTTTAAGTAGAAAAAGTATTTTTCTGTCAAAAAGTAGAGAAAAAAAATCAAAACCTTTTTTACAAAACAATAAATATTTTTTTAAGAAAAAACAAGAAGAATAAATGTTAAACAAACAAAAGAATTTAAGATTAAAAAAGTAAAAAAAATGTCACTTAAAGTACAAAGAGTAATTTTTGTTCCGACGAACGACAAATCTCTAAGAAAAAAAAATTGTCCAAAGCAATAAAGAAGTTTAAAGCAAAATATTTATTGTTTCAACTTTTTTTTAAAGAACAATAAAAGACAATTGTTAGTATTTGGAAAAAAATTAAAAGATCAACAGAGAAATTTTCTTAGAGGAATGAAAGAAATTTTCACATTAAGTAGAAAATGGACTTTTTTTTTATCAGACTTACTGCACATATCGAAATAGGAAATTCTATAAAATTCGAAACAGTTTCAATTTTTCTAATACGAGTTTAACCACTTTTACTGAAGAAAAAGAACAATTTTGCCAGAGAAACAATTGAAGAAAAGGACGAAGAAGAAGAACAAAGCAAAAGAAACAATCAACTAAAAAAGAAACTTTCAAAACAAAGAAACTTTTTGTATTTCAGAAAGAATCGATCTACTAACACTAAACAAAAAACAATTGTGTTATTTAGCAGAAAAAACGTTTTATAAATTATAATTATTAATAATTTGATTAAAATTACTACTTTTGTTATTTTTTGAAAATGTTCTTACTATCATGATTATTATTATTCACTGAAAAAAAAATTTATTTGATTAAAAAAACCGATTATTTGTTTATTAACAAATAAATATTTACTTGAATCAAATAATTTTTATTTGAATCAATTAAATAATATTTGCTTTAAATACTGAAATATTTAATTCAAATACAATTTATTGGATTCAAATATAAATTATTTGATTCAAGTAAATATTTATTTGATAATAGTCAAATAATCGGTTATTTGAATCAAATAATTTTTTTTAGTGTAATATTGCACTATAAAAATTTATTTGATTCATGTAAATATTTATTTGACAATAAAACAGTAATCGCTTATATATTTGCATCAAATATTTTTTTTCTTTCTTCCTTTATTATTAATTTTTCAAAATAAAGTCAAATAACCACGTTAGCAAAAAAATGAAAAATACCCAACATTCTATAAAGTGCAAAATTTTCGCTTTTCATGCTTTTACTGCGCGAAAAAAATGAATTTTTCTTAAGGATGATTCTAAATAACGAGCTCGAGAATATAAAATTGTACATAAAGACATGGAAAAAAATGTATTTTCAAGATCCTTGAGATCTCTCATTTCGTGCTAACGACTTGGAATCCCTGACAAGGGGGGACAAATCTTTTTTTTTTGTTACTTGTCGCACACCAATGAGAGTAAAATTTAAAAATCGCTTACGGCAATATACTGAATATTCATGGATTTCAGAGACATACAATTTCAAATATCACGGATTTTTTATTTCTATTAATATAACCACAGGGTGATTGAACTTATTCAGTATCAAAAGTGATTTATTATTTACTGTAATGAAAAATTATTTAATATCATATTCGTTTTTATTTATAGATATTAAATTTTAAGAAACTTAAATTGAAAAACAAAAAATTTCGAATTAAATTCCCACATAAAATGATTCTACACGGAAAGTGTTATAAAAAATCATCTCACGTGGGGTAATTGAATTTTTTAATTTTTTAATTTTAAAATTTTAAAATTCAATTTTAAAAACAAAATCAATAAATTGAGTTTAATTTTCGAGAAAAAATGAATTTTTTTCTGGATAAAGTTAAATGAAGAAATTGCAAATTAGCGCCTAATGGTAGACGACCATATTTACTGGACTGCTTTGATCTCTCATTACGATCAGCATCGAGAGTATTTTTAATTTAAGTTTTATAATATTTACAATGGTGGTTTAATACAGTGCTTGTATTTTTATTTTATATTTAATAATTCATAAACTAGTAAATAGAAATTAATCATTGTTTGCTTATTTACAAAAGCTTTTTCCATAACAATTTTACCTTTTAGTAGAAAAATCGATTTTTTGTCAGACAAAGAGCGTTCTTCATCTCGAAGTAGAAAAAAATGTATTTGTCAGTCAGACGTTGAGTATAATGTGAAAAAAAATTCTTTCTCATGATCTTAATTTATTTACCCTTGAATCTTAAATGTATCCAGCTATTTGTCTATTACCAAACAAATATTCACTTGAAATAAATAAATTTTATTTTATTCAAATAAACTGTATTTGATCTGCAACTATTAACCAAAACTTTCAGTATTTAAAAAAACTGCGATTTAATTGACATGATGAAAAATGATTTAACAGAAATAAATATATTTTAGAATAGACAAGTATCGATTAGTTGAATCAAATAAAATTTTTTTGTAAAAAAATTTAACACTTTTTAATATTTTAGTATTATTTTTTTTAGTTTAGAAAATTTTTTTACCTAATTTTAGATCTTTTTTTTTAAATAAAACATGATTTTCCTTTCATGAAAATTTATTATCAATGAAAAGAATGTAATTTTATTTATAGAGGACAAAAGAAAATGTTTATTTATTTTAAATGATGTCATAAATTTTCGGAACAAACATGTATATACAAACAAAGAGCATTATATAATATAGGAACGTGCTTTATTGGTCATATTAAGTTTATATTGAAATCTCAGAGAGATAGATATTATGAAGGAAATATAAAACAAAAATATATAGCATCCATATAACATTTTACCCTAAAAACCAATAGGGAACTTTCATTGGTTATAAGAAATTGTAATGATCCCTTGGAACCCTCGTTAATTTCGAACATTATTTTCAAAAGATGTTATACACCGAACTTTAATGTCGCATTTAGCAAATTCCTCTACATCGGCACAAAACATTTTACGACCTTGAAATTAATCTATTTAATCCCTAATTTCTCCTAATATATATATGATACGAAAAAAGTTTCCCTTTGAGTTTCATGTTTATAAAAATAATGCAATCACAATGTCTTTTATTAAATTTCAAAAAAAAGTAAAAAAGAAAATTTTTGTAGAATTAAAAATGTAATTATTCTACAAATTTGAATTAGTTAAAATGTTTACTAATTGAAATTAGTAGCTGAATTAATGCTTTAGAATTAGTAAATTTAACCAATAAATAGTAATTTCTATTAATTTATTAGTGAAATTTTCTTAACTAACTTTTTGCTTTTGAATTAGTAAATTTTACTGATAAATAATAATTTCTATTAATTTATTAGTCAAATTTACTTAGCTAAACTTTTGCTTTTCAATAATTAAATTTTACTAATAAATAATAATGTCTACTAATTTATTAGTGAAATTTACTTAAGTGACTTTTTGTTAAATTTTTTGTAAATTTTACTAATAAATAATAATTTCTCCTAATTTATTAGTGAAATTTACTTAAGTGACTTTTTCATAATTTTTTTTGTAAATTTTACTAATAAATAATAATTTCTACTAATTTATTAGTAAAAAAATACTAATTAACAAACAAAAAGTCATGAACTAATTTTAACATAGTTAAGATTTTTCACTAAATTCAAATTTAGAGAATAAATTTTTAAAAAATTGTTAAAAAATTAATAATTTTTAGAGATTTTGAAAATCCATATTTTACTTTTCAGAAAAGAATAAAAGAAAAGAAATATTTTCCAGTGAACAATGAATAATTCGTTTTACTTCAAGCATGGCGAGTACATTACTTCCCCCCTCGAACCCTCTTCATCAAATTGAGCGCATGTGAGGATTCGTTTGCCGAATTCAAATTTCTCGCTGTCAGCCAAATAGCAGCGTAAACAGGACATAAGTCGCCTAATGCATTCGTGACTAGAATTTAAAATTAGGCTTTAAAAAAAAGAAATATTTCGATCTTATCGTGAAAACCAAAATATTTCTTTTGTAAATTCAAATATCGAAAAAATCTCTAAACAAAAAATTAATATTTTGCTCTAATAAAACTACTGTTTTTAATTAATTAAGAAAAAGCGAATTATTTTCAATCTGACAAAAAAATGTAATTAATTAGATGTTCAATATAAGTATATTTCATTTCACTCTTGTAATTTTTAATATTTATTATTATAAAATATTTCGTTTACTAAAAAATTGAATAAAAAAATAAAAATTCTCCACGACTCGTTGAGACGGAAAAATTTTTTCTTTCCAAATATTATATTATTAAGGATAGAAATGAAATGAAAAGCAATTTCGTTTACAATTTTAAATGACAGATTATTATGCGAGACAATAGAGACGAAAATAAGAGATAGGTAGAGGAACCTTTTGGATCAATACCGTTTTATCTGTTTCTCTCGTGTCCGTTTCTCGCACAACCACAACTTCAAACTTCTTTTCAATCTTGTGTCCCGTGTTTATGCAAGTCGCGATACACAGAAAAATTCAATTACAGTCTGAAATATACTCAACATTTTACGATAAGATTTTTTTTTCTTTCACGAAAATAAAAGGACTTTTTAACTTTTCTCTATATATATAATTATATATATATATACCATTGAGCTGACAAAGGGAAAATGAAAAAGAAGCTCCCTTTTTTTTGTGTCATTCCCTTTTGCACATAATCAAGAGAGAAAGTTAAACACTTCTCAAAAGATAAAATGAAAAGACAAAAAAGAAAGTTGAACCATTTCGCTGAGAAGAAATTTAATTTCTTCTTAATTTTTGATATTTATGAATAAGTCGCTGATAAAACATTTCTTTCAACTCAATTATTTATGTTACTTTCGTATAGTTGCGTAAAAGAAAATTTAGTCATAATTGCATTTCTTATCAGAGACGCTTTTTGTAAATTATATGATTTTAAATAATTTATACAATATTTATTTTTTGAGTAATTAAGGGACAATTTAAACAATGCTTAAATAAATAATATTTATTATTAAAAATAATTCTAAAAATGATGTAATCTTAAAAATTCCATTATTTCAGAGATTATCTGTACAATTTATATAAAAAATTCAATTAATTTCAAAATTTTTAAGAAAGTTCTTGACAAATATTAAATTATTTTCTTTAAAAATTAAAAAATGACACAATTTGTTTATAAAAATTTTATTATGTAAATTATTTGATAAAATTTCACTGAAAGATTCAGTAAAAGTTATTTCAATTTTTAATAAAATTTTTCGAACAAAATTGATTTATTTTCTAAGCTTCTAATAAATTCTTGGAAACAATTTAATTATTTATAAAAATAGGACAATTATTCGTAACAATTAAATTATTTATATACATATTAAAATTGTTAATAGAAATTCAATTATATTCAAAACAATTTTAATAAACATCAACAATATAATGTTTATAATTATAATTTTTACAGCAGCGATTATTTTAAAAACATGCAAGAAATTTTTCACAATATTCAATTCCTTTCAAAATTTTCCATAAAAATTATTAAAGAAAATAGATTATTAAAAAAAAATCAATAAAATTCTTCAAAAGAATTCAATAAAGATTTTGAAAAATGTTAATAAAATTCTTTGTAAGAATTAAATTATATTCATTAATAATAAAATTCGTCAAAATAAGTAAAATTACTTTTAAATTAATTGTATAGTAAAATTTCTCGAACGACTACAATTATTTTAAAAAATATTAATTAAATACAATTATTTTCAAAAATTCTGATAAAATTCTTCGGAAAAATTGAATTATTTTTTTAAATAGTAAAATTTATCAAAGGAATACAATTATTCTTAATAGTATTTTTATAAAATTTTTCAAGAGAATAAATTTATTTTTAAAAATATTTAATAAAAGTTTTTGATTAAATACAATGATTTAAAAAATAAAAATAATCAAATAATTAAAAGGTATACTAAGACAATTATTATTCTTATTTAAAATTGTTTCCTTAAATACATTTTCAATATTTTATGTCAAAAAAATAATCCTATTCTCCATTGGATAATAAAGTAAAGTCAATATGTGAATTTTTTTTGGAATTTAAAATGAGACATTTTTTTTTCAACCGTGCGATATAATGAAAATAGGAATCGATGGGATTTTCATCCATCTTGTTATTTCTGACACGCAGAATGCCATCGGTGAAAGAAACTCTATGTTATTTGATCCTATGTGGGGTTGCATGGTTAATCAGTGTTGAGAGTATACCCCCCCAAGGTCATGTATATAACCCCATTGGTTTTTACGTGGGATAAATCCGGGATTTTACAAAAAGGTGTTAGAATTTCGTGGTGTCATTCAGGAAATTTATAAAAAAAAAGTCTTTTATGTCTTCTTTACAAAACAAGAAAAAAAATGGCTAAATTGACTGGATGAAATAAAATTTTATAAATTAACTTTAGTTCAAAAATTTTATTCTTAACTCAATTTTACAATATACTTCTATTTTCAAAATTTATTAATTCAAATTAGAAAAATTTAGTTTCTAATTAAAGTAAATATAAGATTTTGTTTAGTTAACTGCTGCTGGTTGTTTGAAAATATAATTTTAATTCTTTGAAACAATTTAAAAAATTGTTATTTTTTGAGATTTAATGTTTTTCTCTTTCTTATTTTTTAATTAAATCAGAATAAAATTTTTGAATAAAATAATTTTACTAAACAAATTTTTAAGTTAACTATTGTTGTTAAATTGGAATAATAAATTCGAAATTTAATTAATTAAAATTTATTTAATTGTAATTTTTAACCTCGGTGTCAATTTAGATTTTTTTCCCCCGTTTTCTTGCAAGTATCAAATTGATACTAAAGTGAATCAAAGTGATGCCAAAAGTTTAGATCAATTTTTTATTTAATTTACATTTTTTGGTATCAATTCGTTGCAATTTGATACTTTTGAGTTATTAGTGATTAAAAATTAAATGTGTTTTTATTTTGTAATATAAATATATTACAAAATTATTTCTTTACAAAAATAAAAATGGAACAAGCCATAACATTGAAAATTTGCAGATTCATAAAAAAAGGAAAGAAAATTAAAAAAAGAAATAATAAAATTACGTGACACAGTAAAAATGAAAAGTGCAAATAAAAACTTTCCTTTCGTCGATAAACATTTTGACTTTGGCTTCTCGACTATAAAATTTATTTTCACCGGAATGATATCAATAAAGTTGATTTTAACTGTTAGAAATTGGTGAGCAAAGTTTTACTGCTAGAAGGGAGAATATGGCTTAATGTTCCTTTGTTTCAAAACAGTGTAAGAGAGAAAGAGAGTCATTTCGACTCTCATCTTCCTTTTTAATTAAATTAATATTTCTATCAAATAAAACGAATGGGCGCTCCGTCATTGTCAGAATTCTTTTGAGGGTTTAACTGCATAGCGCGTTGCTTTTCTTCTTTTTTTTTTTCATTTGAACCGTGTAAAAAAAAGTGTTTTTCCTTTTTCTTTGTCACGAGGGCACATGCATGCCATAGGTCGAACCATATACATGTATATACATCACAGAGGGCCTTGGCGGAGAAAATTTTCTTTGTCTATAATACTTAGAAGAGAGCCCTTTGCGCGTATCTGGGTTATATACTATATAGAGAGCAAAGAAAGAGAATCAAGAAGCGGAAAGCTGCGTGAGACAAAGAGAATTTTCCGCTTCTGAGGGGAGGAAGAAAGCAAGAAAGAGGAATGGGAGAATGAAGAGAGGGGAAAAATTGGCCCAGAGACTGCTTAGCTTCTAGTATTAATTTATGGCACCATAAAAGAGAAGATTGTCTTTGTGCGGTGTATGGTCCTCGCGGTTTGCCCATGACGCTTTTACGATTCCCTATATCCATTGTTTCTTCGGGGTCAATTTTAAACGTCACAAAAATAGAAAATTTCCAATGCAAAAATATCTAATAACTTTAAGTCTATTTTTCACTACTCCTTTTTGATTTTTTTTTCTTTTTGCAGAAATAACTTTCTAACTAATAATAATAATAAAAACAGTCAAATAATAATATTAAAAATAATAAAAGAAAATCGTAATAATAAAAACAATAAAATAATAATAAGAATAATAAAAGAAATTAGTAATAATAAAAACAAAAAAAATTAAAATAAATAATATAATTACATTATTTACAAGAATAAATGGGACAAGCCGTAAACATATAAGCTGATATTTAGTGAATTTATAAATACAAATTATTAAAACTCAATTTTTTTGATAGATCTACTAGCGATACAGTGAAAAAAAAGAATATTTGTAATAAATGTTTAGAAAAAAATTAGTTTCTTAACTCACTAAATTAGAATTTATTTGTTTTATTAAGAAATTCGTGTTCGGCTGGCGACAACAGGAGGGGAGACGCATGCGCGTTAAATCCACCAGTTTGACCGCCATGGACGTAACAACAGTTATTCAATATTTTTAAGTCTAAGTACGATTGCAAAAATATTTCACAAAAATTATAAGTTAGAATTTATATTTCTTAATGTTTTTTGTAATCAAAGAAAAGGAACATAAATAATTTAAATATTCCACAACATTATTTTTAAGCTACTTTTTATTAAGAATTAAAAAAATAAAATCGGTCAGAAAATATTTTGACCTTCTTTAAATTTAAATTTTACCTAAAAAATGGTAGATTTTTAAATACATTCGTAATTTTGTACATTGTATATATTTTTGAATCAACAAAAAATTGATTTTCAAACCGATTTTATTTTATAACCATTTAATTTCTTTAATAAAAGTTACATTAAAAAAAATTGTTTAGAATATTTAAATTATTTTCTTGATATATGGAAATAAATATCTGTGAATCCTCGCCTTAAAATTTTTATAAATTCAATATTGTATTAATTAGAATTTTTATTAACTTAAATTCAATTTTACAGACATTTTTTACCCGAAATTATAATTTGAAAATAGTATTTCACAGAATTTCTTTGTAAACGAATTTTTAGTGAAAGAAATTTTACAGATATTTTACATTTAAAAAAATTTTTAAGAAATTAAGAATTTCGTGTTCGGCTGTCGTCGACTGGAGGGGAGACGCATGCGCATTGAATCGACTCAATCAGTCGCCAGGACCGTAACAACAAAAATTCGCGTCTACGTAGTAATAGTTTGCAAAAATATTCCATACAAACCATTTGTCCGAATTTTTAATAGGTCAAATTTTATTTTACACTATTTCGTTTTAAATAAAATTAGAAATGCAATTCTAAGTGAATAAAATTTTTAAATCTCAGAATTTTGATTGTAACGAAAAATTCTTTAACTTTTTAAAATGCAAGCAAAAATATTTCTCTCTATTATTTGTTCAATAGTTTGCAATTACGCTTAATTCAAATTCGATATTTTAATAATTGTCAAATAAAAATTCTAACAAACAAAAAATTAGAAAAATTAAAATTTTGTTAAATGCAAAACTTAGTTTACATAGAAATTGTATTTATTACAGAGGCGAACATTTTAAATTCGGCTTAACAAGAATCATGTCACGTAAAATTTAGACTATTTTTACGTCTTTTAATTTGGAATTATTTCTGGTTATTTCAAACAATTAATTTAATTGTAGGTGTAATTTTTTGTTAATTATATTTGAAAAATGTCGTTTAATAAATTTTATTAGTTCACTGGATAACAGGATTCTGTTCGTTTTTTAAATAATTCAGTGTTCGGCTGCTGTCGACTAGAGGGGAGACGCATGCGCTTTGCATCAAGTAGATCAGTCACCAGGGGCCTAACAACAAATATTTGCACCTGGGTAATTAGTTTGCTAGAATATTTCATAGAAACAATTCGCTACTTTTTTTTAATACATCCAATTTTATTCTACAAAATTTTGTTTTAGCTGAATTTATCATTTTTGAACTACTATTTTCGTTCACTTTTCCTTTTTTGAGTATCGAGCGTCCCCGTCATGTGTCGTTTACCTTTTAAGGGATATTTGGCGCGAAATTCAAACTGAATGAAACAGGAAAGTAAAAAATAGAGAATAAAAATAAAAATTAATATAGAAAGAGTAGAAATAGTACTGACCGAAATTTTATATAAAACCTGATACTTTGCAGACATTTGCAATCTTGGGTCTAAGTCACAAATCTACCACCAAGATTGATCTAATAGCAATCGTGTGTATTCCCCCAGAGTTGTAAAAAACGAAAGTTGATTAGATTTCTATTTTTTTTTCTCTTCTGTATATGTTTCCTTTAATATCCAGAGCCTGATAGATATATATGTATATCACCTCATCCCTCTGGAGGAATGAAGTTTACGCCCCCGATAATTTTCCATTCTAGGGGCGCAACTTTGAAATATAGCTTCGTAAATTCAAAGACGTAACTCGCGGAGCAGTGGCTTGTCCCGAAACCATATAACCGTTTTATCGGGACTATACATGAACCCTTGGACCCGCACACCGAGCATAATATAATGGGTACCGTGGATGTATATATAGAAAATCCAGCTCGTTTAGCTTTCGAATATTATATATATATACGTGTGTTACGTTAAAGCCCACTCGGGACGGACAATAAAGGTGTCGTTTGCTCTACTCTCGTAAAATCACCTTCTAATATTCCGAAAGCCAATTTTATGTATTTAATTTACATTAGGCTTTAATGAAAACTAATAAAGCCCAAATAACGATTGGATTTAATTCCAAAAACTAGAACAGAAAAGGAAAATTCGCCAAAGAAAGAGTGAGCAAATAATAAAAGTTTTCCCACAACATTGTCGATCTAAAAGTAGATTCTTGCCATCTTCTGTCTTTCCCTTAAGAGGCTTTCATCAGCAGTCTTTAGAAGAGTGAAGTTACGCCTCTCGTTCAAGATTTACTACATGACATTGGTTTCTTGTTAACGGAACATTGTGTGTGGTGCAACCCTCTATATATTCTCGTTTCAATTCCTTCGCTCTTATGATTTCAAAAAAAAAAGAGAGAAACTTTTTTCACAATGAAATCGGGCCTCCTGTTGTTATTTCCATTTGAAAGTTTCTCGAAAAAAAAGGAAGATATGCGGAATACGCAAAAAAGCGAATATCAGATATATATAAAAAAAAGGGAGCAGCTTTCTCTGTGCGTGTATATACCATTTTCCTTGTTTCTGTTACTAACTTTAAAAGCGAAGCACGTCACGGGGGATCCTGAATGTTTCATACTCTCATCCTTTTCTTTTAGAGGACATAAAACTGTCGTTGCAAAATCCATCTTTTGGAATTCCATCAAACCAAGTTAGAAAAAAGAGAGGACAGAACAGGAAGTGTGACTCATGAAGCTTACGGAAAGTTTTCAACTATCAGGAAATAAATGTTCTAGTGGCTCATTTCGAATTTTCTCCCATAAAGAATGAATTGTAATACATTTTCTCGCACTATCGTTTATTTGCAGAAAACAAATTGTTTCTTTTCCCTTTTTTGCGAATAGAAAATAATTTTCAAGCAATCCACTTGTTCAAATTCAAAAATTATTTAGAAATTAAACTTCATTATTAGAAAACAAAAGATAATTAAAATATTTACTGAAAGATAAGTAGTAAAAGGTAAAGGTAGTTAGTATTAAAGTAAGTTAGTAGAATTTAGTAGAAGTTAGAAAACAGTAAAAGTTAGAAACAGTAAAGTTAAAAATTAGTATAAAATGTAGTCAAAACTGTTTACAAATACAATGAAATCTCAACTAACGAGAGTATGAGAGTATGAGACATTTAGTGTGAAGAAAGAAGAAGCAAAACTTTCGAGCAAAGAACCAAGCAAACTAATTAGGTAAATTACCCTCGCACGAAATTTTAATGGAAAAAGTGGTGTGCGCGTAGTGGGAAAGTTTTTCTCTATAATCGTAATTAGACATAAAAGTAAGAAACCCTCTTTGAAATTGGAAATAGAATTTATTAGTGGTCTGTACACGACAGTGTAGTGTAAGACTCAAGGACAGCTAGGGTAAATAATTAGAAGCTGAGTTGTTCCTATGGAGTGTATACCATGACCAGAAAGCTTAGGGTTCGCAGACCCTTATAGTTTTGGACAAAGGTCCAAAAACCGTTAAAATTAGTGCGCCATGAGATCATAATGAGGAAACAGGAGGCGAACGAGAATTACATTAAATTTAAAGGCTCTTTTAAAATTTTAAAGACGTCATTTCTAAGAAATAATAGTTCTACAAATAAAAAGAATTGTACAAAAATTTTCTAGAAATTAAGGAAATTATTTTTCGATTTTAATATTAAATATTTATATAATATTAATTTACATAATATTTTTATATTAAAATAAAATAAAACAATCAATGTTAAATTAAATATTAAAAGTCACGTTTATACCAATTGTTTTTCACATAATTCCTAAAGAACCGAAAATTTTTATTCAACCCTAAATTACAAAGGATCAAACGAACAAGAGACAGAAATATTTCCACTCGAATTCTAAATATATAAAAAAATTCAGCGAAATAGAAATTGTCTTTTAAAAATTTTATTCCCTACGCTACTTTTAAATAACTACAACTTCTATTCAATTAAATGTTATAAATAAACATTAGAAATAATTCCAAATTAAAAACGTAAAAATAATCCAAATTTTATGTGATATCATTCTCGTTAAGCCGAATTTACAATGTTTGCCTTTATAATTAATACAATTTCTATGTAAACGAAGTTTTACATTTTGATAAGTTTTAATTTTTCTAATTTTAAAAAGACAAAGAAATTCGTCAATATCAAAATTCTGCGATTTAAAAATTTTATTCACTTAAAATTGCTTTTCTCATTTTATTTAACACAAAATTATGTAAAATAAAATTTGAACTATTAAAAATTCGGATAAATGGTTTGTATGAAATATTTTTGCAAACTGTTATTGCGCAGACGCGAATTTTTGTTGTTACGCTCCTGGCGACTAACCGAGTCGATGCAAAGCGCATGTGTCTCCCCTCCAGTCGACGACAGCCGAACACGAAATTATTAGTAAAACGAACTGAATTCTGTTCCTGTTAACTAATAAATCAATTTTCTTCTTATTATTTTTCTTATCAAAATTACTTATTAATTACTTAAAAAATAAGTCGAATAGAAATTATTATTTTTTAACATCTTTGTCTAATGGAAAATACGCGAATCTAGAATTTTCTTAAATAAAATGTTGTTTTTTATATAAATTTTATTAAATACTTATTCGAAAAATGAAATTTTGGCTAAAAAAATATATATTAAATAAAACTAGGGGTAAAATTAAACTCAATAATACAAATTTCAATTAATAAAAATTGTTAATAATAAAAACTTTAACTAATATAAATTCCAACAGGTTTTTTTCAGATATTCTTGAAAAACGAAATAAAGCAGGTGTGAATATTTGTTGTTACGCCCCTGGCTACTGATTTAGTCGATTCAATGCGCATGCGTCTCCCCTCCATCCGACAACAGCCGAACACGAATTTCTTAATAAAACGAATAAAATTATAAAATCATCCAAAAAATCTCATTTTAATAAAATTTGTACCAATTAAAATTCGAACTAATGAAATTTCTAACTAATAAAATTTCAAATCCATAAAAAATTTAACATACAAAAATGTTAACTACAAAACAACTAATATAAATGTCCCAACCAACAATTTTGTCTAGAACCTTCAGACAACTTCACAAAGGAGAATAATTTGTTGAAAAATATTCACAGATGAGAAAATCATGACCAACTATGAGTACAATGAGAATTTCAGAATTCTAGTTATGGTTTCTAGAGGGTAATTAGGGGCAGTAATTAATTCTACAGTGGTTAGGGTGTCTGTAACCAGGCATTTACCAACCGGCCACTCAAGAGGTGAGTGGATGAGGGGGGAGAGGATAGAGAGCAAGAGAGAGAGAGGGAGAGGAGAGACTCGACCTTGCTGATGCTGTGACTCATGAATGTGGTGGTTTGGAAATTGCAGATTCTCCCTGACCACGTATACATTCACCTGTCAATTTCCGAATTCGAGATTTCACACTGAGAATATGATTAATTAATTAATCACGTAGCTTCCCAATTGTTAACTGAATATCTAATTGTCATGATAATTTATACTGTTCTCTGAACACAATGATTTTAGTACATAATTTCAGGATTGTAGAGAGTAGAAGTGATGAAGACATTCTACAAAAATCACTACTGTCAAATTGATAGTAATGAAGTAAATTAATAATTAATAACTTACATCAATTTGAAATAAGATGACAAATTTTCAAAATCTATGGGAAAATTCGATTGCAAGTTTCGAGTTTAATTTTAAATTTGAATTAGGGAATACTAATTAGTAGATCAATTTTAATAAATTCAGAATCAGAAATTTTCATTCCTTCTTTTACAAAATGAAATAATAATAATTTTATTAAAAATTGCAAACTTATTAATTTCAATAACTAATTATACTGAATTGATTTAGTAAACGACTTCTTGCTAATTTACATTTACTCTCTAAATCTAAATTATTGAAAATTGAGCCACTTATTCAAATTAATAAAAATATTTACTAATTTTTAGTAAAATTTGGCATTTTGTTCAGTAGTTACAATTTTTTTACTAGAGTCTTACTAAATTTTTACTAAAGTCTAAAAAAAGCTAAAACTAGTAAAAGTTTTTACTAATTAGAGTAATTTAATCAATTTTTACTCTTTCTAAATTTAAATTAATAAAAATATTTACTAAATTGAATTAATGACTGACCTTTTGTTATTTATTATTATCAAATTTTACTAATAAATAGTGATTTCTACTAATTTATTAATAACATTTGCTAACTCAAAAACAAGAAGTAAATAAGTAAAATTTACTAATTTAAAAGGCAAAAAATCACAAATTAAAATTAATAAACATTTATACCAGTTCAAATTTAGAAAGCCGATTTAGATTTAAAAAGTGAAGAGAACCGTTCCAAATTTCAGTGCTAGTATAGTTGAAAAAGTATTCTTTCTGAGCCAAAATGTAGAAGTAAATAAATTTTAAATTAACGTTCACGTCGAGTAATTTTGTTTTTTGGAAGCTTAAACAAAGAAGCAAAGCTCTATCTCTAAAGTGATTCTATTCTCTAAGCGGAGAAAATTCAGTTGACAAAAGCAGAAAAGATTCAATGAACAAAACTTCCGGACGATTTCTCGTCGACTTATATATATATACAAACAAACAAAAATAAATATATATATAGAGAGAGAGAGAGTTACATTTCGTGTTATTTTCCTTCCTTTCTTTCTAAAAGTTTTGTATTCTCTCTTTCTCTCGACATATATATATATATATATACTATTCGTTTCAAACGGTTGGTGGATATTTACTATTGCCTCGTAACCAGGCACAATATCGATCAAAAAAATACAAAAAAAAAATAAAAAAAATAAAAACTCAACGCTTCTGTATATGCTAACTATACAGAATGCGTCTAGACTATTTTTTATGCTTATCCCACTTTATGTAGGAAATAAAGCGAAAGTACGCGAAACAAAAAGAAAAAAAAATACCACTACGTTAGCTACACGTAATACGTTGAAAATGTATATATATTTATTTTTTTTAAATTTACCCAAGGATCGAGAAAAACGGTCCAGAAAGTTTTTTCCAGTTTCACGTTTTAATGAAGCATTGGCCGTTGTTAGATACTGTGATGTTTTTACTGATTTTTTTTTCCTTTTTTTTTGGTGTGTATTGACGAATAAAAAGAACGAACATTTGTTTTTACCAAACCAACATATTTTCTCGTATTCATATTTGAGGGGATTTTTTTTCTCGTTTTTTTAATTGCTCATTGTGTAGTTGCATTTGATTTTTTTGCTGCCAATGTGTTATGCCACAATAAACCGGTATATATAAAAGATTCAAAAATATTTATTTTATGTCCATTTCAAGGGGTTTCACTGAAATTTTTAAACATCCGAATGAAGGGAATTTTATTTTTGTGTTTAAATATTTTAGAAAAATTTGCTGAACTGAATTTGCATATTAAGTTCGTTCATATAACCCAGTGGTCAATGAGGTGCTCATTATTGCCCTAGGGCAGTAATGGGCGCTTTGTTGACCACTATTGTCCTAGGGGAATAATGAGCACTTTATTGACCATAATAAAGAATGATATTATTTATGAAAATAATTTTATTCCTGTGAAGAATTTTATTACAATTTAGAAAAAAAGCTGTGATAATTAATTATTTACTTAATAAGTAATAAACATTAAATTTGCTTAAGATATAATAAATATCATTTATTTGAACATTCAGAAATTCGAAATTATAAAAATTTAAGAGAAGTTGAAAAAATTGATTTGAAACTTTAAGAGGGACTTTATATTTTAAAAATAAAATGATAATCACGGTTACTAACTTTCCTTGATCATTTTCGTAAAATTAAAATTTTTCAAAGAATGAAATTATTTTTAAAAAAATGTAAAGAAATTTCAATTATTTCAAAAATTTTCAATAATTTGTTTAGAAAAATTAAATTATCTTGAAACAATGGAATTGAAAAATTTCAACAATTTTATTTTTCAGAATTAAAAAAAAAATTTGCAAGAATTCAATTTTAATATAAAATTTGAAGTGCATATCGTTTATTTTAAATTTACTAATAAAAATTTTAATTATTAATCTTCGCACTAAGAAACATGAATTCATTGAAATGTGACTATAAAATCCAATTATTAATTACTTATTAAATTAAAATGCTTTGAAAACTTTATTTGTTAAAAAGTTTCTAAAGAAATTCTTTAACAAATTAAATTACATATTTTCAGTCAACTTTCACAATATTTTTTATTAACTCCATAATTTTTAAAAATTTATTTACATAATCTGTTTGAATTAGTGTCTGACTTTTACTATCAAATAATTTTTATTAACTAATTCAAAGTTAGAGAAGAGTATAAATATCTATGAAAATTGAAATAAAAAGTCATTTTTTTTAAAACAAAATAAAATAATAAAACTTTTTTTAATTTTGGTGAATAAATTCCCGGTTTTTCCCGGTTAGTAGACCCTTATAATGGTCAAAGTGGATAATTTAAATGTTCGAAGTATAATTATTATTTTGTGTTAAAAACAAAATCTCTCTATTGTATTCTGAGCTGAAAACGAATTCTAATTTAAAAAGTCAAATATCCCTTCTCAAGAGAGTTGAGAAAAAAATGTCAAGAAATAATTCACAAAATATTTAAATAATGCGCCCTATCAAAAAAAGTCTTTTTCTCCCGCTGTAGATCTGAATACAATTTTTCTATGTCGAAAAATTCTGTTTCAAGCTAATTTGCCATCCACCTTAATTCCCTCGACTGTACTGAATTCTGTTTGTAATTTAGCGACACTATTTTTCAGCTTTCGCTCAGTTACAGGCATGATTTCCTTGGGAGTCGACAACGTTCACCTTTTTCACCCATCCCTTGTAATTCTACCAGGCAACTGATTAAAGGCAGTAGCACTCTTTCCTTCTCTTTTTTAAATAGAATGAGAGTGGAAAACGTGCTGCTACTCGTCTCGGTTAGTTACTTCCTACTCGAATTAAATCGGATCGAATTCGAATTTCTCGTTTGATTTTTTTTTCTCTTTTACTTTCTCTCCCTCTCTCTCTCTCAATCTTGTTTTCACTCTTTTTCTCTCTTTTTCTCTCTTTCTCTCTCATTCTCTCTTGAAAACATTGTATCTAATTCTTCGTTATTTTCAAACTGTAGAATACTAACGATCGATCTAGCAAACGCGTTCCCCGAATGATTCGATGCGTGACCGATTTGAGATTTATTTTCACGCCCCGGATACTACCGATAAATCTTGAGCCAAGGGACTCTCACTCTCTTTCTCTCGACGCGAAGCCAGATCTCGAGTGATATAGATGAAGGGAAGGAAAAGAGAAGGGTGATGACGAGATTCGTATTCAGTGTCGCGAGAGTCAGCTTTTCTCGATCACCATAACTTTTACGACATTGAATAAATATTTACCGAAAAAATATACATTTAGTAGGAAAATTATCATCGTCTCTCTGTCTAAAGATATAATGTTTGCGAATTTTTTTTTTTATTAAACCTATAAACTTCATTTTATTCAGCTTACAGAAAATTAGGAAAGTGTAAATATAAATTAGCATTTGATGTAAAAATGTAATTAGTTTTTAAACTTGACTTAATTTTAGGAAATATAAAATTTGTTCTTAAAATTGAGTAAAGTCTTCATTTTAAAGGAAACTAATGTCTTTAAAGTAGAAAAAATCTTTCAGAGGCAGGCAAATGGAAAGAATTTTAAAAAAAATTAATATCAACATATACTCTCTGAATCTGAATTTTTAGTAGAAAACTACTTTTAGTAAAAAAAAGAAATAATTTTTAGTAGAAAACTACTTTTAGTAAAAAAAACTAATTTTTAGTAAAAGAAAATAATTAGATTATACAGTATTTAATAATAGAAAAATAATCCTACTTTACCTACTGCTATTTAAATTATTAGATATATTTTACTATAAAATTAGTAGTTTTCTAATAAAAGATAGTATAACTCTTACTCTTGAAATTTAGATCAGTTAAAAATACTAATTTTATTGAAAAATATCAGTCACTAGCAATTAATAATATTTCTACTAAACAAATAGTGAAAAATGACTAATTATTAGTTAAATTCAATTTTATGTTTTCAACTTACTAAAAAGTTCGGATTCTTTGTTGTAATTAAATTGAAAAGAATTTTACTAATTTATAATAGAAAGTTACTGGTTTTTAATTTAAAAAAAAATAATTTTATAGTATAATATTTACTACTCGAAATGACATAACTTTATCAAGTACCTACAGTTTCAGTTATTTTACTGTAAAATTAGTATTTCTTACTAAAAATAATTAAAATTTTTATTTTCAAAATTTGAATTAGTTAAAAATAACAAATCTCATAGTAAAATATTAGTCACTGATTCAATTAACACTTTCCAAATTTTTATTAGTAAAAATGATGATTAATTTGAAATAGTGACTGACTTTTCGCTTTTGAATTAGTAAATTCTACTAATAAATAATATTTTCTACTAATTTATTAGTAAATTTTATTAATTTAAAATCGAAAATTGAGAAAGTAATTTAAATTTACAAACATTTTTATTTTTTCTTTAAATTAGAGTACGTGATATTTCGACTAATAATCAGAAATAAGAGAGTTAATATTTACTATTTATTAGTTAAAATCAATTTTTAGTTTCAAGATATTGAAGATTATGAATTCGGCTACTAATTAAATAAAACAGATTTCCCTAACTTTAATATAAAACCAACATTTTTTTAAAATAAAAAATAAAAGATTTATATTAAAAATTAGTTAAATCTGTTTTATTCGGTAGAATTTGGTAGTAAAAATTTTAAGAATCAGAAAAGTGCAGGTTTACTTGATACTTTCTTAATTTTTAGATATTTTAGTATAAAATCAGTAATTTCCTACAAAAAAATTAATAAATATTGCTTAAAGGATTTTTACTAATTTTAGTACAAAAATATTAGTTTTTAGTTACATTCAGCAATATGGTAATGGATTAATTTTAGCACAAAATTAGTAGTTTTCTCCTAAATATTAGTTTTTTTTACTCATAATTAGTTATTTTCTTCTAAAAATTAATTTTTTTTTATTAAATTCTGAACGAAAAACTCACACTCTAAATCTGAATTAATTAAAAATAACTAATTTTTACTAAAATTATGGCTAACTTTTTGCTTTAGAAATTCGTTGAATAACACTAAATATCAGTAGAAAAGAACTAATTATTAGTAGAAGTAAATAACTACGAAATTAGTCGAATTTCACTAATTGAATTATTTACCAAAAATTTGAGTTATTTTGACATAATCTAAAAGTGAATTTAACAAATAAAAAAACATTACTAACTAGTGAAAATTACTATTCGACTCAGTAACTTACTTTTTACTAATAATAGTTATTTTCAGTTAATTTATTAACTAAAAATAATAATTAACAAAACAACTAATTCGATTGTATAGAACATTAAAAAAGAAAAAAAAATTATTGTTAATATAAACTTACGATTAACATAAAATTTTTCTTTACAGTGAAAAAAATTGTATAAGAACATACAAGTTGTCAGAAATTACTCGACTTTTTTTACTGTAACTGCAAATATTTATTCCCTGTTTCTTTTTGTAGAAATTAAGTTTAAGTATTTATACGCACTTAGGAAAAAAGTCATACACAGAGAGACTGGAGGACAAATAATAACAGTCCAGTCTGACTTTACATGACCTTTTCCACTTAAAACTTATATCTCTTATCCAAACACAATTATTCTTCTGGAAAATAAAATTTTTCCTCTGCTTTTATACTCATAAAATTAAAAGCTTTATTTACTCTCACACTTGCTTTATGTTTTCGCTTCTGTCTGACAAAAAACGAGTTTTTTCTACTTTAGAAACAAGATTTTTCTCTCCACTGAAACAAGAAATATGTCTTTTATCTATGTGCACTAAAAATCTATAGAAAAAAATAATTAAATTTTGAAAAAATAAAAATTAAAAAAAATAAATTTTTAATAAATTTTAAATCAATTTTAAATAAATGCGAAAAATAAAAAAAGTATTTTTCTTAATACAGAAATAAGTAAAAAAACTACTTCTACAAATACATATGAAAAGAAAAGAAACGGTAAAACACAAATTGAAAACAGTAAATCAAATGTAAGAAGTAAGTTTTCGATCTTGATATTTCAGTGAGAGAGAAATCTTTTTCTAGCCTTTTTTCCTCTTGTCCGATGTGACTTATCATTCGAAGATAAATATTTCGGATATTTTTCTAATGCATATAAACGTATTTTCCCGAAATCCATTTTATAGTTCGGTAAGCGGCTGAGAAGTGACCTAAATTTAAGTTGAAAAATGTTTCCTTACCCTTACCGCGCACAACACCATCGCGATATAACTCGCGTGCGTGTATATAGCCTATACACATAACTTTATTATAACAGTGAATTTCGAAAAGGGAAGAAGATAACTTTCCATCGATCTGATTCAAATTCATGTTCCCGCGTGGAAAGCAGTATTAGATTTTGCACTTTATCCACATCAATTTCTTTCTTTTTGCTTTTCTCCTCTACAACCGTAATTTCACCATTTTTATATATTTTGCTCCAAATGTTATTTTTTAAAATACCGTTAAATCATACATTCCAAGGCTTCGGACGCCCCCCAAAAAGAATCTACTTTCTTTCAATAATGTAAAGTTTGGAAAGAAAAATTGATTTTTGTTTCTCTTCGAAGGGAGAGAAAATGAAAAATTTATTAATGCAACTCAGAAATATTATGGTCAGGTTATCTACTTGTAGAGGCGAATACTAAGTTTTTATTGCTCTAGGGCAATAATGTTTACTTTTCTGACCGCTCGTAGGGGAATAAAGCATCCATTACGGCCCTAGAACAATATTCGGCAAATTAATAACCTTACAGGTTAAAAAAGTACTCATTATTACCCTAGGGCAAAAATGGTCTCCTTATTTACCAGCTAGAGTATAAAGTACTTATTATTAAAATTATTTTTATATTAATTTTTTGAGTGGAATTCAATGGTCATGGAAAAATTGATCCGAAAATATTTTGACCATTTTTGAATTTTTATTTTTCCTAAAAATGAATAGATTTTGAAATCCATACGTAATTTTGTAGAAAATATGTTTTTTTATCCATAAAAAAATTGTCGAATGACAAAATGAATATTTACAATAGTTTTAGCATTTCTTAAAAAAATAGTTTCTAGGTTAAGAATTTTAAAAAATATTATTATTATTATTTAATTTTACTATACGAAACGTTATTTGTTTTTTTAACTTATTTCAGAATGTAAACTTTTTAAAAAAAAATGTTTTAGTGATGAAAACAAAGTTGATGAAACATTTTTTTAAAGTTTATGTTTTCAAATTAGTTAGAAAAAAATGAAATTACGTTTCGTATAGTAATATTTAATAATAATCATATTTTTCAAAATTCTTAACCTAAAAACTATGGATATATCCATAAACAAAATTGTCGAATGAAAAAATAAATATTTACAAAAGTTTTAGCATTTTCTCAACAACAAAAAAATAGTTTCCAGGTTAAGAATTAAAAAAAATATGATTATTATTAAATTTTACTATACGAAACGTTATTTGTTTTTTTAACTTATTTCAGAATGTAAACTTTTTAAAAAAAAATGTTTTAGTGATGAAAACAAAGTTGATGAAACATTTTTTTAAAGTTTATGTTTTCAAATTAGTTAGAAAAAAATGAAATTACGTTTCGTATAGTAAAATTTAATAATAATCATATTTTTCAAAATTCGTAACCTAAAAACTATGGATATAACCATAAACAAAATTGTATTCTTTATATAATTGAAAATATAGCCTATAGGTACTATAAATAAAATTACTGAAATAATTAAGTGAAATAATAATTATTTGATTAAAGTAAATATTTATTTGATAATAAATAAACATAATTAGTCAAGTATTAAAATTTTAATCAAATAAATTTTTTCTTCAGTGTCAAAATAATTAGAAACGTCATAATATTTGAAATGTAAGAATGTCGAATATGAAAAAAAACTGATCGAAATTTACGTTAGTTTAAAATTTTTTTTATGCATATAGATTAGAAAATTACATTCGCGTGTCATACTTTTTACCAGCGAGGAAAATTGAGAGAGAATTTATTTGTTCGCGAATGTAATAAGTCAACTAGCGAACGTTCGTTTTCTCCTCTTTTTTTTCCTTTCAATTCGTATAAAATAGTAAATTTTGGAAAAACCGTCACGTTTCGAAGTAAAAATGGAAAAAAAGCGTGTGTGTGACGTTGCGGAGAAGTTGTATGCGACGATTTACAGGATTCTCGAGGTCAAAGGTTAGAGTCCGAAGGAAAAGTATAGTTGATCGTGTAAGCCATTGGCCCCGTAGTAAGAAGAAAGGTAATCCAAAATGAAAAAAGAGGGTGAGAGACGCATGGGTTTCGTGAGGAACAAAGGAAATAAATGACTGTGATGCAACTCGGCATGTATTAACGCGGCGACGCCATCTTGAGACAAAAGGAACTGCTTCTCTCGACCTTTCCCTTAGGATACATATACATATAGATACATCCAGGATCTAGACAAGATTAAATTATCCTTACTTCCTTTGTAAAGTGTAAGAGGCACTCTGTTTGCCCTACAACTCAAAATATAATGTTCTGAAATTTCACCCCAACTCCTGTTATTATTTTTATAAAATAACTTCAAACGAAAGAAGAAGAAAAAATGCCTACTTTTTTCATTGTAGGTGAAAAATATTTTTCTTTTTTTCCAGGATAGAAATTTTCCTATTTTACCCTACTTGAAACTTTTCCCTACTTATACGTATAATAATTCTTCTTCAAATAGAACAAAATTTTACTTTTCACTTCTCAGTTTTATTCAGTAGTAGCTGAAATTTTTGGTCAGACGGAACTTGTTTGTCTGACCGTAAGACTCTAAATCCACTTGAAACGAGAAATTACTATTATATTTATAGAAAGAAATGTCTATAAATTTTGTGATAAAAAATAATAATAAAATATTATAACAATAGAATTTAATAATAATTTGTTTTCATAATTTAATTTTTTTTAGTTTATTTTCTAAAACACCATTAGTAATTTTTCACTAATAAAGTATTGACAATTAGTTCATTAAAATTTAAACGAACTAGTTGAAATTTCGACAAATTTTTTAGTCAAAAATTACAAATTACCTCTTTAAATTTTAATAAGTAAGCATTTTTAAAATTTTGAATTAGTTACTGACCTTTTGTTTCCGAATTAGTAAATTTTTCTAATAAATTAGTAGAAATTACTGTATATTTGTAAAACTTACCAATTCAAAAAGCAAAAAGTCAGTTATTAATTCAAAGTAATAAACATTTTTATTTATTAAAATTTAAGGAGGGTGATGAAAAACTACTAATTTAGATTTAAAAACTACTAAATCATTTAGTGAACCTTGCTAATTGAAATAGTGCTCTAACAAATTGTTAATAGACTTCTTCTACCATTTAGTAGTTTTTGACTAAAAATTAGTCAGATACTTCCTAATTCATTTTATAAACTTTTTCATAACTCCTTAAATTTAATTTAAACAGTTTATACAACAAATACAACTTTTGTCAACTTAATTTCAAAAATCACGACTTTTTCAACTTTTCATCCAAATTTTATTGCAAAATCCATATTTTTTGTATAAAATGCAATTTATTTCGATTTCATAGTGTGAAAAGTTATAACTTTCAAAAATTATTTTTGAATGATTTTTTTAAAAATATTTAAGAAATAAAATTTTTTAAATTTGTCAATAATTAAAATTTCGTAAATCTAACTGAAAATAAATTATTTTTTCAAGTATTCTATTACATTTTTTGAAAATCAAATTTTGAGGAGTTTTAATTGCAAAATTATGAAAACAATTAAATTCTCCAAAATTTTAGTGGAAAATCTTCAATAAATATTAATGAAAATTAGCTTCTAAAAGTTGTATTAAAATATTTTTGTAAGAAGTAATTCTTATAGAATTTGCTTCCTTATAATTTTTTAAAATTCAATCATGTTCAATCATTCTAATTCCAAATTTCAGAAAATTCGTAAAAATGAAAATGCGTAGAGAAAATAACATAAAAACAATTGGAAAACATTTTTATGTTGTTATTTTTTCTAACCATTTAAATTTTCTGAAATTTGTAATTAAAATTATTAAAAGTAATTGAATTTTAAAAAATTACATGTTCATGTTTAACATTTTTTATTAAAATTTAACAAAATATTAATTTTTTTCAAATTGTACAAAAATTCTCTAAAGAAATTCAATTATTTTCATGAGATTACATTTTAATATTTTTAAAAAACTGAGTCTTATAATAATTGTTTCAGATTTCTTTTTATTCGATTTTTTTCTGGTCATCGAAATTAATTGAATTCACAAATAAGAAAAAGTAACCACAGCCGACAATCAGCAGAAGATGAAAAATTATATTTTCGACGAAATTTATCTTTTGTTTATTAACGATTGTTGTCAAATATTTATTTACAGTTCTGAAACTATGACTAGAAAAGTACGAATTAATTAATAAAATTTTTTGCCTAATAACGCAGCTTAAGGAATAATTTCTTTTTTAATTTCCATAAACCAAAAACTTAGTAAGAATTATAAGATAACTAACAAAACTTTTTTTAGATTTTTATATATAGCGATGAGATAAAAACGTTTTTTTTAATTTAAATTTTCTTGACAATCTTTAAAAACAGTCATTATAGAAATTTTTTTTAATTCCATATTTTTTTTAGGTTTTCTATAACCTTTTCTAATGTCCACACTTTTTACAGGTTTTCAGGAATTCTAGGCTTTATGGCAACCATGATTATTGAATTAGTAAGTTTTACTAACAAATAGTAATTTATTTAAAGATTAGAAAAATAATAATCATTTACTAATTTATTAATATTCCTTTATTTACGTCTTTAAAAAATTATATACTAATCTAAATAACTTCAAAAGCAGAGGAAAGGAACCAACGTAAAACAAAATTGATGTGAGACTTAAAATACGGGAATTACTTTTATATTCCCATTTGGAGTATTATATAATCGATGTTAATTACATTAGCATATCGGAATAATAAGCAGGCGAGAGAAAGAGAGTTAGAGATCTCATTATACATGAGCGCGCTCTCACACACACATGTGCTTTTGGAATATAAAAAGTATATACTATATGTAATGTCAAAGGCTTTTTAAGATACAAAGAAAGGAGGAGTCGAATAGGGGGATAGTGAACTCGCAAAGGGGTGGAAAAAGCACTCTGAGAGCACCAGCGTAGCTGACGATAGCGTTGGATTTACTTTTACTACCTCATTAATGTTACACTTTTTATTACTACGCCGTTTCGATCCCTCCGACCGTTTTCGTTTTGCGCGTGTGCGCACATTGACTCTTGGAATCCGGATAAAGCTACCCGTTCTTCTTTTTCTTCTTCTTCTTCTTCTACTACTACTACTATTACTTCTACTTCTCTTTTTTTTACCTCACTTTTTACGATCGGAAAAAATAGCGCCCCTTCTCTATTTTGACTGCCGCAATTTTGAAGCAAGTCTTCGATGCGTTATTTTATGACGCCACACACGTTTCATCGTATACCAAAAGTGTCCATCATGTGTGCTCCATATCATACAATAATAAGCAATCTTCTTTATTATCGCGTAAAACTAAAATGTATCTTTCGATATCGTATTTTTCCCAGTTTTTTTTGTTATCTTCTGATTAGAAATTAATGCTATTTTTTAAATTAGAGTTAAAAAAAAGATTAGAGTTAAGAAGAAAATTTTGCTAACATGACATTAAAATGGGTGTATTTACTCCCTAGGGGTTAAAAATGGTTCCTTTCTACCTTGCGAGCTTTGAATTAACTCTCAGCGTGATTTACATTTTTTTGTTCGGTATAAAAAAGGGATATCATGCCTCGAATTGACTTTAAGGAGCAAAAAAAAGTCGTTTTAGTAGATTAAAAGTACAAAGAAGTCGGAAAAGTCACCGTTTATCGGATTCAAATGCAGCAATGTCACAAGAATTTTATTTTCTATTCTCCTGATGTTCCCCTTAATTTCTAAGTTTAATTTTTCAAAACATGAATAATTTTGTTAAATAAATATTTCAATAATTATTATTTGTTTCTCAATTTTCCAATAGAAAATAAAATTGGATAAATTTAAAATTTTGAATAGTGTCTTAAAAGTAAAATTGTACTCCTTCCTAAATTAAATTATTTTCTACAATTTTTAACTAAACTCCATTTCGAAATAAATAATTATTTTTTATTTTTCTTCTATTTAAATATAAAAATTTATTTTTCTATAAGATTTGTAAATGGAACAGTTTCTGGTTTATTCTTATAAAAGTTATTAAGATGAATTACTAAAAATATTTTATCAAATATGTTAAAAGTTAAAATAATTGAATTTTTGAAAAATATAATGAGAAATAATCATTATATACAAATTTTATTTTTAATAATAAAAAAGATTTCTCTTAAATTTTAATAAGTCTAAGAAAGTAATGAATTACAAATTTCAGAAAATTCAAATACCTAAAAAAATAACATAATACAAATTTTTTCCATTTATTTTTATGCTATTTTTTCTACGCATTTGAATTTTCTGGAATTTGTAATTAAAATTATTGAAAATGATTGATTATCAAAAAAAATTACAGGGAAAAAAATTCTATAAGAATTACTTCTTTCAATAATATTTTAATATAATTTTTAGAAGTTAATTTTCATTAATTTTCATATTTATTGAAGATTTGCCACTGAAATTTTGCAAAATTCAATTGTTTTCATAATTTTGCAAAATTAAAACTCCTCAAAATTTGATTTTCAAAAAATGTAATAGAATACTTGAAAAAATCATTTATTTTCAGTTAAATTTACAAAATTGTAATTATTGAAAATTGTTTAATTGTTTATTTCAAAAATTTACTTTCAAAAATCATTTAAAAATAATTTTTGAAAGTTATAACTTTTTGCAGTATAAAATCAAAATATATTGCATTTTCTATAAAAAATATGGATTTTGCGACAAAATTTGGACGAAAAGTTGAAAATGTCATAATTTGTGAAAATAAATCGAAAAAATAGTATTTTACTTCCAAGACTAATAAACGCTTTTAAATTTAAAATACTAAATTAATTTTTTTTAAAGTAAGAAAATTTTTGAATTGTTAATAACAAGAGTAAACAATTTTTTCTTGTAAAATCCTTTACAATAGTGATTTTTTATTTAAAATGCTACCAAAAAATGAACATTTTGGGAAAAATATTCAAGATTTAGGGAACACGTTTCAGAAATTCTTACTCAACATATTGTACTTCCTACACTTTATTTGATTCAAATAACCGATTATTTGACTATTATCAAATAAATATTTACTTGAATCGAATAATTTGTATTTAAATCAAATAAATTGTATTTGAATCAAATACTTTAGTATTTAAAGCAAATATTATTTAATTGATTCAAATAAAAATTATTTGATTCAAGTAAATATTTATTTGATAATAGTCAAATAGTCGGTTATTAAATCAAATAAATTTTTTTTCAGTGTAGGGTTAAAAAAAGCCTGTTTACTCCCTAGACTAAAAAACTGTGTTATCTAATTTTTAAATACTAAAAAAACGAATTAATAATTAACGTAAAAATATTAATAAAATGCTTACGAAATATTTGACTAGCCCCAAACTAGTTAATAAAAAAAACAAGAAAAAAATCCAAGCATTTTTTCTCTAAAACTACAAAACTGAATATATACCAACGATCAGCTAGGAGACAAATTGATTTACAATTGAAAGGTCTTTATTGTTTGAGAGCGAAAGCAAAGTAAAAAAAAAAGAGAAACTGACATGGGAAACACCTCTCTGATGGTCGAGTAATATCAGTGTGTATTTTCTTTTTCCCTCTGATTCCTCTCCACTTTTCCCATCTCTCTATACTTGAGTACATGTGGTCATCTCCCATGGGCTGGTGGCAGCCGATGTAGCGATATAACGCCCAAAACCCTAAGTGGTGATCTTGGAAGCGCCTCTTTATGCCCCTGAAGTGTACCAAAAGACTCACCCCTCACCCACCCCCTCGCCATGAGATATGTGACACAGATGGAGGGACATGACCGCAATATCTTAATATTCCCTGACGTGAAGCAGGAGGTTACTTTTCTGCTAGCAGGAAATTTATATTTTATCGAATTGAAAATACCGAGACGTCGCGACTTATATATATAGAGATACGTATAGGCCTGAAAAATTCCCCTCAAGGGCACACGATAAAGGGAGGCGAATATGGGCCATTCTTTGTTTGACTGCCTGACATAGATCATAGAATTTAAGAAGAGAGTTAAATTTATAAATAATTTACATTTTTTTGTATATTAATATAACTGCAATTGATTTAGTTATGAATTTTTTTTCAATATTTCATTCCGTCTTTTTATTTAGTATTTTATTCAGGGTGTTCATATATTTCATTTAGCATATAATTTAATATTTTATTGAATATTTTAATTCAGTGTTTGATTTGATTAAGTATTATTTCTATTAAAATAAAGTAAAATAGAAATACTGAATAAAATATTGAAAGTAATGTCTAAATTTGCATTAGTAAAAAATTAAAAATTCTTAATAACTTGAATTAGTAACTGACTTTTCGTTTTTAAATTTTAGTAAATTTTACTATAATAAATAGTAATTTCTACTAATTTAATGTTCAAACCTGCTAATTCAAAAGCAAATAGTAATTTCTACTAATTAATTAGTAAAAATTACTTATTTGAGAGCAAATCGTATTTCTACTAATTTATTAGTAAAATTTGCTAATTCAATAGCAAAAAATCAGTCTCTAATTAAAGTTAGTAAAAAATTTAACTAATTCAAGTTTAGAGAATACCTACTAAAAAAAATAGTAAATAATATAATAAGAAATATTTGAAGTCACTATTTTATTTACCAGTTTTAGTATTTTATTGCAATAGTTTTTTTTATCCAGTACATTTTCTAAGTAAGCAAAGTAAAATGAAGAAACATTTCTTTATCAAGAAGCAATACTGAATGAAATAAAAAGAATACTAAATAAAATCGTAAATATAAATAAATTATTATTTATTTACTACTTAATTATTAATACACAATACTAATTAATTAAAAATAATCATTTTATTGACCATGTAATCAGTAAAATGAAAAATAATGTTTCCATAAGAAATAATAAGAATTCTATAGAATATAGTAAATAAATAAAATTATTAATAATTACTAATAGTAAATAATTGACAATTATTCCTATTTACTACTTTATTTATAGCATATGGTTCAGAATTTTTTATATCCAAGTACAGAAAACTGAATGTACTAAATAAAATACTAAAAATTATTAAAAAATACTAAAATAATAATAAACAAAAATAATAAAAAAATATTCAGCACAGATTACGAATATTGATATAAGTTTACATTAGTAAAAATACTAAATAAAAATATTTTATTTTACTTAATAATATTATTTCATTTGTTATTCTATTTAATATTTTCATTTACATGTTTTAGCATTTAATTGAAGTAATTAACATTATTTTCCATTAAAATAAAATAAAAATACTAATTTAAAATCTGGAATACTAATAATATTAAATTAAATTGATGTTTAATTATAATATCAGTCATTAATTGATTTAATTTAAAATTATTTAGTACAAGTAAATAAATATTTATTTGATAATAGACAAGTAATTGTTTACTTCAATAAAACAAATTTTTTCAGTATATATATTACAAAAAAATACTTAATAAAATACAAATCAAAATTACAAAAAAAAAAATTATAAAAAATAGTAAATAAAAATACTAATAGAATATTAAATACACAAATAATGTATAGTAAATAATACTACAAATTATTTGTAGCTATTTAGTATTTATATTATAGAAAATAATAATAATTGAATTCTTATTGTAATTTTTAGTATTTATATGTATTTTTTGAGTATTTTGTTTATTATTTTATTTTTTTATTAAGCATTTAGATAGTATTTTTAGTATAATACTTAGTAGTATAGTACTATAGTTTTTTTAAATAAGACTTAATTTAGTACTTTTTAATGTAGTAATTCAATATATTGTTCTAAATAATTGAGATAATTTTTTTTGTATTTGATTGCAGTAATTAATTTTTTTTTTTTATTTAAACAAAGAAAAATAAAAGTTTGTATTTAAATACAGTAAAACAAAAATACTACTCTCTAATTCTCTAAAATGAATTAGTGAAACTGTTTTATCGACTATTAATAAAACAGTTCTACTAATTGTTAGTAGAATTCTACTAATCAATTAGTAACACTCTACTAACAATTAGTAAAATTTTACTAATTGTTAGTAGAATTATTACTAAATCATTTAGTGGACAACTTTTCACCAGTTCATTAGTAACTTTCTACTAATTCAGATTTAGAGAGTACATTAGTTAAAAATAATTAATTACTAGTAAAATCGTGGTTGACTTTTTGCTATCTGATTAGTTATTTTTAACTAATTCAAATTTAGAAAGTTAAAATCTAGAATAGTATACTAAATAAAAGAAACTAAAAATACCAAAAATATTAAATAAATGCCAAGTATTAGTTCTATTTCCTATTTTTTCAATATCTTTAGTATTTTATTTTCTATTTTTATTTATTATATAGTTAATTTTAGTTCCTTTATTTTTTAGTTTAGTAATTTTTTATCTTTACTACTTCGTTAATTTGCTTAAGAGAATTCAAATAATGAAATGAAAATATCCATCAATATAATTATAGAGAATCTAAAAAATGAATGTCAAACAAGAGAAATTCTCTCTTGCTAAAATTGACGATGCGATTAGTCAGGAAAAGTTTTTCTCTCGGCATCCCCGTGTCTGATCGCGTCTTTTGTTTCTTCGAAACGCCCAGACATACAGGTATTTGAACTCGGTCCCGCGGGTCAACGCAACACGATCGCAGGGTCATCATTCCCAATTCTTCTTCTCAACTCATGTAATAAAAAAGACTTACTCGGCGGAAAATTTTTTTTCTACTCGAATTCATTTCGATCATTTGAAAATCCTTCGTTCTCCTTTTTTCCCCTCCTGTAACAATTTGGAAACAAAAGGGTTTTGCGGGGGCGTGAGTAGAGAGAGAATGAGAGAGTAAGAGAGAAAGAAGAGGAAAGGTCGATGAAATAGAACGAAACGCGCGTCACGTTGTCGCGGGATCGCGAGTGCAGGTTTTTTGAGGTGGAGGAACCCTGGCAGGGAGAAAGAGAGAGAGAGAGAGAGTGAAGCCAGAAACGATGGGATAGGTGGGGTAAAGGGGTGCGTTTCTGGAGCAGACGAATCGATGTTCGTCGCTCGCTCTAGCGCTGCATCGAGTTCAATGTCTCGCCCGGGCCGGGCTGGGGCTGTGACTGGATCGTAGTCGCGCTACTGCGGTGTGGTGTTGTTGGCCGTGGCCGTGGCCGTGGCTGACGGTCGCGTCCGGCCACCAACTCCCAGGAACACACCTTTCCACCCTCTCACAGCACAACGCATGTAAAGCTCTCGCTCTCGTTCTCTTTCCAACGATTGCCGAATCAACACACGAGTGCAATCACAACGCACACTGATAATTGGTTATCATCAAACGTACAGACATTTACGTATATTTGAACAGCTACATTTCTCTCTCTTCTTTTTTTCCTTTATCCCTTATTCCTCTTTCTCTTTCTCTCTCTCTCTTTCCATGAAAACAACTAGAAAAAAAAATTCTTTTGCCGCATCAGCGAACATCATTCCGTTGGCTCAATCTGCTGCTTTGGCAATTGTTTCCCCTCGTTCAAGTGGACGGACAATTCACTATTGTTTGTTCTCTCAATGTTTCACCTGCAATTTCTCTTTTGAGAATTCAATTTTGTTTTCCGAATTTCTATCATTTATTTATTAAAATACAATATTTGATTATTCATTTATTTTCACCGCGAGAGCAACGTGCCAGAAAATTTCCATTTTGTTTGAAAATTATCATTAAGTAATCGAATAACTCGCTGAATGTGAATCAATTAAAAATAATTTATTTAGAAGCAAAAAGTCAGTCACTATAATTTGAATAAAGCAATATTTCTATTAAAAATTAGTTAAAAACAACTGAGTTTTAGTAAATTTTTTTTTTATCTAACTCAATTAGTCAAGGCTAAGTAATTTTTCAGTTACTTGTTACTGAAGATCAGTTATTTTTACACTGAAAAAAAATTGAATTGATTCAAGTAACCGATTAATTGACTATTATCAATTAAATATTTAATTGAATCAAATAATATTTATTAGAGTCAATTAAATTGTATTTGCTTCAAATTCTGAAGTTTTGATTCAAATGCCATTTAATTGACTTCTTTAAATATAATTTCATTCAAGTAAATATTTAATTGATAATTGTCAATTAATCGGTTATTTGAATTAATCAAATTTTTTTTCAGTCTAACTGATGTAGAAGCAAAAAGTCAGTCACTGATTGTCAGTTAAATCCATGATTTTTAAATAATTTAAATTAAGAGAGAATATAATGGAAAATAATAGGAAATTTTTAGAATATCATTTTCAGTGCAGAAATTCAGAAATTGTAATAAGAGAATTGTCATATAAATGACGATTATCATTCACAGAAAAAACTTTCATATTGTATTTTTCTGACATTCAATTACTTTTTAAATTTATTTAAACGAATCAAAAACTTTTCATTTAATTTTTAATTAATTTGTTTAATTTTATGTAATTTAATTTTGATAAAAACACTGAAAAAGTATTTATTTGATTCAAATAACCGATCACTTGACTATTTTGTCAATTAGATGTTCAGTTAAATTAAATAATATTTATTGGAGTCAATTAAATGGTATTTGCTTTAAATACTAAAATTACTGGTTCAAATACCATTTAATTGACTCTATAATAAGCATTATTTGTTTCAAGTAAATGTTTACTTTATAATAGTCAATTAATCGGTTATTTATATCAAATAAATTTTTTTTTTCAATGTAACAATATTTAAATATTTCCTATGTATTTTAATAACTTCAATTTTAAATTATTTGAAATTAATTCTATTATTATTTATTAAAAATATTTAAATATTTATGAAATATATTAAATACATTTATTCAATTATTTCTAAAAATTAAAATTGTAACCTGTCCAAAAAATTAATTATTTTCCAGAGTTTTTAACTAAAACTCTAATGTGAATTAATTTTTTTAAAAATCTATTTTCCTACAGTTTTTCGACAATTTAATTCCTTAAGTACAATCAATTTTTTATAATGATTATTAAACTGCAACACTTCATAATTTATTTTTAATTTTTAAGATCAATTATTAAAAATATTTTACCGAAAATATTAAATATTTCTTAAAATAGTTAAATATTTAAACTTTATTTAAATATTTAATTAAAGTAAAAACTAATTATAATAAAAAAATTCTTTGAAAAAACTATTTAAAATTATTTTAAAGCAATTTTCCAATAATAGAGATTTTTAAATTATTTTAATTTTAATTTGTATGTAAAATAATATTTTAAAAGTATAATTTTTCATGCTTTCATGGAAATGGAAAATTAAGAACACAAAGAAATGTTCAGATTCTATCAGATATAGATTTTCTTCTGAAAATCATTCTTTTCATAGTAACGGCGCTTTTAGAATACACTCGAACTCGAGTTATTGAGACAAACATGCAAATAATACAATGACTTACCGGAAATTCGACGTTCCGGACAAACATGCTAATAATACAATGACTCACCGGAAATCCCACGTTGTTCTGTGAATGACGTGGCATCGTTCATCCTCTTAAAGAATGGAGCTTTCTTAAAGAATCCTTCAGTTTTGATATTTTAATATTTCAACTTTGATAGTTTCATTTTTAAATGGATTTAAATTTATTATCCTTCCTTCAATCCTTAATATAAAATAACTCATCTTTATTTTCCTCATTTGAACATATCTATAAAAAAAATATTTAATAATAAAAATTGACCTTCATTAAAATACGAATTGTATTCACAAATAATAAAAATTCTTTTACAAATTAAAATTTTTTTTAATCAATAATTTTTCATAATTAATTTATTATATTTAATAAGATAATAATATTTTTTTTTAATTTAACACCTGGTATAATTTCTATATTTCTAAATAGTTAATGAAATAGTTATCAATTTTTCAGGTAAAAAGATTGTTTTTCAATTTTTTTATGTAAACTGATTGTTTACACTTATTTTTTACTGTACAACAATAAAAATGTTAAAGTATTTAATTAACTTACAATGAACACCGCTTTGCTGTGACGGCTGTAATTAATCTATGACAGGAGGAGCTTTAGAATGACTTTTTCTCTTTAAAGGAACATTTATCTGTGAAATGAAACAAAAAATTACTGTTAACACAAAATGCTTTCAATCTTTAGGTTAGTTTTATCAATAAAAGTATTTTTTTCAAATATTTATACATGTTGAACGATAGTATAGTAATAATTAACAATAATTTAATAGACAATGAAAAACTAACCTAAAAGTTTGAACATTTGTTCCAGATTTTTATCAAACAGTAATATCGAAGAATTTTAATTTCTGATTTTATCAAATGTTGACTCACCTGTAAAACTTGAAAATTTCTCTCGACTGATTAAGATTTCTCAATTGATTGTATTTTCTTTTGTATACATAGTCAGTTATCCGTTTTGTACTGTGAGGCAATCATATATTTTCTACTACACCATGGATATAGGTTGTGATTGTTATTCCTCATAAATATTCGTATATTGTCGTCGAATTATGATTTCTTTACAACTGTTGAGTTATCATGTTGATAATTTTCAATTTTGTAAACAATAACAAAAAAACGGGAAGTATTGAGATAGATCAGGCACATGAAAATAAATATTAAGTCCCATACACATCAACCTTCGGCTTCGCAAAATTTTTCAACCAATCACAAATTACTGTTCTTGTCCAGAACACTATCTCCATCTATCGGTACATTTGAGTACGACTGAACATTTTGTCTACTGAATTCTGTTGAACGGAAAACATAAATAATAAATAAAAACAATCTTATCATTATGAATCAATAGTTTTTAGTTTCGTATAAAATTATAATAATGAAAATATTATTCAAAATTATCGATATCTGTATATCGATCTGATCGCATAGTCAGAGTTAAAAAAATTCGAGTTGGCGCATTATTGCTGCATCAGAAAACTATTGTTACTGAGTTGACTTTTACTAAAAGAACAATAAAAAAATGGCTAAAAATTATCCGGATTTAGTGATCAAATGCGTCAAAATACTACGTTTTGTCTTCATTATTAAACGAAAATTAATTTTTCTGTCAACTATTAATAATTAAACTTTATTAATTAGTAAACTAATTATGTCATTATTAACAATTGCAAACAATTATTTTTTGTATTGCTTGCAATCTTTTTGCAATTAATTATTAAATAAAGTAAAATCAATTATTAAACGAATCAAATCAGTTAAACAATTTAAACGGCGTATACTATTTATGATAAACTATACTTTTGACAATAATCGATTATATATTTAGCTCAGTGGATACTTTACCATTCAGTAGACTAAATTGATAGCTTCTTTCTTATTTAATTCATAGTAAAGTTATCAATTCATGTCGAATTATTCATCTTGTGTATTCATAATGGAAACACCGTGTGATTTTATAAGAAATGATGAATCTTAAAAGAGAAAATAATTTTCTCATCAGCGTACATTCCTCCTTTGAAACTTTTCAGAACTGACTGAGAGCGCCACCGGAAAACGCTCGTATTTACGTGACTCGGGACAAGCGACTAGTAATGGTGACTTCTGATTGGACGGCGCTTCTGTGCCAGCGCTAGGGAAGGGAGTCTCAGCGGGAGAATAGTAGGGGGCAAGTGTGCTGCACGCTGATTCGTTGAGCGTCAGCTCAAGAGTGCGCACCAATCAACGCGCAGCAAGTATCTCATCGCTACGTAAATACGACCGTTTTGACCGACTCGCGTTACTTTCTCCTGGGCTTTAGTATCAATAGGTCTGCGTCACATTGAAAAAAAATTTTTAGCTGTTTTCCTCTCTTATCGAATGAAGATGAATAATTGCATCGTAAATATTGATGCTAGATGCGCTGATCAATCAATATGCAGAATAATTTTTAATTCTTTTGACGTTCAACGAAAGTTTATTCTGAAATATGCTAGAAGAAAAATGTGTACTGTTTCGAAAAAAATTATTTCATCGCAAGAAGGGGAAGATATTTAATTGGTAAGAAGCTTGAATTATTTACAGGCCTGATTATTTAATGGTGGTAATATTTGTTCCATATTTAATTATCCCAACAATTGTCAACAAAATATTTTAATGAAACAAAGGAGTTCTATGAACACTGGCATTGCTGGTCATTATAAAAATGTTGGTAATATTTTTCAATGTTTAATTGTTACAACAATGTTTTACAAAGAAGTTCTGCGAACAATTGCAGTTCCATTGTTTTTCTACAATGAAAATTTCGTGTGTAAAACGTATTGTTTAAGGTTATTTTTTGCTTTATCGATTTATTCATTGAATCGAAAGAATTTTTTCCTTTATAAATGTAATATTAACAGAATTTTTTAAAATTATTTACTATTTTGAATGGTGTGAGAAACAATTGTATAATTACAGTCACAATATTTAACGCTATATATTCCTTTCTCATTGGAGAATTTCGTCCAATTTGACTTAATTTTATTGAAAATAGCGTCGTGGCAGTCTATTTGGCGTCAGTTGGCAACAATTATTGCCACCAAAATGTATTTGCAGATTGTTAGGTTAGGTGGAGCTGCTATAGAGAGAAAGATCGAATTTGTCAGTTTTCTTTAACGATCAGCTGTTAAAATAGTAGTTACAAATTTTTAATGCAAAAAAATGTGACGGGTGGTTAAATACAGTAAGAAGATTAAATCTTTTGTAAAAAAAAATAATATAATATGTCAAAAATAATATTATTGATTTTGAATTACAGGTTAGGAGAAAATTATTCGTATATACAATAGGGAAAAAATATAGGTTATGTGTACGTATTTAAAACTGATTGGAAACTGTTAACATCAATATCGTATTATTTACTGCTACTTTTTCTTTGATTACATTTACTTTTCATTTTTATTCTGTTGTATTTTCCAGATCACGATTATTTCTATTTTGAATAAAGTAACAATTCGATTTTCTTTTTTTTTTTCTTTTTTTTGCAGGAAAGGATTAATTCGTTTACGGTGAAACTACTGCCATTTCTGATTATGTGTTTTTGTCAATAATTTGTTCGACTACCGTTGAGGAATATTTATTTTCAAACTGATTTTGATTACATTGGCACAGAATGGCTCAAGAGGAAATGGAGCAACTCGTCATTTCACGTCGACGGAGATAATCCGCGATAGGTGAGTCCCTTTTGTCTTGAATATTGTGGCGAAGTGAAGTTGAAATATATTTAGAAAGTTTCACAATGACAACAATGAAAACAATATATGTTAATTGAATAATATTTACTATATATATAATTTAAGTTGAAAATTTAATTACTAAATCATGCAAAATGTGATTAGTTAATATAAATGTGATAATTAGATAGAAAAAGAATATTTAGTTAAGGAAAAACTTTTTTGGACAGTCTAGAATTGATTGTCGCATAAATAAAAAAACAGTACTGTGCAAATACATTTTATTCTTCAATTAAACGCCAATTATTATCGAATGATTGGTTTTTAATTATTTCTTTCACTTTGTCACTGTGAAATTTTCTCTTTTTTCGAAAAAATTATTATTAAGAGTTAATGTTACAATATTAATTTCTCTATTTCTATTAATGAAAAATTCGAAATAAGATTCTCTCATAAACTATTCATAAATGTTTTGCCTTCTTTTGAACCACTTTCTTAAGAAATTAAAAATTGTATGACAATATTTTTTCAAATTAACTATTTCTAAATATTTATCCGTACTTAAAAATTGATATTCTAAATTTATTTTATTCTAAAGCGCAATTAAATGTATTTATAATAATTCCCTGCTTTTTTAGGTTATGTTAATTATTATTTATATTTTTAATTTATTAATATCGCATTTAGAATAAAATTAATTTATTCTTAACTATTAAATAATTAATTTATTAAAACTATTTTGCCCTTAAATTTGCCATCGAATGTCAATTATGAAATTAATTTACAGAAAAAAAATTCTTGTCTCAATTTCTCCCAATTTTTCGTGTATTTCGATAGTTTTCGAAATATGTAATCATATATTTGAAACTATTAGAAACTTTGTGAAGATATTCGCTGAATTTGTCGATTTCTCTGTAATTGAATAATCCTTGAAGGTTTCATTGGAAGTTCAAGAATTCTCTAATCGCACCAAACTTGTTCGATTGGAATTTGAAATTGTCAGGAAGGTTTCAGAATGTCATGGAATAATTTCGAGTATTGATTAATTAATATTGCATTGAAAAAGAGAATTTCTGTGTTTTTAAAAATACGTCATAATTATTTTTAGTTTTTTCAACTTTCTAATTAGTTTTTTTTATAATTTTCTTTTTTTTTAATTCTGGAGTTTAATATTTGTTTTCTTAGTTTAACATAATTTGGTCTACAAAAATATAACAAAAAACAGTAAAGTATAAACTTTTGCAATAAATATTTTCCATTTGTTGAATGAGAAAAGTCATCGAAACTAATTTTTTTTTCCGTAAATTTTCTCAAAATTGATTATCACATACATCTTACTTTTTTTCTATCGAAAAGATTTGGGGGATCTTGAGAAAAGTTTTCTTTTTTCTCTTAACAGTCCAACTGGAAGTCTAAAGCACTTTAACTTCAAAGCATAGAACATGTTCTTTTGAGAAAGTTTTATCGGAACCTGTGCACAACTGAGTGACTTTGCAACGTTATTTTTTTGTCCGCTTGGGATATCTACAGAAATTCGTATACAATTGAGAATAATCATCTTAAAAATTCATCTAAAGAATTTCATTTTTATTCCACTATATATATATAAATATATATTTATTGCAACTTTATACCAAGTTTACTGCGGGTACATTTTTTTTTATAACTTTTACATTTTCTGTACAAATCTTTCCTAATTAAATTTTTTCCAGTTAATATTCTGAAATATATATTGAAATATCGGAATTTTTCTCTTGTTCTTTTATAAAAACGATACTCGCGCTTAAAGATATTTCTTTCTGGTATGGCTAATAAAAATGTTACTGCCTTTTTTCAAGGACAGCTAATTATCGTTCGTCAGACTTTATAATGGAGAGAATAAAAGCTTCCTTTTTTTTATACTCGGGAAATTTAATTTTCGACGTAAGTCCATCCACAACCCAGGGGAATAATGAAACCTTGTAGCTGTCAATCTTTCGAGAGATTTGATTACAAATATTTTTAATGAAATTTCTTTTCAACTTCTAACATAAAAGTACAATACACCTAATTAGGAAAAATTTTCAAAATTTGATTATAAATCATTGAGATTTTTTTTATAGTTTTCTTTTCTCAATTTCAAAACTTACAAATTAAGTATAGATTCATTGAGAAAGTTTTGACAGATGTGAAATATTGAAAAATCAATTCGGTTCGAAAGATCTGATCGTATTCTTTTTTCGTGCAAGTTAAGTCTTAGTGACGTGTCATTATTATTTTGACGAACACTATCTTCAGATACTGTTCGCAATAAAACTGAGAATGATTAGTAGATTCAAGGAGGAGTAAGTTTTTCTTAATGGTCCTATAAAAAAAAGTATCTACAAGGTGTCGATCGTTAATTTTCTCATAAACTTTCATCCAGGGTCATTTTTATTTTATTGCATTTATCTCGTTAGACAGATGTAAAATTTCCAATCTCTTGAGTAGTCTCTCCTTAGAGAAATAAAAATTTACACGTTGGAAATAAATTTTCCGACAAAATTTTCTATGACAGTCAAAATTACTACTTATGAAACAATTTTCTAAATTGAAATTTAAAGTTCAGTTCTAAATTGGAATTTATTGATGAAATCGTTTTTGCAATTCGCAATTAAGTTAATTATTAATTATTTTATTATTATATTTTTATAAATTTTTACTTGTTTAAATTCGCTTATAGTTGAAATAAAAAAATTATTCTCAAAAATGTTATTAAAATTCTCAGAAACAATCCCAAAAAATTTAATACACTTCTTTTGAAATTCAATTACTTTCAACAATTTAAATCAAAGTCGGGCAATTATTTTTAATATCAACTATTCAAAAATAAATTCCCAAAAGAATTCAATTATTAAATAAAATTCTACGAAAAAATCCAATTATTTTGATTAATAATGAAAATTTCACGCAGGAATTCAATAATTTCACCAGAAATCAATTAATTAATGCACAATTTTCAAAAAATTTCTTGATAAAATTCAAAAAAAATTTTTTAATCAAATTTTTTACAAGGATTTAATTATTTATGACAAATTTAATTAAGTTCTTCTCATGAATTCAGTTATTTAGATATTGTAATGAAATTAGTTGCACGAATTTAATTTTTTTCATAAATTTTATTATAAATAAATTTCCTGAAAAATGCAATTATTTAAAAAAATTTGTTGAAGTTTTTCAAAAGAATTCATGTTCCTAAAGTTTCGAACGTTTAAATGAACGACAATATTTTTTTACTTTGTATTTTATTTACAACAAAAATATTTTTTGGATTAAAACAAATTAATTCTAAACTAAATTATTTTAAATTTAAATTATTTTTATTTTTTCGATGTCAGTTTTCAAGAGCACTTAAGGTGAAAAAAAATTGCGTTCATTTAATCGTTCGAAACTTTAGCCCCATAAGAATTCAATTATTTGACAACATTTTTAATATAAATTTTAAATAAATTTTTAATTAAATTTCTCAAAAAAATTTAATTGATTTTAAAATTACATTGGAATTCTTCGTAACAATTTGATTATTTAAAAAAATGTGACATAATTTGTTTATTAGAATTTAATTATTATATAAAATAAATGTTTAATTAAATTTCTTTAAAGAATTTACTTATTTTCAGAATCTTTATTAAATCTTTTCGTAATAATTCATTTATTTAAAAAAAAATTTAATAACATTCACCAAAAAATTTAATTGAATAAAATAATTTAATAAAATTCGTCGCAAGAATTCAATTATTTTCAAAATAATACATTTTAATTAAATTTTTCGAACGAACTAAAAATTTTTTTTGACACACAATTGAATTTGTATTTTTATTAGTTTTATTTGTTATTATTGTTGTTTATCCATTTTTTCATAAATAATAAAATTTTCACAGAAATTAAATTATTTCAATATAATTTATTTTAATTTAATTTCAATTATTTTTATTAGAATTTTTAAATGAATTCTTCGAAAAATTCAATTGTTTTGAGTGTTTATTTAAAAATGTTATTAAAGTTCCTTGAAAAATTTCAATTATTTGAAAAAATTTGGATAAAAATTGTAAAAGTTTAATTTTAAGAAATTTTCAATTATTCGAATACAAATTGATTTGGAATTGAATTTCATTAGAAATTTTAGATATAAAAAATTAATATCAAAAGCGTTATACTGAAAAAAATTTATTTGATTCAAATAAACGATTACTTGACTATTATCAATTAAATACTTATTTCAGTCAAGTCATTTTAATTTGAGTCAGTTGAATGTTTGCTGAAAATATTTAAATTATTAGTTTGAATATCATTTCAAGATTTTTAATTGAAATTTAAAAAAAAGATTATAATTAATAATGAGAATTTATCCCATGGTATACAATGAATTATTTTAATACGGATATAGATTATTCCCACCTTGAATTCACTGTACGTTACTCTTGTTTGTAACTACCATTATTCACAATTATAGTTATTACTATCATTAATTGTAACTATATAAGTAGCTCTGATTACTTCTAAGTTTTAACTATTATTATTTTCAACTACTGTTATTTGTAACAAACAGTTCTTAATTGTTACAATCAATCAAAAGTCAATATATTACAATTATTAGTAAATTAATTAACAATAATTACAACAGATGGTAATTATAATTAATAATAATAAAAAACAAAATTTTTTAATTCTCATGTAATCGTAAGTGGAAAAGGAAATTTGTCTCTCCAAGAAACATATGAAGAATTCTGACAAAATGTAATATCTTTTCGATCTTATATTCGAGAGAGAAGAGGCTCTTTGGCTTACGTCCAGGTGAAACCACGCGTTATGTTGCCATTGGTCTTAAAGTGGATTTCAAAGCGACATAAATTTTCTCTCCGCAGTGTCTCTCCCTTTATCGAATTCGAGCGGGTAAAAAATGGAAAGGAAGAGAGAAGAAAAGAGCGAATCTATTTTCGCAAGCTCGCGAGTTCTTACATTGAATAGACGCGCGCGCGATAAAGATCGCATTGCTCGGCAGAGTTTTGCTGTATAAGGGATGGATGTCACTGTTGTGAAATATAAAGTAAACTACCCCCGCATTGTCCCGATACGAGTAGGCGATTTGCGACATCGTCACTTGAATATTGATGAGTTATAAAGAAAAAAAAAACGGGCATCAACTTTTCTTTCTTTATATATATATAAAGTAACCCTCGTGCACACTAACATTATCAGACATTAGGTTAGATATTGAATCTCCTTGTGCGCGCATTATCCATCACTATATAAAACATCTGCCACACTTTTTTTCATTTTTCTCATTATGTAGACGTTGAAATATTTCATGTCATTCAATTTTTAACTTTTCGCACTAGCGAAAGCGAAATTATTTAATATTTGAATTCTCTATAGTCATTTGTTTGAGGGCAAAATTCGCGTAATTAATAATTATAATCGTGAAAGGAAAGTATTGATAAAATTCAATTGGAGATAAAAAGAATTCTTTTTGGCAATTCGGAGAATAGTATTTTGTATTTTAAATTCATATTTTAGAGTTGTGAATGGGGAAATTAAAATAATATTTAGTGATCTTTAAACTCTTCTGTTTACGTTGGATAATTAAAAAACAATGAAACTATATATTTTTTCTACGTGTGTCGAGATTTTCTTTTTGGAAAAATTTTACATTGTTATATACAGTGAGCAAATTTGTGGATTGTATAATCGAGTAAAGGGCTTAAGTCCCTTATAACCCTAGAAAGAATTGATGGGCTTCATTGTTTCGTCTGCTAACGTGATTTTGTGTCGACGACCTGACCCTTGCGAACTCCATATTGTGACTGACGGTCTTCAGTAAAAAGTTGTTACGATTTGAAAAATGTACTCTTTGAAATGAGAGATCATTTTTCTCGACTGTTTGTGTAGTTTTATTTCAATTCTGCGTAAATACTTCTTCGATGAAATCAATCTTTTTATTTTATTTGGTAATTCCAGTGGAGTGTAAATTCATCATTTATAGAAATTAATAATTTTTAGGAATCGAAATTCCTGTTACTTTATAGTTTTAATTATTTTATTTTTTAATTACATTGATTCATTAAAATTTGTAGATGCAATTGTAATTATAATTAATAATTTAATTAATTAATTAAAAATAAAACAAGTGTCATTATTGGTACCACAATAATTGACTGAATTCTTGAAATTATCAAATTTGTACTAAAATGGATCAAATTCGTATACAAATACAATTTTTTCTTATTTTTATAATTTTTTTCTTAAATAACTTAATTCTTCATGAACTATCAAAAAATTGTTGCTTGAAAATAATTTAATGAATAATTTTACATAAATATTGCAAAATTAATTAAATTTCAAAAAGATTGCATTTAAAATTTTCATAAGTTGATGAACTTCAAAAGGTTTCAATTTGAAATTTTAGAAAATTTAAAAAAAAATTAGATTTTTGTAAAATTTTAATAAGTCAAATTCATCTAAAACTACTTACATTTTTTAATATAGATTTATTTATTTTTTAAAAATAATGGATTTACAGAATAAGTTTAGTTAAAAACAATTAATTTTTGGAGAAGTTACAAATTGGAGAAATTCAATTATTTTTAAAAGTAATAAAATTTTTCGCAAAAATCCGATTATGTTCAAAAATTGTCTAAATTCTTCTTAAAATTTCAATTAACTTTTTTTAATAATAAAACTCTGCTCCAAAATTTAATTATTTTTTAAAATTTTATTAAAATTCTTGAATTTTCAGGTCCCTGAAGTTGACATCGATGCTCAGCATCAAAAAATATTTTTTAGGCGAAACCAAAGAAAGTACTCAATTTTTTCCAAGATTTAAAGTTAAAAAGTACTCTTAAAAATTTTTTTACTTCCGAAGTGAATAAATGAAGTAAAATTAGTTAAAAATTTATCTCTAAAAATAAGAAAAAATAGTTTTCGATGCTGAGCATCGATGCTAACTTCACGAACCTGAATTTTCAAAAATTTTTCCTCAATCCAATAATTTAAAATCTAAAATTTAATTTTTTAAAAAAAATTTAAGAAAACTTTTGTTTTTTAAAATATTTTCCGTCAATTCAATGATTTTCAAATACAATCTACAATTTTTAGAAATAATTGAATTTTAAAATGGTTTCTAATTAAAATCTTTAAAAATTAAAAATTTTCATACTTTTCACTAAAAATTTTTTATACCTACAATTAATTATTTTTGTAAAAGTTGAATTATTCAATTTTTTTGTTTAAAATTATTTGAAGCTTTAATTTTCTAATACATATTTAATTCAAAAATTTCCGAATAATCAAAATTTCGTAAAATTGAATGGTAAGTTAATGGATTTAAAAATTTTCAAGGAACTTTGTCAAAAAAAAATTTATTAAAGAAGAATTTTTAAAAATGAGACAAATCGAAATTTTGAAATAAAAATACTAAACATTAAAAAAACTTATATGAAATTTAATATAATTACATCAAATATTAAGAATGTTAATTAATTAATTTTTTAATTAATTGAAATTGTTTGTAACAATTTAATTTAAAATCTTTAATGAAACTTTTCATATCAATTTAATTATTTAAAAAAATGTAATAACATTCGTTCAATTTTAATTAATTTTAATAATTTGTCAAAATTTAATTACTTTGAGTATTAAATTCATAAATAATAAAATTTTGCCCAGAAATTAAATTATTACATTATAATTTATTTTAATTTATGTCCAATTATTTTAATACAATTTTTAAATAAATTAAATAAAAAAATGCAAAATAATTCCATTTTTTATTTTTTTATTTTTATTTTTAAAAATTGATAAAATTTATTGTATAAATTCAATTTTAAGAAATTTTTTATTATTCAATAAATTATTATTTGATTGATTATAAATTTTTGATATAAAAATACCAAACTTTAAAAATTTTCTTTAGGAATTTAGTATAATTATATCAAATATCAAGAATATTAATTAAATGTTAATATAACTTTACTACATTTCACATAATTTTTTTTAAAGTTTAGTATTTTTTATATTAAATTTCGTTTTTTCGCCAATTTGTAAATTTTTTTAGAAAATTTAATGTATATTCTCTCTCTCTACAGAACATTATTTTATTTAATCAGTTTGGTGTTAATCAGAATATTTTTTAGGGTCAGGGAAAAAATCAAAATTTTGTCTATATTTCAGGAAAAAAACAAAATTAAAATTTTTGTTGCAACCCTATAGTGCCACAAAAGTTTTGCCAAGCAACGTTTTGATTCGTTTTTTGTCTCAATTTGATATTCATAGAAAAACTGTATAATGATTGTTACAATTTAAAGCACTAACAAAATCATGAAAGAGCGATGAATTTAATTTTCGAAAATTTAATGGTCACCCTCGTTAAATAAATGAATTTTTTTGAGATGCTTATATATAAAACTGATTTTGACTTTTATGAATTCGGACATTTTAATAAAATCTTAATTGACGTTCAAAGCAAAAGTCATTTTGGATAAGTAATGTTACTAATTGCCTAGTGGCATAGAAACATACTTTATGCAATAATTTTCTCGCAATTTAATTACGTCACAAAAAACCAAATGCAGCGCTGTACATATATATTTACGTATATATATATATATATATACATATAGTATATTAAATTCTCAACTGCTGAGAAACGGTCACATGAGCTTGGAAAGGCGGTTAGACGAGTTTTCACTCCATCGCGTTGATATTTTACAAAGATAAAAGTTTCGCTGTAAACCGTAATTTTGTTTAAAAAATCACACGTGATGTCGTTACATACATATATATCGTGTTATGCAAATTATTCAATATTATTCAAATCTTGACATGATTTTTCGTTTTACAGTCATTTTATGTTTGAAGAAAAAAAGGAGGGAAAAAAAATCATCTGTAATGTGTAATATTAGATTAGGTTTTTTTTTTTTGTTTTGGAGTAGTTTTTCTTTACTTTATCGCTCTTGTATAGTTGATAATTTGAAAAGTAGTATATAAATTGAATGTTGGATTGATGGCGAAGTCTGACGGTGATTGTATGAAGTTTCTCCTTTCAATCTGCTGTATCATTCAAGTGAAGGTTCTCGTCTCTGCTAAATCGATTTTTATGTTTTATTCAGTTTTTTAAATTACGTGGATTTACATAAAAAATTAAAAGTTTGGAGAAATGTTTAAATACAGAAGTGATAGAAAAATTATTTTCTAGTAAAATATTGAAAAAAAATTGCGCTATTAAATTTAATATTAAAAAGAAAATTAAACCTTTTGCATTTGTATATATTTATGAGAATGAGTAAAAAGAAATTGAAATAGTATTTTCAAATACTTTTTTTTATTGTCATTTTGAATTCTTTTTATCTTCTGTAAAATTGGAATCGATTTAAAGAGGGCTTTCAATATCTGACGTTTATTGAGAGTCAAGTCACAGTTTATTTAGTTTTTGGCTGTTTGCCACTGCTCCTCTCCCCTCAACCTTATATAGAGAAAAGTGCGGCAGAAAACTGTCAGAGTTCAAAAGATTAGTGTAAAAGAATATTGGCAGACTTTCAGACATGGTATTTCATGAATTTTTACAGGGCCGAATAAAAAGAATTCTCATACATACGCACTTAAGACACTTATAACACTTGTGTGAACTGGAAAAAGAAAAATGACTTCATCGCTTTGTTCACCTTTTCGTAATGCGACTCTCAAGTCTATTCATTATATTGTAGCAAGAAAAGTCCATCGCAGAAAAGTGCGTGAAATAATATTGATGATGTCAAGGGAAAAATGTTTTTTTTTTTTGGTACCATAAATATTAAGTTAGTATTTCGCTTTTTTTAAAATCTTAAACAAAAATGAGTTATTTCTTCCCTTGTGGAAAAATTATTTTTGCGAAATAAATATATGAGGATATAATATCTATATTATTATTTTATAAATATTGTACATAGTTTAGTCGCACCTACGTTCTGATCGAGAACTATCATTATCTTTATCTGATATATGTCACGTTTGTTGTGTTCAATTTCAAACCAGGACCTAGAATATTGTCCGGCTTAATTTTTTTAAAATGAATTTTACAATTTTAATCGCGTAACAACAATGACAGTTATTGTTTCTGACAGTTATGTTGTACAAATAACATGCCATAAAATTGGTATTGTTTAACTGTTTTCCGATTTAATGTGTTTTTAATGTCGAAACAATTTTAGTTACTGTATTATTCAAATTTTGTTTTAGATAAAACAAAAGTTAAATATAGAATCGCATTTTTAGAAAAAGGTTAAAATTCATAGGAATGGTTAGGTACAGAGAATTTTATTTGTAATTCTTAATTCATTGGTGGTTATAATCATTATCACTTACAATTAATTCTGATCATAAGATCCTAAAGTTCTGAACGTTCAAATTAACGAAATTTATTTATTTCTTCTAAAAATTATGTTACAAATTGGAATTATTTTGCGTCACTATCCAAAGAATTAATTAATAAGTTTCTAAACGTAAAATTTCGGTTTTTAAATTTGTTTATGATTAGTAATTTATTCCAATATCTTTAATACAAAATATTTCGTTCATTTGAACGTTCAAAACTTGAGAATCATCTGATAATTTAAAACAATGTTACATAGTCACATTTGTGATTATTGCAATAAATTACTTTCGTCCGAAAATATTATTAATTAAATTATAAAAAGAATTAGTTTTTTGATCTGTTATGTAATTTAGGAGATATTTTTGGCCAATTAATCCAAGTTATGTAAATTGTAATCTGATAAAAACAAATTACAGTGTAAATTTCTAAACATTTTTACCAACAAAAATCCGTTTAGTTATTTCTGGAAAATTTCATTTATATTTTGAAAGCAATCAATCGACTTTGATATACGATTTTAATTATCCGTTTTGTTTCCTATCGAAACGAAGTTTTGAAAAAAATTTCTGGAATAAAATGGAAAAATTATCCAATACTATAATTTGGACAAGAGGCAAACCAGTTTTTCGTTTCGCGAGTAAAATACATGTAAATACAGTGTTCATGTAAGCGAAGTTCTTTACCAACAATGATATTTAGCATGTAGAATATATTACGCTCTAGTAGATAAATAGGTCCCGGAAAAGCCAAACACACACACTTTCTGCTATTAAAAACATTACATAATCATTGTGAGCTTAGAAGCTGCCAAACCTGCACCTGTTTATTTAACCCCCCATGTCATTTTTTGTTTCTCTTATTTATATAAGTGAGGAAAAATTGTGGTTAATTTAAGCGCAAGGATATAGGTTTCGATGATTTTATTTTATAAATTCAATTTTAAAAAGGAAAAAACATTTTTGATTTAAAAATATTTTTCGTTTGGTTTGTTTTATTTGAATCGAGAAGAAAGTTTGTACACTTTAGGTTTTATTTTGAATTGTGAATCAAGCAAAATTTTATAGTTTTCAGTTAAACCTTGAATGAGAAGAGAAAAAAATTTGGAATCTTTAAAATTTAATTTCACTTTTACGTGATACTTAAGTGACATTTAATTCTAACTATGATCTAACTTCTTCAATTTTATTACCTTGAAATACTTAAAAGAAAGTGAGTTATATAATTTTCCCTGTTTTGTGTCTTCATTAATCGTATGGTTGTTCTTTTTTTATTGGTCTTTCCAATCTCTGACATAAAAAAAAGAGGATGTAGTGATGATGATTTCGAGCGTATTAGTAACGCATAAGTAAATTGTGACGAAATTTTATTTACAACAACAACAGAAAAAAATACATGATCAGCCATGGTAATAATTACGTTTTTCATGTAATTTTTAATTGACTTCTTTCATTAAGATCTAATAGTTTTGTATTTTTTTTCTTTTTTTTGCAGTAAAATCGTGTATAAAATATAATTTATTTAAAAATATTTTTCCTACCATATGTTATTATAGTTTTATTCACTTGTTTATTTATTCTCTTGTAAAAAAATGTGTTATATAACTTTTTGATGATTAAACATTTTTAATAAACATTTTTAATAATTAAAAAATGTTTTAAGAAATAAAAAGCGTTTTGATAATTAAAAAATTATATAAATCGTTATAGTTATGTGTAATTTGTTATTGACGATTATGAAAATAATTGCATAATGTGATAGAGACTATTTAAATTCTTTGATATTTAAATTTTCTCTATACGAAATCTACTGCTATATTATTTCTGTCAGAAAATTTGTCCTTTAAATTTTTCTTTCCTTTTTCTTTCTTTTTTTTTTCTTTTTTTTACCTTTTCTGTCTTTTTTTGCCTTTTATTTAGGAGTGGTGTTAGTAAGCGAGTGCGCTCTCGTGAAATAATTGACGTGTAGGCCATTATATGTACATTCATGTTGAGTGTCGTGTAGGTAATGCGTTTTTTGCCCAGGTCATTTGCAATTTCGCAGGTACTTGATATAAAGGAGACTAAAAGTAGCCACCATGTTTCACCCTCTACGCCCACGATCATTGAATACTTACAACACAGTGTGTGTGTGTGTATATATATAAACGCTTGTTAGAAAATTGCTCCCAGGAATTCAGGGCCTTTGCCCATAAATATCAGTCCCTTTGTTACTGTTTCTCTCAATAAAAGCCTTAATTAAAAGTCGTCCATTTCGCAATGAAATTCATTTGCATTTTACTCATTACAATTCTTTTTGAAGATTACACTTTTAACGATTCTCATTGTTCTTGAATTTAACATCTTTTCTCTAGATTCAAAAAGATTCTTCTTATAATTATAATTCGTATTGTTGGTTCGTCTGATGACGGTTACAATCGGTGGTAATTTAAGGAGAAATGTTAGTTGCAATTAAAGTACATTTCATTTTTTATCAAGTACTTATTGTTTTTTATGTGATCGTTTTTTTCAGTAGTGAAAACATTAGGATTCGTATTAAGCATTGGCTTCGTTTGAAAAATTACAGTCGGGTATTACGATATGATTTGATAATTATTTTTAATGTTTGTCATGTTTTATATGATAGTTGTAACTAGGAGTAAATACAACTAATTTTGATTGCAAATAATTGCAGTTGTAACTAGTAATAATTATAAATAGTGGTAAATAAAACTAGTGATGGTCGCAACTAGTGAAAGTTACAAATCATGATAGTTACAACTAATAGTAGTCGCACCTAATGATTTGGTTACAAATAATGGTAGCAAAAACTAATGGTAATTACATTTATTTGCAGTTACAACTAATGATTCATAAAACTACTTGTTACGATTATTAGAAGTTACAACTAATGCCAGTTATAACTAATGATATTAAAAACTACATGTTGTTACAATTATTTACAGTTGCAACTAATGATACAGTTACAGTTATTGATAGTTACAATTGTTGATAGTTTTAACAAATAGTGATTACAACTGTTGATAGTTTCAACAAATAGTGGTTACAACTGTTGATAGTTTTAACTAATGATAGTTACAACTGTTTAGTTTCAACTAAAGATAATCAAGTGATAAAAACAACAATTCAACTAAAGATAGTTCAATGATGAAAACAACTAATGATGGTTACAACTGTTGACAGTGACAGTTTCAACTAATAATAGTTACAACTGATGTTGTTATTTCAACTAAAGGTAGTTAAATGATGAAAACAACTATTTCAACTAAAGATAGTTCAATGATGAAAGTATTAATAGTTACAACTGTTGATAGTTTCAACTAAAGATACTTTAATGTCAATGATGAAAACAACTAAGGATGGTTACAATTAATGCTACTTTCAGATATTGATAGTGACAACTAATTCCAGTTTCTGTTACAACCAAAAAATTTCAATAAATAATAGTTTAATTGCGATCTGTTACAACCAACAACAAATAGAACTAATAACACTTTTTTTTAGATATAATGATAAGTATAAAATTACACTTCCAATTAATACTAGTTCCATCGAACGATAATTAGAATCGATTGTCCTTAGATTGTCGGTTTTTATACACAATATAATAAATACCCGGCAATAAAATAGATTTCTGCTTCGGGATGCTATCAGTAGCAGACTCGAACATAAAAAACGGAAAATAAAAAAAAAGGATATAAATTGGTCATGTTCGAGGCGCGATAGGCGAAAACAAAGAAACAGGGGACTCTTTAAGTTAGCGGCACTAAATGACGCGGAAAGAAGGTCTTTGTCCGGTAATCCTGCGGGAAGCCTAAGGGATGGCCTCATCGAACCCGTAAGTTATTTTCCTGATTTACTGCCATTGAAGAAGAGAAGGGGGGAGGGGATGAGTTTGATCGAAAATTGCCTCCAGGCAATTTCGATCAATTTTCGAAATTCCAATATATTGGTGTGTTCTATTCTTGTGCATAGAAGTATGGGCTTTGAGAAAATTTGTGATTTGTTTTTTATTAGATTTTGAAAAATTCAATCTGTTCTTTTTTAAATATTTTTTATTTTTTTATTTTTAAAAGCGTAGAGGGATTTAAAATATGTATTTGTTATATCCTCATTGGTCTGGTGTAACAATACTCTCTCGAGACATAAGGATATGTTTATGTTTGAATAACTCCTTCATCAGGCGTTTTATACCTTATGCAATACTACCTCAGAGCCATTTAGGGGATTTGAGTCATTAAATTTATTTTAATTAAGGACTGGTTCTCCCACTTTTGCTTCAAATGAAAGGAATTTACGAAAAACACTCATGTGGGTGGTTAATGCGTATTTTATCTGTTGCTTCTGAAATATTGACAAAGTCGTGTATGAAAAAATATTTTTTTTAAACGGTCCTGTAATTTTTCTAAGTTGTAAATACATATTTTTCTAAAAACATAAGTCTCTTAATTTTAGGGTTTTTGTAGCTTTTGTCTTTATAATTAATAATTAATAATTAATAATCTTTATAATTAATATTTAATTTTGTTTTTTTAGTTTGAAATTAATAAACTGTTTCAAATGTTCTATCCCTTTAGGCTGAGTTGTAAAAAATTGTAACTTGTTTTAAGTTATAAGAGAAAATTTCCGAGTGTCAGGTCCGCTTAGTTGATCAGATACAAGTGGACATTTAAATGCAGTTTATTATATTGAATATCACAAGTTGAGGTTTGAAAAAAACCATTCTTGTTATCTTTTAAATACATTTTCATAAATAATCATTTTAATAAGCATAATGATGATACTGACTCACCTTCATGTGCGACCTTATTTAATAATTGTGTGAAGGAATTGGATCAATGATAATATAATTTATGCAAGAAATCATTTATTATCTTTGTTTATAAAATAACAAATATTGACACTTTAAGTGAGAAAATTACTATATTATTATCTTTGTTTACAAAATAAGGGGTATTAACGTATATTATTTATAAATTAAAAAACAAAACGCACGCTCACTAATTTATTTATGAATAATATTTATTAGGATTGTTTTTAAATGCAAACAACTTTCATTGTGGACACGTTTAATTTGCTTATTTGTACAATTATAAAACTTTCAACTCTTAATTTTGCTCTATTTCGCAATAGCAACTTTTCTTATCTTGTAATCATTTATACCTTTATAACACTTCCGCGTGTTATATTTCCGTAAAATGAATTAAATTTAGGAAATTAAAAATTATTAAGACAAATTGCTTATTAAAATTTTTGTCGCTGGTAGTTTTGGAGAATTTCTTCTGTTTGTTTTTTTAATTTTTGAGAAATTACATATCTACAGAGATATCATGGGTTTGCAAAACAAATTTAAGACAGACTAGTTACACACAGACTTTTTGAATGTATTAAATTGATTCCAAAATTTTGGATCAACTAATGATTTGATTCACATTTGATACATTCTAGTTAACATAACTTTTAATTCTTTTTTATTCGCTACCTTTTCATCCTGTTTTTTGTTGTTGATGAAATATATTTTTATCATTAGAATATTTTTGATAATCATTATTCAGTTATGGTTACAATCGCAGTAATTTTCTGTTTTTAATAGAAAATATAGGAAATGGTCTTTTTCGTTAAAAACCTCTAATCGTAAGTCGAATTTCAGTAATCAAGGAAATAAGAAAGTTGTACTATTATTTTGAATAAATTTCATTCCGCGGTTCACCAAAAGTTATTTGACACCTGCGCAATCGTAATATGTGGTTTCATGTCTTTCAAATCAGGTCAATTCCGCATTCAAGTTCCACTTCTCGTGAGTAGAGGAAAAGTGCAAAATGAAGGAAAAAAATTGTTTCAAGGTATCAGATTCTTAATTCCTTCGAAGGATTTCATTTGTATGATGAATGAAAATCAGTATTTGAATATATTTCAAATATTCGAGTTATTTCATTCCTTTCCCTTTTTTGTTAAGTAATTTAAGTTTTTTGTCAAATAATCTAATTTTTTTGTAATTTATATTTGATAAATAATTTACTTTTTTTGTGCTATTAATTTTTTTTTATTTAATCTTTGTGTTATTTATTTTTTATTTAATTTTTCAGTTATTTATTTATTTTTTTTATTTAATTTTTTTTTTTGTTAAGTAACTCAATTTTTTCCGTTAAGTAATTTAAAATGACGTTATTGATTTGATCATTAGAGTACAGTAACATTTCAAAATCGATGGTTAGATTAACGGTTTCGCGTTCACGCGTCCTTGATATGTGTGTATGTCTACGCTTTAGTTCTTTTGCTACAGTTTAGATTTAATTTCCGACGAGAGAAGAGAATCGTCCGAGACGTGCTTGTTATACACACGTTTAATTTGTGCATTATACACACATGTATAAATATATATACATATATGTTCAGTCGTAATTCAGGTGTGGCGAAAGTTTGCACTTTATTATTATATATTTTATGGGACACCATATCTCGTGCAAATTTTGTAACCTTTTAATTAAACGAATTTATATTAATAGATGTAAAAAGTCACTTATTGGCAATTTTATTTTTATGAACAGAAAAAATATCCACTGGCCTTTAATTTCCTCATCTGACAATTTCTAATTAAAAGGAAATCATAAATTTACCTCTTTTCCTCAAATCTTACGTTATTTCTTTACTTATTCTTTTTGTAGCCTCTTTTCTAACTTGGTTCTTTATTTTATCTTATAGTTCTTACTTTTTTCTGTAATTTACCATTTTGTTCTTTATTTTCTGCTTGTTTTATTCGTTGTTTATCTGAGTTGTTTGATGCATTTGTTGCTGTAATGTTTTATTTGTTGTTTATCTGGTTTTTTTATTTGATGCTTGAATGTTTTATTCTGTTGTTTATCTGTTTGGCATGTTTCATTTGTTGCTTTACTGTTTTATTCGTTGTTTACCTATTTTGTTGCTTCTTTGTTTCATTTGTTGTTTATATGTTTCGCTTGTTTCATTGATTGTTTTTTATCTGTTTTGCTTGTTTCTTTTTTTGTTTGTTCCTTTTTTATTTTATTTGTTGTGTATCTGTTTTGCTTGTTTCATTTATTTTATTCGTTGTTTATCTGTTTTGCTTGTTTCTTTTTTTGTTTGTTGCTTTTTTATTTTATTTGTTATTTATCTGTTTTGCTTGTTTCATTTGTTTTATTTGTTTGTTTGTTTGTTTGTTTTTTGTTGTTATTATTTTTATAGTTCCAAAATGCAGTTCGATAAAATGTCAAAAAATCGAACTAAAATCGTCTATTGTTTAGATTCTGCTTAAATGTTTTTTCTTTTTTTTTGCGAAAGAATGCACTTTTCTTTTCAATATATGAAAAAGAAAATTGAAGGTTATTAAAAGGCTGACGTCTTTAGTAAGACGTTTCTCCACGTTTGAAGACTTAGAGTGAGAGTCAGCGGTGCGTCCGAATATCTCGAGCTAGCGAGTGCAAATGACCATGGCAAACTTTCGCACATATTCGTATATAACGCACGTAGGCATTCACATTTTTTTAAATGTATTCTATATACATATACTTGCAAATACATATGAATGCAATATTACTTAGCTAATTGTCGTGAGAGTTTTCTTTTCGAATTGTTATTATAGAGAGGAACTTTTCATGTCGATGTGCATATATCACTGAAATCGTCATGTATGTTTTTTTTTAAATTTACTTTATTTTATTTTATTTGAAATTTTGTTTTTCATTTAAACAATTAATTCGACAAAGTAGAGCGTGACACTGCGCAATTTATTCAAAAACTGGAAAAAAGAAGAACTTTCGACTTGTATACATATGTATATATAAACTTTAAATCAAATATATCACTGCAAAAGAAATTATTCCATAAATGTTGCTATTAATCGTAAATCACGCAAATCGTAAAATTACATTATTAGTGTCAGAGAGTAGAGTTATATCTCAGTTATAAAATGAAACAATTTTTTCTTAATTTGTTATTTATTTTCGAAAGAGATAAAATCAGTTGTGCCGAAATTTATTAATGAAAGTGAAAATTTAGTAAATAAAAATAAAAAAGTGTGACTGTTGAATACAATAAAATAGTTTCAAAAAAAAAAAAAATTAAAACGAAAATCAAAAGAAACAAACTGATTATTTTAATACTTAACTTGAGCCTAAACTTAAATATAAAAATTTGGAATTATTTTGGGGTTAAAAAGAAAATGAGTCTTATTCTAAATAGACGGCTTTATTCAGTGAATCTTAGAAACTAAGAAGACAAGTATATTATACACAGTATATTTACAATTAGTTTTTCACTGAATAATGAAAAATTAAAAAAAAAAGAATAACATTCATACGTGGGAGGGAGTGAAACCTCCTTGGTAACATATCGATGCGTGCAAATATGATCGACCTTGTCGATTCTTCGTTGCACATTGGTCTGTGATATTTTCCTAAGTAATGATATTACATTTTACTCTGTAATAAATTATTATATTAATGACTCTTGTCGCATGCGTCTAAACGCATCTATTTATTACATATTAATCTTCTTTTTTTTTCTTGGCAGTGTGTTACACAAATATGGATACAATAACGTTATTGAAATAATTCACATCTGCGCTCCGAGTTCGAAATAAAAACACAGAAAATATGACACATCTTTAATTAGAAAGTTTATGATTTTAAATTCTTTACTCAAAACTATTTCTTTAAAATTTTATTTATTTTCTCAAAGCTTGTTAAAAAAAGGAATTTTTTATTTCAGACTTTTTTGTATTTTTATATTACTCCAATTTATTAAAAGTGTTAATAATTAAATTAAACTATTAACGATAGAAATTAATAATTTAATTTATTGTTCGCATTTGATTGCAAATGTTTTTTATTTAAAATTTTCGTTTTTTTTGTAATTTAATAATATTTTATGATTTAGTTCACTTCTAATTTACTTTATTTATTATTATTGTCATTTATAAATTATTCTAATCATATAATAAAAAATAGCTGAAATTAATGTAAATTACTCCTTACATTCTTTATAACTTATTCAATTTCTAGTAACTTATTCACTTCAACATAACTTGTTGAATTAATTGTAACTTAGTAATTATTTTCTCTTTATTAAATTTACTATACTTTTTAACTATTTAAATTTAACAATTTATTTATTATAATTTTACCTTTATTTTAATTCGTTTCTATATCATTGATTTTTTTTATCAACTTAATTTGTTTTCTGTAAAAAAATAAGAAGGTTTAAATATCCTTAATGTTGTACCTAATTGCTTTTTATAATTACTCTTTTAAATAATTTCTTTTATTCATTGTGTTTAATTTTTAATTCAATTTTAAATTATTTTTTTGATTAACTACGAATTAATTTAAAAGGCCCTGTAAAGCATTTAGTTTAATACGAAATTGGATTAAAAAAAGTTGAAAAAATCGTATTACCTGAAAATTTTGAATTCAAGATAAATATTTTCTGTGATTTTATTATTAATTTGCAATTATTAATTCTAATATTTTTTCCACTCGCTCTATAACGAGTGAATTGTGTCTTCTTTGTACAACATACACTCCCCTGTCTCCGCAAAAATTAGAATTGCGTAGTTTCATTTTTATACCAAATTGTCGAGAATTGTCCATTTTTATTTCTTTTGTTTGAATTTTTCGGTCCTTGGTCATCCAATCTCGACATCCGGTTAAATCATGGCATTTCTTGGGAATTTCAAATTAGTAGAAATACGCGAAGAAAGCTGAAACAAATAAATGAAGAAAAAATGAAAGAAAATAGACGAAATATTGAGAAAGAGAATAAGAGATAGGGAGAAAGGGTAAAAAAAATATAATAGCGGAATAAAAAAAGAATAGCGGAAAGAAGATGAAAGATATGCGGAAGTATAATGTTAAAAAGTTATAAGGAGAAAATTATATTCCTAAAGGCGTGACTGCTGAATCTTCAAATTATACATATGCAGAATACATTAAAATATTCAGACGAGAAACTCGAGGATAGTTAAAGTTTATAAGATATTCCTGCACTGATAGTGAATTTAAATTTTTTAAAATTAAATTACAAGTCTTGGATTAATGTGACTATTGATACTTTTGGTTCTTTTTCACCACGTACAATTATTTTGGTACGACTAGCTAATATTTTTTGTAAATTTATCAAATGAGTCCTATTTCGATTAAAAAAATCCACGAATGGTATTATTTTTTAAACCAAGATTTTCGGTATTAATTTATCTAGTAGAGAAATTAATTTGAAGACTCTAAAAGAATTTGAGACAATAAAAATATTGCGAATTGAAAATTGAAATTCGTCTCTTTTACTTGTTAAACTTCCTAAATTTGATTATTAATAATTATAGAATTACGAATGTCAACGAATATTTTGGGATTGAATATGAAGATACAATTCTCCACCTGAGAACGCCAAGGTCACCGCTAGATGGAAGTTCAGTTACCAAAACTAAATTCCACGCCACCTAGTGATGATCTTGACATTCTCATGTGGAGAAATTAAACTACCATTTTGTAACTCAAAATATTTTTCATAATTAAAAAAATGTTATTATGAAAATCATTTAATTTCTGTTTTAGTGAAAATTTATGTCTCTTTTTATTCAAAAACAAAAACTTTTTCATTATTTGGAAATAAGTATTGTGACATTATTTGCAACTATTGCGAACATTTTCTAACAATTTTGAAACTATTTTTTATTTCTAAATTCATTCCAAATGTTTTAAGAACGTTTTTGGAACGAACATAATTTTTTCCCATATTCACGAGGACTAAAATTAAATTAGGTTCAAAAATATAAACGATGGAGAAAAATATTTACAATTTAAAAAAATTTTCCTTTCAATCACCTTATTAGTGGTCATTGTAGATATTAATCTACAATTTATATTGAATTTTTATTTTTATATATTTTTCATCAAGTTTAATTTTTGATTTACTAATTTTTTTATTTTCATTCCTTAGGTTAATCAAGTCTTCTAATTGTTATGAAGCCGTCCTATAATCTGAAGGAAATCAAGGAAAATTTAGAGGAATCAGGAGAAAATGGTGAGTTTTTAATTTATATCCTGCATTTTTTAAAAATTTTTATATTTTGTGTATTTATTCCAAAAAAACCCTTTTCAATATTTGAATATTGAAAATTAGGATTTATTTAAGTGAAAATTAGGAATGAAGTGATAAAAAAAAATAGCTCGCAACAATGTAAATAACAAAGTTTTTGAAGAAAAAAATATTAATGGATTTAGAAATGTGGGAGTGGTTTTCGCGCAAGATAATAGAGATGCGATGATAGCTCTCGATTTAATTAACTTAGAAAACGAATCTGTGCTCTTATTCGAAAAGAAAGTTTTGATAGCACTCATTCTTCTTGAAAGAACTTCCGCCATTTATCACGCGAATATTTAATTTATTACCACCACACTGAACAAAATTTATGCCAGTATTTAAACAAAAATTACTGATAAGAAAGTATCAATTAAATCAAAAGATATAGAAAGTATTAATAATGCGTCTTAAAACTATTTTAATGATTATTTTTCCAATTTTGCAATAAATTTATAATCTTCCTATAAATAAATAAACTTCTATAAATAAAATCATCTTCATTTTAAAGAATAAAAAATTCACTTTTACGTGAATAATTTTTTCCTTTTGATATTCTATATAAACATGAATTTTTTCAATCGAAAGGAACTTTTCTTTTCACCACAGAACATAAAATTCAATTGACTTTTAAAAAAAATGGAATATTCGTTTTCATTTTTTTCTCTCTTGCGAAAATTCATACTTTTTCGTGTAACTAAACTTATATTTTCTTCTTTAGTTTATTATAATTGATTGCAAATATCTGTATTTAATTTGTTATTGATTAGAATTTTCTTATATTAGATTTTTCACTAAATCCGCACATTGAAAAATGACCTTGTTGACTTTCTAAAATATTTCAAATATAAAATGAATAAATATCGCGCTTGTCAGTAACTGTGAAACGGAGAGTGTAATACGTTGATTAACGTATCGGAAAAATTGAAACCGTGTCGAGTGAGTAAGAAAATAATTACACTATAACAGTATAAAATCAGAGCATTCCAACTTCTAACAAATGAGAGGTTTCTTTTAAGGAAAATGTAAATATAATTGTTTCTGAACGAAATTTCGCAAAAACAAATATATGTTTTCTGCTTCTTTTATATCGCGTGAAAATGATATTAATTTTATTACTTAAATAAATTATAATTATTTATTTATATGAGAAGACTGTGAAAAGGGAGTTGTAGATTTTAACTCCCAACGGTGGGACTAAAGAAAAAAAAATTTAAGTCGCAACTGTTTCAAGTTAGGGGAAAGGGAATAAGAAGAGAATAGTAAAAAAAGCAAAATTTAACTTCTGTTTTAATTCGGAGTCGAATTATTATTCGCGACAATTTTTCCCTTATTGTTGTAGTCAATAGCTTCACCCCAAAAAATTACGAGGTTTATGAATAACTCCCTGTTAATTACTTAATTTGATCAATTATTAATTACTTTATTTTTTTAATTAATTACTAATTAAGGTCATTCAAAAAATACGTAAAGCTATTTTTTTCTGACCGTAACAATCATCTAGATTTTCCCTCACCCTAAAAGCGTTACATATTTTTTGAACGACTCTGAATTATTTAATTAATAATTAATAGTAATTGAATTGACTAATATTAATTAAATAATATAATAAAAATTTTAATTACAAAATAACTCGCAAGAGAGTTAATTCTTAACTCTTATTTGAACTCGATTTTTAAGTCGAAAAATTTTTCTCACACAACTCGGTATATATATAGTGTTGTGTAATTTTGTCCTAAATTTTTTAAGAAACAATCTTTAGTATAAAGAAATTAAAAGAAAAATGAGTTAATTGATTGTTATTTAGCATATAAGGCACTAAATATACAGGCGTTTAAAAATTCCTTAGTTTTAATGATTATAATTACTTGTATTCAGGAAACATTAATATTGTTTAGAATTCACATTCAGGAAATATTAATATTTAGTATATTCATGGAGAGTTAATTGTAAAATTATTTATGCAGAAGAAAAAATTTGCCTATTATACAGAAGCGTTATGATATAATTTACAAGGACGACGGTATTTTTTTTAATTATTTAACATTATTTGAAAATTTATTGTTTTGTTTTTTCTTTTATTGAAAAAAAGGAAGTTGACTTCCATCGTTCCATCTATGCTTTTTCCGCTGAAGTAAAGTAAAGAGAATTACATTTTTTTTCCTCATTTTGGGAGTTGATTTTTAACTATGAAAAATTCATTTTAAACTTCCTTAGTCCTTTGACGAATCTCTCACATTATAGTTTAATGTAAAAAAAAATATTCAGAAATTTTGCTGAGTTTTACGGAAAAGTTCTGAAGTTTTTTATCTTATTTTCTTATATATTTTATTATATTTAATTTCTCAATACTTTCTTTTATTTTTATACAAATTTTTTATCTTTAATTTTTTTTAATTCTTGTTTTTATATTTATTTTCCAAAATTAAAGTTTTTTTTATTAAATATAAATATACACATTTTAAATCTAAATATTTTTCGCAAATTCAAATTTAAAATAATTTATAAGGATAATTACAAAATTTTGAAGAACTCAGATTTCAAAAAATCAATTCTTCGAAATTCAATTATTTTCAAAACTATTTCTAAATTTAACGATTATCAATATCTACTAATTCAATTAAATTTTACCAAAAAAATTCAATTAGATATATAAAAAAAATTATAATTATACATTATATGTAAACGTTTAATTATTTTCATAGATAATAAAAATTTCATAGAAATTTAATTTTTTATAAATTTCTTCCAATTATTTAATTATTTTCATAAATAACGAAAATTCCACAGGAATTCTATTATTTACAAATGTTTTATAAATTTCTTTTTACTATTTTCAGTAATAATAAAATTTTGTACAAAGTTTCAATAATTTTCATAAACAATAACATTTCTTACAGGGATTCAATTATTTTTATAAATAACTAACAAATTTATTTTGTTGTCTTAACAATTCAAATTTTTTCGAATAACAATAAATTTATTTGAAGTAACCAAAAATTTTGTAACAACAGCAAACAAATTTTTTTAGTTTTTAGTTTGTATTTAAATAATCGAATTGTCGTAGAATTTTCTAATAAAAATTGATTAAAAAATTAATTTAAATTAAAATTTTAGATAATAATTTTAAATTTGAATTTTTGAAAATCTAAATTGTTCATACTTCTGGGTGGCCGCAAGTCAGGGAATAATTAAAAAATTTTTTAAATTTTGGAAATTTTTATCAAAAGAAACCACTAATCAAAAAACTTTGATAAATAAATGTTAATTCTGTGTCTTTATTTAGATGTTTTTGTAATGTAACTCATTATAATTATGCGGTCAAATTTTTCACAATTTTTTATTTTCTGGTGGACATAAGATTTTGATAACAAACAATTTTTAATTATCTTATTTTTTCCTTTGGAAATAAAATTGTAACCGAAAAAATTAACTATGTAGAACAATATATAATTCAAAAATTTGTAAGTAAGGAAAAATTAAAAATTAGTCAAGGAATTTTGAAAATAAAATTTTATCGCCACCCAGTACTTTTAACTAACAATTCTGTGAAATAATTTTTTTTGGAAAAAAGAGTAATTGAATTTTTGTTGAATTTGACATTTTCCTAAATCTTTATTCCTATGGATAAATAATAATTCAATTAAATATTTGTGTTAAATAAAACTATTGATGTTTTCGAATAATTTTACAATTAAAGAATTTTGTAAATTAATATAATAGAACATTTTTTGACGTCGGTGAAGTTCGCAACGTTTATGATCAACGATTAAAAGAAAAAAAGTATATTTTCATACCAAAAAGAATAAAAATGTTTGTTCACGAATATTTTTTTTTTGTAAATTATCTTTCAAAAAATTAAATATATACTATTTTTTGTACAAAAATTTATAAAAATTTGCTTTAAAAAATATTTTTCTTCCGACATCGATGATTATAAACGTTGTGAACTTGTGAACTTCACCAACGTATTTTTTAAGTATTATCTTATTATCTTTTTTTTTTCATTTATAGATTAAATTGATACCTAAAACGAATGGAAAACTTGTAGTGCAGAATTTTAAATGTTCAAATTTTTTTTTAATTTACTTTAGTTTAAACGAAAATCAGTCAGGAAACGTCAGGTTATTTCGAGAATATCAAATTTTGCAGCCCACTCTGATTTGATGAATTTTTTCTGAAATTTTCCTATCCATTTAATTTATTTATTTCTTTATGCATTTATCCAAATGCTAACAGAATTATGATAAAAATGCCTGAATTTTAGTTTTGCCTTATGAATGTAGTAAAACTTTTGTATTTTTATCATTTTTCCGTTTAAATTTGATCTTGTTTGACCAAAAAAAAATTTCCTGTCTATTTGATATTATTTTTAATTCGCAATTGAACATTAAAAAATTATTAAGCCAAATTGAGAAAATACGTGTACTCTCTCTCTCTCTCTTTCTCTCGGAGATGAACTTGAACTGGTTCATTCGAAGATCGTTGATCCTGAGTGGTTCTTTAGTTGATTGTCGAGAGATCAAAACGTAACCTTGCTACGCATTTGTGACTGACCTCGTAATGTGTTACGTGACCAGGCGAGATGTATAAGGAAGGTTACGCGTCAACGAGTTTAAGAACCGAGGCCTCCGAAAGAAGAGAGTATACGCTTTCACTGTATATATATATATATATATTCACTGAAAGAGAGAATGAGAGAGAGAGAGAGAGAGAGAAGGTGATGAGTCTGAATAAGGACTGACAGGGGCAAAATGTTTCTGAAGGATCAAGGTTAAATCTTCTCATCTCACAGACACCTGTTTCTGATCCGATGAGTAACTAACTTGTCATCTTAATTGCTTTCGGAAGACGGAAGTTAAATCCTCATCTCGGGGTCGAAATTAATTTCCTCAAAACCACCGACATGTTATAGCGGTAATTTTCACAAGCATTTCATTAAAAATCCTAAGAAATCAAGGATCTTTAATCGATCAAGGATTACAATTCGTCTCGCCAGGATATTTGTCTCAACTTGACACACTTATTTCTAAAATTGAGTTTTTCAAAACTTCCTTATAATGTGCGGCAATTAAAAATAATTGATCTCTATATTTTCTTGTTAGAACCAGACAAATGTATTTCAGGGTTTTTGCAAATTTTCATTCGCGAACAATGCTTTGAATAAAAAGTCAGGAAAAAATTTCCTGACTTAGAGTTTGATTAATAGCAATTATGTTTTATATGAATATAATTATAATCCAACTAGAATTACAATTTATTTAAATACTATAAATAATTAGGAAATAATTCGATACATATTTGTATGGAACAGAAAATATTATTTCACATTTTTGAAACGTGTGCTGGGAAATAAAGTGGCGTGATAATAATTGCATTTCATTAGTCTCATAAAAATTAATGACTCTTTAAATGTTTTCAGTATCATTGCTGTTGAAAGTGTCGAATGATTACATAGATTATGGGAAATCCAATTCACAAGCAAGGCTATATAATTTCATTGATCATGTATCTGGAAGATTAAGACTTTCCTCACTAAGCTAGAAGAAGTAAAAAAAGTGTCTGTGCATAAAGTAAACCCTTTATCTTGAATATTCATTCTGAATCATATTTTGTAAATTATTTTTGCAATTCATCGAAAAGGTCATTGGATAAATTATTGTCCATGAAAATCAGTAATACAGTTGTAACTCTAATTTTCATTGGTCAAGTATAAAGCAATTTTGATATGCTCTTGACATATACAGAAAATAATTTTATTCTCTACTTTATCATTACTTTACCAAATGATAATGATTTTTTTTTTCAATAATTTCGAATTGATAATAATTTACATTCGAATATTTAATTATTTCGGACAACTTTAAGTGGTTTGAATTTTACCCAAAGTGTAAAAAATATTACAAATTGCAACATTTTTAAAATTGGGAATATAAATATAAGTAAAAAAATAATAATAAGTGTAGTCAATAAATAAGTTTTGAATACTATTTCTTCTGTGGGGGAAAAATGTGAGAGATTGTCAAAAGAGGAATTTCCCTTTCGATATGAGTTTAAATTTTTTTTTCCTCCAAGTTTTACACGTTTGCTGTCGAGCCTTCGCATTTGACTTACCTTCGACTGTCGTAAGAGTTTAATTATAAATTCGTATTAGTAATCAGTCATGTGTTGAAATTAGCAATAAATATAAAACCTGAATTAGATGAAATATTTGTCGTTCATTTCGAACAGTTGAATAATTTGATAAGGTCAACATCAATTCATTTCACCTTTACTTCAATAGCAAAAACCAATAACTTCCAGTGTAATAATAATTGAACGGATGCTCCAATTAATCTATTTTACGGACCATTTGCCACGCTCACCAATAAGTACTTAACCTGATACAAAACATTCTTTGCATTATTTTTTTACATCTTGTTAATTTTTTTCTTCTTCTTTCTATTCCACAAGATTCGTTTAAATTTTGTATGAAGAAGAAAAAAAAGAATCAGAAACTAGAATCGATGTTTTAACACGCCATATTAGTTTGTTCCAGTTAGTAAAGGCTAATTTACAAATCGATAAAATTCAGTTATTTGCATTTTGTTAATTACAACTTCTTCTCTACACTTGAGAAGTTTCACGCAAAATCGAGCATCGATTTTGTCGAAAGTTATCACACCACAAAGGAGGTATCAAGCTGTTTTTTTAATTGTTTGTATTTGAGGACAGGATAAAGGGGTTTTTTTTATTTTCTTTCTTGAAAATTGCATATTATTGAAACTCTGATTTTCTAGAACTTCCGATTCGAAGTTGAATGTAAATATTGAAAGCATGTCGAACAGAATTTTTTCAATCAATTTATTTATTGTTTGGTTCGATTCACAAAAATATGAAAACAAAGCAGGAAGTTGTATTAAAGATGCAGTTGTATAATGTATATTGTCTGCTCGACTTTCTAGAATCAAGGTTCAACATAAGGAGTAATTGCGAAAATCTCTCGAGTGGCCTTCTTTGAAGCTTCTCGAATTTTTTAAATCCCTTTTAAAAATCGAATTAAAAATTATATTTGTACCAATTCTTTTCCAAAAAGAAGCAAAAAAATTCAAATTTTATTATGTACAGTATTTATAAATTTTATTAGTCATTTACACATTTATAAATTGTTTGTACAGTAAGGAGAAGGAAAAGGGGAAAAATCATTTTTCAATTCGCCAGTTACACATTTATAAATTGTTCATACAGTAAGGAAAAAAAGGAGAAGGAGAAAATATTTTTTCGAATTGCCAGCAGCTCGAAATTATATCTCATCCACCATTTTTTTTTTATAAATATTCATAAATTATATTCATAAATTAAATATTAGTGACTGAAATCATGCTTCCATTGAGACCATATTTTTTAAAATAACATTCATTCCTGTTTTTTTACATCTATAAATATACCCAAAATTACAATCACCTCATTTTTTTTTTAATTTAGCGGAATTTAGTTATTTTGTTCGATTAATAAATTAATTGAACACAAATGGGGTTTTTTTTGTAATAGTATCGAAAATTCGTTAGATATGTATAAGGATGAGGAAAATTGGGTCTATGTGCGTGAAGAAGGTTTTTATTATTATTTTTTTTTTGCGTGTGCTGATGCGAGTGCGCAGAACCATCCAGTTTTAAAAGGAGGTCTTGCTTGTCCAGTTTTATTTACATTTTCGAGTTTTTGCCAAATTCTTGCTCCTCAGGGCTTTGGATTTCCAATAATTGCTTTACCTGAATTTGGTGGCACAAATCCGTAACCGCTGGCACCCACTATTACTCCACTGGTTTCCGCCGGATTCGATGCCGGTCCCACTGGAAAGACAACTGGACCTAAAAAAAATAAAAAACAAATCAATAATGGTTCGAATTAACCCAAACTAAAAATTTAAAAATTGATTATGAAATAAATATAAATAAAGCTCTGGAAGGATGGAAAAAAATTAGGATTTTTTTTCCTCACATTCTTGTGTTTAAATTTTAAAATAACTTAACGATCGGAGTTAACAATTAAAAGTAGCGAAAAGAAACTTAAATGCAAAAAATCTGGAGCAAAATATAAGTTAACAGTAAGTTTATACATTTTTTTTTTTTTTTTGAAAGAAAATTACAAACGTCAAACGAATTTGTATATCAAATGTCACTTTTTTTCTATCAAAGATAAAACTATATATCTAATTAAGTAATCTACAAACTAAAAGTATGTATTTTTATAGGCGTGTTTGAATTCTTATAATATTGAGTAATGACGAAATGAAACTGCTCGACATTCGCAAATGAAACTGGTTTTATCCCTTCGCTTTATTGCCGCGCGCGTTATTTCCTCGCCACAGTCGCACGTAACATTGATTTTTCTACTTGAGCTTCACATTTAGAATATAATTACTGTGGAATTTCATGAGTATTGAGAAACGAAAAAAAAATATCGAGTTCAACAATCAACCTTCATGGCTCTTAATCCACAATGATCATAAACGCGTGATTCCAGGGTCGAGAGTGAGAGATCGATTATATATTAGTTCGAATTAGAAAAGGTTATATACAAATTGGTTGTAACTATAATTAAGTGAACCTGTCGTCGCTATTGTAACTAGCATTAATTTACACTACTTTCGATTGCAATTACTATTAGAGTTTCAACTACTGGCAATTTTAACGTGAACAAACATCGTTTGCTTTTTATCCTTGAATTTTGCTTCCGTAAAGTAAATTTTATTGGTTAGGAGAATTGAGGATTTGGTTACAAATTAACGTAACAGGTTTTTAGTCTATTTTTTACCCTCCGACTATAGATAAAGGAGGTAACATTAGAAGAAACGTTTTAAATTACGTAACTTTCCCTGTAATTTTTTCACCTCGTTTTTTACAAAATTAATTACTGATTCACGTGATATTTGTAGACTTTTTTGTTTAAAAAAAGCCGCTAGTTGTACTGTTTTCTAAACAAAAAATTTAAATATCAATTTATTTAATAAAGAAATTAATTTTATGATTATAAATAGTTATAGGAATGCGTCAATTGACTAATATTTTGAGATTCAATATGAAGATGATACTTTCCACTTGCGAACGCCAAGGTCACCGCTAGATGGCAGTTTAGTCGTTTCTTGGAATTTTTCCTGCCCTCTGGTGGCGACCTTGGCGTTCTCAAGTGGAGAAATTAAACCACTATTTCATTCCTAAAGAACGTTTTCAATTTTTTATAATGAATGAAGTGCCAAAAATGATATTATAAAAATAATTTTAATTGTGTTTTTGAGCACATTTATCACGCTTTTTATTCAAGCAAAAAACATTCATTTTTTGTGAATAAAAAATTTCCAACTATTATAAACTATTACAAATTATTTGCAACTATTTACAAACTTTTAAAGACTCCCAACTTTAAGTAAAAAAAAAAATTAACTACAAAACAATTTAGAAAAATTTACTAAAGTAAATATTCTTGCTAGTTTGGTAGGTAACATTATTGGTTGTTATTATTAAAATTAATAAAAATTTATGGTAATTATGAATAGTAAGTCAAGTAAATGATAGTTATTAACAGTAGCAAAATTAAATGGTAGTTGTTATTAATAGTAATTGAAATTAATGCTAGTCATTATTAATAGTAACTAAAATTCAAAGTAGTTATTAATACTAACTAAAATTAGAAGATAAATAAATATTACGTTTGTTGTTAATTATTATTAACTGCAACCAAAATTAATTGTCAATAATAACAGCAACTAAAAAATTAATGGTTGATATATTAATAGAAACTAAACTTAATGGTTGTTATTAAAAGTAACCAAACTTGATGGTTGTTACTGATACTTCCTAAAATTAACGGTTGTTATTAAATACTAACTAAACTTAATGGTTGTTATTAAATAGTAACTAAAATTAATGGTTGTTACAAATAGTAACTAAAATTAATGCTTGTTACTAATAGTAACTAAAATTAATAGTTATTAACTTTAATACTAATTGAAATAAATGATAATCATTATTAACAATAACCAATCTTAATATTTGTTGTTAATAGTAACTAAAGTCAATCGTAGTTATTATGAATACTAACTAAAATTAATGATAGTCATTATATTATAATAGAAACATACTAGTATTAAATTTTACTCATAATGATAGTCATTATTAATAGTAAATACTAGTATTAATTTTAATTTATATCATCATTAGAATTAAAGAAATGAATTCTTTTTTATTTAGTACATTAAATGCTGTAGGTGTTTCAATATTTGCGAAATCTTTTTTTTTTTTTTTTGAAATACATTAAACTCGCTGTTTGAATAAAAATCCAATTCCAGCAATTGGCATTTCATCATTATTTCAATATTCAGACAACAGTTCATTATCCTTTTGGCAATATTTCATCTATACAGCTGTTATTGTTATGAAAAGTATCATTTTACATTAGACACATTGAGATAGAATTTATTGTTACAATTTATTTCCATTATAGTTTTCCATTATTAATAGACATTTAAATTTATCATATGTGTCTTAAAATTCAATACATAAATTGAAAATTATTATTTCTTCGTGGTTTTGTAGTGACGTGTTTTCTGTTGGATAATAATTAGACCGTAAAATGGAACTATAGTCGGAAGTTCAAGAGCAAAAATCTTGAAACTTTAACATATTTTCTCTATACTTCTCTTATTATTATGTCGTCTGTATAATTATGTCATTGCCATGTATTATTATTGCGTAGATCAGATTCTTCTCATCTTAGTTTTTTTTCCCCTCTTTTAAATATAATAATTATGATATCTTCTACAAATAGATTTCAACATTAATCGTCATATTATCGCACCGATATCTATTGAATCTTCATCACGCGATTCAATTAATTATTTAAATCACTATTCATTGAATCATTTGATCTTGAACTAGAAACATGAATGTTTTACAACTTCTTCGGGAGGAATTTATTGCATTAATCTTATTGGTAGGTGCCAAGTTGTTGGGAAATAATGTTGCTTGCAAAATGTAACACCTATTTTTATCTATATATGTAAAAAGAATAGTAATAATATTAATAATAATAATAATAATAATAATGATAAAAATAGAATAAATTCTAATAATAATAATTGAATAAAAATAATGAAAATTTTTTTTTTATTGTGTCAAATCAGTCATTAAAGAATTTGTTATTGATTTAAAATAATTTCTGTACTGATTATCGTTGGAAAATATTTCTTTTAATCATAAATGTTGAATATTTTTTAGTTATCGTTAAGGTGACAATTAATAACGTGTACACTATTAGATTGTTAATTGTATTTAAGAAATGGTTAAAGTTCAAGAGTGTAGAAAGTTTTATTGCAAATTTGTTAAAGGCAATATATTTTTATTGGACTATTAATTATTTTTTTGCTGGATTATAATAAAATGTGTGTTGTAAATTTATTTGTTGAGTGTTTAAAAGGGCAAGGTTTATTTGCTATTATTGTGGTAAATAGTGTCGAAATCAATTATCCAGAATTTGACAGTGCCACTGACAGTAATGTTAATATTGTTCTTATTTACTAATTTCTTTTGTTTTCTTTATTTTAGTTAATAAACAAATAAAAAAAATCGTTGACTATTTAGAGAAAAACAAAATCTATTATTCAATTTTTTCTAAAGAGTACATGCAGTACATCTTTCTTTGAAATGTTTGTATAATTTAATGAGCATTTTGCATTTTACATCGAGCATATTTTCTGTCTAAACAATTTTAATGAACTCAAGATTTCACTGCTGAATTATATCGTTATAGTGATAATAATTATTTAAGATGAAGGCTAAACAATCAATTTGATTCGTTGAGTAATGACGTTGTCACGATTTGCCATTTGTAGAGCGAGAAAAGTTTAAACGGTTTCGTTATTATATATATATTTATAACCGTGAAACCAATTCATACGTTTATTGTTTGAATATTGTATAAATTCATAAAACTACTGGCACAAAATAGAAAACGTTTTGCTGAATTATAAATTACTGCCAGATTCCAAACATTTTATGTCTTCTTCCGTAATTTTCACGTTCACCTTGTCATGAGTGTAACAATGGGTAAACAAAACAATTGCGAAAGAAAGCAGTGCACATCGGAAATGTGTAAAGTCGCTCTGTTGGAAACAGTTCCAAAAAAGTTTGTCAAGAATTCGTATTTACCAAATTTTGTTAGTATTAATTATTTTATTATTATTATTATTATTATTATTATTATTAACCACAGAGACTGCTATATTAACTACAATTATTATTTTTTCCTAACTAATAGTGAAAAGTCCAGTAAAAAATTAGTGAAAGTTACGTATATCTGAATCAGTACTTTGCAGATTAATTTTCTTTACTAATTCACATTCAGGGATTATTAATTCTTACCGAGTAAGAATTTTAATGAGAGTTAAATTTTTTTCGTTTACCTCAAGTATAATGAAATTAATTATTAATGTTTTAAATTAACAACTAATTGAAACATCATTTCAAAAAAGAGAGTATTGAAAGAAATGAAAAATTGCAAATTTATTTTTCGGCTAAATGAAATTTCACAATTGTTTGATACACGCTTTATAGAGGGGTAAAAGTCACAGGAAATGCAAACATCAATTAATCCTAAAACAACCGTTGTTAATCATACATGGGAGCAAATTACAAGCGATAAATGATTGCGTTTGAACGTAGAACAAGCGTTTGTTTTATATTATGTTCCTAATTCTTGCAAAACTGTAGTAGCGCGCTCCACTGTTATGTTTTGCAATTGAAGTAAGACTAATTCACCAAACGTGTATGTATATATATATATATAAGAAAAACGTTATAATTTAATCTCACATATTATATACACCCACTTATACATTACAAAAAATTCTTTCACATTGCCCTATATTGAAACAATTTTCTTCTATTTCGCGTATTGTATTGTCTATACCATCTATTGCATTTCTGTTGTAAAAAAAGGTGTAGCGTAAATAAAATTTTAGTTTATTGCTTTTTTACTGTTCTTCATTTTTGCTGTATTGTATTTTTTACAAGACTGTATTTTTACTGTATTGTGTTTTTTACTATACTGTATTTTTGCTGTATTGTATTTTTTACAAGACTGTATTTTTACTGTATTGTGTTTTTTACTATACTGTATTTTTACTGTATTGCATTTTTTACTCCGCTGTATTTTTACTGTATTGTTTATTTTACTATACTTCTTTTACTATATTGCATTTGTTACCGTACTGAATTGTGTTTTTTACTATACCATATTTTTGCTGCCTTGTAATTTTTACAAGACTGTATTTTTACTGTATTGGATTTTCTACTATACTGCATTTTTACTATGTTGTGTTTTTGTACTATGCTCTATTTACTGTATTGTATTTTTTACTATATTGTATTTTTACTTTATAGCATTTTTTACTACAGTATATTTTTAATGTATTTCAAGTTTTACTATCCTGTATTTATACTGTACTGTATTTTCACTGCATTGTAAAATTTATTTTTCGAACTATAATTTGATGCTGAGAAATATTTTTAGTGTTTAAATAAATTTTTGTTTTAGTTTCTTTTTGCCTTTTATTTTTGTACTGAATACAGTAGAAAGAATAATTATCTTTTGAACCTGTAGTAAAATTTTCAGTTTGTGAATTAGTAAAGTTTTCCAATTTTACTAATTACTGTACAAAGTTTAGTAAAAATTGACTGCTCAATTAAAATTAAAATTTACAATACAGCAAAATAAATTTTTTATTTCACTCAAATAGATTCTATTTGTTTTAAAGTTTAAACAAATAATTAAGTAGACTTGAAATCAAATGCATCGTTTTTCTTGATGTAAAATAACATTAAATACAAATTTATATTTTTGAAAAAAATTAAAAACAAATGTACTACATTTTATTTAAATCATCACTTTCAATTTTTGAATTTCGTTTCTGATCATCAAATGCAAAACACGAAAGCGAATAAAAAATGAAAAAATGACAATTGTATAAACGAAAAAAATCTCATCGTTTGATCACATAAATAGCAGCAAAAAAAAAAGAAATATGATGAAATATTTTTAGAAAGTATACCTCTTATAGAATTTGTGTCAAAATCTCAGAAATTATCGCGTGTCATATGAATATACATACATTTAATAAATTGCCTGTGTGAGTGTGTCTCTTTTATAAATAATGCGATGTAGTCGAAAACCCTTTTGTGAACTTTTATAAACCTGGGAATTTATATTATGATTATGCGAGATGTTGCTTACATATATATGATTGAATAATGTTGAATATAAATATACTTTAGTGAAGTCACGCACGATATTGCGCGAGCATTTTATAATGAGAGAGGGGAAAAACGGAGGGAAAAATATTATTGAAAAAACTAACTGTGGAAAAGTTCTTTTCTCATTTCTGTGTCCCTGCATTGTCATAAAAGATACGAAACATTAATATATGTCTCTCAAGGTGCCGGGCGGTCAGGCGCAATTCGTGCCGCACGTTTCACGATAATCAAAATCGATCAACTTTTTGACGAATAATACATTTTTTTCATTCTTGATTTAATTTCGATGGTAATGTAGAGAAAAAAAAATTGGTAAATAATGGATTGTGGAAATTTTTAATTTGATAATAAATTTTGTACGTATTGAGTTTTGAGATTGAAGAAAATAATGTATTTGAGTTGGAAAAGAAAATTTGTATTTTTCTCATGTGATGAAAATAACAGACCACGGATAGTATTACTTTTTTTTACAGTTTTTAAAAAATACAACTTTTCGTTATTTTTTCGTAAATTTCGATAAATAAAAAAATTTAGGAGAGTAAAATTAGAAAAATCAGGGAAGTTTATCTAAATTAAATAGTATTTTAATTTTCTTTATGAACTTAAAATTTGTTTGAAGAAACATGAAATTTTACAATTTACTGATTATATTCAAAAAAATTTTAATTTTTGTATTTAAATAATTGAATACTAGAAAAACTTTTTGAAAATTATTAAAAAATTAATTGATTTAAAGAAAAAGTTCTGCTAAATTTTAAAAAATATAATTGACTTTTGAAAGTATTACAGATTAAATTTTTTATTTTTTAATAATTAAATTCTCAAAAAACTTTCTAAAAATTATTTTATTTAAAGAAAAATTTTAGTTTAAAATTCTAGAAAATAACCTAATATTTGAAGAGGTACAGTTGTTATTATTAAAAATAATTAACTACCTTATTGACATAGAAACAAATTTTTTTGTTTTAAAAAATTTCATTTATTATTTCAAAAGTAATTTTATTTCTTGGCGAAAAATTTTAAAAATATCAGTAAATTATTTGAAAGTAATTAAATTTTACAAAAGGTTAGAATTGGCATTATTGGGATAAGGGAAAAATTTTTAAAAGATTTTCTGAAAATAAAGGAATTTGAAAATCAAATTTTTGTAGTAGCTAAAAAAAATTAACTACTTTTTGGACTTTTTTTTGTTTTCTTTTGCACATTGAATCGACTTTTTTGTGTCTTAAACTAGAGCGGAGGCCTGGGAATGTAAAAAAAAATTAAGGTAATTTTTTGCAAACAAAAATGAAAATTGTTGCGAATTTGTAACTCACCTCTGTTCGACCTTGGATCCCTCATTCCAGAAGAGAGTCGAAGGTAGGGTCCAAAGCCAGCAAAGAGTTGGCTATAATCCTGAGCAAATACTGTGGCCCCAATGGCCAAAACAAAAACGACTAGAGCAAGCTGTAATAATAAAGAAAAATTGATTAAAAAACAAATTCAAAATATGCAAAAATTACAAAAAAAATACAATTATTAAAAGATAATTATAATTTCTAAATATTCGAAAGTGATGAAAAAACTGACAAACACAAAATACTAAAGTTTCATTTTTCACCTTAATTAAAAAATGGAAAATTATAAATTTATTTTTCACATTCGGTGAACAAAAGAAAAATACAAAGTCTAATCTAAATAATTACTGATCATTTGAAAGAGGCACACTTTCACGAGAAACAAAATGATTCGACAGAAAATGAAGATCGAATTTTTTCACCAAAGTAAATTTACTGTCAGTTCTGACAAATCGACATGTCCCAGAAAGTCTTATAATAAAGTGTCGGAAGTGATGGTTACAGCTTTGTAAGTGGTTATTATGAAGGAAGAAATCATTCCGGAAACATCTTAAGTGTATAATTAATAGCCCTCTATGGCACCTATTCTCACTAAAAATGATGGATACTCAAAAGTTTTATATATGCGTATATATTCAGTATGAGTGAAAAAAAATAATAATTTGCGTAAAGGTATTTCTTCGAATCCCCTATAACAAATAACAAAAGATTGTCAAATGATATGCGATAGTATAGACGACGTATATGAATATTTCTATGTCAAGTGGAGCATGCATTCTCTCTAAGGACAAGAACAAAGGCGGTCAAGTGTACAAACAATTATCGATTTCGAAATCGGATATAAAATTTCTATAATGTCCCTTGAAAAATATTTTTATTACTTTTTTAATCGTTTTTTTAAATATGAAGTTTTGGAATTTAAAAAATTAAGCTAATCGAGGAGCAAAAAAAATTGAATTTTAAGTATTTAAATTGTTTGAATTCAAAATTTTTAACAATTTAAATTATTCTCTTCAAGATTTTTGACAAAATAAAATGTTTCAATTCCCAATTTTTTGATGACTTGAATTGTTTCAATTCTCAACGTTTCCTAATTTAAATCGTTGCAATTCGAAATTTTTGACATTTTGAAAAATTAAATTTTAAATCGAAACAATTTAAATTGACTAAAATTTAGAATTGAACTAACAAATTTCAATTGTCAATCATGTAAAATTGATACAATTGAAATTTTATTAAAAGTTTGGAATTTACTCTTTCAATTGGCGAAAAATTGGAATTGAAACAATTTAAATTGTAAAAAAAAATTTAATTCAAATAATTTTATTTGGTAAAAATTCAGAATAGAAACAGTTTTAATTAGTAAAAATGTAAAATTAAAACAGTTTAAATTAGTAAAAGATAATAATTGAAATAATTTTAATTAGCGAAAATGTAGAATTTAAACCATTTAAGTTGGCAAAAACGTAGAATTGAACCAATTTAAATTACTAATTTCGAATTGAAATCATTTAAATTACCGAAAATTTCGAATTGAACCAATTTACTTTAGCAAACTTCTATAATTCAAACAATTAAAGTTGAAAAAAATTTGAATTTCAACGATTTAAATTAGCAAACATTTGGAATTAAAACAATTTTAATTAACAAACATTTTGAATTAAAATTGTCGAAAATTTGGAATTGAAACTATTAAAATTGATAAAAATTTTTAATTTAAACAATTTAATTTCATAAAAATTTGGAGTTGGAGCAATTGAAATTAAAAATAATTTACAGTAATTGAAACGATTTAAATTGTCAAAAAAATTGAGAATTTTTTTGCAAATTCTATTCGCGTTGTGGTAATATTTTAGTCAAAATTAGTTTTCCATCGATGGATAACACTAAATTATGGGGCGACTGAAAAAGAAGAATTTTTCCTGCCGAAATTTCTTAAATGGCGCCGGTAAACAATAAAAAGGATGTTAGCATCCAAAGTTTAGTGCGGTGTCAGGTGGGAGAAATGAGAGAATGTGCGAGCCGTAAAACATCATAAACCAGTTTCGCATCGTAAATCGCAACTGTTTTTTTAGAAATTCGAAACGCGATTTCGAACATAAATTTCAAAAGGTATCATCATCATCATGTCTGCGAAATATATTTATATAAATATTTATTATTATATAATCCCCGCCAATGTGTAGAATCGCTGATAAATAATTAATTAGTCCAATTAGATATTCTTCTCGCGAAAGAAAGAAAGACTGGCGAATTTAAAAAAAATGGTTCTTTAAATTTCAATAGGAAAAAAATTGAAGAAAATAAAATTTTTATCTTAAGTTAACATTTGGGTAAAATGGTATTTTTCAATATTAATATTATTAACCAATTATTTTAACAATGTTCGTTTTTATTTTAATAATTATTTAATTATTATTATAAAAACTTTTTATTAATATTAATTAATTACTATTACACTAATTTATTAATATTTTTATTATATCAATAGTAATAATATTCTCTAAATTTGAATTTCTTAATAGTAACAAATTTTATAGTGAACAATCAATTACTAATTTAAATATTAATATTTCTACTAATGGAATAGTTAGTGATGACTAATAATTAATTAATTGTACTAATTGATAATTTACTAATTATTTTGTTTATTAATTACTAATTTATTAATTGTTTTTGTTCACAAATTGGTAATTTACTTATTATTTTAATTTACTAATTACTGTTTTATTAATTATTGTTATTTACAAATTGGTAAAAATTTAATAAATAGTTATTAACTAATAATGAGTTTTTTTCTACTAATAATTAGTTAAATTCTCTTTTAATTTATGTCAAAATATTTCTAAAAAATTGTAAACTAATTCAATTAGACAAATTTGGACTAATTTCTTATTTTTTTTAATAAATACTTTTATTTGTTAATTAGTAATTTGCTAATTATTTAGATTTACTAATTACTAATTTACTAATTATTTGTGTTTACAAATTGATAATTTACTAATTTGTTTTATTTACAAATTATTAATTTATTAATTATTTCTATTTACCTACAAATTAATAAAGATTCAATAAATAGTAATTTATTTACTGAAAATTAGTTATTCTCTACTAATACTTTGTTTTTTTATTAATTAATGAAGCAATCAACCAGCCAAAATTTTAATACCAAAATTCTAAATTTGAATTAGTCACTACTAATGAAATGAAACTGATTCGTTCACCGAATGAATTTTTGAGCATTTTAACTAATTATTACTCAAAAAATTCTAACTGATGGTAGAAAACTACTAATTCATTTCTTATGTTTATTATTTTAATTATAAACGTTTACTAAATGTATTATTATCTTCAAAAAATTATTAGTTTACAACTAATTAGTAGTTTTTGGCTAATAATTAGTAAAAACACTTCTTAATTCATTCGTAATTCAATAAAAGAATCGTTCCTATTTCACTTGTCAAAAGTGACTGTAATTCAGTTTTAACATGTGGAGAATTAGTTATTTTGCAACTAATTCTGAATTTTTTTATGCAATTTTAACAATAATAAAACTTTTTATCTTTAAAGTTAAAAAAAAACTTGCACTTTTTCTCCATTGATGAAATACTGAATAAGGCAACGAAAAAAAAAACAAATATGCGGTAAAAGTACGCATGTATACAATTTTGACACTCAATATTGTACACAAGAGTATATAAAGAAAAACAATTTTCGCACCATTGTGTCTACAATGCGGAGAATATTGCGAATAATTTTATATTGATCGTTATTTCATCAATACGCAAAAAAATCTTATGGGAAAAGAGAACCGCTTATATATATGTATGTATGTATGTATGTAGACAAAGGTATATACAAATGTTATACTACTTGTATAACGAATTTCGCGATTTTAATTGACATCAAAATGTATTTGAGGTCTTACGTGAACGCGCTATCACGATTTTTCAAGTTTGTCCGAGGCTTTGTGTATATGAACACATACACTATATACATATACGAATATACAAACAAATAGATACGGGAGAATAAGATACTTTCACGTTTTCTTGTTGTCCAATCGAAGTTGAGTTAAAGTATAGCAAAAGTCTCGTGCTTAGTTTCGAGTCTCATTGTCTCCATCACTTTAATTAGAAACGCTGCATTTTCACGATTGACCTGCGAGAACGAATTGACCTCTTGTCACGCAGAAACAATAATGAAATTAAACAAAAAAAGAAACGATATGATATATATCTTGTAGCTAATCGTCTTATTTACGTTCTTATTTTAATATTTTTTTATGCTTGCTTTAATGCTTATTTGTTGTTTGAATATTATGTTGTTTTCTTTGTAGTAGAAAAATTTTTGTTTTCATTTAATAAATGAAGTTTATTTCTTGAATAATATTTGTTTCAACTCAGATGTATTTTATTTTCGGTTTTTGTACATGTGCAGGTGCATACTATGTTCTTCTTTTAGCCTAGGGATGAATAAAGTAACCATTATTGCCCTAGGACAATAATTCATCGCTCGGAGGTCAATAAGATTGTCATTATTACCCTAGGGCAATAATGGGTACTTCATTTATTGCTCGCAGGACAATAAGGTACCTATTATTACCCTAGGGCAATAATGGGTACTTTTTTCATTGCTCGCAGGTCAATAAGGTACCTATTATTACCCTAGGGCAATAATTGACACTTTATTCACCGCTCCCAGGTCGATAAGATACCCTTTATTGTCCTAGGGCAATAATGTACACTTTATTGACCTTGCAGGCAAGTCTCTTCTTAGTGTTCCAACTATAATAATAGTAACACTACTTTGTTATTATTATTATTATTACTATTATCCTCATACTATTATTATCATATTCTTATTATTCAAAAACATAAAAATAATAATTTTAAAGAATTAAATTTGAATTGTTATTATATTATTATTATTATAATTATTATTAATTTCTATATAATTTATTGTGCAACCTTACTTCTGATTACAATATAGATGAACAACTACGGTAACCATAAATTAAAAACTGAAATAAAAATGATAAATTTCTAATTTATTAATTTATGGTTGAATTTTAGTTTTCGCTGTTTAATTCGTTGTTGTTTGAAAGTTATTTTATAATCTCCTTGAATAATTGAATCGAGATAATGAAATGATGATTTTGATAGCGGAACACACCTGCTGCAAGGAACGAAAAGTTTTCTGCACTTGTAGATTTCCGGATAAAATAATATCTCTGATTTTCTTCCCTCTTTCTCTTTCGTTTGCTCTTTTTCTTTCTCTCTCATATATATGAATATGAATTTCTTTGTATCAATTAATTTAAATGATATGAATCGAAACATGGTATTCATGTCAAGAGGTGTCGAAAACATAAGAAATGTTGATTTTATTTTATAGTCTCCGGGAAATATTTTCGTTGAAATATGAAAGTAGATCTTGGACAAAAGATTAAATTTGCGAATAAAATATTATATTGATACAATAGTGTGGCGAGAAATTCTAAACTTACTGTGTGACCTCATTGTGGAAATTTTTTTATACTTTATTAGTGGCTTTTAATTTTTAATGAACGTTTTAGTGGGAATTTTCGAATGATTATTAATTATTTGATTAGTACCTAGAAATATTTAATTTACTGGTAGTTGATTTTTTACTATCAACTTAGTTATTTTTAACTAATTGTAATTTAGAGAAAACTTTTTTAAATTACAAAAAATAATTTAATTCAAAAACAAAGTATCTCTTTGAATATAAATTAGTAAAAATGTTTACTAATTTTAACTAGCACCAGACTTTTTGCTTCTGAATTAGTAAATTCCAGTAATGAATTAGTAGAAATTACTATTTATTTAGTAAACTTTACTAATTCAAAAGCAAAAAATCAGTCACTAATTCAAATTATTAAAAATTTTTACTAATTCAGATTTAGAGAGCAATTTGAATTTTACTGACTTTTTACTTTTGAATAAGTAAATTTTACTAATAATTTAGTAGAAATTACTATTTATTAGTAAAATTAATTAATTTATAATAGTTTTTCTTAGAATTTCAAATTGAGCCAAAAAACGAATCAAAAGTTTTACGAAGCAACATTTAGTAAAAACATTATTAATTATTATTATTATTTTTATTAATTTAAATTAGTAAATTTTACTAATGAGTCTATTTAAATTCCTCAATTCAAATTAATAAATATTTTTATTAATTCAAATTTAGAGAATAATTTAGTGCAAAAACTAATTTAATTTAACTGAGAACCAAAGTAATTACTTTCTTTTAATAAAAAAATTCAACAAACATTAAAATTCAGATAAAATTAAATTCACCATAGAATGGAATGTTAGGAAAATGATTTACGAGTTTTGCTTAAATAAATGACGATGAGTACTTTATGTCACGACTTCTGAGTAAAAAATGACTGACAGATAATGTGCTTCTGTTGCATAATGAATTAGATAGATTGACCAATGATTTGCTCGTAAAAGATGATCTTTAGAAGAGAAAGAGAGAAAAAAAAGAAAAATGACAACAATTGCTTCTGTTCTCTCGCAGAAAATATGACTCGGTATTATTATGGCGCACAAAAGGCACACGAGGTCATCCAAGAGGTGTGACACACATGTGCGATCACCATAACAAAGATTACACCGTGGCGATATTTTGCCAACACGTTATTATAAAACCAAAGAAAAAGAAAAAAAAATTATTAAATTCAATTATTATTGTTATTATTATTTCCGATAAGATCAAGAAGACAAAAAAAATTATTTTTTACAAAGAGAAATTTTTGCGCCTTCAAAAAAAAAATGGTCGAAATTTCTAAATCTACAGTGTGAGGAATTAAAAAAAATGTAAATAACAGAGTTTTTCAAGAAAAAAAAAGTAAAACTGATGTATATCGTGAACAATTTAAATTGAAATCTATAATTAACGATTCAAAGCTTACAATTAGAATTTCAACCTGCAATTGAAAATTGGAGTCTCTCAATTAAAACTTAAAACCCGTAATTTAGAATCAATCTGTTGTTTAAAATTAAAGTCGGCAATTAACTTTTAAATCGATAAATAAAAATTGATGATGATGATAATTAAAAGCATGATAATTAATGCCCACGTTGATTATTCAAATTGATGCTAATAATTATAGTTGAAACTCATAATTTTAATTATGATTATGTTTATTAATATACAATCACTGGAAAAATTAATATTTACCTTTGAAGTTACTACAAAGATACTTTTTTTTGCATCGAATTCAATTTGATTAAAATCATATGATTTTAATTTTATTTTGCAGTATCGATCATCGAAATTGATTTTGTAATTAATTTCAATATGGAAAAAAAATTAAAAAATAAAGTTGACTCGATTGTGAAAATTGAATATATTAGGGATTAAAATTTTGCATGTATTGTATTCGCGAACGTTAAGCAGGTGATAGTTATCGTTTTTAGTCGCAATTATTACAAGAACGTTTTCGCCAAGTGGATTTAGAAATCTTTCAAATTGACTTCGTATCTCTTGATATACGCAGTTCCGTTTATACTGGTATTGTACCCATATATAAACAGACACACAAAGAAAATACAATCGCACATTTCCAACATATCCGGGAAATTATAATATATTTTGTCTTAGAACAATTGAGGAAATTTTAATTTTTGTCTCCCTTTTTTCTAATGCAAAAAAATGAGAACAAACTGTAAATATTAAAATATGTATAATCTTTCAATTACATGGTATTGCTGCGGGTAATTACCAACACTCAAGTTGATAGAATGGATAGATATTTTACTTGAAATCGCAAGCGGGACGTGTACGGACTTCCGTGTATAACGTCAAGTGAAACTACACGTGCCAATCGAACTTTTACCCTATTAATTTTAGTCTCTATATTGAAACCGCAAATTTGCGGTATTTTCATTAACTGACACATTTCACTAGCTTCAACTTATTTTATTATCGTTCTTATAATTTAATTGCCTTTATATTTCTCTTAGCGACTGTAAATCAAACGGTTAAATACAATCCGAGGGTTTTACATTCATGTAGATTCGTGTTTATTGGAAATTATTTTATTTAATATGGAATTGTTTGTATTTTATTAAAATGAATAGTCTAATATTTACTTAAATTTATTTTTTTTCGTTTTTAAATTTATGAATATTGATAACAAAAATTAATTAATGTTCAGAACTCGGACTTGCGTTTTTTGACACTTTTTTTACCATATGCAACTGTTTGGTTATTATTTGTTTTAATTTATAAATAAGTTACTGAACATGACACTCATTTCGTTTTAAAAAAAACCACTATTTTTTATACCGAAATTTTAAATATCAATTTATTTGGTCAATAAATTAATTTTAAGTCTAAAATATTGAAAAATTACTAGTATCTTTATATTCAATATAGAGATGCAATTTTCCACCTGCGAACGCCAAGGTCACCGCTAGATGGCTGTTTAGTTGACAAAATTAAAATTTACGCCACCTGATGATAATCTTGGCGTTCTCAAGTGGAGAAAACATACTTATTATTTATAAATAAACAAGTTATGAATATTAAAATTTTTTATATTTTTTATTTATAAATTCAGTTCGAAGCCTGAATACTTCACGAATTATTGTATACAATTTATTCATTTACATTTAATATCTACTTTCATTTCATTGAAATGAAATTAGTTTTTAAAAAATCAAATTAAAAGGAAGGAAATGAATTATATTAATAGTAATTATTTAAGTAATAAAGTAATGATAAAATGATTAAGAACGTAATCTTAATTTGAGGAAATAAATATTTAATAAAATATTAAAGAAAAATTAGATAGAATTAGAAAAAAATTATATAAAAATAGGAAATAGTTTTTATTTTTATTAACATTTTTTTATTATCTAATTTCTAATTAAACTAATACCTGTGTGAAATTAAAAAAATATTATTTATTATTTTTTATTATTTTTACAATAAAACTTGTCAGAATGCAAGTCAATTTAAAAAAAAAAATTTACAGTGAAAGACCTTAAAAAATTATTTTTTAATTTAATTTTGTAATATTTTTACAATATTTTGGAATTAAGTAAAAAATAGTTCATTTTGGACATTTTTAATTGCAAAAAAAAATTTTAAATTGCTTTTTATTCCGACAGGTTTAACTGCTTGAATTTTAAAAACTATTTATTATTTTCTATAGTAAATAATTGTCGATGGTAAAAAATTGTTATAGTAAAAAATTTTTAAGGTAAAAAATGGTTTCAGTAAATAATTGACATAGTAAAATGTAGTACAAAATTGTATAAAAATAATTAATATTTTTATTAACATTTGTTAATTATATAAATTAGAATTAAACTAATAACTGTTGGTAGTTGGAAATAAATTTTATTTATAATTTTTAACAGTAAATAATTGTTAATCGTAAATAATTGTCATGGTAAAAAATTATTATTGTAAAAAATGGTTAAAGCCAAAATTGTTGCGGTAACAAATTGTTATAGTAATAAGTTGTCAAGCTAAAAAATTGTTAAAGTAAGAAATTTTTACAGTAAAAATTATCGTAGTAATAAATTGTCAAAATAAAAAATTCTTTAAGTAAGTAATTGTTTCTAGAAAAAATTGTTATAGTAATAAGTTATCATGGTACAAAATTGTTAAAGTAAGAAATTTTTACAGTAAAAATTATCGTAGTAATAAATTGTCAAAATAAAAAATTCTTTAAGTAAGTAATTGTTTCTAGAAAAAATTGTTATAGTAATAAATTGTTGCAGTAAAAAATTGTTATAGTAATAAGTTATCATGGTACAAAATTGTTAAAGTAAGAAATTTTTACAGTAAAAATTATCGTAGTAATAAATTGTGAAGATAAAAAATTCTTTAAGTAAGCAATTGTTGCTGGAAAAAATTGTTATAGTAATAAATTGTTAATGTTAAAAATTAGGATGGTAAAAAAATTGTTAAGGGAAAAAAATTCTTATGGTAAAAAATAGTTTGAAAAAAATAAGTGTAGTAAAAAATAGGTGGAGAAAAAATTAATAATAGCAAGAAATGACTCAAGTAAAAAATAGCATTCAATTGAAATTTAGTCTGAAGAAGAAATTAATGATCCGACACTAAATACACATATCGATAAACTAAATGTTTTGCAATAACGATGCGGCTAATGAGAGAGCATATCATCAAAAGGAAGAAAAAAGAAATAAAAAAAATCCCCTGAGTGAAATGAGTAGTATTTACATTATGTTAATGCAAATTCACTTTTATATGATTTGATATAGAAATGTTTTGTAATACAAACTTAGATCTATATAAACGATAACGAGCCCCATATTGCATGAAAATGGTGTATAGAAGCGTATTTACTTGTCGACACAGTAAATAGAAATATGCGCGTGCACGATGTGTGTTTTTAATAACAAAATAAAAAGAGCGGCTTCCGTAAGCACATTACATTGAACCGCAAACAATAATATACATTCGCGTGACGTCTCAATAAATCATGCAAACATATAGTTATATTCTTTTTCATATAGATATATCGCAAATCTCTTTAAACTTTTATGTTCACTTTTTTCTGGTCCCCAAAAGACGAGGCATCATTAGTATATAGAGAGAAGCTTGAGAACTTGTATATAGGGACACATATATATAGATGTGTATTTTCTGCACGCATGTGATATAAAGTACGACATATATATTGCGAAAATGGTAAATGCGAGAAAGTCTTTACCCATGTCTACTTCTAATCCCCCGCGATTGTCAGTCGTTATAATTAATGTATGCTTCAAATTTTCTTTCGTAATCAAAGCTGTATGGAAATTTCGAAAAAAAATCCTTTACGTCAACATGTATGAATGTAAAAATATGTACATAGAGAAACATATGGGGAAAATGAATGTGTGTTGGAATTGGGTACGAACTGCTTTATATATTTTAAGAAGTGTATTTTTGAAAGAGTACCGAATGTTGCTATATTTTTTACTAATGGTTGTGGATGGAATTCTTTTCCTATGGCATTTTTTTGTATATTTTTATGTAACTTCCACTTGTTGCAAATAGTTATAGTTGTAGTTTTCTGTTAGTACCATTTTTTCTACCAACAATTTTCTGCAGATAGAATTTTTCCTATCAACAATTTTCTGCAACTAGAATTTTATCTATTAACAATTTTTTTTATAAGTTGTTGTATCTACAAGTTGTTGTATCTACAATTTCCTGCAACTATAATTTTTTCTATCAACAATTTTTTGCAACTACAAGTTTTCATTTCTAAAATTCTTTGCACCTTCAATTTACAGCAATCATAATTTTTACTGTCTACAATTTTTAGTAACTACAATTCTTTGTACCTTCAACTTACTGTAAATACAACTTTTACTGTCTACAATTTTTAGCAACTACAATTATTTGTATCTTCAATTTATTACAACTACAATTTTTGCTGTCGACAATTTTCTGCAACTGCGATTTTTTTAATCAACAATTTTTCCTGACTACAAGTTTTCGTAACTACAATTTCTTGTTAACTTTATTTTTTTGTACCAACAGACTTTGTAATTACAATTTTTTGTAAATGCAACTAATTGTAATTACATTGAGTTTAATTGGTGAGTGCAACTAGTGGTAACTACAAATTGTTGTAGCTGTATAATTATATTAAAATTACTACTAACTGCAACTATCATTAAATAAAAATATCAATGGTTGTGACTACTATTCGTTGTTACTACCACTGGTTGTAAATACCATTCGCCCTTTACTATAATAAGTGTAATAATTATAAACACATTGACACAGTTTTCCTAAGGATATCAAATTGAGACCAAAAACGAATCAAAAGTGTTGCGAATCAACGTTTTGATTCCTTTTCTGCCTTAATTTGATATCTGCAAAAAAAAACTCTGAATGCTAAAATAAATAGAAATGGTAAAATGGCAATAGTGTGGAAAATTAAGTAATGGACACTAATTAGCAATAGAAAAATTAATGTTACAAGATGCTCAAAAATATTCCGATTTTACAAATACCGAACATTAACTATTCTTTTTGATGACTATTGAATTTTAATTTTGAACGATTTTTTGAAATTAATTGATTTAAAAAAAACATTTTGAAAGTAACGGTAGATTATCGTTGACGGACAGAAAGGTGAATGAGAATTTTCTATGGATTCATTATAAAAGGACTTGAATGCGAATAAAATCAATGGGGATTGTAACATATTTATTGACACGTGTCACTTAGTGTTGAAAAAAGATTTTTAACAAGAATTTAGTGCACAATTTATTGTTTGATGTTAAATTGAAGATTTTTACCGCACGGTGAAAATGATTATACCAAATGCGGGAAGTTTTATACGAAAGGCCAAACGAAAAATTATGTAAGAATCGAGTCACCTTTATACCCTTTAAGATCACTTTTAAACTTGCTGTGTTGGCTTTTATATCGCGCATTCATCTATTAAACGCCGGAATCAGTTACCGCACTTCATGTTCAACATTTGCGGTAGTTTTTCCAATGATTCCTCTCTGTTATTTAATATACATTTTAATGGGTAATTTAGTTTCAATTTTTTTGCTTTCTTTTTCCTTGTTTTGATTTTTTTGTTCTGTTTTTTATTTTGTACTGCTTCTTATTGTGCTGTGCTTCTTAATTTGTTCCGCCTTTTATTAGGTTCTGCTTCTTATTTTATTCTGATTTTATTTTGTTCTGATTCGAATTTTCTTCAGCCTTTTATTTTGTTCTAATTCCTATTTTGCTCTGATTCCAATTTTCTTCTGCCTTTGCTTTTGTTCCGATTCTTATTTTCGTCTGTCTTTTATTTTGTTTTTTATTTTACTTTGTTTGTTTTTGTTTTCTTTCGTTTGCTTGTTTCTGCTTGCCTTTATAATCATTGTTTTGGTTTAAAACGTGCAACGGTTATCATTTGAGTTTACAAAGGACATGAACATTAAATTAAGAAGGTTATCAGTGTATATGTATATTTATTGTAAAAGCCACGAGCATCATCTACTTTAATCAGTCGATAGACTGTAACCTTTAACGCTAAGGAAGAGTCTTGTTATTAAATTGTTAAAAATCAGTGTTTCGACACATAATTGTATTTTATGGGGTTCATAAATTATAAATAGGCTCTTTAATAACTGTTATTTTGCGATTTTACACTTGTTATCTTTTTTGCATTTATTACCTCTTTATTCAATTACCTATATAGACTGGGAATTTATTTTTTTCAATTATACTTTACTTTTTTGTAAACTAAATCTAAAATGGTAAAAAAATTAATTACTTAAATTAATAGATGAGTACAATTAAGTAAAATTTTCTATTAGTAAGTAAATCTGAAATTTACAACTTAAAATATTTTTTTACTATTATTAATAAAATGTGAACTGCATGATTAAAAAATAAAAATTCATTCACTTATTTAAATTGCCTACTAAAAAAATTGTACAACCAAAATTTTTGAAAATTCACCATGAGAACTGTTTTAGTAGAATCTAATAAAGTCATTTGATTTAAAGAAATATATTTTAGCCAATTTCTACTAAACTATTTGTTGCAAGTTTAAAATTTATTTTTCCCAAATAATTTTTTTCTTGACACAAATAAAATTTGAATTTAAATAAAATACATTTTTTACGAACAAATAAATAAATCTATTTTTTCCGGGTGTAGCAATATAAACAAATAAACACTTGAGCAAAAATAATTGATAGAAGAATTTTTAAATAATTTTTATTATAAAAAAATATGGTGGTTGGTTCATCAAATAGATAAAGTGGAATAGAAAGTTTTTATCAATTTCTCACCACCCGTATTGAAACTAAAAATATTACAATTGCCTTAATATTTTTTTTCTTGTAACTGTATTTGTGAATTAAAAATAATTATTTCACTCTGCTTTCTTTCCTTATTTATTTGCTTACATATTTATTTTATTATTTAGTAATTTATTTGTTTGTATATATATTCATTTTCTTGTTCATTTATTGATTTAATTATTGATTGATTTATTTGTTCACTTATTTATTTCATTATTTACTTACTATCTTAGTAATTTATTCATAAATTTATTCAGTTATTTATTTGTTTACTCCTCTATTTTTCTTCGAATGTTCGCTCTCGCAATTTTCAATCATATACACAGCCCTCGAGGAAATAATGAAATTTTCTATCACTACACATATCCATTAGGAAGAGTTGTAAATCTTATCAAAATTTGATCAAAACGTATCTATATAGTGTGAGAATGGAAAGCAGACGCCTCTTATTTTCAAATGATAACAGCGAAAAATTTCAGAGAATTATCTAGTGAAAGTTTACTGTATCGTGTGTTTGATTTAACATGGTACGTTCCCTGTCGGAAATCGGACTTAATCTTTCATCCATGATCTAGGTGGAAAAAATATCTATTTTTACTATCTGCATAGTTGATAGATACGTTTCTTGTATTATTAATAATCATCGGACTAGCGAAAAAAAATAGAAACACACAGAAAACTTTCCTTCTTGCAATAAAATTAATTGATGATGAAAATTTCTCAACATGTAACTGTCTTAATGATTATGCTTTAATTATATATATTTCAAAGTAGAGTAGGCTCTATATATTATATATTGTGTGGAATATATATAGTTGCAGTAAAGAATATATATGTACATATAAAAATATAAATAACAATAATAACAATGATTATATTAATAATTATAATAGCAATAATAGTAAAAATAATAATAACAATAATAATAGTAATAATAATAATAATAATAATAATAATCATAATAATAAGAATAATAATATTAATAGAAATAAATAAAAATAATAAATATATAGAGAGTATACAGCAAAGAAATTCGCTTGAGAAATATTTTTGTAGGAAAAACAGTGTTAATTACATAAAAATAAAACATATTTTTTAGTAACGAATTATCAAATAGTGAAATGTCACATATTTAAGAATAAATTAGCATATTTTGTCGATTTTTTTCAAAAAAGAAAAAAATCTCGCTTAAAAATTATAAATATCAATATACTGAAAGGAAATGCTGTAAAAGATCGAGAAAGTTGAATTTAAAATCAATTAAATTGTTTTTCGGTAATAGTTTATATATACGTTGTATATAATAATTAAAAAGGAAAATTATATAGTTGAGTATTTTAACCTATTACCGAAACTGGGAAATATTCATAAATATATATATATATATATATATATAAAATAATGTCGAGTACGTGTGTTTACAATAATTAATAACAAGGACAAATTTATTTTAAACTACTTTCAATAAATTCATGAATATGAATTACAAATATATAGGTGTTATTTATTTTTAGGGCAACGATTACATTAGCCCCTATTAAAATAATTTTTTTCCTACTTTTATATATATATATATCTGGAAAATTTAAATTGAAGGCGTTTTGTGTAAAATAAATAACGAGACTGATAATTGATATTAACCATTCAAGCGGAAGAGACTTTTGATTTGGTTAAATATATCTTTCTCATGTGTCACGGTTCGGTAACTTCGTCAAAAGAATCGGTCAGTATAAACGAAAAATTGTGAGAACTCGTTTCCTATATCGATATATATATTGTATGTGTATAATATGCATTAGTTGTGTTCGACTCCGCGGGTCTTTTAACGATGGGTATAATTTGCTGCTTTCGAATAACGTTGTTAGTTTTATTTTCTTCATGTTTCTCGAGATCTCTGAACTAGAGGTATATAGTTGCCCGAATGGAACATGTTATGCACAGATTGTCTTATTTTGAAGAAAACGAGATCTATGTAATTGAAAGAGACAAAGGGGAAAAGATTTGCTTTTAATTTGACATGTAAATTGAATTTATTGAATATGTAATTTTTAAATTGACGAAAATGAATAATTTTGACGATTTTGAAAGTATGGTGAAGATTATGATGTTTGTTTAGAATCTATCCATTGAAGTTTAATTTAATTTTTCGATTTATTAAATTATAAATAAAACAATTATTACAAAATTAAAATTTATAATAATTATTATTCAAATTACAAATTTTTTTTTTTTCAAATAACAATTTCATTTTTTAATTTTGTTTATTATTTTCAAAAATTGGAATTAAAATTCTTCGACAAAATTCAATATTTATTTTCATGAATCATAAAATTCTTCGACAAAATTCAATTATTTTCATAAATAATAAAATTCTTCGCCAAAATTCAATTATTTTCAAAAGTTACAATAAAATTTTGTTAAAGAATTCAATGATTCTCAAAAGTTTCAATAAAATATTTTATAAATTCAATTACTTCTAAAAAATGTTGATAAAATTCAATAATCAACGTTATAATTACAATTAATGAGAGGCAAGATTATTTTAAAAAGTTGAAAGAAATTCATTGGAAAATTCAATGAATTTTTTTATTACAATTTTTAACAATTACTATATAATTCATGGACCTTGAAAGAAATTCTTTATAAGATTCAATTACATATTTTCAAAAATTTTCAATTAAAATTATTAAAAGAACTCCATTATTTAAAAAAATTTATAGATATTCTTCAATAAATTCAATTATTTTCATAAGTAATACAATTTTTGGCGAGAATTCAATTATTTTCAACACAATGTTAATAAAATTTTGTCGAATGAATTCAATTGATTTTAAAATTTTTGATAAAACTCTTCAAAGGAATTCAATTACGTTTTTCCAAATTTCCAATTTTTTGACGAAATTCTTCTTTAAAATTCAATATACAAAAATACTTTATATGTTTTTGAATTTAAGTTTTTGAAATTTATTTATATCTTTTTTAAATTAAAATTTTCTTTGAACAATATTGCCTCACATATTAAGAAAATAAATTCTAAAGATTATAAATATTTTATTTTGTTTTTACTTTTCATAGAAGTTAGTAATTTTTAACAAAATAATAATAAATAATAACAAATAAAAAATTTACAAAAAATGTTATCCATTTAAATGTTCAGAATTCATGGATCATTTGAAATTTTCTGATATAATTTTCAAATTTTCACAATTTAATTTTTTAAATTTGTTAATTTAAATATCAAATTTGTTTAACTTAACTTATTAACTAATTTTTTTGTTCATTATTTAAATAAATATTTACTTGAATCAAATAATTTTTATTTAAATCAAACAAATTTTATTGAAGCCAATAATTTTAGTATTTAATTATTTAAAATTTTAATTTTAATATCGTATTTAACAAAAATAAAAATTATTTGATTTACAAATAAATAATGGATAATAGATAAAAAAATGTTAATTTAAAAAAAAAACTAAAAATATTTACTTTGAATCCGAGACTGACTTTTTGCTTTTGAATTAGCAAAATTGACTAATAAATAGCAGTTTCTACTAATTTTTACTATTTACTGATTTTACATTTCACTTTCTACTTTAATTGTTCTCTCGCTCATCTAATGAAGCAAATTTCTACAAAAGTTTATTTTTTTCAACAAATAGGAAAAATTCCTTTAAATATATAAACGAACTTACAAAAGAAAACTGAATAAGTAAATCAATAAATACATATAAAAATTTAAATATAAATACATATCAAAATTTAAATATAAGTACATGTAAAGATTTAAATAAAAATACATATAAAGATTCAAATATAAATACGTATAAAGATTTAAATATTTAAATACACATAAAGATTTAAATATATATAAACAAATATAAAAATAAATTTCCAAACAATCATTGTCAAGAGCGATGAGTATAAATTAAGAAAAAAATGATCAAGATTGAAAATAAGATAAGTAATATGTGAACGTCATCAGAGCGTGAAATTCATGGCATCACGAGTTCCATTAACGTCGCGTCGTGTTTGAAAAGAAAACAAAAGAAAAAAAAAGTACTGTAGAAAATTAAGAAAAAAAATACATTGAAGCCATTTAACAAACGATATCGATAAAGGAGTATATCGAAGTTTTCTCAAGATCAATATCTCGCGCGCGCGGAATTTCCATTGAACACTATAATACCTCTATATGAGACATTTATTGTCTCTCGAGGATCAAATCCTCAATTAATGTTTCTTGTATTTCGATCGAGGAAAAAAGAGAAAGGCGATGCTCCTTGGAAAGTCTATGGCCAAATGAAGTAAATGACCATAATCTAAGGTTAAATACTCGTGTAACAAATGGGAAGGCAATTATATCTTTTTAGAATTATTTTATTTATACTAGGACAAGGAAATGTATGATATCAATTTTTTTTTATTCTTGACTTTGACCTCATTATATTTGATATTAATGAGATTAGAAAATTTTAATTGTTAAATATTGTTTTTTCGCAAATGCACGAATGGAGAAATTTATCGGAGTTGAATTTAATCCAATTAAATATTGAATTAAATAAAACTCAAATTTAAATTTTGAATTGAATTGTTTTATTGAATAACATTTCGTAGAATTAAATAAAATTGAATAAAATTTAATCCAATTTAATTGAATTTAATAAAAATGAATAAAATTGAATCTAGTTTAATTGATTTGAATAAAATGTTATTTACTAGCATTTCACTTATTTAAATAAAATTGAATTAAATAAAATGAATTAGGTTCAAGTAAATTGTTTTTGAATTGAATGAATTTCTTTGATTAAAATAAAATTTAATTAAACTGAATAATATTTTAATGAATTGAATTAAATTTAATTAAAAGTTGAAGAAATTTTGATTGGATTAAATAAAAATTAATTGAATTGAATAAAACTAATTCTTTATTTGAAATAAACTTTCCTATTTACATAATTTAATTTTCATAAATCTGAACTTCTATAAATGACTAAATCACTAAAGAAAATCTCTAAAAAAAGCTGATATTTTTTCTAAATAATTTAAATTTAAGATAAAAATTCATTATTTATTTATTTCTTTATTTATTTAATATATTATTTTTTTAAATAATTAAGTAAGATTCTCGTTATTCTTTTTTTTATCACAAGTTATAATGTTAACGTCGATTAAGAAATTTTTGTTTCCATTTATATATAGATTGATTTGAAAATTGTTTAATAAACATTTTAAAGTAATAAATTTCCAGGATTCATTATATTAGATCACTGTATATGGATGTTTCTTTCTCATTAATTGAAAGTGTATGCGATGAGAATTTTTTTATTTTATGAAAAAATATTACTTCATTTTTATCAAATTGAAAAAAAATTATTCTCATACTGTATAATGCGAATACATTGTGATTGTTGATTTATTTATTTATTCAGATATTGATTTATTTTTATTTTATTTTTAATAATCGTGCGTGGAATTTTCTTTGATCGAAATCACGCGCTCGGAACTACTCACCGTTCTACTCGCATCTATATAAATAAACAAGATGGAAATATCATGCAGAGATCTTTAAACGTGTTCTTATAGAGAATGTTCATGAGTTTACCTATCGCTAGTTATTCACGTATTTAAGTAACGCCAAACGAATTATCGTTAAATGTGAGGAAAATTTGTAAATTACAGGTTATTACTAAAGCGAGATAATGTGCATACAAAAAGGTTCAATGGACATTATGTGGAGAAAATTAATATCAACGATTTTTTTTTTTTATTTTTTTTTTTCTTTTTTTTTTTAGCAAGTGACAAACTTTTTCTTTTCAAGTGAAATATTTGGATTATTTGGAATAAAAAGTTCCCAAAATAATAATTATTTTCAATATTGTTTTTTTCGTACTTTAGTATATTGTCAACTGTGATAAAATTTTAACTTTCATTACTATTATTATTATTACTATTTTTATTTTTATTGACATTATTTTTATTATTATTATTATTACTATTATTATAATTATTCTTATTAAAATTAATATTAACTCAATATTATTAGTAAACAATTTAAATGTTAACTTTAGAAATAAAAGAAGAAAAATTTATTTTACAAAAAGTAATTTGTTTGGCTATTATTTACAATTTGTGTTGCCTGGGAATTTATAACAAAAAATAAGTTACAGAAAAAATTAATATCGACGATTGTTTCTTTTTTTTGTTCAAAAACGTCAAACTATTCACTTTGAATTTTGATTATTAACAATAGAAGGTTTCCAAAAATAATAATTGCATAATAAACAATTGAAATTTTTCACTTGGGTAACAAAAACAACAATAGAATGAAAAAAATGATAAAGTAAAAAAACAATATAATAAGAAATTTATAATAAGAAAATAAAATAAAAAAATAAATTAAAAAAAATAATACAATAAAGAAACGAAATAAGAGAAAAAAACAAAATTAGATAAAATAATATTAAAAAACAATACAATGAAAAGACAATTGATAAACAGAAGGAAAATATATATGAGAAGGCGAGAAAGTCATGAGACTGGACCAATTTCGAAAAATAATTACATAATTTCTAAATGATCATTCGAAACTGACGGTAAAATAAATTTTCGATATGAAAATTGCATAAGAAAGTTGATATAAGAAATATAAATATATAGAGAGAGATATATATATGTGATATAGAAAAACACGGGCGAGCCTCCTTTCCATACGTAAGCATAGCTCAAAACTAGGGGGAGGGGGTTGGAATTGAAAAATAGAAAAATAAAGAGAGAGAGTGGGTAAAAAATAGAAAAAGATATAAACTAATACATGAAACGCAATCGAAAACCACTTTATCACTAAAAAGATGTAATGTATCGAGATAATAATTCTCGTAATCGCGAGAAAAGCTATTCGTCGCCACGTGTCTATAAATGTGTAGCAACTAAACTGGATTACTTCTCGTTCGAATTGCTTAATCAGTCCGGATTTTGATCACGAGGTTTGTCACATTAGTATGCGTATGACCCATTACATGTATGAATTATTATTTTTAGGTATTATTATATCCTTGTACATTATTATTACATGTGTGTAAATTTTATACACGTAATATTAATGTACGAACACACATTTTTTATGGAAATGTATACAAAAAAAAATATATATATTTGTATACATTTCGATAAAAAATATACATAAAACTAATACATAAATAAAAAACTCTATTGTATATAATATATTATAATATAAATATAATATTTTATGTGTCCATAATAAGACTCATATATATTATTATCTGTCCCCATATTATTTTTTACATAAATAAAATTGCATGTCTGAAATATCTTTCACTATTATAGTAATTATACTAATTTGTTATCTGCTAACTATTTTCTGTTTGATAATTTATAACGTGTCGAAAATTTTTCCTTTTTAATTTCGAATTGAGTGAAAATATTTCTTTTTTCAATTCCTTTTTTGCTTTCTAAGTTGATATTTTTTGTGAAAAATTTATTCTACGATTTATTGGAGAAATTTATTGTAACAACTGCAGGTCGTTAGAAATGTTATTTTTTTAACAACTGTTTGTTGTAATAATTTTTGTGACAATCATTTATTGTAAAAATTAATTATTATAAGAAATATCCATTGTAACAATTAATTATTATAAGAAATATTCATTGTAACAATTAATTATTGTCACAAATATTTATTGTAACAATGATTTTTTTTACAATTAATTATCCTTACAAATATTCATTGTATTAATTATTGTTACAAATGTTTATTGTAACAATTATTTATTGTCACAAACATTTAATAACTATTTAATAAAAAAAATTAAATGTTTAGATGAATCAAATAATTTTTATTTGTGTCAATTAAATCGTATTTTTGCTTCAAACTTTGAAATTCTTGGTTCAAATACAATTTATTTGTCACAAATAAAATTTAACTGACTCAAGAAAATATTTAATTGATAATAGAAAAAAAGCAGAAAGTAGATTGAAAAAGACATTTTCGACAAAAAAATATTCTACACTCGGTTAAGTATGTTTATAAGCACTTAATTAATGGACTGTACGTGGTTAGTTTTTTTTATACACCAGTATTATATGAAACGGTAGTTAATTTGGAAGCGTTTAACTAATTGTGATTGATTGCGGCAAAAAAGTTGTGATGAATGAGTAAAGATTGAATTGTATCCTACCGACCAAGCCTGGGGCAAGGCCGAACTTGGACTTGTCTCGCCGTGGGCCACGATCTCACTGATCTTATGAATGAATCGCCGTGACTTGTGCGGGGAGTCTTACTCATTCTCGTTACATGTACTCGTTAAGTGTATAATTCACTCTTGTGATTGTATACATATATACAAGTACATAAAACGTAAAAAACAATCTGATAACATTCATTGTTTATTGAGATTCGAAAAATAGTTTTCTTTTAAATTAATGTAAATAATTGAATGTTTTTTCGAAATTTTTACTTTTTTCTGTATATTTAATATTTCTGTGGGAAGCAATAGAAATAATCTAATGACTACTATTGGTTATTACTAATAATTAATAATTGAATCGATTCAATTATCTTGAAGAATTTTAAGAAAATTTTTTCGGAACAATTGAATTTGGTATTTTTGCAAAGTAATATGATAATCTTCGCTGAAATTAAATTCAGTTCATTATCTACTATTTTAGTAAAATTACACAAAAGAAATCAATTATTTAAAAAAAAAAATTAATTTATATTCTTTGAAAAAAAACAATAATTTCTATTAATACTAAAATTCTTTGGAGAATATCAATTGATTTTATAATATTAATTTTATAATTTTAAATAATTCTTTTAAAAATGCAATTATTTATAAAAAATTGCAATGAAAATTTTTGAAAGAATTCAATTATTTTCATAAACAATAAAATTTTTTTTTTAATTTAATAAAATTCGTTCAATTATGTTTACTACAATTTTCAATAAATTGTTTTAAAAATCAAATGATTGCTAAATATTTTATTGAATTTCTTTTAAAGAATTAAATTTGTTTTTTACAAATAGTAAAATTTGTCATAGAAGTTCAATTATTTAAGAACATTCTAATAAAATTCGTCGTAAGAATTCAATTGTTTTGAAAAATAATCAAATTCTTCACAGGATTTTCAATTATTTTTAATACACATTTATATGACATTCCTCCAAAAAAAAAATCAATTTTTAAAATTTTTTAGTAAAATTCATCAAATATTTATTTAACAAAAATTATTTAAGTTTCGAATAGTTTAATTTAGAAATTAGGAAAAAATAGCCTTTTGAAAAAATGTAATTAAAAATTTTTTATGGATAGCTAAAATCCCGCAAATATTACAAATTGATTGAATTTAATTTGCACTTAATTGGACATTTTGTCAAATTTAATTAAAATAAATTTTGTATATTCTAAAAAATTTATATTTTTTACGTTTAAAAATTATTTTTAAATATCCCTAGTATTTTGAAGAACTCCAACTCAAAATTTGGAAGATAATTAAATTTTAGAAAAATTGAAAATTGAATTTACTACTAGATGAGAAAAATAGTGAATATTTTCCACAGAAATCATAAAAAAAAAGTCAGGAAGGGACTGAATTTAATTTTTATGTGACAATTTGTTAATCGACTAAAAGGAGTTTTTTATTTTTCAATATTTACTTTTTACTACTATTTTCAGTCTTGAAGAAACTTTTTGCTATACCATTGAAAAATTAATTAGAGAGTGCAAAGTCTGATTTAATGAAAAAAATTAACATAAAGTTTAATATATAATTACCAATAATTAATAAAAAACAATATTTTTGGTTTTTTTTGGTTTAATAAAATAAGTAAATAAGTAAATGAATAAAATTTTAGTTAGCGAGTAAATATTAAAAATATAAAAAATTTGCCTCAAGGTACAATTTAACTTTTGTTCTGAAGTATAGTTATGGGTCATTGTGTTTTATTAAGCTCCGCGTCTGACCAAAATTGGCCTTTACCACTTGCAGTGCAATTCAAAAACTTTTCATCCACGCCGTCTGACCAAAATGACATTTACTACTGTGGCCATTAAAAAGCCTTAAAATTTAACTTTTAGTACAAAGAAATTATTATTATGTCCACATTAATATTATCATTAATAAAGGTATTTTCAATTCTTAATTTTCTAGTTATTAATTTATTAATAATATTACTAGTATAATGTTAATTACTAAAGATCCTAAAGTTCTGAACGTTTAAATGAAAGAAGTTTGATTATTTCTTCTAAAAAATTAAAATTTTATTGCAATTATTTTGCGTCACTATTTCCAAAAAATTAATTACTGAATTTCTAAACGAAAAATTTCAGCTTTTAAATTTTTTTATGAATAGTAATTTATTAAAATGTCTTCAATAAAAAATTGTTCGTTCATTTGAAGTGTTAAACCTTAAGGTTTGAATGTTTAAATGATAATATTATGATAATATTATTAACAATTTATTTCTACTTGCATACCTATTAATACTATTCTACCTTATAATAATTTTTTGTGTAAACTAATAAATAAAAAACTATAATTTTAATATTTATATATGAATTGTCATGTATTATTATGTTAATATAAATATTAAAATTATTTTTTAACAATATTTATTAATAATAATAATAATGCACTGAAAAAAAAAATTATTTGATTCAAATAACCGATTATTTGACTATTATCAAATAAATATTTACTTGAATCAAATAAATTGTATTTGAATCAAATATTTCAGTATTTGAAGCAAATACTATTTAATTGATTCAAATAAAAATTATTTGATTCAAGTAAATATTTATTTGATAATAGTCAAATAATCGGTTATTTGAATCAATTAAATTTTTTTTTCAGTGTAATAATAGTAATATTATAATGATAGTAGTAATCATTATGTTACTATTGCACCGAAAAAAAACTATTTTCAAATATAGAGAATTCCTCTTCTTTTGCAGCATTTTTTCCTCTTATATACCGGCACTAAAATTTTCTTTTCTAATTGAGAGGATTTTCCTTTATTATATTTGTTATTAAATGTCACTTTTTAGACAGGTTAAAGTTGCATTCAAAAAAACAAAAAGCAACTTAAAAATCTTCTTTTTAGTATAAATTTGTTTCATTTTTAGAGGAATAATTTCAATCAAAGAAGAAATATTAAAATTAATCTTTTAGTTAAAAAACTGTCAAATATAAACAAAAATTCCTCTTTTTTACAGATGAATATTCGTATATTGAAAATAAAATGTGAAAATAATTGTTGATCGGAATTTTCTTCTCACTCTGAGATTTTATTTTTTTCGGTGTGTTATTATTATTATTATTATTATTATTATTATTATTATTATTTATTTATTTGTTTTTATAATTGATTTTGTAAATTATTTTTTATTAAATGAACAATTGTCGAAAGTGGCAATTAATCCGAATTAAAAGCGACAAATGCTAATTATTCAAATATAGGCATTCGATCGATTCAATTGATTAATTTCCTTGTTTTCGCACAAATTATCGCAACTATAAATTGTCGAGAAAACGTGTGTATAAGTAGCAATTGAAATCGAGCTCACAATTCGCCTAAAATGTATTGAATAGATGTTTCTATATACAATTAAGTAGACACGTTAGCATTTGTTACTATATATCTCTCGTGTGTGATTGCGTATACACGTACATATGTATATATACTTTCGAAAATGACTCTTCTCGAATGGTGAATAAAACGAGAAATGTTTTAAAAGACTTTGCGAGCACATGTTATAAAATACGCTCTGATTCATTTGATTGTCTTTTGAAAGCCATTAGTTTTCCCCCAAGCGTTACGCGTATTATATATACGTACATACTACAACAACCCCGTTCACTATAATATTGAAACACCTTCAACTTATAAATTCGATATAAGTACATACATTCATGTTTCGAACCTGCGGGGCGAATAATGGTAAACTGATCGTTACATATATGCACACGTGGAGAAATGCCTATATAGAAACGAAACTAAGCAATTTATTCCCAATGGTTGGTATTTGAAGTTGATTATATTTACGCGATCTGGAGTGATATCTGACACGTTGCTATAGCGCTCGAGCGTTTTATTTATAAAATACAAATTATTCGATTTGTCTTGAGAAAATTCTCCTTTGAGATAATTAAAATCCGCCTGCGTGATTTATTCCTAATTTATAATATCAATTAAAAGGCAGATCAAGTGTTAAATGAGAGCTAAATACTTTGTTGAAAATATTAATAATGCTTCGAATAGAGTCAAGATTTGCAAGCAGTTTCTGCAATTGTTACAATATTTTATGACCCCCTTTTATTTCTATATTTATATTAGTTACTGATAATTGGACTTTCATGTTTTTATTTATCTTTCTTTTGTTATTTGTTTTCGTAATTTTTATTATTGTCTTTTTTCTTCCATTTTTTCGATTTTCAATAGTTTTTCATTTCGATTATTGTTATTGTTATTTTCTTATTTATTACAATTATTGTCACTGTTCTTTTTTTTACTATTTCAGTACAATTATTAATAAAACTAATTTGCACGTAAAAAAACCTTGGACTGGAACAGCGATTACTTTCGCTGAAATAGCGAAAGTATTTGTTCCAATAACTAAAAATTTCGCTAATATAGTGAATTTTACAGTTGTTCCCGGTGAAAATTTTTTTCGAGTGCAATAATTGCATAAACAAATTTTTTTTTAATTTTCTTTGAACGTAGTAAATATTATTTACAGAATAAATTTTACGACTACTTTTAAAGTAAATTTTTTTAATTCTTAAAAAAAACAATATCTTTTAAGTAAATTGAACTAGACTTCTTATATGTTTCAAAAAAATTTTATTTTGATTTGAATACAATTTTATTTTTATTTTGTTATTTTTTTATTATTATTTTTTCATACATTTCATTTTCAAAGTTTTATTCAAATAAATTGTTGGTTTTGAAGAAAAATTTATATTGTACAAAATGAAAGTATTATTATTTATGTGGAATAAAATTTGTATTTAAAATAAACAAATGAACTAGTTGGCTCTGAGAGAAATACACTTTTATTTAAATCGAATAAATTATAGGAATTGTTTTGAAATAAAATTTTTTTCTGCGAGTTATAAAAGTTATTTTGGAAATAACAATTTTTATTATAGTAAATTTTACTATTTTCAGAGAAAATTTTACCAAGGAAAAAGTGTATTTTTTCTAATTTTTGCTGAAATTTAATTCGGATGTAGTAAAATATTCATGGAAGTTTGAAGTACAAGAAGCATTCTAACATCAAAATTTATTAAAAATTTAAAAAAAAGTGTAAGTCATAGAAAAGCAAATGTAAATAAATAACGAAAATAAAGATAAAAACGACAAATTTTTAAAAGTTGAAAGAGAGAAAATAAAATAAATATAACTAAGTATTTTTTTAAATATTTCAAATAAACTGCATAAAATATAATCTATAATTAGAGTTTATTTAATTTGAAAACTCTACTTTTTTAAAATTAAATACCCTTTTATTAAAATTAAAATTTCCCTTTTTTTAAATTTAATTGCATTTAAATAACATGAAAATATCTCTGAGCCTAAAATTATAATTCATAAATTAATAAATTATTATAGTTACGAATCGTTTTAGAAATTATAATTGAAAATTCACTATAAATGTCTAGTTTTATGGATTATTGTTTAATATTGATTAATAGACGTAACTTAATAGAAATAATTTAATAAAAATTATTATTTGTTTTCATTATTTCATTTTTTTGGTAATAATTCAAATATAAATGTATTTTCCTTTCTTTTTGTTTCAGGTGAGTCGAACAACATTTTTCCTATCGTGTTTATTTCGTAAGTAAATGAAATATATTTCAATATATATATATATATATATATGCTTATATATTACAAGTAAAGCATAATTTTATCAAATTAATTTTGATATAATAAATATCAAGATAATTAAAAAAATTTTATTCGTTTACTTGACGAAAATATCAGTTTTGCAATATTTTTAAAGAATTGATAATAATTGAATATTGAAAGAAAATATCGGAAAATACATTTTAGTAAAATTTATTTCTTTTCAAACATTTGTAACCGATATTGGACAATTTCAATTGTCATTAATTTTTTTCGTTATGCGTAACAAATTCGTAATTCGCTATGATACAATTATTTAATAATTTATTTTTTAAAATACCCTTTACTAAACTATAAATCCCCATTATTTTTACTGAAATATTTTATAAACAAAAATTAACAATCAAGTTTTAGAAAGAATAAAATTCATTAAAATTAAAATTCTTTGAAAGTAACATTCTTTAAAAAGAAAATCAATAAAAAGAAAAGAAAAATTAATGAAGATGCACTAAAATTCTTTGAAAATAAAATATACTTACACTGAAAAAAAATTGAATTGATTCAAATAACCGATTAATTGACTATTATCAATTAAATATTTAATTGAATTAAATAATATTTATTAGAGTCAATTAAATGCTATTTTATTCAAATACTGAAGTTATTCATTCAAATACCATATAATTTACTCCATTAAGTATTATTTGTTTCAAATAAATATTTCATTGATAATAGTCAATTTATCGGTTCTTTGAATCAATTAATTTTTTTTCACTGTAAAAAGTACAATTCTTCGAAAATAAAGTACCTGAAAAATCAAATTCTACTTCAAATTCGAATTCTCTAAAATATTTCTTGAAATAATCTTTAAAATCGTTACAGAATTTAACAAAAAAAAAATTCTTTTCTCAAGATAAATCATTTTCTAACTCTACACATTTTTTTTATTATTTTTTAAATTTTCTATATATAACAGTTTTTTTTAATAGGGAAAATTTCAAAAATGAAAATATATCATAATAAATTCTCCATTTTTATGTTAGCAAAAGAGAGAGAAAACCCTTTTTAAATACATACACCTCTCGTTTTTTTTTTGCGAAATCTATATACACATAATTTCTTTAAGTATAATGTATGTACATTGAACGTTTTGTGATTACGTTAAAATAAAAATGTCACGTGTTTTTATTTATTTTTATTTTTTCTCTCTCTCTCTCTCTCTCTCTTCGTTTAGTATATAGCGGATCTAGAAATTAAATGTACATCAAAATGCAATTTATGCTTTTTATTCAGCAGTGTAAAACATAATAATTAAGGCGTCTAGTGTAATAAAGTTATAAATTCTATTTTAACATCATAAAATCTTTCGTTTTATGGGCGCCTAACGCCTCAGGACCAGTGAATCGAATGAGGTTTATGTTGAGTAAGTAGTAATGGACAGTTCAAAGCAGAAGTGAGGTGTATATATATTTATAAATAGTGATCAAGTATATTGAGTGTGTATATATATGTATTATTTAAAGAACCACCCCTCCCCCCCCCTCTCTCTCTCTCTCTCTTTTCAACTTGTTAGCGTATGGCAATGTACTCATATTTTACATTATGTCAATTTAACGATAATAAAGCACGTTCCTGTGATTAAGTAATAAAAAAGACTTCTAAAAAGGAGAAGTTGAATTTTTAATGAATATCGAATTTTTAAAAAAATGTTTATTCTATTTTAGTATTTGTTTCGTTTTTTAAGATCCTAGAGTTCTGAACGTTCAAATTACCGAAATATATTTATTTTGTCTACAAATTAAATTTTTATTGCAATTATTTTGCGTTACTATATAAAAAATTAATTACTGACTTTCAAAATGTTAATATTTCAGTTTTTAAATTTGTTTTTGACTAGTAATTTATAAAAATATCTTCAGTAAAAAATATTTCGCTCATTTGAACATTCCAAAATTGGTGATCATAGTTTTTTAAATCGGTTCGATTTTTTCTTTGAGAGAAAATTATCTTTATACTACAAATTTAAAGAATTTTATTTTTATTATTTATTTTTTTCAATTTATTTATTTATTTAATAAATAAATTGATGAGACTAATTTTTCAAAATTATTTATTATTTTAAAATATTCAAATAATTATTTAATACAAATTATTATATAAAAAATAATTATTACAAACTATTTAAAAGAATTGAAAAAAATTAAATGATTAATTATAACAATATTAATACATTTTTGTATTAAAAAAAAACGTTTCAGTTAATTAACAGTAATTAGAGATAAATATAATAAATTAACATTTCTTCTTCATTCTTCTGCACGAGCGAAAAGAAGAAAATATTTATATCAAAGTAAAGTAAATTTTCAATACAGTTAAAACAATAATTTTTTTTTTTTGTATTTCAAATAATGAAAGAAAACGATAATATAAAAGAAAATAATTATAAATGTTCATAAAAATTTTTTTTTTACAATTTTTAAAGAAAATGCGATAGAAAATAAAAATTTTGTATATAAAATACTTATAATTATTATTATTTTTTGAAATTAGTATAATTAATGATTTAAATAAATAACAATGGAAAAATTGTTATTGAAAACACTAAATATTTCATAGTCGATTTTTTTATGGGAAAATTTTAGAAAAGAAAAATTCAAATAGTATTTTTCAATTGAATGAAAAAATGTTAATTTATTTTTTATTGTTTTGTTAATTAATTTGGTGATTTTTTTATTGTTATGATTATTATACACATTCTTGCAATTTTTTTCCCCAAGTCCAAGTAATTTCCATTTCCTTCCGCATTTATTATATTTATGGAGATTTTCAAACGATTCTTCTCGAGTACGATTATTATTTGCAATTAAAAAAGTATATAATTGTTTTTATTGCGAAGTTCAAAATAATGAATTGACATCATTTTCAATGCAATTTATATTTATTTGTTATTATCGTTTATTTATTATTCGTATTATTTACTATTAGCATTGTTGTTAATAGTATTTTCATTATTAATAATAATTACTATTAATTATTATTAATAATAGTAGTAATTAAATTATTAGCACTAATTACTATTAATATTAATAATTAAATTGATGCTATTAGTATAATTTCATAAAAAATTGGCAATTTTATTAATAATAATAGTAATACATAAATGCTGCTTTTATTATCAAACTAATAATTATTGAAAAAACAAATTGTTACCGTTTATTTATTATTATCATTTTTATTATCGTTTTTTTAATATTTATCGATTCAGAATTATATTGTATAAAAAAAATGAAAAAAGTAATTGATATTTATTTATATCTTAGAAAAATATTATGTTTATTGATTCACAATATTATTGTAGAGAAAAAATTAAACATAAATAATTACAATAAAAAGGATGAATTACACCTTAATTATTATATTTAAAGACAATTCGACATTTCTATTGTTAATTGCATTCAAAACGATGTCTTAATTACAATCAAAACCACGAGGTAATTAGAAAAAAAGTGTAATTAGCAATGAAATCACTTTCAGTGAACAATAATCATGTTTTTTTTTTAATTCATACATGAATATATGTTATAATTAATAAGAATTATGAATTTATGAAATTTTCGCAATTGATCATTAATGGGAAATTCTTTTCTATGACTTTTATCTTTTGAATATTATTTTTTTGTTTAATTATATTTTTTTCTTTGTATGTTAAATTTTAATTTAACTTGCCGAGTACAATATATGTATACACACCTACTTGGGGTGTCATTAAATTTACACGGTTGTAGGTATAATTAAATAAAATTGTTATGCGAACGTTCGTGGAATTCATAAGCAGGATAACAGAGTTTCGAGTGTTATCTTTGGTTATAAAGTGCATTAAACACCTCAAGATGCATTGTTATGGTTTATGGTGGGATTTACAATCGTTGCTCTAAATACATACGTATATATTCACAAACAACCCTTGTCCGAAAAGTGAAATTTATTTTCACAATGGGAACGATTATTATTATCTTGCAAATCTGGAGGAAAATTTAGAATTTAATTATATAAATGTGTACTTATATTTAAAAATATTATTTTGACTAATTTTTTTTTTGCTTTTAATGTATAATTGTAATTATAAGTAATAATTATGTGAAGTGCAATTATTATTTATAAATTATAATTATATAAAATGTAATTATTATTTATAAATTATAATTATGTAAAATATTCGTGAAATTATAAAGTAGATTCAATTATATTATAATTATGTACAATATTATAATTAAATACAATATTTTAATCATACGCTGGAAAAAAATTATTCGATTCATACAAATATTTACTTCAATCAAATAATTTTTGTTCAAATCAAAGAAATTTGATTCAAACCAATAATTTTATTACTTGAAGCAATAAATAACAAATCAAATAAATATTTATTGGAATCAAATAAATTAAATTTAAATCAACAATTTTAGTGTTTGATGCAAACATCATTTAATTGCTTTAAATAAAAAATAATTAAAATTTGTTTGACTGTAGTAAATTTTTTTTATTTGTTGAAACAAATAATTTTTCTCTAGTGTTGTTATTTATGTAAAATTTCACAGTGGTTGAAAATTGAAAATTGAGTAATAACAATACCATTTATAATAAATTCCAAGATCCTAAAGTTCTGAACGTTCAAATGAACGAAATTTATTTATTTCTACTACAAATTAAATTTTTATTGTAATTATTTTGCGTCTTTATCCAAAAAATTAATTACTGAGTTTCTAAAAGTAAAATATCAGTATAAAAATTTTTTCTTAATTAGTAATTTATTAAAATAGTTTCAATAAAAAATATGTTGTCCATTTGAACGTTCAAAACTTAAAGATAATTAAATTTCTTCAATACAAATAAAAACTAAATATAATTTTGCTCTTTTCTATTTTAATCATAAATAGTTAATTAAATTGTTTATCAATTTAATGGTAAGAACTAAATTAAAATAAATTGTCACAAGATTCTGTCACTACAATTGAAAAATAAAAATATCAAACAGATTTTTTTCATTTCAATAACAAATAATTAATTAAACTAACGATTAATAATAATCAATAACTGATTTAATTAATTTTTTTAATAATTGATAATTTTTTACTTTTAGAGTTTTAATTAATGATATTATTAAATACTTTAATTAATTATTTTAATTAATTAAAATATTATTTTAATTCTTCGTAAGAATTCAACTATTTTTATAAATATAACAAAATTCTTCTCAAAAATTTAATTGTTTTTTAAAAATTTTTAAGTTGTTTTAATTAATTATATTATTAATTATTTTAATTGATTATATTATCAATTATTTCAATTAATTATATTATCGATTATTTTAATTTATTTTATTGTTAATTACTTCGAATAATAATTAATAGTTAAAAATGACTACAATTTCAGTGAAAATTGTGAGTGGAAATTTTCAGTTACTAAATTATCAACAAAATTATCAGTAAAATAAAATACTGATTAAAATGTCGAGAATTATGAAAAAAAATTCATGATTTAGGAAAAATTTCATTTTGATGATAACGATAGCTTACCGGAAGGATGAGAAAAACATTAATCCACATACAATACCTCAAATGTACAAATTCCGGAAAATGAAAATAATAATAGCACTAAACTTCATTTTGGAAAACAAATGAAAAAATGAATTTATTAAACAAACAAACAAAAATCAATGAATATAATGAAGAAAATTTTTCCAGATAAAACACACAATTGGTCGAGACTGAAAAAAACACTCGCGTTCACAAATTTGATAAATTTTTTTTGTAAAAAAAATTCACTTACGAATTTCATTTCGTTAATTTGCGCGTTAGAAACGCAGTCTTCTTCCTCAGGAAAAAAAGGTGTTCTTTTTTTTTTTTGCGAGACGGCAGTTTCCGTTCGCCGGACAAGTCGGCCAACAACTAGCGCGGTAGTCTTGTAAAATGTTCGAATTACCGCGCTGCTTACAATTCTCGAATAAGAAGAAGGGGTGGGTAAAAGATCGCTCTGAAGGTAGGCGAGAGAGTAAGAATTGTGTCTTTATGTGTGAGTGTGTGAATACAGTGTTGTAAATGTAAAAGTAAAGTAAAATCAGTAAGTACGTTGTCAGAGGAGCTTGATCTGTTTGAAGCAAGGTGGGAGTCGGTACTGGGACTTATATGTCGGCGTCGGAGGTCGTAGAGGACCCCCGCCAATCAACGATCCTGACAGTTTCTTTCACGGTCAAGGTGATCCTTGCCCTCCTCTCGAATGAGGAACAATTTGACCTTGCTTTTGACTGTCTCTCCTCTTGGGGAAAAGAATTAAAAAAAAAAATAAATTCATTAAAAACAGAGAGAAAATCTTCCCTTTTACGCAGGAAATCCGGCGTACCGAATGATAACATCGCTAGGTGACCTTGAGAGTGCACGCGTGAGAAAGAGATAACGATGATGATTATTTGCAATTGCGGATTTCATTAATTGCAATGTAAACGAAAAGGGTGATTTATAAAATATACCTGCAAAAAAAGTATCAAAATAGTAGAAAATTGTAAAAAAAAAATAGTAGTAAATAGTAGGTTTTAGTAGATAATTTTTGTACTATACTAAAATCCCTACTATTTACTACTTTTTTGCGATTTTCTACTCTCTAAAATTGAATTAGTAGAAATGTTTATTAATTTCAATTAGGGACAGACTTTTTGCTTTTAAATTAGTAAATTTCACTAATAAATTAGTAATAATAATAAATTAGTAATAATAATAAATTAGTAATAATAATACATTAGTTATAATAATAATAAAATTTACTAAATCGAAAGTCAAAAGTAAGACACTGATTCGAATTACTGAACATTTTAACTAATTCAAATTTAGTGAGCGCTAATTTTATACACTCTTTTTAAATTTTGTAACTCTAAAAACATCTTTTTTCTACTCTCTAAATCTGAATTAACAGTTTTCTACTGATGAAATAGTGAGAATTTGCTTAACAATTAAGTCAGTTACAGTTTTGGTTAATTTTTAGTAGTTTATTTACTAATTTCTGGTAGAAAACTATTAATTCGTGTAGTAAGTTTGCTTAAAATTTGAATTAGTAAAAGAACGACTTACTAAGTTGGAATAAAAAAATTATTCTTAAATATTTTAAGAAAATTTTAAGAAAAAAATTCCAAAAATTTTCATAAAATTCTTTCAATTAAAAAAAAATTTTTTAAATATAATTAATGCAATAATTTGTAAAATTCTTTGCCAACAATCAATTATGTTAATAAATAATAAAACTTTCAAGTAAAGATTTACGATTATTGACAATACAATTTTCATAACATTTTTCGAAAAAAATTAATTATAAAACAAATTTTTTATAAAATTCTTGGCAATATTTCAATTATTTTTATAAATATAATAAAATTTAATTATTTTTTACAATTCTTAATAAAATTGGTTGCAAAAATTCATTTATTTTCATAACGAACATAATTCTTCGTGGGATTAAAAATTATTTTTGAACCTAATTTAAAAATAAATTACTTGAAAAATGCAATTATTTTCGATACGTTTTAAAAATTACTTTTCTTGACAGAATTTATTTTATTTCAAAAATTTTAATCGAATTTCTTCATCCACACGAAAAAAAAATTGTATCTAAAACAGTTATAAATTTTACTATATTAGCGAATTTTTTAATTCTTTCAATTAATTTGTTGAAATTCAGTTTTATTTTTAATATTTTTCTATTTCAATAACATTTTTCAGAAGAATTTAATTACATTTTATGTAAGAAAAAATTTGATAAAATTCGACGAAAGAATTCAATTTTTTTCGAAAGTGATAAAATTCTCCGAAAAGTGCAATTATCCTTGAAAATGTTATAAAAATGTATTAAATGAATTGAATTATTTGTATAATTTTAAATTTAAATTTAAATTTTAAATAGTTTTGTAAAAGAACTCAATTTTAAGAAACATTCGATTATTCAATAAATTATTTATTTTTATATTTTAAGAATTAAATTCTCGTATAGTAGATATTTTTTTAAAATACTTACATTAAGATTATTTAAAAGTAAATATAATATATAAAATAAAAATAAATAACTCTCTAAATATAAATTAGTGACTGACTTTGTACTTTTGAATTAGTAAATTTTTCTAATAAATAGTATATTTTCTACTAATTTATTCAGTAAAATTTAGTAATTCTAATTAATAATTACTTAATTAATTACTCATAAATAGTAACTTTTACAAAATTATTAATAAAATTTTCTCGATTCTATAATTAGTAAATAAATTAATAAATAGTAATTTATGCTTATTTATTATTAAAATTTTCTATTTTAAAAGTAAAAAGTCAATCTCTAAGTCAAATTATTAAACATTTTTACTAATTTAAATTTAGGGGATAATAAAATTAATAAGTAAAAATGATTTGAAAAATATATAAAATAGATTAAGAATACAACGAAGGACTTTTAGGAACAATAAATAAAAATTATTTTTTTTGAAATTAATTAATGAAGCAATTAATGAATAATCAAGGGTGAAACTTTCGTTTGACCTAGAGGTAAATCTGACTTTATTAGGATTCAGAGAAAAAAACGTGAGATGTACTCAGAATAGATAATATAATTCTTAACTTAACAATAACTGTTTCGTTTCTTTTGACGATAAAAATCTTTCTTGAAACATAAAAGTTGAATTTATATCTGCAAAAAAAGGAAAGATAAAAAAAATGGGAAAAACTTTGTTTTCACTGATGTTTTCTACAAGTTTTATCGTTGAGAATTTTCGCATTTTTTTCGTTTTAATATTTTTTGTTTATTACTCATAATAATCTTATTTATTATAATTATTCGAGTAATTACTAATAATAATAATATGTTCATAAATATTAATTCAATAAAATATTAATAAGCATTAATAAATAATAACAATAATTATACACTGAAAAAATTTGATTCGACTAACCGATTGCTTGTCTATTATTAAATAAATATTTACTTGAATTAATTAATTTTTATTTAAGTCAATTAAATGGCATTTAAACCAATAAATTCATTCTTTGAAGCAAATACCATTTAATTGATTTAAATAAAAATTATTAGATTCAAGCAAATATTTATTTAATAATAGGCAAGTAATTGGTTAATTGATTCGAATACATTTTGTTTATTTTCTAATTAATTTTATTTCGTTCAAATTTTGTTCACTTGTTAAAAATAAATTTTCATTAGTTCAGATAGAAGTATATTTATTACAAGTAAATTTTCTTTTACTCAAACAAATTTTAATTAGTTCGATTAAATATTATTTGTTTCACATAATTTTTGTTTAGCTGAAATATATTTTATTTTCTACAAATAAAATATTTCTCTGGATGTAACAAAATAAAAAATAATAACAATAATACGTTTAGTAAATAAAAATTGAATAATCAATTAAATTTTGTTGTGAAATTATATTAATATTTACAATTTTACATTAACATTTTATCGTATGTTAAAAAAAATAATTTACTTACTAATTTTTTAAATAAAATTTTTAATTTTACAACAAAAAAATTAAAACTTTGATGATTAACTATAAGATTCAGCGTCGACCCTGTATCAGATACAATGATGCATAATTGGAAAAAAAAATTCATACAGTTGGAAAATAAAACTTGAAACTTAATTCTTATATTACTACTTAATTAGTAAATTTGAGTTTGGTTTTATTATACTAATTATTTCACTTAGCGAGACATAAAATATTTTCTTACTGTGCATAAAGTCCGTGATAAAGGAAATCTGCATCCTTGTTCGACTTTGTGCATTGACAATGCACATGATTCTTTCAATGGGAATAATTGTCATTAACAATCAACCTAACGAGAGGATTTATTTTATATATATATATATATATATATACGTACAATTTTTTTTGCGCAAGATCGCGGAAATAATGAAATTCATTACAATTATTTATTTCATTTAGAAATCTCAATTGTTTCATATTTTAATGTTGAATTCTGTTATTCCGGAAGTTGGAATAAAAAAAAAGTAAGTGAGGAAGAAGGTTACACGACGGGAATTATTTTCTTAATAATAAACTTAATAGTTATAATTGAAAATTATAATATTGGGTAATAAAATAAATAGTATAAATCATAGTAATAAAATAATAATTTATAAAATTTTTTATTTAGTTTCGTTTATTAATTTATTTGTTATAATTTATTATTATAATATTATAATTTATTTATTACTATTACTGTTAATAACTGAATATAATAACTAAAAAATCATTTTTTAATCATTAAAATATAATTACTACTTATTAATATTTATTGATAACAATAAAAAGTTAGGAAGTTAAATGGCAATAGTAATAAATAATAATTGTAGAAAATTACTTTAGATTATAGAATCATTAAAAGTACTGCATTATTTGTTAATAATTTAATTGTAAATTAATTTGTTTATTATTGAATTCGACATTACTAAGTTATAAATTATTTTTAAAAAATTTCCTTCTTGGCTTGAGTAGTTTATTAAATTAATAAGTAATTAAAGTATAGCAGTAAAGAGGGAACAGAAAAAAAACCAAAGTAGTAATTGCTAATATTCGTGTATTTAAAATAAAATAGTTAGATAATTATTACACATTATTTATTTAATAATAACCAGTGTTTATTATTATTTACTTTAATGTGAGTAAATAATTATCATAATATTACTGCTCTTATTTAATAATTTCCAGGCAAATAAAAAATAGTTTGTTCCACTGAATTTTGATAAATTGTAAACTATTTAATAGTAAACTATAAATTACGAACTAAAAATTGTAAATTATTAAAAAAAGTATAAATTTCAAAAATAAATTCTAAAATCGATTTGATAAAATTTTGCTAAATCGTAATTTTAATAAAATAATTTGCAAAGATCTATTTTAGTTTTTTGCGATTTCTTTTTAATTTGCAAAAACATAAAATTGTTTTTTTTAATTTTGTAAACAATTTTGTATTATTTTTTTTCTGAATAAAATTTTGTGAAAAATTTTATAAAAATTGTAGAAAAGTATTTAAATGAGATTTAATTAATTTCTTATTTATGCTATTAAATAAAAAAATTAATATTTAAAAAAAAGTTAATTTATTGATTAGTTATTAAAAATATGTAATAAAAAAAATTACTCTTGAACCTTTTATTATTTATTATGATTTCCTTGACATAATGCTTTGAAAATAATTTAATTATACGGTCCAACTGGAAATCTTAATTTAATAAACGAAAGTTTGAGTGATTTTAATAGAATCGAAAATCAGTCTTATCACGAGTGGATGAAAAGTTAAAAAATTTTAATGGAAAAAGGGTTTGGAATGCAATAACTATTGACATGTGTAAGCAACATTCATGATTTATGAATGTATCGATATTATGTAGCGCATAAGATTTTAATCATTTTAGTCATTAAATATTTTGTTGGATAATGTCAGAAATAATTTATCGTCAGCTAGTGTTAGGAGAATGTTATTTAATTTGTAACATAATAATAAATAATTCCTTTTTTTCTAATTTATTTTTTTATTCTAGAACATTTTTGATAATTTTTGTTCACTTTAAATAAATTATAAATTATTATATTTTTAATATGACAACATTTATTCTGTCCGTCTCTATTAAACAAATAAATTACACAGTATTATAATAGATAATAAATTCAAATAAAAAAAATTTTTGTTTTTAATTAATCTTTAAATAATTAATATTATATAAAAATTATTAATTAAATTAATTTTTTTTTGTTAATATTATATTACTGATATTTTGTTTTTGATTTTTTTCTTTTTTATTAAAATTTCGTTGATGAGATTTCAAATGAATGAAGAGAATATTACAAAATATTTTTTCTTTATGAAACTATTCTTTCTATCCTTCAAAACTCACGAAGTCGAAATTTTCGTAATAAGTGAAGAGAGAATATGTTTTGGAAAGATGGTGAAAAAATTCTCAAAATGGTTCTATTGTGTTTACATATGTTATTATGCATTATATTGTAAACGAAGTGAAAATTTATTTTTAACTATACAGAGAGAATATTTTTACATAAATAATTATTTGCTCTTATTTTGTAATTTGTCCTTTACAGTAATTAACGGACAAATAAGGAAACTGCATTCTTTAACTATACGCATACTATAAATATAAATAACATTATAATTTGTCTAAAAATATTTTTCTCGCGATGATTAAAATAAAAACAATTGTTAGCGAATTTTTAAGAAAAACTATATAATTTTTATGTAAAAATATTCTTTTTATGTTGAGAGAATTTTTTTCTGAGTATTAGAAAAACTGGAGTAGAATTTCAATATAGTTGTTTGATAAGATGGGAATTTAATATTTTTAATTTGTTTATAAATAAAATATATTTGTTTATTTTTTATTTATTTAAATTAATATTTACAGGAGATGAATAAATAAGTGATTGATTAATTGAAATAATCTACTTATTTAATATTTATTCTGTAAAATATTTTTTTCTTTTATATTATTAGTGAAAATATTTACTAGCAATGAATAAATACGCTTTTCATTTGTTTAAATTGTTATTTAATTATATTATGGTATTTGCTTCTGAGAAAATGTTTTACACATTTATTTTATGTAATGTAATTAAATTTCGGTATAAATTAATAGCTAAATAGAAAATTGAAAGAGAAAAATGAATAAATTGAATGAAATGAAAGGGAAATGTTTCGTGAATCTTAATTTGGCTATAAAGGCAACTTTATTGCTCTAATTTGCATTCAATCGGGAACATTTATCTGGCATTCCACGGTTCGCTCATTGCGAACACAGTGAATCACAAATCCGATCCACTTAGTTCGGTTTGCAAATAAAAAGTCATTGCATACCTTCAAATGACAGTAATGATTGTTACATTGCCCCTAATGTCCTACGCTTATTCAAAACTAATCGTCAGTTTGCAACATTTTTTTCTGTTTTTCTTTTTTTTGTTGCAATCGTCTCGTGTTCAATTATCGAAATCAGAAGGAGTGGCTCTCTTAATTTATTTATTTTGAGAATTATTCGCGTCAAGGTGCGTCGAAATTTTCAACAATTGATCATTGTTATTATATATAAACGTAATTATTTCTTTAATATATTATAATTAGAGAATTATGAATATATTGAGAATCAATGTGGAGATGATACTTTCCACATGAGAACGCCAAGGTCACCGCTAGATGGCACTATAGTTTTTTCCTGGAATTTCTCCGGCCACCTGGTGGCGACCTTGGCGTTCTCAAGTGGAGAAATTAAACCATCATTGTATCTCTCAATAATTAATTGATTACACAAATTATAATTTAAAAGATGTAAAAACATAATTAAATAATTAAAGAATAATAATAAATGAAAAATAATAATTAAAGTAAATTGTAATCATTATAATTATCATACAATTATTTCATCACTGTAATTTCTTTCATAAAAAAATATTTAATCCCCTGTGTTTGTATAATGAAAAAAATTAATTTTGAAAAAAATTTTCGCTCGAATTTTCGGGGGACGTGAAAAAAATTCATAAAAAGCTGCAAAATTGATCTAATCTCTTGTTTTTGTATAGATATAAATATGAAAACTCCTCTCATTGCATTAAAATGACGTTCTAGGAAATTCATACGATATTCTTCCTCATGACCGCAAAAGAAAATTACACCGTTGAATTGTAAGTTGAAATAAATTTAAAAACAAATTTTTTTATCCTTTCGCAAAACTTGTTGATATTAAAATACTTCCGCTATGCATTTTTTTCCTACATTTTTTTTCGCTAACAATGAGATCTCAGTTGGTAATGAATTCCGGGTCGTTATACGAGATGTGACTAGACAAAAGATTATTTTTTCCTCTCTTCTTATTTTCAAGGTTGCTCGTAAAAATCAGACTTTTAATCCATTTAGAGCAAGGGGAAGGAGGTAATTTATTATTATTATTATAAATAAGTATATATAAATTTACGCAAAATAATTTAATATTATATTTCTTTGAAAAATCATGGACATGTCATTTTTTTTCTCTCTCAGTAACTTCTAAATTATATTCTAAATTATTCTAAGCATATTCAAGATTGGACAGTTTGCAGATTTTAATCTTATAAAGTTTTGTAAAACGCGCGTCATTATATTTTAACGGAAATCCTTTAAAGGAGATTGAACGTGAAAAAATTTACATAATTGTATCAGTTGACTGTATTGTTTGATGAAATAATGAGAAGGGAATGATAGCATTGCATTATTATAAAAAAAGGAGGAAAAAAAATCTGACGTGTGGATTATAAAACGAGTTTTTACTACTGTTTATGGGATATATAATATAGACGAGAGGGCAATCAACAATAATTGTTCTCACGTAATTAATTGTGTAATATATTTATATATGCATAATCGATGAAAATTGATCTTGTTTGTTTAAAAATCGATTGATTGGAAAAATATATAATTATTTTGAAAATAAACTGTAATTTTTAGGTTTAAGAAATTTAGGAATTTAAGAATTATTTTTAAATTTATTGAAAAGTAGTTTGGTAAACAAATTTGGTTAATTGACAAATAATAATGGTAGTAATAAACAGTTAATTTTTATATTATTTCTTTATTTTGTTTTTTAATGCACTATATTATTTTATTAATTTATTATTTATTTAATAAACTATTGTCATTTTAAATAATGAGTTTAGATTGACTTTCACCTTAATTAATGATTTATGATCAATTTGTTAATTATTATTAAATATATTATAAATTTATAATAATTATTACGATTCAAATTTTTATTAACTCAGATTTAGAGACAGAATTTTTTGATAATATTTTTGAAGGAAACATTTAAAAATTACTTTATTTTCCATGATTTTGCGTTAAGGTCAAATTTAAAGAATTTTTCAAAATTTTTGAATTCTTTCGTGAAAACTTATTAATTTTTCTATTGAATTGAATCTTTCGAAAAATTTTATAAAAAATTCTATTAAAATTAATTGATTTTTTAAAAGAAATTTATAAAAAGTTTGTAAAATAATTGAATGCTTTAGAAAAATGTAAATTTTTTTTTAAAATTAAAATCTTATTACATTTTTTAAAAATAATTAAGTCCTTTGAGAATTTTATTAAATTTTCTTAAAGAATTTTGTAAAAACTTTTAAAAATAGGTAATTCAATTCATTGAGAAAATTTATTAAATTATAAAAAAAATAATATTGAACTTTCTTAGACAAATTTTATTATGTAAGAAAATAATTAATTTGTTACAAAGAATTTTATTGAAATTCTATTAAAAATAATTTAAATATAGTATTTTTTCTAAATTTTATAACAACTTTAAAAAATAATTGGATTTTCTAAGGAAATGTAAAACTTTTGAATAATAATAGAATTCTTTCATGAAACCTTTAAAATTTTTTTTTAAATAATTTAATCCTTCGAGAAATTTTATTTAAGTTGAATAGTAAAAAATTGAATATTATTAAAGAATTTTGTAAAAAAAAATTAAATAATTGAATTCTTCGAGAAATGTTATTAAAATTTATTTAAATAATTGAAGTCCTCAAACAAATTTTAATATTGATGAAAATAATTAAATTTTTGAGAAGAATTTTATTGTTTATGAAAATAATTGAACTGTTCTCCAGAATAATTAAATTTGTTAAAAATAATGAATAACATAGGTACTTTTTGAATTTTATATTATTTATAAATTAAAGTGGATATTTAAATATAAACAATTTTTTAATAATAATAACAAAAATAATAAAAACAATATAAAAAATAATATTAGCATTAATATTAATCAATTAAATTTATTTTTTATTTGCTAACAATTAGTCATTCTATTAACATTGTAATGTATTATGAAATCAAATGAACTAATTTAAATACGCGAGAAGTGTGCAATAATGCAGAGAAAAATCAAAGATTCGTTTATTCAGAGTCTGTCAGTCAGGAGGTTTGATAAATAATCAATTGTTCCATCAGAAAAACAATGATGTGTGACGTAAGAATCGGATTTTCTATGGAAACGATTATTGACACTGTTTAAAGTATACTGGGGGGGTTTTTATTTTTCATTTCCTCTTTTTTTTAAACGCAAAAACTCGGCACGTTTTATATACATATACAAAAGTATTAATTAAATGTATTATTTCTCTCTAGAGTGTTTGCACTTTTTTTCGCAAAAACACATTCGAGAAAATTGCTCTTTAAAAGAATTAATGAATTATAATAAAATATGTTGTTTTGAATTCTTTTTTTTTGTGTAATTGGAAAAAAATTCTTTATTGTTTCCTCATTTTTAAGTTACGTAAGAATTTTTTTTTCGTAAGTGCATTCTAATATTTTTTTGTTTGTTCGTTTTTGATAATTTAAAATTTTAAGCACGAGTTTTGTGATATATTAATCACGTAGGTCCCGACCTTTATTAGAAAGAATTATTTAAATTCATGGCTTTTCAATAGTAGTTCACCATTTGTAAAGAAGGCTACAGAGCGTGAATGATTGATTAGCCTTAATTTCCTAAATTCGGTTCATTTGTCGAGGTTGTATAATATGAGTCATTTAGATTCATTGTTAAAAGTGCTTTTTGAGATTTTTCTTCTTTATTTTCTCCCTTTTTTTCGAAAAAAAAAATTATTATTTTATAAAGTAAAGGAATTTTGCGAAATTGTAAATATAAATTTTGAAAAAATTAACTTTTTCGACTTTTCACGAAAAAAAAATATATAATCATCTCTTGATAAAATCTTGTAAAAAAAATTTTTTTCGTCTTTAGAAATACAATGAAAATAAAACTCGTATGTAATGAAAGAAATAAATTTCTCAGATAAGATTTAATGTTAATTAGTGTAAATGCCAAGACATTCTAGTTAAACAGACAAGATAATGATGATTCGCTTAATTTGTCATGAAGCAATCTAATTGAATTCAAACAACTTTCCTGCAAATTCAGTTTAATTGGTAATAAAGTCATTTGCAGCTTTTCGAATTAATTTGCAATTCCATTCCAACAAAATTTGCTTCTTCGAATAATTTCCCCCATTTGCCAACTCTATCAATTTTTTCCATATTTATTTTTTAAATTTTAAATAAAAAAAAACTGTGATATAAAATGAATAATAAAATTAAAATTAGTTGATAAAAAAAATTCAAATATTTGGGAAAAGAAAAACGAATTTTTAATGTAGAGAAACAAGGAAAAAAAATTGCTGTAAACTAATTTGTTTAACGTTCTTAATAAATGTTATAATGTTACAAAAATTAAAAAAATGATTGTTAGTTATAATATGCACTTTTATTATAAACAATATTTATAGTATATAATTATTTAGTAAAATATTATTTAACAAACATTCATTAATTAAATATTTGTAACATTTGTAAATAAGTAAAAAGTATATTATTATTATTATTATTATTATTATTATTATTATTATTATTTTTATTATTATTATTATGTCTTTAATATTTATGTTAAATATTACAAAAATGTAAATAAATTATATATTATATTATAAATAATATTTAAATTGTAAAGAATATTTATCATATGAGTAATAAAAGTAAAAAAAATCTTTAAAAAAATGTACTGACTAAGATTTGTAATAAATTTTAACAAAAATTTTCAAACAAGAAGGAAATAAAAAAATCGATAATATCTCGTTATTAATTTAATGATCGAGGTGATGAAGAGAAGAATATTTCCTATTTTGAAAATTTATTTCCTTAGGAGAATAAATTATGGATTTTAATTGGATTTGTTTTTGTTTTTCTTTTCCTATCGAAGAAAATTAAACTCGCGCGCGCGCGCGCGCGTGATATTGTATTCTATAAAATATTAGAAATTGTAGAATCGGATCTTATTACTTTTAATCGGTCAAATTATACTAATTTAAACCACGAGTCACATGCGCCTGCTACTGATCATAATCAAGTTTCCCATATCCATTACGTGATCTCCGTATAACTCCGCACAGTTTCAAGTTTCTAACAAGATAAAGAGATAATAACACTCCTGGCCGTAAGGAATATTATCCTGACAAGAATCGTTCAATCAGTAATAGGATCCTAATTTGACTAATTACATTTTTTTCCAATTTAATTTCAGTCATGTTTCTGTAAAATTTACTTATTATTATTTTCATCATTTTTCTAAAATATTTTTTTAGCTATTTATTTTTACTGTATAATATTTAGAATTTTATGAATTAATAATTTTTTTTGTTTTATTTATTTGATTCGTATTTTTATTTATTCTTTTCAAATAGAAAAAATATAGTGTACAATATTAATATTAACAAATTTTATTGACTTCTCCATATTTTATTTATGTTTAATTGGTATTTTTATTTATAATTTTTAATTTTAAAAAACAATCCGAATATTTATGTTAATCATTTTATTAATTTATTTATTTCGAACCATGACCAGGCGTAAAAAAAGACCCCCCTCCACTTTTTCAATAAATTACAAATTATTTTTTTAATAAAAGAAAATCATTCCAATTGTAAAATATTTAAGTTTAGTAAGAATTATGTTTATAATTACTCAATTTATTGGAATAAATTCTACTCAGTAAAAAGACCAAATACAAGGGGATTATTTTGTTTTTATTATTTTTGTATTATTTTTGAATTATTTTTTTAAATTATATTTATCATTATATTTTTAAATTATATTAATTATTATATGTATACCTATTATTATATTAACATACAATTTTCATTAAGGGCATTTGAACCTTTATGACGTCACAGCATTAAAATATATGCTTTGCATTAATTGTGACGTCATAATGGTTCAAATGCCCTTAATGTTTAATTCTGATTTTCTATTTTATTAATTTATCGAAAATATTGTTTTCAATATATATATATATACGAAGAAAGAGAAATCTGTCTAATGAACCACATGAAGGTAATGACGCGAAATATCAGAAAAGGTAAAAATTCGCACTGCTAATTACAACTTTCAATGAATAACACCTTCTTCCGTAATAAAGTAGCAATTAAGTTTGATGCGTCACGCATTAATGTCCGTGAACTGAATTTTTCTCAAACGGAAGCTGAAAAACTGTCCACTTCCTGCGATCATCGTCTTCAGTTGATGATGCAAGTGTTTCTCTCACATCTTGAGTGAAATTAATGCAATTTTATTGTAATTTCATTTCTATTGTTACAATCAAATTTCAATAATCATTTTTCCTCATCTAACCGCGACATTTATTATTTTATTCTTTATTCATCAAGGACAATTTGAGTAAATTTTTTTTAATATTAGAAAAATTGAAAATACTTTTGAATTATTTATTTAATTTTATTAAAAAGAAGAATAAAGAAAAAAAACTTGCAACTATTGTAAAAAAAAATTCTTTCCCAATTTTTTCGCTTTTACTTCGTTTTATAAGAAATAATTTTCTCTTTATTATATTTATTACTATTTAGTAGAATTAATATAATTTATTTATTTATTAATATAAATATTAGTACTTTTTGCCATTCGGACTTATTTTATCTATAAATTAAATTTAAATAAAATAGTTATGAAGTTAAAAAAGAAACTTTCATTATTACTTTTATTATTGATTATTAAATTTATAATTTATAACCCACAGGAAATTTTTTATTTATTAATTATTATTTTTATTATTATTATTATCATTATTATCTAAAAGGGAAATAATCAAACTACGAGTGAATTATAATTAAAAACAAACACTTTCATTTTGTAACCATATAACAAATAATTTATTAAGTTACAATATTGTACAATGACAAATATTGAGTTGAATTTCGTTGTATCGATATTATATATATATATATTTATAATATTGCTTTGTTGTTTTACAATAATACAGTATAAAGACACAGATAGTGAAGTCTATTATTTTTTCATTTTAAGGAATAATAATTATAGGTAAAGTAATTAAATAATATAAATAATTTTTTAGGGGTTTTTTTTTTAATTTCTTGCTTTTCTTTATTTGTTTCCTTTGTATATTTGTTTATTTTTTTTTGAGTATCTGTTGGTGAAAATAATAGTAAAAACGTTGAATACAGAATTCATTCGTCTTAATAATGATGATAAATGTAGAAAATATTTTTATTTTTTTGAATAATTTTCCCTCCTTGGAGAGGAGGAAAAAATAATGATGAATTAATTAATCTTCGGAACCTGCTGCTGCCCTTTCGCATAGTCGTTTCAGAAATGCTGTAAAATTAAAAATTAATTTTAATTTCTACAAAAATAATTTCTCTTTTATTTATTTTTTAATTTTGAAGAAATGTCACTTCTTTTCTCCTTTTTTTTTGTTTCGGACAGTACAGATAGCGACAAAAAAAAGTAGTAAAAGGAAAAAAAAATTATTTTTATTATAATTTTTTAATTTGTATTATGAAAAAATTACATTCATTAAAAAAATTATATTCGATTAAAAAAAATTATTTTAATTTGACGAATAGTCAGTAAGTAATTAAAGTTGAGAATTTATTATTTTAGTTATAAAATATAATTTAGAAAATCAATATTGAAAACATTTATTAATTTATTACTGATACTAAATGATTGAATAAATAATAATAAATAAACAAAAAATAAATATAATAAGTAAACAAATAATAATATCATATTGAAAATGTTTTACTACTTTTTACACTTTTTTAAAAAGCGAAGACATAACATTAATTTTTTTTGTCGTATAATTTTGAAAAAATTTACATTCCCAGTAAACTTTTTTCATAAGTGAGAAAAATTTTGACAGTACAAAACGCGAAGACAAAAATATACAGAGAATATTTTTTTTTAAAATATATAGCCATTTTTATTATTGCAAGGAATTTATTTAAAGAATATTTTTATTTCGATTTGAAAGAAATTGTTATTTATTTTTAATATATAAATATTAAATTATGTTTTTCTGAAGAGAAGCAACAAGATTTTTTGATTATGTGAGTGTTTTGTTTTTAATAATGAAGATAATGAAGTTTTTCTTTCAAACTATAGGAAGAAAAATAATTGTTATTGAAAATGAATGTTTCAAAAAAAATTATTTTAGTTAATGTGTTTCTCTCACTTTTTGATATACTTTGAAAACATTGAGATTTTAATTTAAATTTGAGTGAATATTTGAGAAACATTTTTCATTAAATTAAAATTAAAATCGATTTTTTCAAGTATAAAATTTTGAGAAAAATTAGATGAGAGTAGAATGTAATAAAAGATAGAAATATATTTGCTATTTTTAATAGCAATAAAATATGAACCTGGCATCGCAAGGTTTTTTTTAACCCTATACATTTTTATAGAGTAAATTTACACTGAAAAAAATTCACTTGATTCAAATAATTACTATCAAGTTAATTTGTTTATGTCGAAAAATTGTTACTTATAAAATAAAATTTTTATTATTAAAATTTAACTAATAATTAATTTTTGTTATTAAAATTTTAACTGAATAGAAATTTTTCTATTCAAAATTTAAAGTAAAAATTATTTTTTCTACTCAAGAGTTAAATTGAATATTAAATTTTCTAATTAGAATTTAAACAAAAAGCTAATATTTTTTTTTCAAAAATTAGAACTAAAAAATGAAACCAGAAAATTTTCTTCTTAAAAATTTGAACTGAAAATTAATATTTCCAATTCCAATGAAAAAGAGACGAATTAATTGAATGAATAATTAAAATGATAAATAATTAGTTGAATGAAATGGATTTTTTTTAATGTATCATTATATATAGAGTAATTAACATAAATATTAATGAGAAGTAATTAATGAGACAGAATACAGATATAAAAACATTTGCCATTTTTTTTTTTTTTTTGGTATTGACAGAAAGCAAGTGGCGGTTATGGATTCAGCATCTCTGCAGCGCTGCAACGTTGCATTTTTCCCTATATATGTAGACAAAGAAATTGAGAAAAGCAAAAAGCGAGAAAATTTTTTTTATTAAAAAATTGAAACCAAGAAGTAGAGGAAAACATTTTAAAGAGTGTAAAGGAGACACCATTTTATTTGGGATTTACTTACGATTGACGACCTCATTTTTTATTCGCCTATGAATCTCTCGTTTCTCTCTGCATAATTTACGCCATAAATTTCTTGATGAATGCTGTAAATGACAAACAAAGTTTTGGGAAAATCAAACCTTTTGGGGAAACCTTTGGAGGAAAAGAAAAATTGTTCCTTTAAATTTGGTGGTACGATCTGTCGCTCACAGCCATTATTATTCCGGTATTGATGCCATGAAATGGGAGAACATTTTTTTTTTGTATTTTTGCTAGAAAATTTTTTTTTTTTAATAAATTAATTTTTAGAGAACTACGAAAAAAATTGAAAATTTGGAGAAGGGGTGGAAAAAGAGGGGTAAGTTACTACTACTGGGATTACAAAATTTCTACTGTTTTATTAATAACAAAATTTGTTTAGTGTGCTTTAGGGGAAAAAAAATTTTTGTTCTGCGTGTGTTGGAAAATTATAATAGTACTACTTACGGTTGTAGGGGATGAAACCATCTTCGTCTTCGGGGTCCAAGCAGTCTCTGAAGACTTCCTCAACTTCGGACTCGACTAATTTTTCGCCTAAAAAAAGATTGTTTGTTATTTTTATGTACTTTTCGTAATTTTTTAATAATTTTTTTATTATTCTTTTTTATTCCTTTTTTTGATTTTTATTAACATTCATAATTATTTTAATAATTTGTTTGTAATTTTCTGAATTCTTGTAATTTTATATTTTGTAATTTTTAGGAAATTTTTTACTAAAAGTTTCAAGAGGAGAAAAATTATAATTTCTAAATATAGTAAAATTTTGCTAGAAATAAAAAAACTCCTTGTAATGTAAAGTAATGGATGACCTTCTGCTAATTAAATATTAATATTTCAATCTTTAAAAACTTTTGATAACAATTTTTAGTAGAAAAATTTGTATTTAATTTTAAAAAAAAACTTTTACTACACATTTTTTTATTTTAATCTTTGAAAACTTTTAGTAAAAAAATTGGTTTCTAGGAATATTTTCTATTTGATGTTTGAAAATTTTTAAAGTAGAAAATATTTTTCTATTGGAATTTTTAGAAAGTTTTGGTAGAAAAACAGGTTCTATTTAAATTTTTATGAACTTTTTAGTGGAAAAATTTTTTCTATTTAAAACTTTGAAACTTTTTTCCCATTTAAATTTTTAACGTCGTTTAGTAAAAAAATTTGTTCTCTTGAAATTTTTTCAAAGCCTATTTCTTTTATTGGAAAATTTTCTTTTTTGTTTGAAACCTATAGCAGAACGTGTTTTTCTATTTGAATTTTCAAAAACTTTAACTCTGGAAAATGTTTTTCTATGAAAATTTTTAAAAACCTTTAAGAAATTTTTTTTCTGTTCCAATATTTCTAAAAAAAAAAGTATTGTAAAATTGAGTTGAAAATTTTATTCTACATTTATGTTTTTTAAAAGCTTTTAGTAGAAAATAACTTTTTTATTTCAATCTTTAAAGTATTTTGAGTAGAAAATTATTGTTTTTTTTTATCTAAAATTTTTGAAGGTGAAGAAAAAAACAGAGATGAAAATTGAATTTACCAAGGGTAACTAATAAATGAGAGAGTTCAGCCAAGAGCATGGTTCCATTTTCCTGTTTATCGTAGAGTTTCAAACATTCGAGGAAATCCTCGTAGCATCCTTGATCTTTGTCTTTCTTTGCGTCACTGAAAATTGGAAGAAATTCCTCGACGCACATGGTTTTCTCGCCACGTTTTTCAGTGCCACCGAATTTCTGAATTGTTGCATTTGTTGGATTGCAATTGAGGGCACGTAGAACATTTCCTAGATCGAAGGCGTCGATGACATTTGAGCCATCGGCATCGTAGATTGAGAAGGCGAATTGTGCCTCTAAAAATAGAAAGAGAAGAAAATTAATTTCAATTTTTTTGCATTTTTTTATTTAAAATGTTTTTTCCACAATATCAAAACAAAAATTTAATTAAATTAATTACCAATCATTTAATTGACAATTAATTAATTAATTTAATTATTTACATTTTTATCAAAATTTGGTCAACTATTGTAAACAAAATTAAAATTCTATTAAATTTATTTATTTATTTCAGTAATAAACGAGACAACGCCCTTTTAAAAAATTTTACTAATTATTTTTTGTTGTAAATAATTATATTATTAACAATAATTTTTAATTGTTATTAATAATTAAATTCTACATGTTACAATTTTTTTTAATTATTTAATATTTATTAATCAATTAATAAAAATTGAAATTAATTAAACAGAACATAACTGTTTAATTTTCCTTTTTTTTATTTACTTCGACAATATTTTCTTTAGTTACACGGAAAAATACGTTAAAAACTAGAATAAAGTTACAAGTTTCTGTAAAATAACGAAAGTTTTAACTAAAGCAACTAAAAATTTCTCTAATTTAGTGAAATTTGTAGCTGTGTTAAGTGAAACATTTTTTCGTGCAAGAATTAGTTAAATTTACTATTCTTTACTGTTACTATTTATTTATTTATTATTATTTAATAGTTCTTGGATTGATATTATTTAATGTTATTAATTATGAAATAAAGTATAAATAAAACATTACGAATTACGAATTATTATTTATTTACCGAATTTTTATCGATTGCTGCGAGTCAATAAAATATTAATATTAATAACAAAATAATAATTATTAATTTTTTATAACAAAAATTTAGTTCTAGGAATTTTAATTATTATTAGAATAATTAAATAAAATAAATATACAACAATAGTAAAAATATGAATAGTAATTACTAATGAATAATAATAATAATAAATAAAATAATATTAATTATATACAATAATAAATCAACGTTTCACATTAAAAATATTTAAAATTATTTTTGTGCTTTTTTTACTGTTTTTTGCCCTTATTGAAAAATTATAAAATTGAAGAAATAGCTTCATTTATAATTATTGACGTCTTGTAATATTTTTTTTCGGGGAGGGAGGGGAGAAGAAAGAGAATAAATTTATTTAAAACATTGTTTTTTTTCTTTGAGAATTTTCTTTCAAGACTTTTTTTCCGCCCCGAAAAATTGGTTGTAAAATATAAGCGAAGAATTAACTTAAAAATATCGGGAACTATTTTTAAACTTTAGTTGATCTCACACGTCTTCCCTCCCCCATAAATACACTCTGGGTCACATTACCCCCGGCCGACCATATAAGATCAGCACGAAAACTATTTTAAACACGAAACTCTGGCTTCCACAATTGGATTGGAAACTACGAATGGTACGCAGACATTTCTTGCGTAATCAAAAATAATCTATTGAAATTCAAAACAAGAGATGTATTTCTTCATTTGTTATTACTTCATTTATAATTGTTTCAAATTTAGTGACTATTTTTGTTTTTTACTATTTATACAAACTTTTGAACGCAATTCTCTTTTTTTAATTGTTTAGAATTTTTTTGGGATATAATTAATAATTTTGTTGTTTAATTATTTTAACAAATTTTACTGTTTTTTGTGAATTTACTTAATTTTTTTTATTTATTATTTATTTGTTCAATTTTTTTAGGGTTTAATTAATTTTTGTTAATAATTATTTGTAGCAAAATTATAATTGTAATAATTGTATTATTTATTTTTGTAAATGGATTTTTTTCATTACTTTTAAAATTTGTTTATTATTGTTTATTATTTTGTTTATTATCTTTTAATAATTTTTTGTATTATTTTATTTATCGATTTATTTATTATTTATTTGTTCAATTTTTTTAGGGTTTATTTAATTTTCATTGTAAATTTTTGTAAATTTTCTTTTTTACTTGGTTTGGGGATTTACTTAATTTTTATTGTATTAAATAAATTTGTTAACAAAATTAACAACTGGCTTTTCAATTTAGTGTTTTAAGGTTTAATTAATTTTCTCATTAAAATAATTTTTTAACGAGTGGTAAAAAATTATTTTAATTATTTATTAATAGTTGTAATTATTTTTAAGTTTCTAATTATTTAATTCTATCATTTTTACTTGCTGGGAAAATTTATTTTATCACTAAAAATTCTTGCACTGAAAAACTTGTTTTATTTAGCACTTTCACTTTCGAATTTTATAGAAAAAAAATGATTTTTTTCAACAAATCACTTGATGTAATTATTTTCTGTCCTTGTTAATTACTCACTTTCGACTTCCTTGGGCAGTAAATCAGCCTGAAACAAAAGAAATTTTTTGTTAATTTAAAAAATGATTCTACAAATAAATTATAATAATATAAATTTAATTTAAAAATTTTGTTTAGTTTTTGGAAATAAAATAATAAAATTCGTAATAACAAAGTTTTTTTTTAAATTAGGTACAAGACAAATTTTCTAACTTTATTCAATTATTTTTTGGATTTTTCAAAATTTATATCGTTTTTAAAATATATTAATTAATTCAACAATTTTTTATATTTTTACTGAATTTTATTGAAATCAGATTTTTTCCTATTTTTTAAGTTTGAATTTAACCAAAAATAGAAACTAAAAAAAATTGTAAAATTAGAATTGATTCAAATTAAAATAGAACAAAAAGGCTGAAGAAAATGTTTGTTAAAACTAATATTTTTTTGGTCAAATATTTTGAAAATGAAGAATTGTTTCAAATTGAAGATAAAAAATAAGTAAAATGAAAATATGCATCTTTAAAAGTATTTATAAAAGTTAAATATTTCAATGTTTAGGCAAAAAAAAATTTTACCAAAAAAATAAATTGGAGAAAACAAAGTTTTTTTGGAAAAAAATAAATATTCTAAAAGAGTGGTAAAATTTTTTGAAAAAATGAAATTTACCATGGTAGCTGCTTGATTCGGATGAAGTTGTCCTCTGAATGTTAACGAAACGAAGCAAGAACCAGAAGTGCGAGCTTTTGCTTCCGAGCTTAATCATTTTATTTTCCCAGAGGGCGCTTTTGTCAGACATTTGAGATCACGAAGATCTCTATTCGAGAAATCTAAATTCAACAACGTCACGAATCCAAAAACAGTTTTGGCATCTTTGCTCCCCTCCTCATCTTTCCCATAATTATAGTAAATATCCATCGTTTCATAATGTTTTACTTTTTTTTGGAAAACTCAAAAATAAAATCACTTACAAAAAAAACCATTTTTTCTACAATTACTAAAAATTAAACAATTAAATAAATTTTTAAATGACGATTTTTTTAATAGAAACTGAATTAAAAGTATTCAATTAAATACAATTTTTTTAAAATAGAAATTAAATTAGAAATACTAAAATAGCATTTTTTTAAAGTAGAAAATTATTTTTGAAATAATAATTAAATACCTATTAATAATTTAATAAGTATTTTTTTGATGAAAAAGTTAACGAATAGTGCCCTGAAAAAAATTGTAAACAAAAGAAATAAGTAAAGAAATTTGTATTTTATAGAAATTTTATCTAAAATTTAAATTCAAATTAAAATGTTTGTAAATTGAAGTAACAATATTTGCCATGAATTAATTTTTGGACATTCTTTTTTAAAAGAAAATTTTAATTTATGTAAATTACATAAAGAATTGTGTAAGATTTTTATTTGAAATTAAGTTAATTTCTTTTATGAATTTTTTTGACGCAATTAAACTCTTTTTAAACATTTTTTTGGTAATTAAAAATAAATCGTGTTTAATTGTATATTTCATGAAATAACGTTTCAATACTCTGTTGTGAATCATCATTTCGAAAATAAATCTTTAAAGTCAATGTCAAAACTTTTCCTTCTTCCATCCATTTTTCCGTCCCTTCTGCGACCCAAATCCAAAAATAGGTTTAAGAAAATTTTTTTTTACTTTTCTAAGTATGTTTAAAAAAGAGATTTTATTTTTTTTATCGCCAAAAATAAAGAGGGAAAAAAATATTCCAGAATTTTTTTTAATTCCTTCTTTTATTTTTTGAATGTGTTAAGTCCCTTTTTTAATCTTTTAATACTTTTTTCTCTGATTTTTTGTCCTTTTTTAAAAACTTTAAATCTCTTTTTTCTATTTTGAATATTTTATGTCCCCTTTTTAATTTTCAGTGTTTATGCCCTTTTTTTAATTTTTAATAGTTTAAGTCCCTGTTTCTATTTTGAACATTTTAAGTTTCTTTTTGGTTTTGAATTTTTGAAGTTCTTTTTTTAATTTAAAACATAATAAGCAATAAATACTTAAGTTTCTTTCGATAATTATATTTTTTCTAATTTTTTTCTGAAGCAAAAAAAAATTTACTAATTTCTTTAGATGATTTGAAATTAATGTTTTTTCAAACAAATAATTATATTGAATTTATAAAAAAGAGAAACAGAAATTAACAAGAATTATTAATTTTTTTTGAATATTTTTAGTCATTAAAACATCGAAAACAATCTGATTTACAATAGTTTTGCAACAAAATTCAGAGTTTTGATTTTCTTGTTAATCACAATGTTTTTAAAATTTTTTAAATTTGCAAGTAGAATAAATCTTTTTACAGACGTTTCGCAAAATATTTAATAGAATAATTATTTACAAAAAAAAATGACAATAATTCGGTATCATTTGTAATTTTTATTTAAAAAGATACGAAAAAATGTAACAGGTAATATTTTTTATTCTAACCTCATTTACAAATTTCAATAATTTTTTGTTTACCTATTTTTTATTAATTTTTTCGAAATTTTTTTCTGTTTTTCTATTTTTGTTTCAGTAAGTAAAATGAATCATCTTGTTAATTAATTTTTTCTAGATTGATTGGAAAAAATGACACTGCTAACAATGAGATGACAAATTTCGGAAATGATTTCAATGGAAAAAAATTTAAGGAAACGTCTTTCTACCTCGAAGTTGATTTCACTGAAAGTTTACACAGTGCAATGTCAAAAATTCCACAATTAAAAAACATTGATTATGAATCAGAGGCCGAATCCGATTCGAATGTATCGTCTTTAACGAAAAATAACAATAATAATAATCATTCGAAACGTCCGATAATTACAAAATTGAAAAATAATGATGAGCAATTTTTGAAAAAATCATCATCATCATCGTCAATTGAATGGGAACCTTTCGTCGAATTGGGAGCTATCAGTAAACTTTTAGTTGCATTGAAACCAGATTTTTTGAAATTTACCGAAAGCACAGAAACATCAATTGCCGAAGTGATTTTAAAATTAAAACATCTCCTCGATTATTGGACTGTCGATGATAGAAAATTAAAGACAATTCTGACGAATGATAATTCTTTAATTAAATGCGAACACTGCGGTGTTATTAGTCTCAATAAAAAGAGAAGACATCGAGGAATTGTCAGACCATTGGAAAAAGTCTCACGAAACTTTGTAACTGCCAGGTAAATTTTTATTTTTAATAAATTTCGAATTTAATAGCTTTCAAATTTACGATATTTCGAATTAGATTTATTTTAATAACAAATTTCTATGAAAAATTGTCTAATTATAAATTTTTATTTTTCTTGCAGATCACCAATAGATCATCAACGTTCAAAGTGTAACAGTTATTTAAAATTTCACGAAGATCGATTGAAACTGAATCAAAAAGAGGAGAAAAAAATCGATTCGCATCAGGGAAATGAGAAATATAGAAAATTACCAAAAACTGAAGTAAATTCTCCCAATTTTCATTCAGAGGGAAATATAAATTCCCCAAACATTAATTGCGATGAATTAAATGATAAGAATTTGGAAAAATTAAATTATCGTAAAACTGATAAATATTCCGAGAGACCTGTTATTCAGGTGGACGTGATTCCCGCCTGGAAAACGTCAGCAAATAATTCCAAATCAAAAATAAAACTCGCGCAATTTATTTTAAATCGGAAATTAAATCAAAAACAGCCAAAAATTAATGAGAATAGCGAAGAAAATGTAATTGGCAAACAAAAAAATTGTAAGAACGATGGAAAAATAGTAGTTGAAGTGAAAAATAATTTGAGTTTGAAAAAAAAATTGAAAAATAATTATGAAAAGGAAGAAATGATAATTGTTGGAGAAATTGAGAGAGAAGAGGGAGAGGACGAGAAAAATGCTGAAAAATATTTAGCGAAGGGTGATAATAATTTCTTTAGAAAGAATGTACCTTCGCAACTTCCGAAAGTTGAGGGTTTATATCACGGCGATAGTTTGAAATCAAAATTTTCTCATCTCGTTCCAAATTGTGACGATGAATCGATGAATTGCGCTCAAGAAAAAGAAACAATAAATAATTTTAACTATGAGGAAAATTCATCAAAAGAAGTAGTTGAAAAAAAAATTACCACTCAAAATAAAAATAATATTAGTGATGAAAAAAAGAATTTGGAAAATAAATCCCAAAAAGATGAAATTTCCCAAAATTTCAACGACGAGAAAAAATCACAAATTAGGGAAGAAATTATTTTCAAGAATTATTTTATTGACAGGAAAAAAGCACAAGAGGAAGAAATTGTTACTAAAAATTATTGCAATGATGAGAAAAATTTCCTATCACAAGTGGAGGAAGAAGATGAAGAAGATATTGAAAAGGAAAGTACAGATTCCTCTTCTGAAGAAAATTCAGAATGTTTCGATCAGATCACTTTGGACAGTAGACGAAAATATCGAAACAAATTAAAATCTTCCAAAAGAATGAAGTTCCTGCGAAAAAAGAAATCTTTGCAAAAATTGCAATTACCACAAGAGGCGAAATCTTTAGAGAATTATTCTCTTTCGACCGAGGAAAGAAGGGAAAAGAAGAAAAATTTACGAGAAAATATATTATCCCAGGCAAAAATGTCTTCAGAAGAAATATCATTTTTACAAAGAGGAAAATCAGTGGGGGAAAAATTGTCTTTGGAAGAAAAAATATCTTTTGAGGAAAATAAATTATCTTCAGATGAGAAAATAATCTCTTTAGAAGAAAAAAAAGTATCTTCAGATAAAAAGAAATTACTTTTAGATAGAAAAAGAGTACTTTCAAAAGAAGCAGAAATACTTTTTGAAGAAAGAGAAATAATTTCAGAAGAAAAAAAATCGCCCCAAATATATTTGTGGGAAAAAATGTCTTCTAGTGATGTCAAATTAAATTTACCAGAGAAGAGAAATTCACCTAGAAAAATATTTGCAGAGGAAGGAAAAATTTTGCACAACGGGAATTCATCAGAAATGAGAAATTTGAAAACAAGTTGTCAATCAATTGGAATGCAAACATCAATCACGTCATTAACAGACGTTCCTCGTGGAAAAATCCAAATTGAATCTATTGGGTAAAAGAATTCAATTAATTTTCAGCCAGAAATGATTTTTAATTTTTCACTTTTTCACTCCAATAATTCAAATACGAATAAATAAATTTAAACAATGAAATAATAACTAGAAATATTTCGATTTGCAATAATTTTCCAAAATTACTTTTTTAGATCCATGGACAAAAAATTAATAGATGAAAAAAAATTATCCAATGAATTTCTTAGTGAGAATAGAAAGAAAAATTCCCACTTGAATGCAGGGAAAGATGAAGGAAATTTAAAAAGGAAAGATGCGGAAAAAATATCTGCAAGTGAAAGGAGAGAAATTAATTTACAGTCTGGAGAAAAAATGAAAATATCGTCAATGTATAGAAGAATTTTAAATGGTGAGGAGGGAATGGATTGGGAAACATTTCAGCAATTAGTTGAAACATTACATCCCGCACAACGAGAATTGTGGAGAGACGTTTGTAAGTTTGTGAAAAATGAAGCGAAACGAATAGCAGGAAGTGAAGTTTATATTGAAGTTAAGTCAATATCGAGAAAATCAACAAACAAGGAAAATAATCAGAGTACAAAAAATGCCGATGAAATTTCTATCGAGATGGATATGAATTTAAAGGATGTTGAGGATTTTTTTGAAAATAAATTGAAATCGTGTTTGATAAATAGAAATATAATGGCAATAAAAATGCCTGAGGAAGAATAAATCTGGTGAGTTTTTGTTTTATTTCTTTCCTTATTCTTTTAATTAAATTTATTAATTCTATTTATTTATTGATTGATTTAATTAAAATTTTAATTTTCTTAAATTTTTTTAGTATTTAAACAATTTTTCTAAACAAAAGAATTAGAGAAAATTTGAAGGACAGAAATTAAAGGATAATTCGAAGGGAGCAGAATTAGAAATCGTGAAATTAAAGAAAACTCGAGGAAAATGGAAAATTACTGAAAATTTAGAAGAAGAAAATTAGGGAAATTAAAAGAAATTGATGGTAAGTTTTTCATTTTTCTATTTCTTTTTTTTTATTAATTTATTTTACTGATTTTATTTATTTAGTTTTAACAAGCTTGCAAAATTAAAAATATCTTTTCTTTATTTCCTTATTTATTTATAAATCATATATTTGTAAATTTTTTTCAGACTTTAGACAATTTTTCTAAATTACAAAGAGAGAAATTAGAGAAAATTTGAAGGAAAACAATGTGAGGATAGTTTGAGAGAAGTGCAATTAAAAAATGTGAAATTACAAAGAAATAGAAGAAAATGGAAAATTGTAGAAAATGAAGAGAAAATTTGTAGAAAAGAAATTAGAAAAAATTAAAGGTAATTTTTCATTTATTTTTTTTTATTATTTACTTATTAGTTTAAAATTTTTATTTTTCTGAATTTTTTAGTCTGACAATTTTTTAAATTAAAATTACAAAAAGAAAAATTAGGGACAATTTAATGGAGAAGAATTAGAAGACAATTCGAGGAGAGTAGAATTAGAAATCGTGAAATTAAATAAAACTTGAAGAAAATGAAATACTACTAAAAGTACAGAAAAAAATTTAAGGAACAGAATTTTATAAAAATTGATAGTAAGTTTTTTTTATCTAAATTTCTTTTTTTTTTACTTTTATTCATTTATTTTCCTTATTTAGTATTAAAAACCTTGAAACAATAAAAATTTATTTTATTTATTTATTTAGAAATTTGATTTTTTTTAATTTTGTTCAATCATTGAAAAATTTTGTTAAAAAAAACAAATAGAGAAATTAGAGAAAATTTGAAGGAGAGCAATTGGATTATAATTCGAGAGGAAAACAATTTAAAAATGTAAAATTGCTATGAAATATATGAAAATGGAAAATTACTGAAAACAAAGTGAAGATTTAAAATAGAGAAAAATTGAAAAAGGTTTAAAGTAATTAAAAATTTTTTTTATTTATTATTTACTTAATTGTTTAAAATTTTGATTTTTCTGAATTTATTCCAGTCTTTGACAATTTTTTTAATTAAATTCCAAAGAAAAAAATTAGAGACAATTTAATGGAGAAGAATTAGAAGACAATTCGAGAAAATTCATGAAATTAAAAAAAACTTGAAATAAATGAAAAATTACTAAAAATAAAGAAGAAAATTTAAGAAAGCGAAATTTTTTTAATTTATGGTAGGTTTTGCTTTTATTTATTCTTTTTTTTTCCTTATTTTATTATTTATTCAGAAATTTAATTTTTCTGAATTTTTTTAATTTTTTGGAAAACTTTTCTAAACAAAATTAGAAAGAGAGAAATTAGAGAAAAATTGAAAGAAGAGAAATTAGAACAAATTGAAGGTAATTTCTAATTAATTTTTGTTATTATTTACTTATTTGTTTAAAATTTTTATTTTTCTGATTTTTTCCAGTCTTTGGCAATTTTTTTAAAATCAAAACTACAAAGAGAAAAATCAGTGACAATTAATCGAGAAGAATTTAGAACACAATTCGGGGGAAATAAAATGTAAATTCATAAAATTAAAGAAAACTTGGAGAAAATTACTAAACAATAAAGAAAAAATTTCAAGAAGAGAAATAAGAAAACAAAATCGATGACGGAGCACGATTAAGAAATGTGGAATTTCTAAAGAAAAATCGAAGAAAATGGAAAATTGTTGAGAATGTAAGGCAGTTGGATGTTCAGAATGGGTTGGTCCAGCAGTAGCAGTGAGAGAGAGAGAGAGAGAGAGAGAGACTGTGCAGTTTCCTCGGGGCTGATCGATGAAGAGTCGCGCGCGCATTCTCATTCTACTTTTCATGGAATGTACGTATTTTATGTTATACTTCTTAGTCCACGAATCACCCTCAGGTGACACAGATCTTTCCCTTTTGAGAATAAAAAAGAAGGATAGAAAATGCTGAATTACCTGCTCAAAATGGCGAAAGTGTACCACTAGACCGATAGTGGCACGTGATCAAACATCAATGTCAACTATAAAAATTTGCACAATGGCGTTGACAATCAGTGATTGTTTCTCAGTGCAAATTAATTTTATCAGTGTTGACGCGAATTTAAGACGAATTTTCAATTTTTCACCCCCTCGACATTTAACAGCGTTCAGACACTTCATTTTTCACTGATTTCACAATTTCTCATGTAATTTTATTATAGTTACTAAAGAAAAACCAAAATTTCAAAGAGAAAAAAGAGGTTTTTGTTTCTATGGAATTTTGGAATAACAATTTAGAATTTTTATTTTATAAACTATTGGTTCGAAAATGAAATTACAATCTGCGATTTTATTCAAATTTCTCTTTAAAATTGCATTTTATTTTGTAAACTCGATTTTGAAATCCAAATTTTATAGTTTTCCATTTTTAATTGTGATTTTATGAGTTATTTTCTCTGCAATTAATTTCTCTTCTTCGTGACAAGAAATTATTTTGTTCGAAACAATATTTTAGAAACTAATTTAGAAAAATTAATTTTTCAAAGAGAAATTAAATTGTTATTAAAGTTTTTATATTTTTCTCTCTAGAACATATTTTTATTCTTTGTGGCAAGAAATTATTTTGTTCTCAAAAAAGCTCATAGAATTCTTTTTTATCTTCCAAAAAATTTTTTTAAAAATGAATTTAGAAAAAAAATTTTAATTAATATTTTTTTCATTAAATTTGTTTTTTAGAAAAAATAAAGATGGAGCAACGGAGATCTTTGGATGCAAATGGCATCGAACAACCTTTGCCTATTCCAATTCAATTGTATCTTTGGTCTCAACTGCGGTGAGTGATAAATAAATAATTAAAATTTCTGTATTTTATTATTTTTTTCTACTGTTTGTTTTGTTTTATTTATTTATATTTTTTATTTTTTTTACTCCGATTTGATTTTATATTAAAAATTATGTACATTTGCAGGCCGTTCACTCGATCAAAACTCGGCAAACTTCACGAGGCTTCATGTGTGGTGAGAATTTTTTTTTATTATTAATATCGTAAAAAATGTAATTAATCTCCAAAACAGAAAAATCGCAAAATTTATTTTCAGTGAAATATTTAAATTTATTGCCTCTAAAAAATGAGAGGTATTAATCTTTTTGAAAATCATTAAAATTAGTGTTCAAATAATGATTGAAATAACCATTTATTAATTTAGAATATTTAAATAATCATTTAAATATTTTAAATAAACATTTAAATATTTTAAACAAATATTTAAATTGATAAATTAGTTAATGAAATTTTTATTTATTTTTCTCAGTACTTAGAAGTGAACTTAATATTTGACTAATATTCTCAATAAATCACTGTTCAGATAAATAATAACTTTTTATAAATCGGTATTAAAATTAATAATTTAAAAATTATGCTAAAATTATCGCTAAAAGACATAAAAATTTATTTTAAAAAGAAATAATTCTTAAAAAGGTGTTGAATTATAGTTTTGTAGAATCGTATTCGCACTGCAAGACTTTTATTGTATATATTTATATTTTTTCGTTTGATAACCAGAAAAAATATTTAAACCAGAAAAATTTTATGCGAAAGATAGAATGAAACTAAAAAGAAGTAGAAACGAAAATAGAGAACTTGTAATCTACTATAAATTTTTTATGATATTCTTTCTGGTTTATTTGTTAAATATTTTCTATATGTATATATCGATAAACCATTTACACCCGATGAATTAATGCAATAAATAATAATTTCCCTCTGATGATTAATTTTATCGGGAGGTCCGAGTGACCCTCAATAAAATTATTACATCCAGTAGTCGATAATCAATAAATTAATCGAATTAGTCTTCGCAAATTCTCTCTCTACGGAAATACGTCGATTTTATTATTTTCATTTAATTTTATAATTAAATAATATAACTAAACAATATAATTAGAAATATTTTTTTAAAAAATATTTTTACATTCTCATAAAAAATGAAAAAGTCTTGTTTTTATATTATTTTGTAGTATATTTAAATACTGTGATTAAATATTATTTAATTAAATAATATAATCAATTTTTATTTAACTAAATAATAGAATAAAATATTATTTAATCGATTTCAGTTAAATTATTTATTTAATATTATTTTTTTAATTACATTAAATTCTTTATCGAAAGTTTCCATTTTTATTTCTTAAAAAGAAAAATTCATAAAATTGAAAAAAAATTATTCTTTGGAATATTAATAAAATATTTTGCACGTATATATTCCTGGAATGTCAAAGGAACATTCCGTGATTTTTGAGCCTATGTGGAGTAAATCCTTAAAAAAAATTACCCTGATGACCTTATCCTGCCTGAGCTACCTGACCTGCACTAATAAAAAAAAAACCTCCACGCGGCCGTCTCCATGTGTCACCTGCAGTTCTGTCAACACGCGCCCGGTCATCATGTAAGTTCGTTGTCCTTTTGACACCTGCTTGCCAAAAAGTTACAAAAAAAAATAAAAAACACCTAATATGCATGTTATATATATCTACATATACCGAAAACCAATTTCCAACATTTGTCTGTATATTTTCACATGACAACAATTATTCATTATCACCTTTCCAACTATACTTGTTTATTATAATAGAAATTATAATAAATTAGCAAAAATCACAGTGCACGTGTTTGGAATAATTTTGCAACGTTTATTTCTCACTGGCACCACTATAATAAAAATAAAAAACATTTTAATTCGTTTTCTAAACAAATGATCACTAATTATAGTTAAAACAGAGTATAATTAATTATTTACAACTCAGATATATTGACAACTGGTAATATTAAACAAATCATTGACACCGCTGTTAATACTTACAATTTTATATGGCAAAATTTTTTTTTCTTCTACAAAAGTCATCGAACTGTCGACATTATACAGTAGATTAAATGTATAGCTTTTTATTTAATAAGTATGTAATATTTCTATTTTTTTCATTTTATTATATATGAATTTCTATTCTTTAATTATAATTAATATTATTATTTATATTTATTAATTATTTTTTCAGTTGTTATTGTTATAATAATAATAATAATTATTATTATTATTATTACTATTATTATTATACGTAGTTCTTGCCTTTCTATTTGTTATTCTTTATTATTTATATTTATTAATTACTTTTTAATTAATTATTTATTATTATTATTCTTAATATTACTATTATTATTAGCAATATTTTTATTAGAAAATAATTGTTACTCTACTAAATACTTTATAATAATTTTTTTTTAAATTTGAATTGAAAAATTTCCACAAGGACAATATTCGAAAAAGAAAATCATTAAATCGTAAAAAAGGGAATTTTTCAACTCAAGTTTAAAAATTGTATCATTTTTTATGTATACATTTTTGATATAATTATTTTGATTACTTTCTTGTAATAACATTTAAAATTTTTTAATTATATTGTATAATATTTTTTTGCTTTTTTAACTTTTGTAATGTAGGTTCGATTTTATTCTTTATTAATACCATATTGCAAATAATTTTTCTTTATTATTTTATTTTTGTAATTTCGCGAATTTCGTAATGAATCTTTGTAATTCTCTTTTTGTAATTACTAATTAGTAAGTATAATTTTTAATTTTTAGACTAATCATTCTATTTTTATAGCAATTTTCCATTTTTTGAATAATTTTTGATCCGCCTACTTTTTGACTCTTAAAGTACATTTTAATCATTTAAGTAATTTTTTATCTTCAATAATCTTTGCAGTAATATTTAATTTTTACAGTAATTTTTAATCTTTAAAGTAATTTTTAATTTTTAAAATAATTTTTCAATGTTACTATTTAGAAATTTTTTGAACTACTTTGATAAAAATAATCTATATTCTCACACACGTTGTAAACATTTTTATTTAAAAACATTCTATTTGTTTCATGCATACTGACGATTTTATGAATATTCATCAGGAAATGAAAGAAGCTTGCACGGTAAATATTATTGATTGGTACATTTTTTTGGGTAAAATTCTTATTAAAAAGAGAAATGAGATAATTTTTTTTGAAAAATTAATTTTTTCTAGTCTATGGAGAAGGTGTTTGTCCAAAATCTACACAATGAACTCACACCATCTTTGAGGAAAATGCTGGCCAGCATCCCAAGGTGGCGATTAATTCAGGCAGCTCTTCCCGTTGTTCTTCATGCGACTGCAAATGTTTTGAACTGCAAGTGAGTTTTTTTAAATTTACTTTTTGACATTTTATTATTTTTATTATTTTTATTATTTATTTTTATTATTATTTTATTTTTTATTCAATTATTTATCGAATTAATTATTATCCTGTGTATTTAAATTGTATATTTAATTAAATTTAATTACATTCTATTATTGTTATAAATAATTAAATTACAGAAACAAGAACACTTTGTAAAATAATTAAATTACAAGAATAAAAACATTTTAGAGAATAGTGAATTATTTTATTTATCATTTTTTTTAATTATTAACGCAAAATTATTGTCGTTAATTATTATATTATTGTTATGAATAATTAGAAACAAATACAAGAACACTTCTATGGAGAATAGTGAAGAATTATTCAAAATTATTACATTATTATTATTATAAATAATTAGATGTACTAAAATTTTACTAATTTATTTGCAGAAAAGATCTGCAAAATTTGGGCGCTATGGAAACAACTCTTTTGTATATTTTGCATTGGATTTTGCTGGATTCGGCCGAAGAATGTGCAGACTCCAATGGCGACATCAATAATCCGTTTTATTATCTTTTTTCAATACCAACAATGACGGTAATACTATTTTCTCTTTAATAATTAAATTCATTCTCTTTAATTAAATTCATAAAACTGAAAATAATTTTACTTTATACTATTTCTATTTTATTCTCTTGGTACCTAACAAATTGACTATTCTCCTATTAAGTAATTCTTAGTGCGAGAAAAAATTGAGAAAATACATTTATTTTCAGGTTTTTGTCTATCTTTTTGCACCAATGTGCAATCATTTAAAGGACATCGATTTCAAATCGAATCTTCGTTTGGAAAATGGTTTGAAAATATGGAACGCAATGTGTGAATTTCGCCATCCTGAGGCCTCGTGTTTCACGGCTCACGTTCGTCCAAAACCAAGAGCACTTTGGAGTAAATCGACAAGAACAACGAAGAAGCAGCAAGTTCAAGATGACGTCTTTTTTGGAAGTGAGAACCTTTTTCCTCGTTGTTAAAAAATAATTTTATTCTTTGCTTTTCTATTTTCTATTCCTTTTTTTCTAATAAATTTAAATTTATTATTAAATTAATTCAAATAATTAAATTAATTTGATTCTTTTTCTTCACTACATTTGAATAATTTTATGAATGTTTTTGAGTTTATCTAATTTTTGTTTTTAATTGTAATATTATTTTTTAGATACAGACAGTCCGCCGAGTCAGACAGCGAGTATTTCCGAATCGAGTTTGGTGCCATCGGCAAAACTCCAAGACGATGATGTAGGAAATGTTGTTTTGTTTTTACGATTTTTTTAAATAGAAATTTTTTTTTATTAAGAAATATTTAATTCTCTATCTTCTTAGGGCTCGTGGGTTTCGTCGCCGAAGGATACGGTATTTCCCGAAACAATTCCAGAAGAAAGTTCAAGTACAGAAGACGAACATGTTGTAAGACTTTTGTAATTTTCATTTAATTTTTATTTTAATTTCATTTCAATTTCATTTAAATTTCATTTAAGTTTTAATTTTATTCTTTTCTTGGCATATGAATTATCTTTGTAATTTTTGTAAATTTTTCCTTTATTTTACAAATTTTGGATTTATGTTTTTTTTAACAGAAAAATTATGTTCTAGGTGATATTCAGACTTCCATCACTGAGTGAATCGGATAGAATAATTGATGGGGTGAAAGAAGTTTCAACTATTTTTGCAGTGAGTCTAGTGTTTAAATTTATCATTATTTTTATTCGTATCACTGGGTAATTATTTTGTTTTTTTTTTGCAATTAGGGCGACGCTAGTATTTTTCACGTTGCAATGGGAAGAACGACAAGTTCAAGATCGACAGTAACAATAGAGCAAGTCACTGCCATTTCTGGTTTAGACACTTGTCAGCACATTGACGGAAAATCAAAAAAAGAGAGGTAGTGAAAGTCTTTTTTTCCCTTCGTTTGATAATCAATTTTTCAAATTAAATTAGATTAAATTTAAATTTAACATTCTCTAGATTCAAAAAATTATTTTTTTTGTTTAGCGAATTCGATAAGGAAAAAGACGACAGGAGCTATGGTTACGATGACATGAGAGAGAAAATAATATTAAATCAAAGATTTTCCAGCGATGGATCCGGATCGAAAGGATCGAATGTTGATGTCGATGTACGTGCAGCAACTTTTCTTGATGTTTCCGTTCTGCGATGTCTTTTGGTAGCGCAGTGGCAAGAAGAGGGAATTTTTTGGGCCCTTCAATACTTACTCAACAGGTAGAATTCTTTTTCTTTCCTTTCACAATAAATTTGAAGTCAAATAATTTTTTTGAAACAAATAATCTTCGATATTTTCCACTTTTTTCTTCATTTTTTTATTCGATCTTTATTTTTAAGAAAGAAAAACTTAAAATAAGAATATAATTATTCTACATAGAAATTAATTGATAAAATTATTAATTCATCAAATTATTTTTTTTATATTGAAAATATTTCGTTTCTCTTTTCTTCAAATCAGATTAAAAAGAATCAATGAACAAAGTTCAGTGCAACAAATGCCTCGACGTCGTAGTAATTCTCTTCCAATTCCGAAAATTGAGGTCTCCATTTATCAAAGTCCTGAGACCAAGAAGAAGGACGACGGAAAGGAAATTATTGAAGTTCCCGATACACGAGATACGTCTGTTCTTGCCGGTAAGATTAATCATCAATTTGAATTAGTTACGAAATTTCTGTGAGCTTATTAATTTTAACTGAATTCACAGAAAGTAGTCATACGAGAAGAGCCAGCGAAAAATCGAAGAAACGAATGAAAATCGCTGATTTGAAAGCTTTTGTCGAAACAAAACTTCTCTCGAAATCCGAAAAGGCCTTGGAAAAAATTGGCCAGGAAGAGGCAAAACCTCTTCAAGAGCTGGTAATTATTTTGTTATTAAATTAATTCAATTAGTATATTAAAATTAATGCAATTAATATATTAAAATTAATTAATATTTGTTTTTTAAAAAAGGAATGCCACAGAAGTTTGGACACAGGTGATGAACTTTTAACGAGACAGGGTTCAACGTATTCGAAGATTTTCGAGGCCAAGGACGTCGATCACATTCATTTTCCCACGAATTTAGTTAAAGGAAAAAGCATGCCAAGTTTAAGGTAAGGGAGAAATAAGTCTTCTAATTTACTTTTTTATCTTTTTATTATTATTATTAATACATATCTATAGTGTCATTTTTTTCTCTTTGACAATTCTCAATAGACCATTTCTTCTTTATATTCTCTTTATTTATATAATCTTCAAAAAAAAATCGTCTTTCGAGAAAAAACAAATTTTTCACTTCGAGAATTTTATAATATTATAGATACTTTTTTATGTCTTGCAATTTACAAATTTTTTTAGAGATTTCAGTTAGTATTTTTCAATTCTTAGTTATATTAGCGACGAAAATTTAGATTAAAAAATTTCAGTCATATTAGAATCTTTTTTTAGATTTATTAGTGAATTAGATTCGTAATAACTAGAAAGGTAATTTATAAGAATAGTAAAACATAATAAGTAAAAATTTAGTAAAAATTAATTAGTGGAAGTTAATTAGAATAAATTGGTAAAAATTATGAATATATGTTAGAATTTTTATTAATTTACTCAATTCACTAGAATCATAGATTAGATTTGTAAATATCACCAGGATTGTGATAGAAATTTTTTTCGAAATTGATTTTGAATTTTAAATAATTTGAAAAAAAGGAAACAATTTTTTTCTGTAGATAGAAATCATTACAAATTTTGTTTCACAATAAGTATTCTTAGATATTAGCAATAATTACTATTGTAAATAAATTTTATTCGTAAAAAAATGGTAAAATTAAAATTTTAAAAGCGATTTGTAAGTATGGACATAAACGAAATGATTGGATTTTTTGTACAAATTTTTCTTATTTTACGTCTTGGTTTCAATTTTTTTTTTTTTTTGCACTAGATGAAAAATTCGGGTTTAAAACGTAATCTATTGTTTCTTTTCAATATTTTCTCGTTCTTATTCGTAATTTCTTTCTCTCTGTATGCCTTTATCTATCTCTCGTACGTCTTTTCACCCCGAACTCGTGCTCAGCTGCTTGATTAACGAGCTGACCGCGGGAGGGTAAGTCAAAAATTAAATCTAAAAACGAGACTCCACTTTTGTAATTACTTAAGCATTTTCACGCTTTTCCTTCTATAATCATGATATAATAAAAGAATTACATAATTTTATGTAGCCTACTTAATTGAGCACGAAAAAGCATCAATCATCGAGCTTTTATAGACATCAAAAATATTTTCTCACGATGAGAATGTACTTAGTGCTAATCAAAAGAAATTCATCTGTAGATTTTTTAAAATACTTTAGTATTTTAAATATTTCACGTAAACAAAATTTTAAATTATTAACTAAACAATGGAGATCGTAATGACGAGAATAATTTTATTTTCTTTATTTGAAATTATTAAATTTTCACTTTTTAAATTACGCAAAATTATTTTAGTTAAAATATAAAATTCTACGACTCGAAAATATTTTTTGGATTTTTGAAAATTAATAGTAAAAAGGATTTTTTTCTCTAAAAAAAATTTGAGTTATTGAATAATTAAATTAATAGTCATTTTTCTTTATTTTCGTAATCATTTTGTATTTAAAAGTTATTATTTTCCGAAAATTAAATTGTAAAATTGTAAATTTAAAATGTATATAAAAATAATAATTTTTTTACTAAAAATTTTGAAAAGATGTCAAGAAAGCATGGAAGCACAAGATTAGGTCGCAGAAAGTAGAAAAGGACGTAGAATTTAATTAATTTCGTAGATATATTTAGAATTTATTGCCTGTAAATTTTGAAAAGTTGGCATGAAAAATGAGTTAAAAAAGATTTGTTGGACTATTTTTTCAATTATGAAATTTTTAATAATTTTTAATTATAGATACATTGGCGATACAAAGGTCGAAAGAAAGCAGAGTAATGTCTACAGTCCTTGTTATTCTGCTCAAAATCCCATAATCACCGTCACTGAACACACGCCAACGCCTTCGCCAGATTTTACAAAACGACACGTAAGTATAACATATTTAAACAAAAAAAGTAACAAAATAATGTAAATAAAAAAATGGAATTTTTAAATTTAAATTTCGATAAAAAATGTAATTACTTTATTATTACTTTTTAAATAATAATAAATATTAATTACTAGCAAATTTTACTTGCGAAACGCGGTATTTCATTTAATATTATTATGCAAATTAAAAAAATTTTATATTTTCAATTTTAAAATAATTTCAAATTCAAAATTAAAAAAATTTCATTATTGTCGGATTTATTCTTAAAAATTTATATTATTTTGAGAAATTTTAAATAAATTTTTTATGAGAATTAAAATATTTTCAATACACCATTTCAATTAGTTTTCTATTTTTAAATATTCTTTAAAAAAAATCAATTATCTGAAAAAATTTGAATATAATTAAGTATTTATGAAAATTGAATTATTTCCTTAATTTCTATAATTCTTCTCAGAAATTTAATTAGTTTTGAAAATTCTAACATTTTTCTAGAAAATTCAATTATTTTCGAAAACCTTGAAACAATGCAATTATTTTTAAAGGTTATTATTTCAAAGGTTTGAATTATTATTTTTTAATAAATTTTAAAGATTTCTCAAAAAAATTTAATAATTTTTAAAAATTCTAACATTTTTCTTGAAATTTCAATTATTTTCAATAGAAATTCAATTAAATTTCTCAAACGATTCAATTATTTCAAAAAAAATTTTAATTATAAAATTTATCACAAAAATTCTATTTTCAAAAATTTTGATAAAACTTTTTATAAGAAGTAACATTTTTTAAATATTATTTTAATAATGTTTCTCGTAAAAATTAGCTTATTTTGAAATTTTGCAAATTAATATTCTCCCAAGAAATTAATTTTTTTTAATATTTAGATAAATTTTTTTTAAGAATTTAATTATTTCAGATTTGAAATTATAAAATAAATATTTTTAATTGAAAAAATCTATTTTGGTTAAATTAATTTTTTCTACTTTTCAATCTTTAAAGCATTAAATGAGAATTCAATTAATTTTAAAATTCAAAAAATTTGAAAAAACATGGAAAAAATTATAAAAAGATTTGGAAAACAAAATTGATTTAATTAATTAATTAAATTTTGATATTTTCATTGTTTAAAGTATTTTTTTAAAATACTTTTTCCCATTTTTCCAGGGTTCGATTGACAGTCAATTAGACGCGATTGGAATTCATGGCTCTCGATTAGATTGCGATAGGAAACCAAGTTTGACTAGATCGCAAACCGACTCGAATATTACCTATACAGGTGATGAAATACCGGAAGCTCCTGGTTCTGCAAAATTTATCACTAAAGAGGGCGATTTAGATTTCCGAGTCGTTTTACGAGTGAGTTTTCATTTCCTCTCTAATTAGTTGTTGAAATTTACGAATATTTGAAATATTTATTTATAATTATATAAATTAATTACCAAATAGTAATATTAATAATAATAATAATAATTTTATCAGGCTGTACACAACGTTGCACTTCGGGAAACTACATTTTGCACTCTTCGAGTTTGTGAATTGATTTTAAATTTGGTTGTTGCACTCATTGAAGTTGGTGTTCTAAAACAGTGCCTTCGTGAAGAAACCATGGAATATTTCAATGGTTTGTATTTAATTAAAAAATCCTACTTATATTTTTACCAATATTAATTTATTTTACTTCTTTCACTTGTTTTCGAAAATTAATTTCTAATTCAGGCTTAAATTAAAATTAAATTAAATTAAATTAAATTTCTTCTAATATTTAAATTATTTTCTCTTATATTTTAGGTGATAAATTCGATACAGAGAGCAAGAAGCAGGATTCAATAATAAATGAACCTGGTCCGGGATATCCGGAGGAGACGCAAGATATACGCAAAGGCTCAGATCATAATATTCTGATGAATTGCGTAATAAGAGTGATAAAACATCTCGGATGTCCTCATGGATGTTCCGATGGTATTCGTGGACCACAAGCCGATCTCTGTCGCTCTCAGGCACAATCGATTCTCACGCGACTCCATAAAGCGAGTCCCAAACAATTTGCAAAATTATTACGCATTCTAATTCGCGAGCTGCCTATTAATGAACTGTTGGATCTCTTTCACTCTTACGTTGGATTCTGTCTCGAGCCAAGTTCCCTTCTTTCTCCCCTCAGTGAGTTTGTTTATTTAATTTACTACTTTTAAAAAGTTTAGAAAAATTCAAATATGTTTTAAATATTTCAAATTATAATAAATTCTGCAAAGGATTTTAATTTTTTTTATAAATAGTGGAATTGTTTGCAGTAACTCAATTATTTTTATAAATATTAAAATCCTTTGCAGAAATTCCATTTTTTCAAAATAATTTTAATAGAGTTCCTTGGAAAAATGTAGTTATTATTTTCAAATATTTACATAAAATTCATTTACTTCCTCAAGTTTTGTGAATAATTTATATTTTGAGTGAAGATAATTTTTGCTATTATATTTCGAATTTAATTAATTAACGATTAATCAGATCAAAAGCGAGGTTCGAGTAAATCACCAGACTCAGTGCCGCAGGGGAGTTATGCGACGAATTTTGGTGCGAGCTGCGGAACCTCGGGTCCAGGAAGTTCTCCGTCGGGAAATGCGACGTCCACGACACCGGGAACGTCGACAAACGCTGCCTCGACGTGGGCCACTGCTGGCACTGGAACAACACCTTACAGCAGTTTAGGAGCACCGGCACATGGCTTCCGGAGCATTGAAGGACAAATCATGGCCTATATGTTCAAACCCTTTGTCACACTTTGTGTGCAAAATATAAAGAAACTAAAATCACAGGACAATATCACTCTCTATTGTGACGTTAGACAATTTATGACCTACGTCAAGGAGGCGCATGGCGGAATATTTCGTCGTGTTGTGCTCAGCGGAATTTTAGATTCCTCCGACTTGCCTAATAAACGCTGCAATAGTTACATTCAAACCACTCGAGTCATCAGGTAGGATTTTAGTTTTTATTTACTTAATTTATTTTATTTGTTCAATACTTTCACTATATGAGGAAGCAATAAATTATTTATTTTTTCATTTATTTTATTTTATTAATTGGGGAATTTTTTTTTTTTGAAAGACACATGCATCCGTCGGATTTGGAGGAAAATGCAGAAGGTGGAGAAACCTATGGAGCTGATGATAGGAGCACGCGCAAGTTTCTTTTTAAAAAGAGAAGCGCTTCTTCGACTTGCGCGGTAAATATGACTCGCAATTACAAAGGAGAGTTGCTGGTAAGATTCCAGTTTTGTAAAAAGTTTTTTCAATGTGTAGTTTAACTAGTTTTCTTTCTTTTCTTCCCCTGTCTTCCCTGGTGAAGCTTTCCTTTTCATTTGAAAATTCTTTTTCTACCAAATAGAAATCAGCTTCAAAAATCAAAAGCATGTTTATTTTTAGAATACAAAAATTTTCGATTATCAACATTTTTTTTATTCACGCAATAAATTATAAACTATCAAAGCTAATAAACAAGGTCACGATAAAAATGATCTAATAAATAATATATGGAAACTTAGAAACAAATACAAAGTAATTACTATTAAAAAATATAATGTATTAAAAAAATATTAAATAATTCACAAAATTTTTAAATAATTAAAGAAAATTGAGTAAGAAGAAAAAATAATTACAAAATTATGAATTTGATATAAAACAAAGAAAAATAAATTGGAAATCGTGGTATTTATTTTAAATGACTTGGTTTTAAATTAACGCCACGAAAATAACTAAAATAATTAATAAAAAAATAAAAATAAAATGTTTTCTGATTTTTAGAATTTCACCCCTGATCTATAATCAGGAAGGTTCGCATCCTTAGCAACTCTCTTAGAATTTAAAATGTGTTGTTTAATAATTTTCTAGCTTTTTGCAATGACTAGTGAAATTTTGTAATTTAGAGTTTAGTTGAGACAGACGGAAGCGATGAGAATCCAAAAACAAGTCAAAGCCCCCTGGGGAATATAAGGAAAAAACATGCTCTCACTCCTCGACAGAGTGATCGAAATTTGGAACTAGGCGAGCCCTTCTCAAGACCGAAATCTAGAAAAACAACACGTCAAAAAATTGGCGGAATAGGTAAACATTTTTCTTTGACAAAATTATTAAAATTTTATCACTAGGAAAACTTTCACTTAGGTACAAAATTATTGTGGAATTATAAAAGGATTTTAAGAAGGAATTTTTTATTCTAAACTAAAAGTTTCAATAATTCTTTCCAAAGAATGGTTATAAAAATTATAAATAAAAAAATTGTGGATAAAATTAAAATAGTTAATGTTTAGGGAAAAATTAAATATTACTTATTAGGAAAAAAAGGAATGTAATCAATTATTTTTTAGTAAATTGGTTCCGAAAAGAATATGGACGAACAGAATCGACTGATAGTCATGACAGTAGCGAATCTCCAACTGAAAGCAGTTTCGTAAAACAACCGAGTTTAAGACGCCGTGGAAGACAACGGGGAACGTCAAGAACCACCCGAGGGTAATTTTTTTATTCAAACATAAATTTAAACTTTGATTTTCTTTTCTTTTTAAATCCAGAAATAAAATTCTACTCCTTTCATGAGAAAAATTGTGATAGAAACTTATTTTTTTTCAGCGTTAGTCACACTTTACAGAAAGCGAAACGTCGAATGGAAAATCAATTGAGTAAAATCGGTTTAGTTAAAGGGAAGAAGAAAGAAAGTATGGAAGAAACACCAGGCAGTTGTAAGTTAATTTTTCCATTTTTTTATCGTTTGTACATTTTATTTATTCTATTATTTATTTATTTAGCATTTTATTTGTCTATGTCGTTTATTTTAAATTTAGTTAAAATTGTATCTATTGTAGGATAATAATAATTTTTTTTCTTATTTACTGACAATGAGATTTACAAATGTATTTAATTTGTTTCATTTTTTTAAAGATTTTAGTCGAAAAAATTCTCTGGAAACTGGCGAGGCTTCAAGAGACTCGGAATATGTAATTTTAAAAGAACGACGTCTAGTACCACGAGGTTCAGTTTTCGATGGAATGTTGAGATTTTCTTTTCTATTGGATACGTGTCAGCCTGGTTCCGTTCCTGATCATCATTTAATGGCTGCTCTTCTCGATCTGGTGTGGAAAGCAATTTATAATTTACAAAATTTAATAATTAAATTACTACTATCATTTTATTGAAATAAATTTGATCATGCTGGTGAAAATTATTTTATTCTTATTTTGAAGGATAAAATAGGAATAAAATCATTTTTTAGGAAAATCGAAAATAATTTGGGAAATTATTTTCAGCCTTATGCGCCAATAGTTGCACGAGCAACAATGTTTTTGGAGTGTGCCCATTTTGTTCATCAATGCAATAAAGGACACTGGCCGGCGTGGATGAAATTGAATTTCCCATTATTTCGTCCGTCAATGCCTTTGAATAATCGATCGACGTCAACTGGTCTCAGACGAACGCATCTCTTGCAAAGATCGGCGGGGAAATTATTTTACCAATGGGCTGAAGTATGACGAAATTTTACAATTCTTATTTATTTGATCATTTATTCTTCTTTCCTCTTATTTCTTTGTATTTATTCGGAAATCAATTAAATTAAGTACTTTGATATTAAAATTGAATTAAAATTGGGAATTAACTTTTTTTATCTTTATCCAGGCGATTGGAGCACGTTTAGATGAATTCCTCGTGGAGGACAAGAAGGTGATGGAAAATGCGTCAGCTGTAGTTTTAGATGAGACGAAACATCGTGATTTGATAATTGAAGATGAAGAGGAAAATTTTCTGGACGATGGTATTTTTTTATATTAATATCCTAAAAAATTTTCTCATTTTTACATTATTTATATATTTTCTTTCTCTGTTTTTTATTTATTTGTTCATTTTTTTCTATTTAATTTTTTTATCAATTAGTCTTTTCAATTGATTAAATTTGAAATAAAAATAAACTTGTTTACTTAAATTTAATACTAAATAAATTCTAAGTTTTAGTTTGATAATTATAAATAAAAGCTTTAAATAAATGAAAGTGAACCGAAATTGTTATATAATTTGAATCTGAATATTGAATTTATGTTATTATTTTTATTTATTAATGGAGAAATTATTTTCAGCGAGTATTAATACTTATGGCTCGTCCTGTCCGGTGTCATTGAGAATGGTTGCTTGTATGCTGCTGCTTGAAATCACGGCCTTTCTTCGAGAAACTTATCAAACTTTGCCAAAATCGAACCGAATGTCCACTAAAGAAAGACCTCCTCCTTGGGAAAAAATTTACAGTCGCGAAGCAAATCGGCGATGGAGTATGGCTTTGTCTTCAATGGGCCATTCGCAGACTTCGGCTCAAAGTTTGCAATCCATCGCTGGAGACCGTGAAACTGGTAATTTTTTTACTATTCACTATTTATTTTACGTTTTATTCTTATTATTAATATTATTACTCGGCTCGAATTTAGTCCGTAAATCCCATAAAAATCCATAATTTGCAGAAATTCAATTACTTTCAAAAAGAATAAAATTCTTAGCAAAAATTCAATTGTATTAAAAAATATTTAAAAAATAGTCGTTAAAATTTCAATTTTCTTTCTAAATAATAAAAATTCTTCTCCGAAATATAATTATTTTCAAAAAATTTCCTGAATTCAATTCATAATTCAATTTTTACAATATTTTCCAAAAGAATTCAATTATTTAAAAAAAATTTATGAAACTTTACGCAAACATTCAATTATTTTCGTAAACAATAAAATTTTCACAGAAAGAAAAATCAGTTTCGTTTTACACGAGCCCGACAATGAATCAGAAGGCAGCAGTAAATCGAACGTGACAATTCAGGGCGAGGAGATTCAAAACAATGAGAAAGAGAAAAATAAGCGAATGCAAGCACCGCAAGGAAGACCATTTCTCCTACGTCGGGGAACTACCGGAAATGCAAATACAGGTTCCTTCAAAAGAAGAAGTCTCAAATTGAGAAGAAACACGAAAGAGGGCAAAGACATAGAATGTGAGGCATGTAAGTATCTCTTGAATGTTACAGCATTTTTTTTTTCTTTTCAAAATGAAGAAGAGAAATTAATGAATTTCAGATGTAGTGAAACGAGCAGATTCCATTCAATCGAAGAGAAAAGTGAGTTCACTGTCGGATCGTAGTGACACATCAGAGCCGGGACTCGGTGGCGAAGTAAGTGGTGAGGAGTCGCCGGGAATTTTAAGTGACGATCAACCACCCGAGAGTCCAAGTGACAGTAACGATACGGATGAGACAAATAAAAATTTCCCCTGGATGAGAGTTATGGTACAAACAATGAATGTCATGAATTTCTATTGTTCTCATCAGTATTTTTGTCATCCATTTTGTCATCGGCGACAAATGAGAGCTTGCAGTCGTTTAATTCAATCGGTGAGGAAAATTTATGGCGAGAAATTTGGTGTTTTGAATGGTAACGATATGTTTGACACGGAAATGGAGAAGAAGGAGAATGGGAAAAAGGAGAAACGAAGTAGGAAAATTTCTGATCAAACCAGTGGACAGATTTCGCCGAAGCGAAAGGATAGTCTTGGCCGAAAGTACAAGTAAGTTGTTTTAGTTTCGAATTTAGTTTTAATTCGAAGAAATTATAAATTGAATACAAAGAATGAATAATAAATGAAAAAAATTTGTAGAATCGATAAGAATTTGGATGGTTCACAATCGGGGCGTTTAACGGGAGGAACTCGTGATTCGTCGAAAGATTTGGCTGATCAGGATTCGGAGCGAGGCGCTGAGGCTTCGAAAATTATTGGTCCCGAGGTGGAGGAGGATAATGAGATGGATAAGGAGCCGTCGCCGATTTTAAAATACGTTCAGACACAAGTGAAGAACGCTTTTCATGCACCATTGGCAACACTTGTGAAAGGCGCTGTCGTGATGTCGGATGACTTATTCGTTGATGTACTTCCGGTTGCTTGGGAACTTTTATTGGAATCAAATCAAGAAGTTTGTGCCTCGGCAGCATCGGTATTTATTGTTGCGGCCGTACGCGCTCCAAATCAAGCGAGTGAATTGATGCATCAGGGACTTCAACATAATAATACATCGATACGAATAAATTCAATATTGAGATTTCAAGTCTTATGGAAACTTCGCTATCAAGTTTGGCCACGAATGGAGGAGGCTGCTCACGTTACATTCAAAGTGCCACCGCCTGGAATTGAATTCACTCTTCCGTCGCCGAAAATTGGCATTGAATCGTTGCCCGTTGTTGATCCGCCCTGGATGCCTCAGGTGAAGACAAAGGTCGAGGAGGTTACGATCAGTCAAGAACGTCATGTGAGTTTTTCATTTTGAAAATATAATTCAGTCTTTGTTTAATTCAATTATTTTCAAAAATTTTTCAATTAAAATTATTCAAAGAACTAAATTATTTGATAAAAAAACTTCAAGAAATTATTTAAAGGAATTCAATGATTTACAAAGATTTTAATAAAATTGTTTAAAAAAAGTTTAACTTTGTATCAATAATATTAATTTAATAAAATTGTAGTAGTGAAATTATTAATTACAGTTAATAACAAAATCGATTATATTCAATAAATTAAAGAAGTTTTTTTAAAGGATCCAATTTAATTTCCTATATTTAAATAAAATTCCTCCAATGAATTTAATTATTTTAGACAATTATACTAAAATTCTAAAAAATCAATTATTTTCATAATTGAATAATTCATAAATAGTGAAATTCTTTCCGAGAATTAAATTATTCCCAAATTTTAGAAAAGAATTAAATAATTCAGTTTGTATAGAAAAATATTAAATTCCTCCAAAGAATGTTAAAAAATTTTTTTTAAACAATTCATTTTTTACAACAAATTTTTTTGTTTTAAAAATAATTGCAATGTTTCTAAGAAGTTCCATAAAATTTTTAAAAATAATTAAATTCTTTAAAAAAAGTACTTAAAAATATATTGAAAATAATTAAATTCTATTAGACAAATTTAATAAAAATTTTGGAAAAGAATTGAATATTCTTTTGAGAAATTTTTGTCCAATTGCATTGAAAATAATGGAATTCCCATGAATACTTGTATAATTTATTAAAGTAATTCAATTTTTTGGACGAATTTTATTATTTAAGAAAGTAAGTGAATCTTGCGAAGAATTTTATTACTTATGAAAATAATTGAACTATTTCGAAAAATAAGTAAAAAATAATAAAATTTGTAAAAATATAATTTAAATTTATCAAGAAATTGTATTACAATTATTGTATTGAAAATAATTTCAATACAACGAAGAGTTTTGTAAAAATAATAGAATTATTGAAAACTTAAATTTTGAATTTGAAATCTATCCAAAATTAATGTTGATATCGATTATTAATTGAAAATATTAACAGAAATGACAGAAAAATGAATAATTTTGACAATTTTAACGAAAGACAACTTTAATTTGCAGAGATCATTTGTAACGGCAACGAAAACTAGAAAAAAGCAACAAACTGAACTTATAAAAAGAGCATTGCAAGCACAAGATGATAAAAAAAGGGAGGAAAGGGAAAATTTTCTTCTCACAACAATTCCAATTACTATTCAAGCTGCTCACGAACCGAGTCCAGTTGGCGATGATCACGATGAAGGTATTTTTTTTAATCATAAAAAAATATAAAATTAAAATTCCATTTTTCAGCGAATAATTATTTTTGTCTTCATTTTGAATTAATTTATTATAGAACATTTTTTATAATAATATAATTTAGTGTTGAATATAAAAAAAATATTAAAAAAAGAAATAAAACAATAAAATTAAAAGTAGATAAATAAAAAAAGATTTTTTGCCATTCACAATTTTTTTTTGCACAAATTGTAGTAATTATCATAAAAATCATTACAATCTTTGATTTTTCATCTGCTTAGGAAACGTTGATGAGGATGGTGGCGATTTAGTTCCTAGAAATTTATCTCATCATGGACAATCAGCACTTTCTCTTTTCCCCTCTTCATTGTGCTCGGCTATTGTGCAAATTATAACTCTTTTGGATGATCCTGCAGTGTCAAATGATGGAAATGCTGTCTATGAAGTTGCTTACCATGTAAGATTATTTTAAATTTTATATGTCAAGAATCTATACATAAAACTTTAAAATATCAATAGATAAAAATTTTGTTATATGTAAATAAATAATATTGAATTATTATTATACGTTTGAAATTTTAATAGGTAATTTGGAATTGTCTCGTCGAGGACAGTGCACTTTTTCTTCGTTACATTCTCGAACGATTGACTAGAGAGAAACAGGAACAAATGTTCAAATTATTGAGACACCTTATCAGATTTATTCCGAAACTTCCTCAACAGGCGGCATTTGCACTTTATAATTATATAATTGGTTACATAATGTTTTACGTTCGTTCCCCTCATGAGGAAGGTCAAAAACTAATTGGCACCGCACTCTCGATTTTGTGGATGGTGAGTGAAAAAATATAATTAATTAATATTTTTGCTTTTTTTAAATAAAACATTATTAAATTCTTGATTCAATTTAATTATTAATTTTATATTTAATTGAATTATTAAATTTATTTACTTAGTTAATAATTGCATTTTTTTTGTTTAATTTAATTATCAAATTTATTTACTTATAATTAAGTGTTACATTTTTTTTTACTTAATTAAAAGTGTTAAATTTATTTATCTAAATAAATTGTGCTTCTTTGTACTGAACAGGTGGTGCACAGTGTTCATGGAATAATGTTCAAAGATTTAAAGCAAATTCTCAGAAAAGAACAGTGCGATGCGTCAATTCTTTTGACAGCAAATGTTCCGTCAGCGAAAAAAATTATCGTTCACGGTCCTCAAGATCCTGATGCTGGTGGAATTCCTTCTCAATTTCCGGTTCAGGAGGACACACAATTTTGTCAAATCCTTCGAGAATCTTTGGATTTCTTCGGTATTGACGAGGTCAAGCATAAGGAATACTTTCTCATTGATTACAAAACACGTAAGAATAATTTTATTTACTATATTATTTATTATTAATAAATTAAAATTTAATTTAAAATATCTTCTGCATTCATAATCGTTTTGTTCGGTAATCTGTTTGCAGTTAATTGTTCTTTACTTTCTTGTTTCCCAACTTTAAAAATTTGTTTCAATATTATACCTGATTAATGTAATAAAATTCATTAAATTTCTTGGGAAGAATTTTATCATTTATGAAAATAGTTAAATTGTTTTAAAAAATTGCAACATAATTTTTGAAAATAAATGAATGTTTTGAAAGAATTTTTTAAACAAATATCAAAATAATTGTATTTAATCGAAAACTTTTATTAAATATTTTTAAAAATAAATGTATTCTTTTGAGAAATTTTATTAACGTGATATTAAAAATAATTGAATTCCTACGATGAATTTTACTATAATTAAGAAAATACTTTAACTTTTCCGAAGAATTTTATAAGAATGTTTTTAAATAATTGAATTTAATGAATATTTTTAAAAATAATTTTATTCCGTCGAGAAATTTTACTACAATTAAATTAAAAATAATTGCATACCTTTGAAGAATTTTATTATTGATGAAAATAATTGAATTCTTGAGAAAAATTTTATTAAAAATTTGCAAAATCCTGATTAAATTCTTTCAAAAAAATTCTTTGAATTAAAAAAAAAATAAAAAAACAGGAAATTTATAATAAATAAATAAATCTATTTTCCTTTAATAATTTTAATTACAAATATTAAAAGTAATTGAATTCCTGTGAAAAATTTTATTATTTAAAGAAATAATTTAATTCTTGCGAAGAATTTTACTATTTTTAAAAACAATTAAATTGTCTTCAGGAATTTATTACAAATTTGAAAAATAAATGAATTTTTGAGATTAAATCACTTTTAGAATTATTTTTAAGAGAATTTGATGTTTGCAAAGATTTTACTAAATATTTGAATTATTTAAATGGATTTATTCAAATTTCAGAAAATAATTGAATTCTTTCGTGAAATTTAATTTAAAAAAATTGTATTGAAAATGATTTAATTTCCTCGAAGAACTTTACTATTTATAAAAATAATTAGATTCTTCCAAAGAATGTTATTATGTATGTAAATAATTGAATTCTTGCGAAGTTATTTAAAAAATTTTTGAACATATAAACAAAACTAATTAACTATTTTCTTAATATGTGGTTTTTTTTAAATTTTGACTATGAATTTATCCAAAACTTTAAATTTGAATATAAAAATTTTGTAATTTGCATTACAATAAATTGAATATTACGTTTCGGGCTCATTTGCTAGTTAATAAATAAAATGCTAATATTTTTTCTTTAAAAATCTATTGTAGTAGATTTGTTATTAATTCAATATAAACAATTTAGTTTTTACTTATCCTATATTTTTTAAATTTTAGATCAAATTCACAATCCTTCGTCCTACGTTCGGGACTATTATTTCTTCAAAAGATCCCAATATCCACAATTAGAATTGGTCCACATGAAGCCGGAGGATGCCTTCAATGCTCTTCAGCGTCAAGAATTATTGCACAAATTTGTGGAAGTTGGAAAAGTAATGCTCACTTGGGCAATTTTGAAAAATGTTGACATGGTTGTTCAGAGAGTTGTTTTTCTACACGAAGAACTGATGAAGTTACCATCATTTCCCAGGAAGGCTTTGGAGGCTGATCTCGATCTTTATAAAGGAGGAGAAATGGGAAGAGTGAGTTAATTTTACAAATTGTATTTTATTTATTTAATTATTTGAATTATTTCTATCAATTATTATTCTTGTTTACTAATTCGTTATTTTAGGAACTTCTTGGCTTAGATGTGATGCACAAATTCATGTGGGTGAGATTAATCGCTCGAATGTTTGAAGCAATGGCGGGGAATTTTGCATATTCGGGTGATATTCATCTATTTTTGAATGTACTTAACGGAGCTGTTATTTTACACAGTCAGGATTCGTGTATTCTGCGCTATGTCGTCGCTACTTACATTAATGCGGCAACGAACTTTAAGAATATTTTTTCCATCAATGGATATTTGTTGATTATGCCAACTCTTCTGCAACTTTATTCAACCCATCAGACTAATAAGCTCGTCACGACCACTGTTGAATACGCCGTGAAGCAATTTTATCTACTCAATAGAAAACCATTTATTCTTCAAATGTTTGGAAGTGTCTCGACGATTCTCGATACTGACGTCACGAGTGCCGTTGGCGATGCTCACAAGGTTCTGAATTTTATCTTTTTAAGAACTAATTTTTCTTCTTTTTTTTCTTTTATTTTTCTTTGTACTGATTTACAATTAGAAAACAATATTTATATTCATTTAAAATTGTGATAATTCATTTATTTTCTAGGTTCCGTCGACTTGTCTTTTCAATTTGCTTCTCAGTTTAGAGGATCCTTCTCCGGATCCGTTGAATATTGGAGAGCTCGTGAGGGAAGAAAAACCATTGAAGGCGATTGATTTTTGCTATCATGATGAAGACGAAAATGTCACGGTTCTCGACTGTATTTCTCTTTGCGTGATGGTAATTGCATATTCAGCGGATTCAATTCGAGGACAACAGATGCTGGTAATTTCTTGACACTAAATTCCTGGTTGTGATGCAGTTTTTCTAAAACGTTTTTTTCTAAAAAATAGTTTTCGAATCTAGTAATTCTCTGATTTATTTTGTCGCAGACAATCCTGGAAGCTATTCTCCCGTGCTATGTGCAAAAAATTCAGCAACCAACTTACAATAGAGAGGGACGAACAGAGAAGGAAGTTATCAATCAATTAGCCATTGCAGTCAGAACTCTAGTCAATAATTCCGAAACTCTTACAAAGTAACATATTTTCTTTAAATGAAAAATAATTTTTCTCCTCAATAGATTTATTCACCATTTTTTTTTTACTTTTCCCCCAAAGGTATTATAATAGGCCGCAAAAATTGAGTCCAGAGCATAAGGGATCGAGTCAGAGAAATTATGGAAAAGGTCCATATTCGCCTGGTTTCGATTTTGAGGACGAAACACACGTGAAGTACATGGAGCACAATAAAAATCGAAGTCTCTATGAACGTGACATGGATGACACTGATAGCTGTCATAAAAATGAATTTCGAAGACCCAGGGACACTTTGTTGAATATGGTCGGCGATTTTGCAGCTCGTTGCACTGTTCGACTCGTGGATCTTAATAAAAAATCCCAGGACGCAAAGAACATTGAGATTCTCGACTCTAAATGTCACGTTGTGAGTTTCTTTGAAATTTTTCTAATTCTTTAATTTGGAAAGATCTAAATAAATTATTTTTGGGGGATGAATTATTCTAGCGCCTAGCTGACATTGCGCACAGTCTTTTGAAAATTTCGCCCTACGATCCAGAGACAATGGCCTGTAAAGGTTTGAAGAGATACATGAATGATCTTCTACCATCGACAGAGTGGTCGAGCGATGATTTAAGACCGGCTCTAACTTTAATTCTACGACGTTTGGATAAGACTTTTAGCAAAATTTACAAGAAAGCGTCAATTAGGAGGAATACTGATTGGGATGCTGCGAGTGATTTATTGAAAGGAGTTTATGAGACTTTATTGAAATGTCCCTATATCGCTCACTTTCAGTATTTAAAAACTCTTCTATCCACTTGTCAGGTAAGTTACACAATTTTTTCTTCTTGGTGAAAATATATTTTTTGATTTTATTTGTTGTCAGATCAATCTAAATAAATTGAATTTTTCAACAATGAATTTCAGGCGATCATAATTGGCGATATAACCGGAATTGAAATGACTTCCTCAGCATCCACTGCCTTAATGTCGAAAATACCTCCACAACATTTTTGCTCGACTGTGTTGAGATTAATTTCCCTTCATGTGATTTCTCTGGGCGAGGGCTATTCTCTGGAGAATGCCTGCGGAAGTCATGGGATGTTTGCGAACTACACGAGGACGGAAAATATGTTATTGAATTTTTTGATACCACTATTTTTACGAGTTGGCACTGGAAGACAAGGTATTTTTTTCAAATTGTGGAAAATAATTTTAAGGTATTTTTATTTATTTTATATTAATATTTTCAACGGGGATTAAGTATTTGGGTTTTAATTGAACAGAAAAATTTGTTTTACAAATTTTGAAGCTTGTCGAAATTATTCATAAACGACTTGGTTTACTTTTAGTTTAGAAACAAAATGACAAGATTTTTTTACAGATGTACCACAATTGAGAACTGTGGACATTGCTTTTGCCCTGACGGCGGTTTTGAACACTCTTTGGCCCGCTGGAGCAAGAACATTGCAAATTCATTATCAAAGTACAAAAGGAGCGCCGGATATGAGAGCCGGAAGTTTGACTTTCGCCGCTCGCGATGCTAAGCTTCCTACGAAAATATCTATCACTTTGTACCAAATTGGATTTTTGGGTAAAACATTATTTTGCTTTTAATTTATTTTCATTTTCGTAACTCAATTTTCAAAGCTTGATGAAAATTTTCTAATCGAGTGAAATAAAATTTTCTTACACTTTTTCAGCTTTGAAAATAATAACAATTTGCTTCGAGAAGGAATTAACGACAGAGTGGCCAAAAATTGCACGAACAATGAGGCTATTAAATAAAAGAAATGAAGCGTCATTGTATTTATGGGACTTTTTGGAATTTGTCGTGACACATCGCACACCACTCTACATACAAATGATGCCGTTTATCGTGCAAAAAATTGGCCGAGCTCCAATATCCGAGCACGAGCGCAATATGCAGAGTATAATACGTGAGAAAATCAACGGCGATTGGACATGTGTACCAAAATCTCGTGGCACTTTACTCGCCGATCTTATTCACGATTTGAAAACATTGAAGGAACAAATTGAAAGTCGAAAAATTGGTGAGATTAAATTCCAAACTATGATATTTCTCATTATCATTATATATTTTTATATTTGTAAAATAGAGAGAATTTTCATTCAAATATATTGATGGAACGATTGAAGAATATTGTCCTATGATCATGTAGACAAATATTGTTAGCGATTTAACTTAAATGTTGTCGAATTTTTTAATAAATTGAAATTTTTTATGAAGATGAAATGCAACCGGAACCAAAGAGAAGTGTAGCGGAAATGCATATTACGAATGAGGGTGGACCGAGAACTCAGAGGCCTTCGTTGCTGATTGATCTTCTAACTGGTGATCTTGGCTCGAGAACGCATTCAAATCGTACTCCGGCTGAAACGCCGGTTTCTCAGTCTACAGGACAGCACACAGCTGGACATTCGTCTCATCATTCCACTAATTCAAGTAGTACGACGAAAACTACTCTGGCTGGTCAGTCAACAATAAATGGAGCAACTAAACGAGGTGACGAAAATAAACAGTAAAAATAAACAGTAAAAAATGAAATTATTTAATTATGATAAATTACTACTAGCAAATGTTACGCCCTCTTATCTACGAAAAGCGGCATTTAATTTATTTTTATACCAATTTCAAAAATTTATTATTTTTAAATATCTACTTAAATTTTTCAATAATTTAATATTCGATATTATTAAAAAATTCTCCAATTCACTAATTAGTTATTATTATTTTCAATAATATTAAAAAACAATTCAACTATTTTTTATAATTAAAATAATTTTTGTAGGAATTGCATTATTTATAAAGATTTTCATAACAATTTGTGGAAAAATTTAATTATTTTCAGTACAATTAGAATAACATTTATTTCGAAACAACTAAATTTGTACTTTTAATAATTCAATTTTTATTATTCTATTGTTTTTATAAATAATAAAATACTTCACTTCAATTCAATTATTTTGAATGTGATTTTAATAAATTTTCTCAATAAAATTCAATTCTGTACAAAAAATTTAATAAAATTTCTGTATAGAATTCAATTTAGTTCAATTTAAATTAAATTCGTTGAAAGAATTTAGTCAAAAATAATTAAATTATTTTGAAGAATGTTATTAAAAGTTTTGAAAATAATTCAATTTTTCCTATAAAATTTTGTGAAAATAATTCAATTTTTCCTATAAAAATTTGTGAAAATAATTCAATTTTTCCTATAAAAATTTGTGAAAATAATTGAGTTTCAGCGAAGTATTTAATTGAAATTTTTTAAAACAATTGAATTTTTATAAAGAATTTTATCCAAATTTTAAGGAATAATTAAATTCCTGCAAAATAAATTTAATAATTAAAAAAGAATTGAATTTTTAAAATAATTTTCTTTAAATTTTTGGAAATAATTGAATTTTTTCGAGGAATTTTATTATTTTTGAAAATAATTGAATTTTTTTGAGGAATTTTATTATTTTTGAAAATAATTGAATTTCTGCAAAAAATTTCAACAAAATTTTTGAAAGTAATTGAATTTTGATAAAGAATATTATCCAAATTTTTAAAAATAATTGCATTTCTGCGAAGAACTTTAATAATTATAAAAATCATTGATTTTTTTAAAAGAATTTTCTGAAAATTATTGGAAATAATTAAAGTTTTGTCGAAGAATTAAGAAATTAAACATACTTTTAAAAAATTTGTATTCTTAAATATTTTTAATTTTAAAATCAAATTATTGAAAATCATTGAATTCTTGCAAGAAGTTTTGTCAAAAAATTTTTGAATAATTAAATTTCTTCGAAGAATGTTATTAAAATTTTTGAAATTAATGAGTAAGAATTATTAATTGGTAAATCAGTTAAGAATTGAATTTTTTAAAAGTTTTATTCTAAAATTATTCAAAAATTCATGTTTGAAAATAAACTATTTTTTAATTTGCATAATAATAATAATATTAATAATAATAAATGAAATACCATGTTTCGCGTGCGTAACATTTGCTAGTAATTAAATAATTTTTTTTCGTTATTATTGTTTCCAGTCAAAAGAACTGGAAAAGTAAATAAGTTCTAGAAATAAAAGAAATAAATCAATTCTCTTAAAAAAATAATAATAAAAATTCCCAAATTCGAAGACAATTTACAAAGAAAATTTTTTTCAGAATCGATTTCAAGTGTCAGCGTTGGATCAACGATACTTCGGGATGGAAATGATACTGGTCCATCTGGCGAAGGACAATCTGAACCAATCTCAGGAACAGGTATTCTAATTTCTATGAATATTTAAAAATTCCTGGTTTGCAGTTACAGTTCGATTTTTTTAAAAGATTTTATTTTCATTTCTAATTCAATATAAATACAAGAATGGTTTTGTATTTTATGAAGAAAAAATTATTTCAGAAGATAGATTTTTTGGTTCTTGGAAAGAAGAGTTTATGAAATTCTTTTTTTTAAAAGATTTTACGTTCATTCAAAAAAATGTTTAATTTTAACAATTATGGATATTATAATTTTAAAAAGTTTAATTTTCCAAAAAATAATAATTTTAATGCGCCAGTGTTTTTGCTATTTGCTATATATATATTTTTTAATAATTGAGAGATTGTTTCAAAGCAGCGCTGTTGATTGTATACAGTGTCGCATTTTGAATTTCGCTTTTCAACCACAGTTGGATCAAGCCATTGTCTATCGGACGCTGCAAAAAAAAATGATTTTCTTTTCTTTTTCAATTATTAAATTACAAAACTTTGATTTTTATTTGGAAAAAAAATGTCTATAGTTTAGAAAGTTAATTCATTCTTGACAAAATTGATCAATGAGTGACTTCTATTGCCAGCTAGGGGACAAAGGTAAGATTAATTCTCAACGAAATTTTAATATTATTTTTATTAATTATTGTAAAACAGGGTTCGGAATAATTATTTTTTCATAATACTATAAGGGTAAAATAAATTTAATTAAAAAATAAATCTAAAAACAAATTTATTTCTACTCTCAAAATATTGTGTGTTAGCTTCTAGAAAAAGCACTCTAGAAAAAACCTTTACACCTTAAATGCTTGTAGCTAGCTTAGAAGTAGCGAAAAAAAAATTTAAAAAAAACGAAATAATCTTTTCTGTAATGTTGGTAAATTAAAATTTAAATTGGTGGAAAAATATTTAAATTCTTTTCTGATATTTATAAACTAAATAGAAAAATAGTTTGATTGAAAAATTTTAACTTATTTTCTAATCGATAAAATTATCAGTGGAAAAAAAATTCAAACTTTTGTTCTATATTTTAAAGAAAATTTTTTTTATTTTATTTTTTAAGAAAAAAGTTTTGTTCGAAAAATTCCGAACCCTGCTTAATATTTATGTTGTGTACCCCATGCTTTTTAAAATCTTTTTTAATTTCTTCTTAAACGTATATATAAGACCTATTATTATTATTATTATTATTATTATTATTATTATTATTATTATTATCTGTGATCTGTTTATATACACTTCCTAAAGTGACCCTTTTTTTGAAACCCTGTATACTTTTTTTTCAAAATTTTGTAACGTCACTGTCGTACCCCAGCCCCCCTCCATCGCTGTAACATCCGTTACATTATAATTACTCTAAATTAATAGCAGTATATTTAGACAATGGTAAATTCCAACAGTTGGTACCCTAATCTCTTAGTGCTCTTCATTTGCGTAGTTGCTTCGACTTTTCTTTGCTTTTCTAAATTGTTCACAATTTCAAATGAAAAAAAAACAACAAAAAATCATCTGTGTTGTCTATTTTTTTAAAAGAAAACAATATCATCATCATTATATCTCATCTGCAGTTCTATTTCTCAATATTTGTAATGCTACTACACTCAAGCTTATGTTGCATAAAAAAGCTTTAAGATTTACTTCAGAGAGAAATTTATTTTTCTCTCTCAATATGTTATCAACAAAAAAGAATATTTAAAGAATAAAGAGGATTTTCGAAAAGATATTTACTATATAATCGAAGCAACCGCGTATAGAAGGTAATTTAATTAGGATGGACAAACATTCACAAATCTACTGTAATTAAGGTAAAAAGCTTGATCGATGCTTTTTTTTATTATTATTTGAATTTTATTACGAATTTAAATTTTGTTTTCTTTTACAGTCGGGACAATTTCTGTTTCCATTTTGTAAATATTTATCATTTCTTTTGTTTGAAAGCGAAATTTCTACAATTTTTGTACCTATTTTGTGAATTGATGATTTCTTTCTTTGCAAACATTTTTTTTTATTTTGTAAAAAGAATAATTTAATAATTTCTCGTTTTGTTTCAAATTTATTTTCAACAATTTTTATCATTTCGTTTTGAATATTCTTTATAGTTTCAAATTTATTTTAAACAATATTTTTCGTTTCTAAAAAGTAAGCTTCAAGAAATTTTTTGTTTATGTTATTATTTAACCAAGAGAACTGGAATTAAAATTAACAAGATTTTCTTTTTCCTTAATAATCATTTTGGAAAAATCATACAATGGAGAAAAAAAATGATTGCTACGCAATGTGTTTTGTCTTATTCTTCGCTGATTGCCTTTTTTCCTGTCATATTAGATGTTGAATGTGGCATGTTTCAGATAGAACAACTTCTAAGGCGCCAAAACTGCGCTTTGTCTCTTCCGTAGAGTATAGACATTCATCAGGTAATTTCAAATCATCCCCCTTAAAATAATCCTGCATCCCAGATATTTTTAACTCTCTTTTCTTTCGCAAAAGGAGAAAGAAGTAATATTAAAATTACGCCCTTCCGTTTTTTCTATAATTCCTGGAAAAAAAATTTTCTTCCAAATAAAATTAAAAAAATCTAACAGGAAATTTCTGGATTCTTAAAAGAAGAAAAATACACTCGCCTAAAATCATTTTAGCGATCATGTTCATAAATTATTGTCGCACCAAAATACACAAACGAACTGAAACTTTGCATGATTCTTTTATAGATCATCCATTTTCGTTCGTTGTTATTTATAATATTATTAATTTCCCAACGACAACGATTTCTTCACTTTTGCTTAAAAATTGACAGAGAATTTGAATTTAAAATTGTAGTTATTAATTTACCAAAGGATGAAAGTATAATAATTTTTTGTACTGAGAATTTTGATCTGAAGAAATTTAGACTATAAAAGAATTTCAATCATAAATGAAAATAAAATTAAAAAATTAGAGAAAAAATAAGGCAATAAAAAATAAGGAGTTTATAAATTTATTCTACGGAGAGAATTTTGAGAAGATTCATTTTACCAAAGGGAAGAAATGGTCCTTCCTGACTTTTCTGAATGGGATTTACTAATCTTTGCATGATGAAAGAAATGTCCTAGAATAGAAGCAAAAAAATGCTTTTTCCTCCCTCGAAAAAAAAAATTATGAAATATAATTTAATTCACAGGCGAGACTGTGACGAGTCAATTGAGTCCGAACAGTCCTCCACGATTGCAACGGAGGACCTTTCGTCTAAAGAAGAGTCGAAGAGCTCATATTGAGGTAAAACAATCAACCACTTTTTCTTATTTCTTCTTTTCTTGCTAAAAAAAACAAAAATCACAAAATTTTCTCTTCAGGTCTCTAGAGAACACAGTTTCCCTCCTCATTCTCATCACAGTCTGGACACAAACTTTCATCTACCGCATGACTTTCAAGTAAGCTTTCCTCTCTAAAAGAAAAAGAAAATTCATATCATAAATATAATCTCTATCAAAAAATAAAGATTAAAACTGAAACACTAAATCTTAATTGATTAGAATACATAAAAAAAGAGAAATTGATAAACAAATAAAAACAATAAAGAAAATAATAATAATAATAATAAATTATAATAAATTAAAATAAAAAATTTTTCAGTTGAGATAAATGTGTTTTAGATTTTACAAACGAAAATTGAACAAGAATCATCACCACCCTCAACACCAACAACATCCGTCACACCATCAGCCGAACAAACAGTCATCATTCCATCAGAAACGTCTTCAATTCGTTCCAGACGAAGCTTCTCGATGAGGCAGACGGAGGGGGAGAAGAGCAATTTGTCTGATCAGCATAGTGGCAGTCAACAGCATACTCTTCAGTCTTCTTCTTCGTCTCAATATCATCATCATCTTCGTCCACAGTCCGATGTCTCCTTTGATGAGGACACATCGAGCACATCCGGTTATCGAGAATCGTACAATATTTCACTTATGCAAGGACCACCACTGGCATCACCCACCAGCAGCACGGCAACTAATTACATGCAAGGAAGCTCTCCCGATTGTTCCATTAATGGTATTAGCAGTGAAAAAACGACTAATTTACAACTGCAGGACGAAGATACTTTAATATAATTAGCCACTTTTTTCAAATTCTTTTTTTTTCTTTATTTATGATAAAGATAATTAATTAGACGGTGTTTGGTTTAATTACTTCAGTAATTATGGAGTAAATTGCTAATTAACTAGTTTAAAGAACAGGATAATTATTAAGATAAATTTTTGACAATATTTACAAATACTTTTTGTTTTTGATGAAAAAAAAATAATAACAGGGTTGCCACGGTGCAGGGAACTCAGGAAATTCAGGAAAAAGTCGGAGAATTTTTTCAAAGAGTGCTAGAGATTTTGTTAGTTCAATATTTAAATTCTTATTTATTTTCCTAAATAAATAACAAGAATTAAAATTTTTTAAACTTCAGCTTCCAAACTTTCTGAAATTTAATTACACTTTTAAAAATAACAACTGTAACTCCTCCAAAATTGAATTATTGTTTACAACTTTTTATTAAAATTCTTTATTAAATTAATTATTTTTAATAACATTACAACAATTCTCTGGAAATTCAATGATTTGAATCGATTTTGAATTGATATTTCAATTTAATTTTCCAAAAGAATTCAATTATTTTTAGAAATTTGAAAATATTGAAATTATTTTTATAAAATAAAATTGTTCAGAGAAATTCAAATTATGTACTTTGATAATTTTTGATAAAATTATTTATGAGAATTTAATTATTTTCATATAATTCCTGAACTCTTCGCAAAAATTTAATTTAATTTAAATTACCACGAATTTAAACAAAAAAACCTCAAATTATTATTATTACTATTATTATTATTATTATTTCAAAGAATAATTGAACTTTACAGAAAATGAAATTGAATCGAATTTTAAATAATTTGAATCTTGATGAACTTATTTAATTTTAAAATAATTGAATTTTTAGACAGTTTTGAATTTTCAATTTTTATAAATAATTTAATAGTTTCGGAAGGTTTTCAATTTATATATTTCGAAAATCTTAATTCTTGTGAAAAAATAATTGGTAAATATTAAAAAAAATATATTGATGTTTCGAATGATTTTACAATTATCGAAGGCATTGACAAATAAAAGTCTTAGAAACTTTTTTTTGTATATCTAATATTTCTTAGAGTAAGTAAAAAAATGTTTTTTGGGTCAGAAGAAACTTTTAATGCGAATTTCGAAAATTCTGTCTGAAAATTATTAAATTTTCCTTGCAACCCTGTTAATTAATTTAAATTTATCATTTTCATTATATCATTATAGTTTTAACATTTTATAGTAATTTCTGATTATTTATTTTTTCACTTGATAATAAATCAAGTTTGATTATTATTTGATTATCTTTTGATTGATTTATTATAGACTGATTATTTTTTTACTTGTTTATTTTATAGGAACATTGATAAATACTTTACAGAAGTAATTCACCTAATTTTAGAAAAGAAATAGAAAAAAATACGTACTGTGATGACTGTAATTCAAAATGGCCTACTCAAGTGACATGTGAAGAATTTTTCAACCAAATATCGGATGTGAGTAAAAAAAACAATTACTTTTCAATTTTCTTCATTATAAAAATTTATTAATTTTTCCATCAAATAATAGAAAATTAACAGAATTTATAAACAAGAGAAATAGTTTTAAAAATTGAAAAATTTCATTGAAAATGAAATTAAAAATTGCATTTAAATTTAAAATTAAATTTTAAACATACAAACATAAAATGAAAAATCAAACACACAAAAAATTAAATTTGTTTTTAAATATAAAGTTAAGAACGAAACAGAGTTTATCCAAAGTTATGTTTTAAAATGATTATAAATTTAGAATTATAGTACTAATTTATAAAAAAAAATGATGAGAAAACATTTTCGTCCAATAATGTACATTTTTAATGTACTCCCCGTGTAATAAAACTAATGAATTGTTATTTAATTGATAAATGTTAATAATTTTCTAAATTCTAAAAATTTCTAATAAATTTTCAATCAAATAACAATTGATTATTTAGTATACTAAGTAAGTGATAAGAACAAAAAATCTATGAGAAACATTAACCCTGTAGTATAGAAACCCCCCCTCCATTCCCCTTTAACTTCCTAAAATGATTATTTGGAAATTTTTACAGAAGAAAAATATTAGCAACGAAAATTTGTAGCTATTTTGTGATGTTAGAATTAATAGAAAGTAAATCTATAATATACATATTAATTGTAAAAGTATGTACATTTTTACAAAATTATGTAAATGTTGGTAAATTATTAAATAACTGGAGACTGTTAATTGTTATAATAAAAGAAATTATCTCATATTTTTAAAGAAATCATTTTTTTTTTCGTAAATATAGAGATTTTTGTTTATATTTTTTTTTATTAAATACTAATGAGAAAGAATTTCGTGAGGGAGATCAATACTTAAATCAGCCATTACGTATCCTACGGCAGCAAAAAGAGCTGTATTTTGATCGAGATCGGCTGTATTTTTATAGACATCGACTGTGTCAGCTTGTGTATGATGGTACCAAAAGTATTTTTCGTTTTTATTCAGTAATGCTGCACCTGGTACTCCCATTTGCAATAATTCTCCAATATCCGGGCCCTCAGTTCCTTTTTGAACTTTTAACTTTCCTATGGGTTTCAGTAAACTGGAGGAAAAAAAATAGAGAACGTGAAATAATTAATTATTTTGTAAATTAATGAATTAATACAATTTAAAAAAAAATTTTACTAACCTTAAGATTTTTTGAACAATACATTGAACATCATTATTTCCACTCACAATCAATCCGAGAGGTTTAAATGTACCACTATCAGATTCCATGACAAATTGGAAATTATTTCTCTCAGCTTCATGATTTTTAATATATTGTGAGGCTCCAATTATGCCCATTTCTTCAGCTGTCCACAATATGGCTCTGTAGAGAAAGAATAATATAAAATAAAAATAAAACTTTTTTGACTTTTCCTTCTTTTTCCTTTTTTAAAAAATTTATAAAAAAAAAAAATATTTGCCTTATTGTTCGTTTCGGGCGCAAATTCAATTTTTTCAAAAGCACCAGAGAACTCCAGGAAATAAAAGCACCACCTCCATCATCCATTGCTCCTTGTCCGACATCCCAACTGTCGATATGACCGGAAAGTATGACGACTTTTTCGGCTGCCCCATTCCCCTGTAATTCAGTAATAACGTTTCGCGATTCCGTTTCCGGCAGCATTTTCGCTTGCATTTCTAATTTTATCTTCAGAGGTTCGCCTGTAAAAGTTAATTATTACAATAGTTGAAAAAAATTAATGTTAATCAAATACAATTGATTGTAATTTTTATTAATTTTTTCTTAATTTTAGAATTAACTAAATAATTTAATTCTTTCGAAGGATTGCTTTGAAAAAACTGAATCTTTATATACAATTGTATCAAAATTGTTCAAAATAATAGAAGTTTCGTGAAGAATCTTGTAAAGATATTTAAAAAAAATTAAATTCTTTCGATTAAAATTGGATTGAAAATAATAATTCAATTAAAATTAGAATTACAATAATTGAACTTGTATAAAGAATTTTATCGAAATTTTACCAGATTTCTACAAAGAATTTTTTTAATATCATTAAAAAAAATTAATTCCTTTCTTCATAAATATTATTTATTTATAAATTGAATTTTTTCGAAGTTTTTATTCCAATTTTTAGAATATAATTTAATTCCGAAGTAGAGTTTTATTAACAATTTTTAAATGAATCAAATTAATCACTTGAAGAATTTAATTAGAAATAACGGAATTTTTTATAAAGTCTCTTATTAAAATGTTTTAGAATAATATAATTTTAGTGAAGAATGTTATTGAAATTTTTTAATTAAATCAATTCTTTCTAACAATGTTATTAAAATTGATTGACAATGTTAAAAACAGTAAATTAAAATAGATTTTAAAAACAGCAAATTAAATTAATAAATTAAAATTGATTGAAAAAGTGAATATCAATATACATATTTTTTTTTGGGGGGGGGTCAATTTCAAAAATATAATAATATTATAAGTTTTATTTAAAAAATCTAAAAATAAAGAATATTCTCTAGGTGAATTTAGTAAAAATCATTTGGATGAATTTCGAAAATAGAAAAATATGAATGTTCAGTTCTGTATGTGATTTTTCAAAATTCAAAAATATAATTCTTTTGGTTTGAAGAATCAAAGAATAAAGAATTACTCTAATTAATTTAATTAAAGAATCACTTTATTTATATTGATTGGGAAAAAGAAAAGCAAATTCGTACCCCTTTTTTGAAGTCGATACAAAAGTTTTGCATCCTCGACAGTAATGCAAGCTGCTGGAATTTTCGTTACATTTTCCGCATACGACATCATTCCGGTATGAGGTGTGTACATTGAAAATGGTGTCACTGAGCGTATTAGAGCAGCAACAGCTCCATATTTTGCTGCTTCACTAGCACCTCGCGATCTATATTTCACCGTTTTTCCATACGACTCAAATTGTTGATTGTAGACAACAATTTTGCCCGGAATCTTCAATAAAAGACAGAAAATATGTAAATTCAATTTTTTTGATGCATTATAATTCTTATTATTTTATATTTATTATTCTTTTAATTAGAATAATTTTTCCTTTCATTATATAAATGAATCCAAAAATTTTTATAATTTCTTTTTTAATTAAAAAAAAAATGAAAACAATTTAATTTAATTAAAAAAAAAAGGTAAAATAATTTATTTTTAGTTGAAAAAAATTAGAAAATGAAAAATTATAAAAAAATTAAAATAAATATAAAGTGATGAGAAAAGATTTCACTATTTTATTTAATATTAAAGTAAATTAATCAGAATTACCTCATTTTTTCTTTGCTTCAATTCGGCAAAACTTCGAACAACTATCACCGATGCTGTAATTCCACCATTTGGTGTTCCAATACTATATCCGAGTCCCAAGAGTGCGATATCCTTTAGACGAGGTAGAAGAAGAGTTGCCGATTCTGAACCCCTTTAAAAAGAAAAAAAAAACAATTGTAACAAAACAATTAATAAATTTAATAAATTTTCTTAAATTTCCGTAGTATTAAATTATATGTGAATAAATTAATAGAAAAAATTGAACCAGACCAAATTAAAAGAATTGAATTCAAATACTCTATTCAATGAATTGTCCACAAATTAATTCGTAGAATATTAAATTGATATAGAATTAAATTTGAAATTCTTGTTAATTATGAAATGAGAATTAAATATTTACCTGACCCATTGCGGTACCATAACTGGTTCACCGTGAACATTTTCCAAACTAAAATTCCTCGATTTCTCCAGCATGTAGTTTATAGAACTTTCCAAATTCTGCGTGCCCGTGAATCGAGAACCAAATTTGTCGACAAAAAACTCAAGTTCCTTCCACGTGAAACCTTTGAATGTACCATTGACCGCTGTATTTACAATTTCATTGACAGTTTCTTCGTATGATTCAATTTCCTTCACTAAACTGTCCGGCAATGAACAAACTTCAACTGAATTTTTATTCTCCGACTTATTATTGCCATGTAATGATTTCCCTTCAATCAGTAATAAACTTATTAAAAGTAGAAGGAAATTTTTATAAATTCCCATCATGTTTTTTTGTCACTCAAAATAAGGAATATCTGAAAGAAAATAAAAATGTAGAAACAGACTAAAAATACAGAAAAAAATAAAAATATACCAAGAAACTAAAAACATAGAAAGAAACTAAAAATATATTTTACAGATTTTCAATAATAATAGAATAATATTTGATAATAACATATATTATCTTATCCTTCCCAGAGAAGAATTTATTATTCAGAACGTAAACAATGTTTGAATATAAATATATCTAATCTGAAGAGGAGTTCAACTCAAGAATGTATAATAACGTACGATTATTAAATTACAATTGAAATTCAATTTTTTTTTACAAAAGAGGAAAAAATAAAATAAAAAAAGTTTTTCTTTAAAAATAAATTTTTAATTAATTTATTTTTATGAAACTTTATTACATTCTTATTTTTTTCAAATAAGAAAGAAGAAAATAGAAACAAATGCTCTAGGTGAATAATTTTTTGGAAAACAATAATGATAATTTGAATAATTATGTACCTTTAAATTGACTGTAAATAATGTCAATTTTAACGAAAAAGTGCTGATAAAATAAAAGTGAATTTTTCAAGAGAGACAATTTTAAGTCACATTATTTTGTGTAATACTTTTCTAGGACTGAGACTTTAATCTACTTTAGTGAATCCCCACTTAAGTTACAAAGGGTCAGATAACAATTATCTTATGGAGCTACGTATATTTCTAACAGATTCCGTCAATTGTTTCAAAATTTTTTTAAATTGATCAATTGTCGGTTAATACTAAATTTTCAAATTCAATTTTTTACTTCTTAAAATCAACTAAACTTGCAAAAAAATAAAAATTCCAAAAAGATAAATAAAATAGGTGAAAAATTTGTTTTAAAATTTAATTTTAAAAAATAAATAAAAACACAATTTTTTTAAACATGAAAAAAACTTATTCGATTTTCAAAAAAAAAATTCTTCTATCAGCTAAAAAATAATTTAGAATTCTTAAAAATTTCAAAGTTTGTTTACAAATGTCAATCAGAAAATATATTGAATGTAAAAATGACCTTCTAAACATGTATTTTACTATTATGAATACAAATTTATAAAAACTAGATAACAAAACTAATTATGTATTAATAATTATTTAAAAGATAGTACATACATTTAATTATGTAAAATATTGTCTTTATATTTTTGAAGAAAGAGTGGGGCAAATTGTACTAGTGCGTGCAAGGAAAAACTTGAAATAATATATTATTTACAAAAAATTTTTTTTTTAGTCTAGAATTGTGTCACTGCGGAAGCAAAGATACTATGAAAAAAAATTACGCCAATTATTTTCTTACAAAGAAAGATAAATAAATTAAAAAGAATTTATGATACCAATTTAAAATAAAGTGATCATTAAATATATTTTAACATACAAAGTCAACATTTTCTAAATTTCATTGTCTATATAAATTATTATTGATAAAATTAAAAATACAAGCACAATATTCTAATAAGAACAAAAACAGAAAAATTATAAATTAAAAACTAAATAAAGTGAATCTATAAAAAAATATTAAAGAATAAATGACGAATAAAATAATTATCCATATATGAAGATACCTTTGCTATAAGTTCAAATTTTATACTAAATTAAAAATATAAAACAAGTAGAAAGAAATGGTTTCAAAAATATTTTACAGAAGTTTCCAGGCATGGTCTCAGATTTATGTGGCACTGACAGGTAAAATTTTCAAATAAAGCAAAAACATTCGATTGATACATAATAGAGAAAAAAGAAGATAAATTATATATAATTAACAATTTGTTTTGAATTAGTATTTATTCTTTTTGAATAATTTATTTCCTTTGTAGAATTCTTTTAAAATTTTAGAAAAGAATTAAATTATTCATAAAGTCTGTTAATAAAATTCTTTAAAATAAACTAGTTTTCGTAAAGAGTGGCAACAAAATTTGTTAAAATAGTTCAATTTTTTGAGGAATTTAATTTTGTAAACATTTAAAAAGTTTCTTGAATTTTTTGAAAATAATTTAATATTGAATATAATACGTAGAATTTTATAAAAATATTAAAAAATAATTGAATTCATTCGATTAAAGTTGTTATATTGAAAAGAGTTGAATTACTGCCAAGAATTTTATTAATTATTATGAAAATAATTAAATATTTTCAAAGTGTTGATTTGACTTCATTCAGAAAATAATTTAATTGTTCCAAAAAAATTTATGAAATGAATTAAATTTTTTGTAAGAATTTAATTAAAATTGTAGCTGTTAATTGAATACTTAGTCATAACAATGTTGTTTAATAATTTAATTCTTGCAAAAAATGTTAATAACATTTTTTTTTTAATTATTGAATTCTTTAAAGCAATTTTATTACAATTTTATTAAAAGTATATTGAAAATAATTCAATTTTTGAGAACAATTCTATTAATTATAAATATAATAAAATTGAATTATTTACAAGAATTTTGATTACAATTTTTAAAAATATTTGAAATTAATTGATTAAATTTTTTTTTCAAAATAATTAAATTCTTTTGATTAATTTCAAGTTGGAAGTAGCCTTTTAATTTTTAGTTTATTTTAAGCATCGGCGCAAAAAATAAAATTAATTCTATTTAATATTAAATTTCATTACCTGAATTTTTTGTTTAGCAACAATTTCAATGATGATACTTGGCACAAATATTGGATGGTCATCGCCGATGATTCCAAAATTATTAAAATCATCATCAGATTCACCTCTACAATTATCGAGTGCAAATGCCGCTTGGATCACATCATTTCTCATGCTCGGCTCATTTCCAGGATGCATTATTGCCTCACTTATTGTCGATCGTATTGGTCGTAAGACAAGTTTACTTCTTGCAAATATTCCTCTATTGATTGGATGGATTTTAATTTTAATTTCTTATGAGCCACATACACTCTTCATAGCGCGTTTCATCAGTGGAATTGGAATGGGATGTGTCTATACATTATGTCCAATATATATCGGTGAAATTGCCGACAAAAATATTCGTGGCACACTAGGTTCATTTTTAAAGATAATGATGAATTTCGGTGAACTTTATAGTCACGCAATTGGACCCTATGTCTCCTATACAATAATGGGCTATTGTTGTGCAATTATTCCGATAATATTTTTCATCACTTTCATTTGGATGCCGGAATCACCGTATTATCTTCTTGTGAAGAATAGAAAAAATGATGCGCTCAATAGTCTTCGATTTTTGAGACACTATAGAGATGATGATAGATTATTATTTGAAGAACTGGAACAAATAAATGAGACTGTCATTAAGGATTTGTCGAATAAAAGACAATTTTGGTATCTTTTTCATACCTCTGGCAATAAGAGGGCTGTTATCATTTGTTTCGGTCTGCAGTTGATTCTTCAGTTCAGTGGATTAGCCGCTATTGAATCTTATACTCAGGTTTGTTTTTCTTCTTTCTAAAAAAAAGAATTTATTTTTATTTTATCTCTAAAAATAATTATTAAGTGTTTTTTATCTATGAAAAAATAATTATTTGCAAAATTAGGTTTACATTATAATTATAATATTTATTTCGATCCTCAGAAGAATTAGTCCCCTATTTTTACAGTTTTAATTTTTTAAATATTATTCACAGGCCTCGGATCGACTTTAAGACGTAAAACTATAAAAAAAACAATTAAATGAATTATTTTCTACAAATTTTTAACTCAAATTATTCAAAACTTTAATAATTTTTTAAATTTAATTCCACATCAACTTCAATTCAAATTAATTTGGAAAAGTTAATTAATTTCAAAACATTTTTTTACATTTTTCTTCAAAAACACGATTATTTTTAAAAAATTGTAATAAAATTCTCCAAAATATAGAATTTATTTCAAATAAAATTCTGACAAAATTTACAATTTTTTGACAAGTTTTGAATTAATTACTTTCGGAGATTCAATAATCTTCAAAAAAGTTTTTAATAAAATTCTTCAAAAACCTCATTTTTTTCAGAATTCTTAAGTTTAATAATTTAATACACTTATTAAATACCTTAAAACTTATAGTAATGTATTTTTTACACGAATTAAAATATAAAAAATTTTCAATTCCAAACATTTTTGAAATTTCATTGCTTCTAAAAAAAATATAACTGTAATTTTTCCAAAAAATTTATTTATTTTCTAGAATTTTTCAATTGAATATATATTGTAATAATTCAAAAAAAAATCAAATATAATTTATAAACCATAATAAAAATTACTGATAATTATCAAATTTTAAACGAATTTCTACTAACATTTTTCAAAAAACAAAATTGTGTGAGATTTTTAATTCAAATTAATAAAAAATTATAATTATCTTAAAAAATCTGAACTTAAAATCTTTACATATTCAATTTTTTCTAAATATTTCTATCATTTTTTTAATAAACTTTTCTAATTTTTAATTACTTTCTACAATTTCTAACTCATCTTTTTTTTATTTAATTATTTCTTATTATTTTCATTTCTTTTTTTGAGAATTGAATTATTCAAAAGAATTAAAACAAAGTTTGAATTAAAATTAAAAAAAAAACAATTGATTTGATTGTTTATTAAAATTATTCAAAATTCAAATCTTCAAAAATTTCAATTTAAAACCTTTTGAAATTTAATTATTTCTCAAAATTTCTTTAATTTTTCTCTAATTCAATTTTTTTTATAATTTCCATTTCTTTCTTCCATAATTAAATTATTTAAGGAAGTGGAAGAAATTTTCCGGAAAATATAATTTAAAATTCAATTGTTTTCAATTAAATTTCATATAATTTCAATTATTCAAAAATTATTCAATTAATAATACTTTAAAAATTAAATTAATTTTAATTGTAATTTTTTCAGAAAATTAAATTGTTCAGACTTTTGAAGTTTTATTGTTTCTAGAATTTTTTACTATCACTCTTCAATAATTTAATTATTTTCCAACATTTCTAATTCAAATTTTTCTCTAAATCAATTATTTTAAAAAATTCTCCTTTTTTCAAGATTTTAATTAATTAATTACAAAAATTAATTTTTGTTACTAAAATTTAAACTGTAATTTTTTATTTTTTTAAGTTTTGAAAATATAAACTAAATAGCAGCAATAAAATAAATAAAAAAAACTCGCACTATTTGAAAAGTTTCGGAAAAAAGTCATATTATCCGAGACCTGTACACATTTTTAATTAAAGAACAAAATTTTCAAATAATAAATTGAAAATACCTTTTTTCTAAAAAAAAACGAAAAATGTTGACAGAATGTAATGGACGGTGCAGAAACACAATTATCAGCGTCAATCGAGGTGATAATTCTCAATATTTTCCAAACAATTGCCGGAATATTTTCAGCGATTCTCGTCGATAAAATTGGACGTCGACCACTATTGATAAATACAACATTTCTCGCTGGTTGTTCATTGTTGATTAGCGGCATTTTCTTCTATCTGAAAAATCAATTAAAATTAGATATGAAACCATATGGTTATATTTTAGTGATTTCTATAATATTCTACGAACTTATAATTTCACTTGGTTTAAATCCACTCACTTATATGATGTTAGGAGAATTATTTTCCACCGATATTAAAGGTTTTGCTGTTTGCTCGACAAATATTTGGGGCGGTCTTTTAGCATTTTGTGTGACAAAATTATTTCAAGTCATTTCCGATTTATTGGGAGTGGAAATTTCATTTGTATGGTTCTCTATGTCCTGCTTTATTGGTGTTGTATTTATTATTTACTACGTTCCCGAAACAAAAGGCAAAACATTCGCTGAAATTCAAAGTGAATTAAATTCAATGGATAGTGGGGAAAAAATTTATCAATAGCGAAAGATGAATTTTAATTAAAATTGAAATTAAGTAATTACTTAAAATTGAAATTCAATTTAATGTGAAAATTTCAAGACTGTTTAGCAAAATAATTTGTATTGGAAATCGAATTTCTAATATTTCTTCATTATAATCTTTTTTAAATGATAACTGAATTAGAATTTTAGACTTTTTTTTATTTTCGTACTTGTACATTTCTTTTTTAATAATCTCATTTGGATTACGTAAGTATATATAATATGTTTAAATACAGAATAGCGTTTTTAGATTTTTAGAAAAGATATGGATTTTTTTTTTACTAAAGGCGAAGAGTTTAGACAGATATGTACTTAAAGCTGAAAATTCACTTGATACAATGTTCGTTTTTTAAATCTCACTTTTACACATGTTTCGAAATAAAGGCGCTAAATAATTTCTGTCAATAAATAATAAAACGAAAATTTTTGTAGACCATTTTCCTTTCCTATTAATTATTGACAGAAATTGTTAGGTATTTGAAAGATTTTCCATTTATCGCTTTTTTGCTGTAAACGATGGCTTACAAAATTAAAAAAGAGCTCTACGAATTGAAAAGAAAGATGTTCGATAGCAATAATGAAAAAAGTTAATACTGCCCTTCTAAATTGAAATACATGTATATTTTTTACAACTCGGTGCCGACTATATTTTCTTATCTTAGAAATTAAATTGTACGTATCTATTAAATTGTTTCTTTTCTTTTAAATATTATTGTGACAAAATACTTAGAATCATAAATATGCACAATTTGAAACAATAGATTTTATGATTATTAAAACAATTAGATAAAAACGAGCTTCTATCTTCTATTGTTGAATTTACATTTTATAAAATTGTTCCTATGTAAGAGAAAGCAATATTAATAACATTTTGTTACAATATTATATTTGATTTCATGTAAAGAGCACTAAGTTGATTTTTTTGACATTTTCAATTCATAAATAATTATAAAAGTATGCGCAATAAATTAATTTTCTACAGTTTAGATGAATTTTTTTTCTATTCGATTCTTTTGGTAATAAAAGCAAATATATAATATTTATATGTTTCATGGAGATTTACAATTTACAGGAACGAAAATCACTTTTTTTCATTTTAAAATGCACAATTTGAGAGAGTATATTAATATAATTTAATAATTCTATAGAAACTTTTGACAGAATTACGAAACCAAAAGAAAATGTTTTGCCTAAACTAAATTTTTTTTTTCAGATCCTATAAAACTCAGATTACAGTTCAAATAATTCGTGAGAAATTTTCTGTTCATGATAAATTAAAATACACGAATAAAAAGTGTCTTAAATAAAATATTAAGGAAAATTATGTAAAATAAATTATTTTTGTTATTTCTGTAATTTCAGAATTTCCGATTTTGATCTACATTTAATCAATTTCAGATTTTCTTAGACCGTAGATGAATATCACATATGTAAAATTGGAATGATTGTATATTATGACGTTCGCTATCGTTCTGTTTGAGATCTGTAAATATGAAGCAAGTTCTATTCTTAAATACTAGTCAAATGATCTTGAACAGACAAAAAAAAGACAAAAAAAATTCCTTTTCCAACTTGAATTAAATGAAATTTTTTCTATTTTCTAAATAAAAAATAAATCTTTGGCTTAAAAAATAATGAGCTTCTGTCTAAAGTATAGATAAAAGATTAAATATTGTATGCAAAGTGTAACAGTAAAAATATCACTATTTTCAGTTAATATTAATTAAAAAGGAGAAATAAAATCGAGTAGTATGATATTGGAAGTATGATATTAGTAATTTAAATTTCATGCTCCTCTAAATTGTCAATGTATAAAAATTTAATTCTTTGTGATTTTATTAAAAAAAGAAGAAATAAAATTTAATCGAGAGTATGTTTGTTTCATGAGGATTTCTTTCTAAAGTCGATGGATTGTAAACAATCCTATTAAGTTTCAGTAATCAAGGGAAACAAAAAAAAAAGTTTCTGTCAATATAAATAATCATCTCGTGGAAAAACAGCTCTGGCAGCTTTTAATTCTGGATCGTATTGATTTCTATACCGTCTTGCCAAGAAAGCCGCAATCACCTGCGATAATAAATATTATTTAATCTAATAATAAACGAAGAGAGCGCTATGATAAATCAATAAGTGATTTTTTTTAAATTGAAACTGCATGGAATTTTGTTTCTATAATTTTCTATTGTTTATTTTACAATAGACAATATTATTTTATTATTTTCTAAAAATAGACAAATAATTTTGTCTATTTTGGAATAGACAATATTATTATATTATTTTCAAAGAAAGACAAAAACTTATGTCTATTTTAGAAGATAGACAATAGAAAATCTTAGCTATCTTATAAATTAAAATTGAAACGTTTTATTTTGATAAAAAAGAATTTAAATAAATGAATTGGTGAACAAATTATTTTAAAAATTAGTAATGGCCACAACCATGTGAGATAAAAAAAACCCACCATCTGTTAAGATGATCATGCGAGAAAACGGGAGTCATAGCGATGGTATTAGACTAGAGGAAAGCACTAGGGTTAGCTCGAGGGTCTTTTTGGTTCCTGTAGCGTACCGTCAACCAGACACCAACAAACTGTAATTGATATTTTACACAATTATCCTTGTACTTTTTACGACGTGTTAATCATAATTTATATTTGCAAAAAACGTATACTTAAAAAAAAAATTAACCAGTGCCATTTTTCTAGTTTGAAACAATTCCCCGCTTTTCTTTTTCGAAATAACTGTTTAAAATTAATTTTTTTTACCAAACTTCTATATTTATAATAATTGAATAATTATTTATTAAAAAATTAATTGAAATCTTGATAAGAATTTTACTAAATTTTTTTGAAAAATCAGTGAATTCTATATTATAAAGAATTTTACCAATTCAAAAAAATAACTGAAAGTTTTGCGAAGAATTTTATTCAAATTCTTTCAAATAATTATAAAAAAAAATTGTAATTATGAAAATAATTGAATTTTTGCAAAGTAATTTATAAAAATTTTGAAAAATAAATGAATTTCTTTGGAGGAATTTAATTGAAATTAAATTTTAAAATACTACAGAATTTTCATAAAGAATTTAATCAAGTTTAGTGAAAAATTTTCTTAAATATTTGAGTTTCTGTGAAAAATTTTGTTATTTAGGAAATAATTAAATTATTTCAAATAATAGGATTAAATATTTTCTTATAGAGAATTGTATTAAAATTTTTAAAATTAATATAATTTTTTAGAAGAATTTTATTAAAATTTTGAAAAATAATCGAATTTTTTCAAGGAATTTTATTATAATTGAATTAAAAATATTACAATTTTTTAAACAATAATTTTAACAAAATTTTTCAAAATAATTAAATTTCTGCAAAGAACTTTATTATTTAGGAAAACAATTAAAATTCATATAATTATTTAATTAAATAATTTTTTTATAGAGAATTTAAAAAAAAAATTTCAAAATAAAATGTTTGCCAAGAATTTTATTGAAATTCATTAAAATAATGAAATTACTGCAAAGAAAATTATAATTTAAGAAAATAATGAAATTCATGCGAAGAATTTAATTAAAATTTTCCAAATAATTGAAATTTCCCGATGAATTTAATTAAAATTTTATTAATTATTAATTCTAATTATTTTAATTCTCATGAAGAATTTAATCACAACTATCGAAAATAATTGAATTTCTGCGAAATTTTTTCAAAATAATTGAATTATTTCGAGAAATTTTATTGTGCTTCTATTAAAAATAATTGTATTCCTGTGAAGAATTTTATTTAAGTTTATAAAAAAACCATAAATAATGATAATTAATTAGTAAATTAGTTAATAATTGATTTTTTAAAAATTCTGAACCTAAAATTATTCTAAAATTGAAATTAATATTTAAAAAAAAAGTTTTTTTAATTTACATATGAATAATATCGGAAATACCGCTTAACAATTGTTATTAATTTATATACAAAAATTAAAACAAAAAAAAATTGAATGTCAATAAATTATTATATACTTTCTTTGTAAATATGTGAAAAAATCCAAACGAGCAAGATTATTCACAAAACATCCCAATTAATTATTATCAAAACAGTTAGTACGTGACGTGTATTTACAGACTTTTTTCGGAGAAAAAAAATAAAAATATTGCACACAGTGGTTAATTTTCCCCGAATAAAAAACTCCTCTAAAATTTGATTAATTTTTAAACAAAAATCCTTCATCAACTCACCTCAGTAAAACTGAAGAAAAGTCCTATACTTCCACATAATTTAAATGCATAATCAATAGTCGATTGTAATTTTTGCATACACGGTGGACATCCATTTTGTGCGCAGATCTAGATAAAAAAAATACCAAATAATTAATTTTTCAAAAACTAAATTAATTATATTAAAGTATTTATTTTTGTCTAATTAAATTTTGAGTACTACCTCGGGACAGTGTAAATTTTGCGAAGCAGGTACACTACTCAAGGTATCATTAAAACCACAACAACTAAATGTTTCCTGAACTTTTTGCTTGAGATCAGGTCCAACATTTCTCCAGCCCTAGAAAATAAAGGCAACGGATAAATATTTAAAAACTCTTAGAATAAAAAAAAATCCTTCTTTCTTTTTTTGATTGATTATACTCACTTGTTCGGCGAGTTCCTCCTGTTGTTTTGTATTGACTGAAAGAGATGCGCACGCTATGCTGAATTGAACAAGGAACAATAAGAAAAGTATCAGCATATACTGTAAACAAATGTTAAGGAATAATTCACGTCTTTAAACATTGAATTTCTGCGAATTCCTGTAAATAATAAATTAATAATCGAATTATTAATAAAATTAATACTACCTAGTACTTCATTTATTATTATAAATGAAGAAAAAGAAGTAAAACAAACTTAAATAAATCAAAATAAAATAAATATCGTAATGAATACACTCATTTTTATACCCTCTTTTTATTGTAACTAAAATTTTTCTTTCGTCAGAATAATTAATTAATAATTTATTCATGAAAGAATAAATTAAAATATAAAAAAACAGACAAGAATCTAAGACTTCAAGGACATTTTGCCCCCACAAAATTGAATATTGTTTCGTAAAATGAAATTGTAACATTTGAGTATAGTAAAAGGAAATAAGTTCGAATTTCGAAAATGAAAATTTTAAGAAGAAAAAAATTTACAATATTCAAAATACCTATTATCTCAGTGAGATAAAATCTTCGGTAAACTGAAAAAAAGTTCAAGAACAAATATCACGTTTTGATAAGAAGATTGTCGGTGGCTTAAAGGTCAAAGTAATGTTATATGGCAACGGAAATACATTGCTCTGATAAAACTTGATTTGCTGCAATAATGACATAAAAAGGATACGAAAAACAGTAGTACTTGATGATGTTTAATCGCACCAATTAATCCAAGGATTGAAATTAAAATCAGCATTACCCCACATGCTAAAATACCTCCAATAATTGGAAGATCAGTAACCAAAGCCGAAGCCCTTCCATAAACGGCCGATCCAATTAAAACGAACGCAATTACCTGTATAGAAAATAATTTATAATTTCACAATTAAAAAACAGTAAATTCAGATGAAAAGTTAATTAACAAAAAAAGGAGATACAAATAAATAATATAGAGCAAGTAAATCAATTTTATCTTCCTTACAATATATAAAACGTTGAGTGCTGTCAATGCATTTTTCGAGCACGTAAAACCACCACACATCTTTTTTTTTTTTTTTTTTTTATTCTGTTATTTCAATTTTAACACACAGTTCACAAAAGAATCACTCGCGAATGCGTTGCGAGTTTAAATATGAAATAACTTAAGAGGATTTCTTTCGTCACAATCTTCTAAAACTAATAAAACATCTGTATATTATTTGTGATTCTGATGTTGTATGTGCACACAGCAGACCAAAAAAGTGACACACTGACTTTTGCGCCTGCGCTTATGTTACTTTGTGTGCGTGCATATACGTGAACTAGTGTATGTGCACGCATATATAGTTATATATACACATGGTACAAAATATTATGCAGTTTGACGACATTTAACCTTAATTAATTAATTAATATATTTGTAAATTAATAAAAAAAAAATGGCAGATGAAGACGTTAATGGTGATTCTGACGAGGTTCAGCAAGAGAAATCACAAAAGAGAACGGCGAAATATGATAGTGGAGCTGCTGATTTGGAAAGAGTAACAGATTATGCAGAGGAGAAGGAAATTTCATCTTCTGAGGATTTTTCATGTGTAAGTTTAATATTTTATTGTCTAAAGAATGTATTTTATTATTTTTCTTTTTATTAGAAAGAAAGTGTAGGGGAAATTGAATTTTTATCGGTGTGAGGGGGAAATGTTTTGCAATCGGAAAACATAACCTAAAAATATTTTTCTTTTAATTTTTTACTCACAAAGTGTACTTTTACTAAATCTTTTACTCTACTATTTTGCTTAGGATAGTTAATTTGTAATTGAGTGTATTTTGTTTCTTTTATTTAAGCAATTAAACATTACTTTCGAATCGTTTTTCCGAATTTTTGAGAGAGAATTTTATAGGTTAGGTGAAACAATTTATAGTTAAGATAAACATTTTTTTATTTATAATCTAATCTCTTAAAAAATCTAAATCGTATTGTAAATACTAAAAAATAAGTGCTGTAAATGTAAAACAAATATGTAGTCGCACTAAGAAGTTAAATTATTGTTATTGGCAATATTTTAGATTATTACCATAGTAACAACGAAAATTTCGGAGCTGCCTCGGTTACTGTTTCCTTTACCCTTTTTTTATTTCTTATTTATTTTTATTCATTACTTCTTGTTGTATTAATTATAAATTTATTCTTGATTTATTATTTATTCTATTTATGTTATTTACTAATATTAATTATTTATTTCAATATACTACTTTTTATTTTATTAATTTTTTTAAATATTTTATTATTTATTTTCTATTTCATTATTATTTCAATTATTAACAGAATTTTCTATTCAAATTTAAAAGTAAAATTGTTTTTTAAAAGAATTGTCGAAATTAATGAATCGCATGATTTTTTAGGCGCTGAGCATAATTGGAGATCGTCGAAACAAGGAAGTAGCTGAGAAAAAAGCCAAGGAAAAGGAACTTTTAAAAATTTCCATAAAGAAAGAAGATGTTGATCTAATTGTAAGAAATTTGTTTTCTTCAAATTAATTCTTTATTTAGTGTTTAGTCAATTTCAATTGAATTAAAATCTTGGCAATTAGATTTGAAAATCAGTTTTGAAAACGTGATTAATAAAAACTACAGTGAAATTCACAAAAAATTTTAAAAAGTTAAAGCTAAAGTTTCGAACGAAATTTTATTTCACCTCAAGTGTTTTTAAAAATTACTATACAAAAAAGAAAAATAATTGAAATTAAACAATATTTAGTTTAGAATTAATTTATTTTAATCTAAAAAATAATTTTTTTTTTGAAAAGAAATACAAATTAGAAAAAGAAAAAAAAATATTGTCGTTCATTTGAACGTTTAAAACTTTAAGAACATCAACATGAATTGATCAGCGATTCAAAAAGAAAATACTTTTCAAGTCTAAAATATTCTAAAATAGTTAAAAAAAAATTTTTTAGATCGTCTGTTACGAAATTTACAACAAAATTTGTATAAAAATTTGAATAGCCTTATTTTTCTTCTTAATCCTTGATTAAAAACGTTTTAAACTTTACTAAATTTAATAAAATAAGAAAGGAGATTAAACTTTTGTTTTTCAGTTAAGATTTTTGATTAATATTTTTTCTTCTTAATTGTCGAAATTAACGTTTAACGTTTCGAAATTCACTAATATTTATAAAATAAAAAAGAGAATTTTATTATTATTATTATTTTATTTAGACTTATAATTTTTAAAAAACGATCGAATGTTTATTAAAAATAAATTTAAAACTTCCAGGTGAAAGAAATGGAAATTAATCGAAATCTAGCAGAACAAACACTTAGGGAACACCGAGGCGATGTTGTGGAGGCACTTGTGACTTTAACCAATTGATCGCAATCTTGTGAGGAATTCTCGTTGAGGATTCAGGTTACCCGTTACATAAGTTAATTTATGTTTACTTGTACAATTACAATTATTATTAAAAATATTTAATGAAATAGCAAAACCAATTTTTACCATAACTCAACTTATAATACTTTTTATTTCTCTCTATCATTTAAATTTTCTTTGCAACATTCCAGTTTTGTCATTCAATAGAAAAACAAAAGCTGATTTTTCTAAAAATTATAATTACAATAAAAATTGAAATATTTTACTAAAACGTAGAGACAATTAATTTTAATTAATTAAATTTGTCCAAAAAGAAATTTTCGTTATTGAATATTTGTGACTAAAACAAAGAATTTTCCTAAATTTTTGAACAAAATTTTATTCTCTGCTCCTAAATTTTTTAATAATTACTGAAGAAATGTTTTTAATTATTATAATAAATTAAAGATTGTCAATAAAATCCATATTGGAAAAAGTAGTAAAAATACAGTCGTGTATATTTGAACTTTCTAAATTTTAGAGATATTTAAAAAATAAAAATTTAGATTAGAAAACAGTAATTAAATTTACTAAATTTTATTCTACATTATTAATTTTTTAAAATTTTATTTTATAATAATTTTATTCAATATCAAGTGCTATTACTTTCTAGGCCAATTCATTTCCAAATTACGGATTCAATAAAATACAAAGCCAAAAAGCAAATGGGAAAGGTATTAATAATAAAATCGTCAAATTTATAATGAAAATGTAATTTATTCGATGCGGTGCATTGACTTAAAATAAATGGAAAAATGAACGTTTGTATGAGCTGGTGTCGATGAACAATTACTATGAACCATGAAAGACCACTGCGAGCTTGTTCGTTATACAAAAAAAAGCTTTTTTCAATTTAAATGCATTGTACATTGGGAAGTGTACAAAAAAAAATAGAACAATAAACAATGCTCCAGTGGTAATCCATGAATCACCAGTAACTGTTTTCAATGATGAGGTAACGCTTGTCTTAATTGTACTTAGTTTATCAAATTATCCAGTCATACACTCATATATTCTTGCTGCAGATCGCTATCGACGATAAAATTTTTTTTTTCATTTTCTTCTCAAATTGTCATTCGTCTAACATCGGCGGTTCATTTGAAACATTGAACATTATAGAGTTTCTAAGAAATTATCTCGCAGTCCCAAAGTGTTAATAAATAGAGAAACGTTGAAATCAATTTCTTTTTTTTTTATACTAAAAATTAACGATGCAAAATTCTAAGTTTCCAACTTTCTTAAATTTCGATTTTTCTTCACTTCTATGTTAAGATTCATATTTTTTTGTTTTTTAATAAAAAAAAAATTGAATTCTCCAGGGTTCCCCCCAAAGAATGTTTGCAGAATTTAGAAAACGTACATATTTCTCAGAAAATAAAGAATTATTTCTGAAAATCGAGTTTATAATTTAATTTATTGAATTATCAATTTTCTTCTATGTAAATGTAATTTTTCTTTATTTGTACATCGAAATTCTTTTTTTGTATTAAATTTAGAAATGTAAATAAAAAATGCTTTTTTTCTAATGAAAAATAAAAGAACAAGAAAAATAAATTTTAACAGATGAAAGACTTTTTCGAAATTTCGCAATTTAGAGAAACAGGAGGAGAAAAAAATTTTCTTTTACATTCTCCCGTTATATCGATTTAGTTACTGTTAATAAAAAATTGTCAGATATATGTATATTAATTACACAATCTGGTAAAAATGTTAAAACTAAAAATTAAAAAGTAAACGAAAACTTTGGGACTGTTCGGCAAATAGTTGCATGTTTATAGATAACTTCACTGGCTGCCAGAATTGTTTAAAGGACGCGGCAATAAAGGATCGAGAACAGGAGAGCAGAGACGCAGTTGCAACTACAATAAAATGGACTTATCACAGAACACGTATGGCATTATTATTTCATCGTTAACATAATGGTAAGTATTCGATATTCGATAAAACTAAGAGACGGGGAATCGGGAAGCCAGTTTAGTACTAAAACGATGATTATCGTTGTCTCTGGTTGCCCATAATTCAGTTTATTTCCAAATACGCAATTTTTGTTCCGATTTTTTAAACAGTTAATTACAGAAAAACATTTATATATATATTTATTTTTTTCTTTATTTATATTCTTAATCGTAATTGACTAATGCTCACGACTTGCGTACTGCTTTTTAGTTTAAAAACACTTCTCAATTCTCAATTCTCAATTTACTAATTTTATTTTCACGTTTACACCAGTTGGAACAAATCATCAGTTTTCCTACTTTTTTTTAAAGAATGATATTTAAATAAATAAAAAGTATTCAAAAAAAAATTTGAACTAATTTTAATTTCCGAATATTTTCATGTTAGACAAAAAAAAACACTTAACAAAATTATGGACAACCCTTAATTTAATTTACAAAGAACACTGTACAGAAAATTCAAACTTTGTCCTCGGGTTTAGAAAATAAGATTTACCTTTGACAATTTTGTATTGTTTTTGAAAAAAAAGTAAATTTTTGTTTAATTTTAGTTTGATCTTTTTTTTTTTATTGAAACGTTTATTTTACGTTTGATAAAACGTTTTTCTTTTTAACGAGTGACAAGTTTTTATTTTCTCAAGAATGAATAATGAGAGACATTGGTTTTATCAAATGAAAAACTTTCACGTCTCAAAATCTAGGTAAATAAATGTAACAAATTGAATGTTACATTAAAATTACATTTATCTGTTTAAATTCACCATTTTTTTCTTGTTTTTATTTTTTTCTTACATAGAGAGACAATAATTTGCCAGTAAAGACAGATCCATTGACAATAAATGTCTAAAACGGACGTTTTGAAAAATTCGAAATTCGAATTGAATTAATAAATTTTCATTTTTAGGAGAGGTCAATAGATTTTTAAAAATAACATTTTTCTACTATTTTTTGTTTTAATTCTTAAGAAAAATATACTTTTTTTTTGTTTTATTTAATTTCATTAAAATGTTGGCTATTGTTCTTTTTTTCAAAAGTAAAAATTTGCTTTCTAAGAACATAAAAAGAAATTGATTTTTGAAAATTAACATTTAATTTTACAATATAATGGATATTTTTCTTGGTAAAGATATTGTTCTAAATGAAAGTTAATTATTGGACAGTTAATCAAATAATATTGACTAATTTTCTCCTAAATATTTATATAATTATCCTATTTTTCATTTTTTTTTTTTTTTGGAAAAATCGAGGCTAGTCAATGGATGTATTTTATTTATTTAATTAGTAAAATAAAGCAATCCCGAGGATAATGTACAGTGGTAAAAAAAATCGAACCAGCCGCTTAGGTAAAATTCTATAAAGTCGAAAGAAATAAAGAATTTGCCTATGAGATATTTTTTTTCTTTTTTTTGAGAGGAATATCGGGGATGTCTGCAGGTCAAAAATATACAAAAATACAGGGGGGGAAATTGGGGCATATGGGGAGGGGGATTGGGGGTTGGGGGGGCCACATGTCGCGCAGCTTTGAGAGTCATAACCGCAGTAACCATCATACATATCGAGAGAAAAAGAGATCATAAAAAACGCTAACTAGAATCATTTTTCCATGTTGGAAGAGTTGTATGATTTACAATTAAAAATCACTATCGGTATAATAAACAAAGTATCTAGGTTTTCTCCCCTCACATCACATTGACGAGATATGGGAGTTGGTTTTTTTGATCCGTTTGAAAAAGGAACAAAATGGTTACACAATTCGTCTGGCCGACGCCTATCACAACTTTTATTATTTGTTTTTCTTCTGTTTTTTAATTATTTTGTGTGTGTCTTCTCGTGGCAAATTTATTTATTTATTTTTTTTTAGCGAGCTTTTCTTGATCGTCTTGGTCCTCTGGTGGTTATTGGTCCATTCGCAATTCAACGCCTACGAGAGTTAAAGAGCAATAATTTTGAGGGTCCACTTTTTTTTTTCTTTTCGTGTCTTGGACATCGATATTGAGAAACGTCGACGTTGTCCATAAACGAGGATTTTATCACACGCCACATTAAAAGAAGAAATGGTTTTTATTTTTCTTCATTTATTTTCTTCTTCGTAAACTGTTCGTCACTAGCAAATACTCACAATAGAAGAAAAAAAAATACACACACACGTAAAAGTTCTGCGTGAGCGTCTTTTTTTTTTTTGTTGACAACTTTTTTCGACGTTCCTTGGGCGATTGGACCTTCTTTTGGGGCGCGTCAGTTTCACTTCTTCTTCTTCTTCATTGTTTCTCTCTTCTTTTTTTTCCTTTTTTTTTTTTTTAGTTTTTTGCCTTTTTTTCTTTTCGTTTTAAGTGGACCAAAGAACGGCGCACTAGGAAACATTTATTTAGCACTACGAAATATCACTGTACATAAAAAGTCAAGGATGTAAGAGGGGAGGGGGTGATGTGGTAGTCGTACCCGGAGTCAGAGGTGACTGCTTTCAGCTTTGTTTAACTCGTTTTCGCGGCGGGCCAATTGGTGGTATTTGTTGAGTGGCAAGTGCACGAAATGCCTCCGCTATCAGATGCGGATGAGAACTTATCATTGACTTAAACCCCGCGGTTTCCATCACATCCGTTGCATGTCTGAAAAAGCAGAAAAGAAAAAATTTATTAACAAATACTAAAGATGGGAAAAATTAATATAAGATTATTAAATTAATACTAAAATTAGAGTTGAAATAAAATATTTTCTTTATTTAGTAATTTTGGAAGAATTTGAAATTCGAAAATTTAAACAATTATAAATAAAATTAGGAATGTTTTAAAAACAGTTTAGTGATAAATGAACATTTTTTTTTTTTTGAGTGATGAGAAAAATGGAGAATATTAATAATATGAAAAATATAAACTAACGTGTTAATGAAGTCTATGGCTTGGGCTTTTAATTGATCGGCACTATGAAGATCGGCTAGAATAAGAATGTCTGCCGCATTCTCGATGGCTAAGCTTGTGCAGAGGGCCTCCTCGCACATTACTTTCAACCTCTCGAGTGCATATTTATCCGCGGCTGCTAATAAATCGTCTGCCATTTTCTCTAAATTTGTTGCCTTTCCAGTGTAAATAAATCGCAACATTTCCCTTAATACCTCGTGATCCACGTCCGTAATGTCGACTCGATTTTGCTTTCTCTCCTCCATCTCGTGTTCAAACATCGCCGAGAACACAGGACTTCTTGCTGAAATAATCAATTTTCCATTAATTATTTATAGAAATATTCATAATTATTATTAAACATTCATAAAGTTCAAGAAGAATTAAATAAAAACGAATTTTTAAAATTATCAAATTTACTCTTTGATCCAATTTATCAAACAATTTGATTAAAATTTGATTTTAAAAAAGAGAACGACTATTGGAAATAAATTTAGAGAATTGAAAAATGAAAAAAAAGGGTCCAATAGTTTTCTTTGCAAATAGTAGAAATTTATGAAGAATTGATCTTTTTCTTGATAGAAAATTTCTTAATGAAATTCGCAAAGAATAATTTTTATTTTAAAATGATTTTATATGAATAATTTATTATATTTTATTTTCATTTTGATGAAATTAAATTTTGTGAATAGTCTTTAGTTACCGGCGAGAATTGCTTTGTGTGCTTGGAACTCTCTCCCACAAACGGTAAGCGTGACGTCGCTAAATTTTTGGTTTTCGAAAAGTGATCCAAGATCATCGGGTAGTCGACACTCAGGTACTTTAAATTGTATCGTGTTACTTTGTCCCGAAATGTTGACACTATCCGCCACCACGCTGACCTGGAAAAAAAAATTTGGAATTTAGAAAAACGTGTTCCTTTCTCTTCATTCTAAACTAAATTACTAGAAATATTTTTTTTTTACAATTTTCTTTTGTGTTAAATCTTAGAAAAACGGAATTAAACAAGAATATGAACATTCTTTACACATAGAAAGGGAAAAAATTATTATATAAACAAATCGATTGCATATTAAAATAAATATAATATTCATTTATAATTATTAAAATTGGGACATTAAGAAAATAGGAATTTATAAATTATTTTTCCATGAAAAAGGAAAAACTGTAAAAAACAAAAAAAATTTACAAATCAAAAAAACAATTTGGATTAATTTCTTTGGTATTAAATAATAATTGAGCGATGAATACCTCACAAAATATCGTGAGTTTATCGTCGGGTAAAAGACCATTAGCTTCATCTAACAGGAAGTCTCTTCTGATGAATTTTTTAAAACCCCAATCCTTTCCTTGCACGAACCTGTAAGCTCGTTGGCTCTCTAAAATAACAAGAAAAACAATAAAATTAATTTTTCGAATTATTCGATAATTATTTAACAAATTTATTATAAGTAATGAATGTAAAAAACAAAAAAAATTTAAAAATATTGAAAAAAGTTCTTTTTATGTAAAATTATTTTCAATTTAATTTAACCAATATTTACAATTAGTGAAAATTAGTAATTATTAGTTTGAAAAGAAACTTACCCATGGCTTTGGTCTCTTCTCTTTTGGCATTAAGAATAGAAAATTTGAACTTTGCTCTAACTTCAGACTTGTTACAAGAAACGAGAAGGAGGTACAGGGATAAGTAGTCTTTACTTTCCTCATCCAGGCCTTTAGGATTTACTCGTAGGCACCTGAAAGCAAAAAAAAAGAATTTGTTTTTATTTTAGAAGGAAAATAATTTCCCAACGAATCCAATTATAAAAAGTAATTGATTTAGAAATAAATTAAATTGTGTATATAAAAAGGAAAAAAAAAGTAAAACGTTTTCATAGATTTATTGTATATAGCAATTTAGAAAAGTAGTTAAGTAAAAGTTAAAATAGAAGAAAGTGGAGTAAAAGTTGACCACTCTCTTTCATGTCTCTCGAAAATTAATATACATATATTAAAAATTATTCCAGTCAATTAAAATAAATATCTTTCTGAAAATATTATTCGTTTTGATAAATACCATTTCAGGTCTTTATTATTTTTCCCATAAATGACGAAGTGAGTAAATTAAAACACTTTTCAATAATTTCCAGTGCAAGGAAATAGTTTTAAGGCAATATTTTTTAATTTATTTGTTTGAAAAAAAATATTTTTAATTAATGTTTGTCGATAAAAGAAAATACATTTAAACAATTTTTTAATTTAATAAAGACAGTTATTTTTATTTCGTTCAATAAAAATTCGTAATTAAAAAATTCGTTAAAAACAAAATATATACTTCTTCAATTAATATTCAATTTCATGTTATTGCGAAGATGCGATTAATCCAATTAAAGCAAATATAATTATTAATTTCTGATTGAAAAATAATATTTCCAATGTTGGAAAAAAACAAATTGATAATAATGTTTAAAAAATAAAATTCTTTCAAATAAAAAAAACAAAAAAGAAGTAAAATAAAATTTTCAACAATGTTTTTTGTTAGGAAATATTTTGTGAAAAGCAGAAAAGCTAAAAATATATGAATTCACTTCAATGAAAATGACCTTGCCACGTGCTTCCACAAATCGATATTACATATCACAATACAGAGTTTGGATTACCATCAACATTTTTCATTGAATTCAAATAAAAAAAACAGAAAAATAAAGTTTTTTTTTGAATTTTAAATATGTTTTGCTAGCAAATAAGTAAAATGTTATGCGACTATTGAAATAAATAAGAAAACCAAAATTAAGCACGTACATTTTCAGTGAGAAAAAATATTCGACAAATATTTAAATAAATAAAAAAATATTCAGTAAGTATTTAAATAAAAGAAAATTAACAGAATATTTGAAAAAATAAAAAAAATTCGACAAGACTTTAGTTAAAAAAAAAAACATATATTCTGCAAATATTTGAATAAATAAAAATATTCGCCAGAAAAGAAAAGAGATAAATAACCACCAGTGAATTTAAAATAAATAAAAAAATTACATTCAGTAAATAATTAATATTAAATAGAAAAAAAAATAATCATAAAAAAACTTTTTATCTATTTTACGCTTCAATTAAGAAATTGTTAGAAAAAAAATTTTTTTTCAACTGAATCACATTCTATAAGAAACATGACGATTTCACTTTCCAGTTGATTATCTGGAAACCAATTATTCTCTCTTGAATTATCAATTACTAGTTTAAAGGCAAAGAAAATAGTCATCAGGAAAGTGAAATAATTGAGTTTCTTTATCAACCTGTTGCCAATTAAATGCTTTAAAATAAAAATATTTTTTTCTCTTTTCTCCACATTAAAAATATATAAATTGTAAATATTTAGTTCATTTTCTATTTTATTTAGAAAAAAAAATAGAAACTGAAGTAGATATTTTTTTCATGATTTTTAATGAATGGTCGACAAAAAAAATTTCCTTAATATTTAAAATAAAAATAATTTTTCTCGTATCAATATTTTTTCGAATAGTTATTTATATGAATTGATAAAACTACTTTTCTATAAATAAATAAATTAATTAACAATTTATATTTTTTGTATTATTTTTGTGATGAATTTTTTCTACCAAATATTATTTATATTAATTTTATATTAATTAACAATTAAAATTTTTGAATATTTTTGTGTTTTTGTATTGTTTTTTAAATAATTATTATTCAATTGCTCTTATTTATTTTTGTATTTATTTACAATTTACATTTTTGTTTCTTTTTGTATTTTTTAAATAATTATTTCCATTAATTATTTATACTAACTTTGCATTAATTTACATTATCAATGCATTTTTTAGAATTAATTATTTGCACCAGTTAATTATAATAATTTTGTATAAATTTATAATTTACTTTTTTGTTGGAAACTCCAAATTGTAATAACTTCATAAACTGTTTATTAAAAATATTTTTCAAAAATTGTGTCAATTTTCAAAATAGTTATAAATTGTTCAAATATGGTTTAATTTCAATTTAATTTAATTTTAGATAATTTATAATTACTAATTTAATAATATAAAAACTAATGCACAGTTTTAGAAAATTATTCAGAGAATTTTTCTTTATGAAAAATTTTTCTTAAACAAGAAAATTAGAAATTATTGAAAATTAAAATGATTTGATGAAATGTCTGCTAATTTGGCTCTAATTTTTTTTATTAATTACAAATTTATTTTCTTTATTCATTATAAGTTGATTAAAAAAGATTTTTTCTCAATTTTTTCAATTTGTGAAAAATATTTTTTTTTATTTCTTTGTAAATTGCAAATTAAAATCGGTTTTTTTTTGTATTTTAGAAATAAAAAGGGGAAAAACTTACCATTTCAGTTTATCATTGGCTCCAGCTGAGAACGTGGATGACTTGAGGACCTCTCCCATCTCTTCCCGACAAAAGCTGAAGTTGTTTATCGTCCACATGTAGCTGAACTTAACCACCTTTACCTGTGCATACAAGACCTTCAAATCAAACATCACGTCAGAATAAATCTCCCAAGAACGAGCTTATCCTAATTAAAAGGTAATCTACGGAATTCAGGTATAACTATACCGCATGTCTAAATCCTGGAAGAAATTTTCTTTTTTATTCCCTAAATTATTTATTTATTATTTTAAGTGAATTATTTAAATTCAAAATGTGAAAAAATAATTAAAAAATTATTTTTTATTCACCTTCATTCAATTATTTTTTTTTCATTCCTTTTTTTTCACTACATTAAAATGTTAAAACAAAAAAAGGTTATTATAAAAAATCCAATATGTTCATATATTAACAGTGTAGAAATTAGAAACTCTTTACACGAGAAAAAAATTTATTTTTTACTTCAATTTAAATTATAAGAAATATAAAGCAAAATCAGTTAAATTATTTCAATAATTAAATGATTATTAAAAATTTTATTAAAAATTTTAATTAATTAAAAGTAATTTTTACACAACTGTCAAATTTGTATTCAATTGGAATGTTCACTTAATTGAATTTTTTACTGTAGAACATTTTACTCAAATAAATTGATTCCTTTTTATGAAATTTTTTCTGTCAGAAAGTTTTTTAATTAAATTTTTAATTGTAGAGAATTATTAAAAATGAATTTTTAATTATCAGAATTATCTTCACTCGATATTTTGATTGAAAGAATTTTTTTTCAAGTGGATTTTTAATTTTACAAAGTGACATTTTTATTTTAAACAATTAGGATTTCAACTCTGAATTTTCCATGAACGGAATTAATTTCACTTAAACTTTTTTCGTTTCATAGAATTTTGTTCAAGTGAATTTTTTCATTTTGCAAAAACGACATTTTTATCGAAAATAATATTGCTTTCACTTAATTGAGTTTAATTGTTCGATTGCATTTAATTGTATTATATTTTTGGAATAATTTAATTAATAAATAAAAGTGAAAATAAAAAGTGAAATAAAAATAGAAAAGAAAAAATACAATGAAACATAAAAACCGCAAATAATCAGTTAATAAAATTTTCCTGAATAAAAATTGTGGTAGTTGAAAGGTTTAGTAAATAAAACTTCTGTGAAATAAAAATTCTGGAAAAAAAATTTTGCTAAATCAAAAATTTACAGAATCATAATTTCTGTTAAATAAAAAATTAGTTAATTAATAAATCCATTAAATAGAAATTCTGTCAAATAAAAATTCTAGTTAAAAAAAGATTTGGCTAAACACAAATTCCAGAAAATAAAAAATCTGATAATAAAAAGTTTTCTCAATGAAAATTTCCAGAATAGATATTTTGTTAAATAAAAATTATGTTAAGTAAAAATTCTGATAATTAAATTTTTTTATAAACAAGATTTTTCTAAATAAAAATTCTGTTAAATTAAAGTTTCCCCGTCAAAGAAAAACTGTAAATCGAAAATAAAGTCAATTTATAAAATTCGCATATTTTTCTATATTGTGCGATAAAAATTCTGTCCTTGAAAAACAAAAAAAAATCAAAATTCTCAATTGACGATATAGAAAAAAATGTATTTCTAAAAAAAAACTTTCAGTTTACAATCTTTCAACATTTCCCACACACAAACTCGAAATAAAATAACGTTTTATCTCCCCAACACTCAACAATATTGTTCATTACAATTTTTCATTTCCCGCAGACGAGGAATATTTTAACCACAAAAATTCAGCTTGCCTCAAAAGCAAAACTCAGACAAAAGCCTCGTATTTTTTTTAGCTACATTTCTCTCTCTCTCTCTCTTTTTTTTTTCTTCTAAAGAAACAGAAGTTTTGTTCTGTTTTCTTTGCCATAAAACTGTCTCTCCAATGTTCAACCTGACTGCCATTTATTTTTTTCCCCCTTAGCGTGTTTCATTTTTAATTTTATTTTTTTTTCGCCAAAGCGATTTTGATCGTCTTGTGTGCTCGAAACGCCAAAACGGAGTAGAGGTTCTTCTTCTGATTTTAAATACCGTTCGGTCGAGTCCACATCTATAATGGTATCCGGCACGTACAACTTTTGAGAGCAAGGATTGAACGAAAAATAAAGAAAAGGGAAAAAGGAATGAAAAGAAACGAAAAATTATCGAAAAAAATTGAAAAAGGCACGAAAAGAAGAGAAAAAGAACGAAAATAACGAAAAAGGAATAAAAATAACGAAAAGGAACGAAAATAACGAAAAAATGAGAAAGTAACGAAAAAATGAGAAAGTAAGAAAAATTTGCAAAAAAGGAATGAGAAAAGAAGGAAAAAAGGGGAAAAAGAACGAAAGAATGGAAAAGTACGAAAAATATTGAAAAAGGAATTAAAAAAATTGAAGAAGGAGGGAAAAAAGGTGAAAAAACGAAAAATAATGGAATAAGTACGAAAAATATTGAAAAAGAAATAAAAAATATTGAAGAAAGAGCGAAAAAAGGGAAAAAACGAAAAATAATGGAATAAGTACGAAAAATGTTGAAAAAAGTGCGAAAAAAAAGAAATTAAGGAAAAAAACAAAAAAAGAAAGAAGAAAAGAAGAAATTTTTGAAGGACCACATCAGGTGGACATATAAAGGAGATGGACGAACGAGAAGTTGAAGAAAAAAAAAAGTCAAAAGTTGGTGATGGAATAAAGGGAAGTGGTGCAAAGGAGGAAGGTGAAGACGAAGACGAAGAAGAAGTAGAAGAAGAAGAAGAAGAAGAGGAAGACGAGGTCAAACCTTCAGAAGTCAACGCACTCTGACGTCACGCGTTGTGTCCGACCTTGGTGAACGAATAAGCAAAAGCCAATCGCAAAAATCCTATATCTGTCCTTGATTTAAAAAAAAAAAATCTTGTCTAGGAAAAAAAAATTTCTTCTCTTCCTAGACGATATTTTTTTCACTCCTCAATTTCGAAACTTCCAGTCCATTATAATCGAATATTTTTTAAGGTCCAATTTCTGTCTAAAATTTGCCCATTTTGTTCAGACATGAAAAAAATTTTATTTTTTTTTTTTCTTCTTTAAAACTTTTTGTTATTTGAAATAAAAATTTTCGAATTTATTTCTTATATTTTGATGTTCGAAATTTTCCTCCAGAATTTAATGTTTGAAGTTTGGTAACATTTTTTTAGACGAAAAAAATTTCTTCTCTTCCTACAGACATTTTTTTCTATTCCAAATTAAAAACTCCAATTCTACTATTTATTTAAGTAATAAACTGTAATCGAATTTTTTCGAGTTTGAAATTGTTTACCAGAATTTTGTATTTTGAAACTTGACAATTTTTTTCAGACAAAAACATTTGTTACTGTTTTTGAAACTTGACAATTTTTTTCAGACAAAAAAATTTATTATTGTTTTTGGACAAAAATTTTTTTCTTTTCTGAATTTAAAACTTTTACATCGAAATTTTTCGCCAAAAATTTTTTAATTAAAATTTGATATTTATTTTGACAATCCCCAAGAAATTGTTTCACATCGAACTTGTAATTAACGTGTCAAGTTTAATTTACGACTTTGCGAGTGATATTTTACTCGTGAACTCAATCCATTGGAGGCCAAGTTCGGTTCCGGTTTAATTTAGTTCCGCTTTCGTGTTTCTGCAGGTAATCGCGGATTTTTTTTCGCCTCTATACATTGCGGCTCAATCAGAAAGATTTGTTTCACAGTCAAACATAATAGTACAACAGTGGGAAAAAAAATTTCATTCAAATTGTTTGGAAAATAAAAAAAAAAATTCATTCGAATAAGTGGTTTTTAATAAAAAAAAAGATTTTACACAGTATTCTCGTTTTGAAATCAAATTTGTTTTGTTTCCCCCCTTGAATTTATTGGAAAAGTTTGTCAAATAATAAAAAAAAAAAAAAATTTCTGAATTAGAAAAATTTGTTTAATTTAAATAAACGATTTTTTTGTGTTATTGAATAAATAATTGTAATTGAATCAAATTGTTATTGTATATATTAGAGAAAATTAATTTGAAACAATCGGTTTTGTATTTTTGAGAGAAGTAGGATGTAAATTGACTTGAATTGAAATTATTTGATAGAAATGAAAATTATTTGATGCAAATAAAAATTAATTGCTACAACGAGCAAATTATTTGCTGTAAAAAAATTAATTCATGAAATTATCGAATTATTTCCAACAAAAAAATTATTTGATGCAAATAAAAAAATTATTTGTTACAAAAAATTATTTGATGCAAATAATAAATTATTTGTTACAAAAAAATATTTGATGCAAATAAAAAAATTATTTGCTACAGAAAAATTATTTGATGAAAATAAAAAAATTATTTGCTACAGAAAAATAAATTTATGCAACTACAAATTAATTACTGCAAAAAAAAAAATATTTTATAGAATAAAAAATTATTTGACACAATTGAATATTTATTTTATGATAGACAAGTAATCATTTATTTGAATCAACTAAAATTTTGTTACAGTGAACAAAATCAAGACTTAATAAAAATTATACAAGAAAATATAATGCAGACAGTCTAGAAAAAAATTTAAAATTAAAATAACAAATTTACAATAATCGAGAAAAATGAATAAAAATTGAAAATTTCAAAAGACAAAAAATTGTAATGAATTAGGAATTGAGAATAAAAACAAATAATTAAAATAATATACAATTGACTTGATACAAAATTCAAAGTTTTATTTTGAAATAAAATTTTCATTTTCATTTTAGAAAAAGAAATTTTTTATCCAAATATCTAAACTTATAAATAATCATTTATTTGAATAAAAAATGAAATCTGCGAAATAAATATTTATTTGTGTCAAAGAAATCATAAATAAATAAAAAAAAATCATCAAAGTTATTTGATGTAACTAAAAATTTTTTTATTAAATTACAAATTTTTCTGATCAAAATAAAAAATTCTATGATTTGAATGAAAAAAATTGTTGACTTAAATAAAAATCTTTGATTTGTATCAAGTAAATTTTGATTTTACTTTTAAATTGATAAAAATTGATTTCAATTAAAATTTGATTTGAATACAAATTATCATTGATTTAAACAAAAATTATTTGATTCCTTTTTATTAATAATAATTAATTCAAGATTCAGTTAAATATTTTTTTTAAAAGCAAACAAGTAATCGTTGATTCGATTGAAATAAATTTTTTCCCACTCGAGACATTAAAAAAAAAAGTTTCGCAAATGAAATAAAACAAGTAGCGTTCTTTTGGCTCTAATTGGAAATAACGATCTTTGACTTTATACATCTGCGTGAGTAAATTATTTTTGAATATATATATAGAGAGAAACTCGAAAAATTGGCAATAAATCAAAGTGGAAAAAATTGGAGTGACGCCTTCGGCAAAAAATGAAAGTTTCTCTCTCTCTCTCCCTCTTTCTCTCACCCCTCATTTGTAAAAGCCTACATATCCGCAATACAATTACCAAGCATCCCGCTTTGTAACTACCGGATGATTTTACGATCAGTCACGCTTGTCTGGAATTTCAATGCATAACAAGTCCACACATTTATTTTGTTACAATTGAATTCACCAATGCGGAAAAAGAGTAGAATATTCCATTTGAATTTTATTATTGTAAACTTAATTGTACTTGGGAAATTATCATATTAAAAGCTTTCACGATTTTCGGTTGGTGAATTTTGAAAGAAATTTATTTTTCACTTTTTTTTTTACTATTTGAATATATTTTTTATTTAAAATGTATATTTACATCATATTGAATGAAATTCCTGTTTCCTTTTTAATATAATTGTTAGTGTATTATTTATTACAATTAATGTTTTTATTACTAATTATTATAATAAATAATATGTCAATTGAATTTCGAATTTAATCAACTTTTATTCGGTACAAATTTTATTCGATTCAATTTTCAATTTTATTCAATTTTTAATTCGCAATTTCAATTCAATTTTAAATTATTCAGTTCAAGAGTTTCATCTCTAAGTTAATTCTAATTTATTAATAGAAATATTTATGAATATGAACTTACATTTTTTTCGATTTAAATTATCGAAAAAAAGGATCAGTTGAAAATTGAAATTTTAATCAATTTTGAATTTATTTTCTTGAAAGTTTCAATTATCTGAAAACTTAAATCATTTCAAAATTAAAATGTGTAAAATTTGAAAAATTAAATATTTCAACAATTTTCAATTCAATTCTTTTAAATTTTTAATTATTTAAAAAGTTGAATTGAATTGACAATTGAAAATTCAATTCAATTTCAATTTTTCCAGATCAAGAGTTTCACCTTTAAGTTAATGCTAATTTATTAATAGAAATTTTAATTAATTTTAACTTAAATTTTTTTCGATTTCAATTTTCAAAAAAAGGATCCGTTGAGAATTGAAATTTTCATCAATTTTGAATTTATTTTCTTTAAATTTTCAATTATCTGAAAAGTTGAATTATTTCAAATTTAAAATGTGTAAAATTTGAAAAAATTAAATATTTCAACAATTTTAAATTCAATTCTTTTAAATTTGTAATTATTTAAAATGTTCAATCAGTTGAAAATTGAAAATAAAACAAAAAATTTTTAATTTATTCCTCTTAACTTATCAATTAACAAAATATTCGAATCACTTCAAAATTGGAACAAAATTAAAAATTAAAAATTAATTCTTATGACGTTTAGTGAATTTTAAATTCAATTCTTTGGGATTTTTAATTATCTAAAAAATTAAGTCACGTGCGAATTGAAATAAAACTTGAATAAAAAGTTGAATTACTTAAAAATTGATAAAAGTTTAAAATATTTATGGATTAAAATTTAAATCGAAAAAGTACTAAAAATTCTTCGAACATTATTGACCTTGTTAATGTTTTTTTACTTTGTAAATTTTTTTTTTTTAAATATATAACTTTGAAAATGATTTCAATTATAAAAAGACTAAAAAGAGGTAAAAAATTAAAAAATAATAAATGATTAAGTAAAATAAATTACAAATTAAATTGAAAAAATAAGAAAACTATTAAAAAAAGGTAGAAATATTTATCAAAATTTGTTAAAAAAAATTCGAAACAGGTGAAGAAAGGTAAAATATTTAACAAACTGTGATCCCTGATTATTTCTTTCATACTGAATGAATAAAATGTTCTTAAAATTACGTTAATTAATATTTAAATTATATTTTATATTTAAATTAAAAATCAAATTATTATTATTATTATTATTTAAAAATAATATTAATTTAAACTACGCATAATAATTGAAATTTGCAACAACAACAAAAATTAACAAAAGAAAAAAAATTGTAAAAAATAAAAAAAAAAAACTATAAAAAATGTTTCATTATCAATTCTCACCATAAGATGAGTGAATTTCAAGTCATTGGCACCGCCTCGAGTCATTATAATAATATTGTCTGCCTATTTTTTTTGTTATGAGAATATACCTAGACCTTCGTTTTTAGAATATTTTGTCAGTAAGCTGATGAAATCACTATTCTTTTTTTTTCTCTTTAAATTGAAACCATAGCCGTGAATAAAACTTAAAGGTCAATAATCGCATGGTGACAACAGACCAGCAGGTAAACTTTGTAACACGAGTTCAATGTACTGCTGTAAACATAATCGCACGCAACTACACTAGTATAGTATATACATTTATATATTTCCTGTGTGTGTGTGTGTGTGTGTATATATATTAAATTCCTTCCTAGAGAAATAATTTTCTCAAGTTGTTTGAAATGATTACTATTATGAACGGCAAATATCGATACTTTTGCACTTGATATTCAGGGAGACTTAACAAAGAAGAAGGGAACACACACGCAAATCGATTATTGTTGGGAATAATTAATGACAAAAATATTGCCGCAAGTGAGAGGGTAGGGGTAGTGACCTCAGGAGAGAGACAGGAACAAGCGACGAAGTCTTTAGATTGAAATTATTTGTCGAGAAAAGAGAGAAAGAGAGAAAGAGAGAGAGAATATTAAACATTCGAATTATATGAATGTATATGCTAAAGAGGAAATATTGATGATTTATTTGTATTGATGCTCGTTGTTCGAGAAATAATTTTTTACAATTTTTTCGCGAGAAAAAATGGAATATTTTTAATTTTCATTCAATTTTTCAAGTTTAGAAAGAATGAATTGTTACTATTAATTAAAATTTTCTGAATTTAAACTAATAATACATTTAATTTAATAATATTTAATAATATTAATTTAATAATACATTTACTTTAATTTAATTACTCGTTGTTTTTTTTTGCATAATAAATATTTTCAATTAATAGTAATTGAAATAATTATTCTCTTCAGTTAATGGTAAATGAAATAATTATTTTCTTTAATTATTAGTAATGGATAAAATTATTTTCATTAACTAATATTCTCTTTAATTCAAAATAATTTGAATTAATAGTATTTTCCATTGTTAAAAACACAATCAATCGAATTTTTTTTTAGTAAACAATAATTTTAATTAATAGTTATTTCACTTAAAAATTCTTTCAATTAAAAATATATTCAATTAATAGTAGTTTTCATTGAAAATAGATTGAGTTACAAGTATTTAATTAACAAATAATTTCAATTGAAAATACTTTCAATTACAAGTAGATTCAATTAAAGTATTTTCTGCCAAAAATACTATCAATTAAAAATACTTCTAATTACAATAACATTCGATTGCAAGTAGATCTAATTAAAAGTATTTTAAATCAATAATACTTTAAATTAAAAATAAATTAAATTAAAAGTATTTTTACATAAAAATATTTTCCATTAAAAATGTATTCAATTCAAAGTATTTTTATATAAAAATATATTCCATTTAAAGTATTTAAGACCAAAAATACTTTAAATTAAATATTAATTGTATTATTAATGTTTTTTATTAAAAATATATTCAATTAAAAGTATTTTAAATAAAAATACTTTCAATTCAACATAAATTCAATTCAAAGTATTTTAAACCAAAAATACTTTTAATTAAAAATAAATTAAATTAATAGTATTTTCCATTTAAAATATATTCAATTAAACGTATTCTTAATTAACAGTAATTTTAATTAAAAATACTTTCAATTAAAAATATTTTCAATTAATAATACAATCAATTAAAAGATTACTTAATAAATAGTATTTTCCACTAAAAATACATTTAAATTGGAAGTATTTTCAGTTAAGAAGACATTGAATTAAAAGTATATTTAATTAAAAGTGTTTTTAATTAAAAATACACTAATTTAAATTGAAAATACTTTCAATTAAAAATGTATTTATTTCATAGTTTCTTTCTTTCAAAATACTTTAAATTATTAGTATTTTCCATGAAAAATACATTCAATTAACAGGATTTCCAATTGAAAATAGTATTTATTAATAAATTGTACTTTAAAAAATAATGTTAAATAATATTTTTGTTATATTAATGAAAAAACACATGTGATTAATAGTTGTTTTAATTAATATTTAATTTAATTAAAAATACTTCCAATTAATAGTACTTTCAATGAATATATAAATTCCAAATTAACATTTCCTAAATTAAAAATACTTTAAAATAATAGTCGTTTTGATTAAAATTGCTTCCTGTTAATACTTTATATACTTTCGATTAAAAATACCCTTAAATTAAAATTACTTTTCATTGAAGGTATTTCAGTTAAAAGTACATGCAATGAAAACATTGTTATTTCAAACTACTTTCATCCAAAAAATACTTTCAATTTCAAAACTGTCCTTTCGATTTTTGGATATTTAGAAATTAAAATCATTTCAAGCGAAAAGAAAACCACTCAGAAAGTTGATGAAAGACAACAAAATACTTTTTCAGCACTTTATAAAACAATAAATCTCTCTTTTCATTTTCTCATTAAGAATTGACAGGAAAAGCTTTCCCTAACTCGCCACAAAAAAGGGAAAACTGATAACAATCAAAGAATTTTTATTTTCCAAGAGCAAAAAAAAAAGAAAGAAAGGAAACAAGAAATCTGTGTTTTAAATCTAAAACAAATATCCTCAATTTTACGGGGTTCTTGTTCTCAAGTTTCTGGTCAAGTATAGAAGCGACTAAAGTGCTGAAGGGGAATGAAAGTAAGATAGGCTAGGTATGCATATGGTGGGCAGTGTTCGCATATATATGTATATACTATATGCGAACAGAGAATACCGGAGGGGGATAAGAAATATATATCCACCGCAGCAGGAAACAAGAGGTTTCCCGTGTCATCTGAGCAAAAAATAAAAAAAAAAAAAAAAGAAGAAAAATATCGACGAGAGGGTGAAAAAAGGGTGTATAGTTCGCGAGAAATAATAGGGAGGGAAAAAAGGGGCAAAAGTAATGTACAAATAGTAAAATATATAAAGGAAACAAAGAGAAGAATAAATAAATAATGGGGTAAAAAAAAAATGAAGAAGAAAGAGAATCGTAAAGTAAATGGGAATTCATGTGCGGATTCTTTTGCTACCTCCTAGTCGTAGTTGTTTGATCGTTACAGGTGGGTTTTGCTGCGCTTCTGGGTCTATGCTCCGGTCGACGCCCTGAGTCATTCAACTCGTGGCCGTCACCGATCGACCTTGAATCGTCATCATCTCCACTGTCTAAGAAAACCCGTAACTTGGTTCCACTCATTAGACCTAATTCAACTTCCGGTATGTATTTCATTCTATAGAATTTTTCAATATTTGTCCTTTGTCTCGATCTAATACAGAAAAAGATATGCTTTCGATTCAATGCATATTGCGGTGTAAACACAAAAAAAGTTAATTTTTCTTTAGAAAATAGTTTTCAAAAAAAAAAAATTTATTAATATTTCTAATGGTGTACTCATTAAAAGAATTCGGTATTGATATCGTCATAATGGGTTTCAATTAATTGTACCAATAAAAGAATTGTAATAATGGTACTATTAGTACTAATTAATGGACATAATGGTACTATTAGTACTAATTAATGGACATAATGGTAACAGTTAGTGGTACCAATAAAGGAATAATTATAATGGTAACCTATTAATTGCATGACTAATAATGGTATGAAAGGTAAAAAGATACCATAAGAATGGTAACAATTAGTGCCAGCAATAAAGAAATCATAGTGATGGTAACAATTAGAAAAAAAGGAATAAAAATGGAACCAAGGGTATTAATGATACACAGTTATGGTACCATTATTTGGTACCCTTATAATGGTTTCTTTATTGCTACAACTAATTGATACTCTCATGATTCCTTTATTGGTACCACTGTCATTAATACTATTGATATAGTTACCATTAATTGGTACCATAATTACGGTATCATTAATTGTTACCATTACTAGGATACCATTATTTGTTACTTTTATTACAGTACCATAAATTGTTGTCATTATAACTGGTACCAATTAATGGCAACTACAATAATGGTTTCAATTAATGGTAGCAATAAAAGAATTGTAATAATGGCACTATTATAGTACTAATTAATGGACATAATGGTAACAGTTAGTGGTACCAATAAAGGAATAATTATAATGCGGTAACAATTAGCCATTCGATAAAAATTGTACTAATTAATAAAACTACAGTAATGGTTATATTTAGTGGTACCATAACAGGAAGCATTATAATGGTTACAATTTATGGTACCATAATAATAGTCCGAATTAATAAATAAATAATAGTCCCAATGGTATCAATTAGTGGTACCAATAGAGGGACGATTAGAATAGTCACAATGGATGGTATTATACTAATGGAAAGAATTAATAGCAACTAAAATAATGGCATCAATTAGAGGTACCAATAAAGGACCATTTTTGCTTGATCCTTTAAAATGGTCTTAATAAAAGAACTGTTATAATGGAAACAATTTCTTTGAACTGTTATAGTGGTACAATTAATATTATTTCATCTGTTATGTTAATAATTATTAATGTTGTCACCACTGGTACCACTTAATATTGACAACAATTGGTACCATCATTGGACCAAGAAATGTCATTAATACTTGGTACCATAATTTTGGTACCAATAAATTTCATTAGTAATTGGTACCATCATTATTGTACCATTAAATATAATCAAAAATTGGTATGTTGAAGATATCACTTCTAATATTGACAACAATTGGTACCAGCATTATGGTCCCAATTACTATCACTACCTCTTGAAACTATGGTTATGGTAGAATAAGTGATAAAATATTTAGTATCAACATAGTGGTTCTAATTAATAATATCCAAGTTACCAATATTCATTAAGAACTTTTTGTGTAATCGTAATGGTGTCAATGAATTTTACTAAATATTGGTATTGATAATAATTGTACCATTCGCTCATAATAATATTATAATGGTAGCATTGACAATTAATAGTACTGGTACCAGTATTTAGAACACAAATTATTACCATTATAATGGTACCAATATTAATAACATTAATTAATAATGGAAACAGTGTTTATAACACGAATTGTCACAATTATAATGGTACCACTATTAATAACGTTAATTAGTAATGGTACCAGTGTTTATAATACAAATTCTCACAATTATAATGGTACCACTATTAATAACGGAAATACTGCTCCCACTATAAAGGCACTAATTAATATTTCTAATACTGGTACCATTAAAATGGCTGGTATACTGGTATCATTAAAATGGTACGAATTAATGTAATTAATACTGGTACCATTATAATGATACCAGAGTAATTAATAATATTAGTTCGAGGTACAATTTTGATGACAACAATTAAAAGAATTTATTAAAATCAGTTAATGCTGATACTACTGCTACCATCTTAATAGTAACAAGAATAGATGTTAGTATTAGTACATTTATAATAGGAGCAATAAAAATAAATCGGTATTAGTTAATCTTAATCCACAGTGGTGCAAATTAATTTCATTACCACTATGATGACACCAATTAATTAAAGCAAATATTAAAAGTAAATATTGGTATTAAATATTGCTATTAAACATTGGTACTAAATATAGGTATACTAAATATTGGTACCAATTGAAATGCCAAACTAATAACTTCGGGTACCAATTAAACAATTTTGTCTAGTATTTGGTACGACAAACCATTGAAAAGCTTACAGATGAAAAAATTTTCAACGTGAATTAATTATTTCTCTGCAAATGAAACAATATAAAACTGAAATGAATGGAAATTTCTCTTTCGAGTTTATTAACTGATAAAAGATAGAGAGGGGAACGAGGGACATTGTATATTTGAACGTTTTAATCAAGTTTGCGCAGGAAATGTCGCACGATTATCATTCTTTCTCTCTGTTCTGTTTTTTTACTGTGTGCTTTCTAAAGAGGAAGAGAGCACTTTTTTTTTCTTTTTTTATTAAATGTAAGAAGAAAGTGACTATTGTGGCGATGAGATGGGATATAATGTTGCACTTTACAAAGATGATCTTAAAGGGACAGTGAGGCCATAATATGGCGAGTGTAAGATATCTCATGTTGCAGGTCGTTCACTTGGCAAGGGGACGAGCACACTGCTCACAGTAAAAATAGATTGAGCGCACCGAGGAGAGCTCGTGCTCTCACGCATGGCGCGACTTGTACCGCTTGTGTCCTATTCTCTTTTTCCATCATTTTTTTTATTCTTCTTCTTCTTCTTCTTCTTTCAAACACACCTCCAATTTGTTACAAAATTTATTTTTTAAATTTATTTTCAAATTTTATTTTTTTGAATTAAGTTTTCTGATTCAATTCTCGGATTCGTTCTTTAAACTGCATTTTGGAGTTAATTTTTCAAATTCAATTTTTGGATTCATTTTTCAAATTCAATTTTTGAATTCATTTTTCAAATTCAATTCTAGGATTGATTTTTCTAGTTCAAATTCTGTAATTAATTTTTTAAATTCCATTTGAGATTTAATTTTTCAATCTTAATTTGAGACTTAATTTTTTTCAATTCAATTCTGGAATTAATTTATCAAACTTAATTGTCGAATACATTTTTCAAATTCAATTGCAGACTTAATTTTTTAAATTCAATTCTGGCATTCATTTTGTCAAATTCCTCTATCAACATCACTTACGGAATTAATTTTTAAAATTTAAATCTCGAATTTAATTCTTCAAATTCAATTCTATAATCAATTTTTTAGATTCAATTCTCGAATTTAAATTCCAAACTCAATTCTGAAATTGATTTTTCAAGTTCAATTCTTCAATTAATTTTGCAAGCTTAATTGTCAAATTTATTCTACGAATTCAATTTTGAATTTAATTTTTGAATTAATTTTGCAAATTCAATTCTCAAACTAATTTTTGAAATTCAATTTCTTTAATTAATTCTTCAAATTCAATTGTGTAATTAATTTTTCAAGCTCAATGCTGTAAATAAATTTCAATTCTGTCATTAATTTTTCAAACTCATTTTTCAATATCAATTCTGGAATTAGTTTTTAAAATTCAATTTTCAATTAATTTTTTTAATTTAATACTCGAATTAATTTTTTAAATTCAACTTTCGGATTAATTTTTCAAATGGAGCTAAAGTTACGAACGTTCAAATGAACGAAATTTGTTTTTCACCTTCAATGTTATTGAAAATTAATATCGAAAAAAGAACAAAAATTGAAATTAAACAATATTTAGTTTTGAATTAATTTTTTTTTTATCTAAAAAATAATTTTTTTGACAATAAAATACAAATTAGAAGAGGTAAAAAAAATATTGTCGTTCATTTCAACGTTCGAAACTTTAGAAACATTTTTTCAAACACAATTCTCGAATAATTTTATTTATTCGTTTTTCGAATTGGTTTCAAAATTTTACTTTTTTTAACTGAATTTCCATTTTATTTTATTTCTAAAGAAAATATTGTCTCTATGTTTAAAAAAAAAAAATACCCATTGAAGCTAAATGCTCAGAAATTTTGTACGATTTAAATTCTCTGGCAAAATTTCTTCGCTCACTATAAAGGAAAAAAAAATTTATCGGCTTTTCTTTTTGTATTGATAATAAATTTGCCACACAGACAAAATGTCTTTTCAATTTATTTATTATTAAACATATATTCAGCGGAGATAAGTTGATACACATATATCTGAATCATCTGATTATTCCAGTGACACCAATCTCTGAACAAAAATATAATAAAAGGCTGATGACACTTTATTAGTCTTTGTGATAAAAGAGCGATATATATATATATATATATTTGCCATCAGGCAATCAGAATATATAATATTTCAGAGAAGTATATTTTGTAATTTACCAAAGTGGGTAAAAAATGATTTTAAAAAACCATTTTTTCTAATATTTTATATTTTTATTCAATATAGTTTATAGGAATATTTTTATTTATTTTATTTTATATATTTCTTTCTAAAATTTGTATCAAATATTCCAGAGGAATATTTTTAAAACGAAGATGGAATATTATTGAGAAACATTCTTACAATGTGGATGAAATATTCCAGAGTAATATTTCTAAAATATGAATTATATATATTTTAGAGAAATATTTCGAAACTGTGAATGGAATATTCTAGAGGAATATTTTTCAAACGTGGGTAAAATATTCCACCGGAATATTTTTAACAAAGGAAGTAAAATATTTGAGAGAATTATTTAAGAGAAATATTTTTATACTAAGAATGATATAATTCGAGAAGAATATTTTTAAAATGTAAATGGAATATTCTAGGGGAGTTTTTTTTTAAACGTGGGTCAAATATTCCAAAGGAATAATTCTAACAAAGAAATTAAATATTTCAGAGGAATATTTTTTACACTGTCAATGAAATATTCGAGAGAAGTACTTCTAAAACGTGGTTAGAATATTCCTGAGAGGTGGATTGAATATTCCAGGGGAATATTTTTGAGAGGTGATTTGAATATTCCAGGGAAATATTCCTAAAAGGGAAATCGAATATTCCAGGGGACTATTTTTAAAAAGTGAATAAAATATTTCAGTGGAATATTTTTAGAAAATAAATCAAATATCTCAGTGGAATATTCCTTTAAAGGTTTTCCAGAGGAAAATTCCAGGAATTTGGGTGGAATATTCCTTACTATTTGGGTGTATTGTATATTAATGCACATTTTTACAATCAAAAAAAATATAACAAAAAAATAATTGAGAAATAAAAATATAACACAAAAATAATTGAGAAATAAAAATATAACAAAAAAATAATTGAGAAATAAAAAATGTAGGAATTCGGCAAAATTTATATTATTATGCAATTATTGTTAATATGGCAATAATTAATATACAGTAGACGGACAGACTAACATAGGCAGAATATACATTATACAAGCGTATATTTATACTTGATTGAAATAATATACACGAGTTATAGAGCAAATCAGGTTTGATTGTATGGCAACAGCGCCAGTTCGAAGATTCCGCAAGACCTCCTCATTGGCTGAACGATTAACCAGGTTACTTTCAATAGTAGGACGATTAAAAATTATCCAATAATGTCTGCATGAATTAGTCCGAAGCCGCCTACAGCATTCGAAAGTGTTACAAGCACTTTTTCTCAACCACACTATATATACTTTAAACTCCATACATCAAAATTAGGATGTGGCCCCAAAAAAAGGAATTTTTCTTTCAATTTTCCTGACATTTTTTTTGTTCAATTGGGAGGAGAAATATATTTTTATAAAGTTATTTCCGGATGTAGGAAATTAATTCACGTAAATAATATTAATTAGTTAATTATTTTTTTCAATATCGTCAAGAGTGTTTAGTTTTTAGAAAATTAGCTCTTTTTGCTCGTATTTTTAGTTTTCTTAATTTTTTTTTACTTTACATAAAACAAAAAATTTTTTTTTCCCCCAATTATGGTAAAAATTTTCAAATATTACTTTCAGTTAGAAATTGATTGAAAGAAGTAAATGAAAATATCGTTAAGAGTGTTTAGTTTTTAGAAAATTAGTTTTTTCCTCGTATTTTTAGTTTTCTTAATTTTTTTTACTTTTAAAACAAACAAAAAAATTATTTCGCTATTTATAATATTTAAAATTTTACTTTCAGTTGGAAATTGGTTAAAAAAAAGAGAAAAGAAAAAAAATTCTCTTGATATTTTTTTTCAACATGAATATAAAAAAATAGTTGTAAATAAAAAAAGATTTTTAATTTGAAAAAAGTTAAGTTTAAAAAAAAATTAATTATTACAAAAATTTGGAAAAAATTTAGCTTAAAAGTATTTTAATAAAAGAGTTAAGAAGAAGAGAGAGAAAAATAGAGACTAAGTGCGGAGAAAAAAAGGAAAAGAAAGAAGGAATTAATAAAGCGAAACAATTGGAGAATGATCAAGTGATAAAAATATTATCCTTGCGACTTGAACTAAAGGACAAGTTGGCAAAGAACAAATTGGCATTGTCAGAGCAAAAAAGGATTTACAGTAGCATTCAAGTTGATGGACGAAGCGAAAGTATTTTTTTTTTTTCAAGGAATGCAGATTGTTAATGCGGTTAACTGATTGTTTCTTGTTTCGCTAGTGACGATAATAAAAGACTCACAAAATTGTTTCTTTATGAAGACAAATTTATAAATTTTTTTTCTATTTATAAATCAATTTATTTTATTATAAATAAAAGGATTTTTTAATTTTCTCATCTTTATTGCTTCTAAAACTCAAACTTTTAAATTATATCCAATTTTTTTCTCATCTTCATTGTTTCTAAATTTTTACTTCTAAATTATATTCACAATTTTTCTAATGATATATTTTTTTTTATTTTTCTAATGAAATATTGAGCCAAAAAAAACGAATCAAAATGTTGCTTCGTAACACTTTCGAGATTCGTTTTTTGTCTCAATTTGATATCCTTAGAAAAACTGATAAACTGTTATTATTAAAAATGAAATAAAAAAATAAATTAATTAAAATTTATTAAATTTTATTATTTTATTATAATAATTATTGTTCTTATTATTATACAGTCGATTTCAGTCATAAATTTTATTTTTCTAGCCTTTTTTCTTAAATCTCTAAATCCGGACTTGAATGCTCAAAAATCCGCCATAGATAATGAATTCCAAGAAATCGCCGCCATATTGGTTCCGCCATTTTCAATTTTCCAAAACTGTAGTCGAATTCGAATTCAATGACTCTAAATTTTTTTGTCCACTACTTTTAACTATTAAACAACCCTTTTCTTCAACACAAATATATTTTGTTATCCTTCCTTCCTTTTTTCCACCATTTTCGCAGTTATTAAACACAACTTTTTTTTAATAATAATTTTCAACTCCAACTTCAGGGCCGTTTTTTCCAAATATACAGATTTTCTTTTTAAATTTGTATTTTTTGAAAGTAGAAAGAGAGAAAAAAATGCCAAATAAATTGAGATAGTAACAATAAGCAAAAAATAAAATTTTAAATAATTCCCAACAAAAAAATAAACAATAAATTTTATTTTGTAATTTTTAAAAAATTTTTATTTAATTTTTTGGCAAAACTTGAATTTTTTTCTAAAGGGAAACGAGAAGAAATGAAAAAGAGTGGCAGTATAAAATTGAAAAATGACAAACCTGTGTGTAACACCAGTTTTCAGCGACAGGAGTATTAACTTCCGGTGGTGGAGGGCTTGGAACGCGGCTTACAGCCATGCTACTGCTGCTGTGCAAATTGGAGCTGACCCGCGACGTTTGAGGCGCACATTCGCTCACCGCAAGTCTGTAACAGAGAAAGCGAAAGATTATTGCAGACGACTGCTTTTCTACGGGATCTTGGCAAAGAATTGTGGCTTCAAACGAAATTTTCGCAAATTGCTCTTTCTCGCTCTCTCTCTCTCTCTCTCTTTCTTACTCTCTTTTACACTCTTTCTCTCGATTATATACCACAATAATCAAAGCATCATTTCATCATACAAATTATTCAATATCTTTTAACTGTATAATAAATGCATTTAAATCCTCTTTTATATAAGCTCTCAAATAAAAAAAACACTTTTATTTTATCTCTCAGAAACTCTTCGACAGTTTTAATGTAATTATCCCAAAAAAAAACAGATTCGTTTGAAAAATTTTTTTTTAGAGCAAAAAATTATTGTAATTTTTTCTTTCTGCAATAAAAATTGATTTAATTTTTCTTCAAGAAACAGATTGATAATAATTTTTCTTCAAGCAAAAAAAAATTGATATTAATTGCATTTTTTCCTATGGGAAATTTTTAATTTCAGTGTGAATTTTTGTTTTCTGCAAAAAAAATTAATTTTATTCTAATTTCACTTTTTGATAAGAATTCAATTTTCTTGTAATTTTCTTTACGGCAAAAAATTTATTTGATATCTATTGTAAAATTTTCTATTCTGATTAAAATTCGATTTCATTGTAATAATTATTTTCTGCAATAAAATTGAACTTGTCTTTCTTCAAAAATTAGAATGTAATTATACTTTTTTTCGGCAAAAAAAAATTCTTGCAATTCTTTTAGAAATTTTTTAAATTAAATTGTACTGTTTTTCTTCTTAAATTTTAATTTTATTTAAATGTTTTTCTTAAAAAATTGTTAGTTATTAGAGATAAATTAATCTTTCGGCAAAAAATTAAATATTGCACTTTCTGTAAACATTTTCATTCTATCTTAATTTTTTTTCTGCAAAAAATCCAATTTCAATGTATTTTTTACTTATTGCAAAAAAATATGAGTTATGTTGTGATTTCTCTTTCGACAAAAATTTCAATTTAATTGTATTTTTTTTCCGCAAAAAAATTCCATTTTGTTGAAAATGTTTCTTGCTGAGAAAAATTGAATGACTTTAGTCTTAATTTTTTCATCAAAAAATTCAATTTTTTTTGCAATTTTTATTTATTGCGACGAGATCAATTATGTTGTGTTTTCTTTTTTTTGACAAAATTTTCAATTTAATTGTAATTTTTTTTCTGTACAAAATTACAAATTCAATTTTTTTGAAAATGTTTCCTTTTGGCAAGAATTCAATATTGCACTTTCTGTAAAAATTTCCATTTTATCTTAATTTTTTTTCTGCAAAAATTCAATTTCAATGTATTTTTTATTTTCGACAAAAAAAAAAATTCATTATGTAGTGATTTCTCTTGCGCAAAAATTTACAATTTAATTGTAATTTTATTAGGTTAAAAATTCAATTTTGTTGAAAATTCTTCCTTCTGACAAAAATTGCAATATAATTGCAATTGTTTTCTCCGAAAAAATTGTATTTTGTTGTAATTTTTCTTTCATCCAAAAATTTCAAGAAAATTATAATTTTTATTTTGTACAAAAATTTTTATTTCATGGTAACTTTTTTTTAATGCATAAAATTTATTCTATTTTACAATTTTATAAAATTGTTTTCGCGAAGATTGTTTTAAATTTAATTAATGTATTACACGTGTAGCACTACGAGATTTGAATCCTTGTCTCGTCGTCACTTATATTATTAATAATAATAATAATAAAAATAATAATGATAATAATCATAAGAAATTCCAGTGGCATTATCTAAGCAGTTCTGCAAGAAAAAGAGGGATTCCATGAAATCTTCGTGTGAGAAATTTGCACTGTTCCTGAGAAAAAAGGATAGTTCATTTGAAAGATAAGAAACGTGTGTGAGTACAATAAGAAACTTGGGCATAGATACAATTGGAACACGTCCTCCTTTTCCTCATAACTGCTCGTTTTCATATCTTTCAACAATTCACGTCATATTCTACATTCAGGAAGTTGGTGTCTCTTTATTTATTATTATCATTTTTATTTATTATTATTATTAATATTATTATTGCTATTTTAATTTTAATTTTTACCATTCTTATTATTTTTCCTATTACTATTTTTATTTTTTACCCTTCTTATTATTTTTGCTTTTACTATTTTTATTTTTTACCCTTCTTATTATTTTTTCAATTAATATAATTAATTCAATTATTATTATTACTCTTCTTTAATTATTATAACAATAATTTAAAACGATTTTTACTATTATTTATTTATATTATAATAATAGTTGAGAACAATTATTTTTAGCAATAATTAAATTAAATTCTACTATTTATTTATCGTGATAGTTAATAACAATTATAGTAATAAATTAAATTAAATTGTACTACGTATTTATTTATTATAATAGTTAATAACAATTGTACTAATAAATGTACGTATAAATAATAAAAGTGGTAATAATAATAATAATATTTAACAATTATTGTTAACTAATTTATTCTATGTTAATTTAATTTATATTAATTTATTTCTCCTTCAGTGTCATTTTTTCCTCAACAATTTTTTCACTCAACGTAAAATTAATTAATAAATTGAATAAAATAATTAATTGGTGTTGAAAGAGATTTTTTAATATTTAATGAAAAATAAAGTTTCGAATATTACGTAGAAAAGTTTCGAAACACACATTTATAAGAAAAAAAGAAAAAAAGAAAAAAAAAACAATAAACAAAAATAGAAATTATAAATTGAAACATTCTGGAAAAGGTTAGTTGTAAACAAATTGTGCTTACAAATATTATTACAAGTCACACTACTTGCTTCTTTAACTCTCTCATTATGTATAAAGTAAGTGGGCATGTAAATAATTAATAAAGGTCTCTCACTGGTTAATCTATAAGTTTTTTTATCGAAAACTATAGTTTGCAAACTATTAGGACAGGTTTGCCGAAGTTTAAATAGTCAACATTAGTATACACGATTTTCAAGCTAGAGGTCAAATAAATTTGGAAATTTATAAATGTTAAGGCTACTAATCTGCAGTGAAATAATGTAACGTGTATTTAAAGAAGGGGGACTCGAGTTCATGGACAGTGGATCGATGCCTGGATATTGTCGAGTAGGGAAGCTCGCTAAAAGTGGGATAACAAACCAAGTATTATTATTATTGATGAAGTCGGAGAATACGTGCGGTGTGCACATTGTTTTATATATATATATACGTGCACGTTAAGAGTGAAAATTAATCTCGAGAAAGAATTTTCTTTTTTTTTCTATCTACGCGATAAATATTCATTTTGTCGACGTCAACGTTGGAGTTTGTTAGAAGAAAAAGAAAATTTAGAAGTATTTTCTATTTATGAAACAAAGAAAGAAGAAAAAACTAAAAATATTTTCTACTTTATTAAAAAAGGAAAAAACAAAAAAAATAATAAGTATGGAAGTAGAAAAAGAAAAAAATTACTTTATTAAAAAAGAAAGAAACAAAAAAATACTAAATGGAAGTAGAAAAAGAAAAAGTACTTTATTTAAAAAGGAAGAAAAAAAATAGTAAGTGGAAGTAGAAAAAGAAAAAGTACTTTATTAAAAAAGAAAGAACTACTTTATTAAAAAAGAAAGAGACAAAAAAGTGGAGGTAGAAAAAGAAAAAGTACTTTATTTAAAAAGAAATAGGCAAAAAAAGTGGAAGTAGAAAAAGAAAAAGTACTTTATTTAAAAAGAAATAGGCAAAAAAAGTGGAAGTAGAAAAAGAAAAAGTACTTTATTAAAAAAGAAAGAGGCAAAAAAGTGGAAGTAGAAAAAGAAAAAGTACTTTTTTAAAAAAGAAAGAGGCAAAAAAGTGGAAGTAGAAAAAGAAAAAAGTACTTTATTAAAAAAGGCAGAAACAAAAAAAATAATAAGTGGAAGGAGAAAAAGAAAAAAAAAACCGAAAAGATTTTTTACTTACAAGAAAAAAACAAGAAAAAGTGGTATTAGCAGAAAATGAATAAGCCTTTAGAGTAGAAGAAAAAGAAAATGTAGAGAAAGAAGAAAAATTATAGCAGTATTTTCTACTTCTAAGACAAGGAAGAAAAAAGAAAAGAAGTGAGAGTAGAAAACTAGCAGCAAAAAAAAAATAGAGAAAAAAGTAAAAGTAGAACGAAAAGAAGAAAATGTATAGGAATATTTTCCACTTATAAAAGAGAAAAAGATTAGAAACTAGAAATATTTTCTACTTCTAAAGAAAGAAGAAAGATGAAAAAAGAATAAAATTAATGAAGTAGAAAAAGAGAAGGAAACAAAGAAGTAGAATTTTAAGAAACTGTAGGAAAAATAGAAGAGCACAAATATTTTCTAATTTAGAAAGAATAAAAAAAAAGAAAAGTAGTTGAAGTAGAAAAAAGGAGAAATGTAGTAGAAGTAGAAAAAAGGAGAAAAGTAGTAGAAGTAGAAAAAAGGAGAAAAAGTAGAAAAAGTAAGAGTAATAAAAAGTATCAGTAGATGTAAAAGTAGAAGTAGAAAAAAATCAACAGAAAAAGTAGAAGTAGAAAAAAATAAAAAATGTAGAAGTAGAAAAAGCACCAGAAAAAATAGAAAAAGATAAAAAAAAGTAAGAAGAAAAAGTAGAAGTAGAATAAAATAAAATTTATTTCCACTAACGAGAAGTAGAAAAGGAAGTAGAAAAAGTTGAAGTAGAATGAGCAGTAGAAGTAGTAATAGTAATAAAAGAAAAAAATGGTAGCTGTAGAAGTAGAACTAGAAGTAGAAGCAAAGGAAGAAGAAGAAGAAGAAGAAGAAGAAAAGGGAGAAAGGTATGCAGGGCACGCGATGGTGCTCGTGAGCGCCAAGTACGGGGCGGAACTACTCGACTTCCGTCGAGTGCAATAGCCCCAGGTTCATCGGACCTGGTTACACTCAGCCGACCGAAACGGATACTAGTCTAGCCTCCTATTTTATCTATTCTACCGACTCTTTTTCGAATCACCTTTACCACCCGAACTCAATTCTTATTCCTTCATCCACGAATATTCACCAAACGCCATTTCAAACAGAAACAAAATTTTTACTTTTCTACTCAATCATTTTCTTTGGTTACTTATTCATTTATTTATGAACCAATTTATCCATTAATTAATTTATTATTTATTAATTCCGTTATTTTAATTAATCAATTTATTAATAAATAAATAAATTTATTTGCTAATTTTTTATTTGATTTCTTTATTAATTTATTTATTAATCAATTTATTTATTTAACAATTTATTTATCCATTAATTGACTTAATAATCAATTTAAAAATAAATTCATTTACTAATTTATTAGGTAATTTATTTATTTATCAACTAATTTATCTTTTATGTTTTATATTTCTTGAATAAATTAACCGATTTATTTATTTGTTACTAATCAACGTTTTAAATTGATTTCAGTCAAGTAATGTTATTTGCATTGAAATTATTTTTTATTTTTGCCTAAAAAAATCTATTTTTCTACTACAAATAATTGATATCAGAAAAAAACTAAATTTGTCTCTCTAAAATAACTTTTTTTTTTTATTTCGAGCAAATAAAAACTAATCGAACCAATAATTGTTCCACTTTCTATAGAAATGTGCAATTTTCAACTTAATTGGCCCCAAATATATAATTATTATTTGTCCCAAATTTATCTATATCAAGTATAGACTTAATTATTTCGTCAAATTAAAGATTCTTTACAAGAATTTTTTGTGTCAATAAAAATAAGCTTAGATTCAATATATTTTTGTAAATAGGTTCGTATAAATTTTACCAACTTTACTCTTCTACATATTTTTTTTTAGAAATTCAATGAATTCGAAAATTAATTAGAAAACTTAAATTTCAAAAAAGATTCGTCTTTTTTTTTGTAACAGAGAAATAATTGAAAACTAATTCCGTAAATATAAATAACTAAATAACAAAAAGGCTAAAATGAAAATTATTCAGACTTCTATTTACTTATAGAAAATTCTTCTCCAAGTTCAAAAGTAGAAGAGAAATACCACAAGGAGAAAATTGCTTTTCAAATAACTATATACAAAAAGAAAAAGAAAAGGAGAAAAAAAATTACCAATTAATAATGACAAAAATTCTTGTCATTTCCATCGTGAGGAGAAAATTTCACATTGCACGAATTTTTCTTATATTCATGAATACATATATATATATATATATATCTATAAAAGTATTTTAGAAATTTTATTCCATAATTGCACTTTACCCTATAGGAAAATGTATATAAATACATAATGTGCAATTTCTATCCGTTTTGTATATAACTTTTTATTCATCGAGTATATTTTACTGACTTTATATTATTAGCAATAGTTGTAAACATTTTACGAAATAGTTTGAATTCCAAAACATCAACAAAAAAATCAGAATCTAGATTTACGACTATAATGAAATTTCACCGAGAAATATTCTAATATGCAATTTGCCTTCTCAATCAATATTTTCCAAGTGCTTTCAACAAATTTTTATTATATTTAATATTAAGAAAGAAATAATAAAATCCAGCAAGAAATTAAAACCGAAATAGAAAATAAAAACAAAACGACTGAAATTGTCTCTAGAGATTGCAAACGAGATCATAAAATCTTGCATTTAAAATTTATTCTCAACATTTATCAACTTTTTGTCTATTTTCTTTTTTTTGGATGAAAAAAATTTTTGTTTATTTTATGTATTTTATTATCGAAAAATAATTTAAAATAGAAAATTATAGAATAGAAAAATAAATATAGTATTTGAAAGTAAGAAAAAAAATGTGTTTAAATCCTCAAAAGGTAATTATCGGTTTATTACTAATTGGGTAAAGTTATATGTTAAAACATCTAATAATTATTATTTGCTAATTATTTCTTATAATTTATAAACGAGATAAATATTACTATTAATATTTTGTAATCTCCAATTGATTTCACTGCAGAAACTACTTTTCCGTACAAATCAAATTACTTCTCTCTATAATAGGTTTGATTTCACTTGACTTTGCAGTTTGGAAGTGAAAACTTGGAGAAACTGAGGGAAAGGACGCTTTTTCATTATGATGATTGAGGCAGTGATGAAAGTGCAAGAAATAAAAATCACTAAATCACGTTTTCGTCTCTGTAATATATTTTATATTTATATACAGAAAAGTTCTCAAAACTAATTTCCGTGTCTTTCAATTCAAGATTATTAATTCAGACGTTTATAATTTTTACACAACTTTATATTTTTTAATATTAATTTATAATTTTATACTAATTTATAAATTATAATATTAACTGAAAAGCTATTTTTTACTATTTTATCCCTTTTAATAATTATTTACTACTTTTGAATTTACTTTGGAAATTTTTTTTTCTCATTATTTATTATTTTTTCTATTTCATTTATTTATTTAAAAAAAATAAATTCTAATTTCTACCTTTAATAATTATTTACTACTTATTTTTGTTCACTCACTGAATATTTATTTACCAAAAGATAATTTTTTAAATATTAATAATTCAATTTAATGGTTCGAATAGTAAATGATTTAATAATTAAATAATTAAATGATTAAAAATGTTAAATAATTAAAAATAGTAAATAATTAAAAAGGGAAATAAGTGAAAATAGTGGAAAATTAGAAATAGTAAATGATTAAGAAGGGGAATAAGTGAAAATAGTGGAAAATTAGAAATAGTAAATAACACTGTCCGACACTAATTTTGCCCCTTTAATAATTCTGGTCACTTTCGATAGATTTTTTTACGCTGATTAAGAATCTGAAAAGAAAAATGCTCCAGCACGTCGAGTTTTTGAGAAAATTAGTGTTAAAAAGTGAAAAAAGCATGTTTTTGGCTATATTTGATTATGATTAACAGAAAAATAGGAGGTGCTAGAATTTTGTTTCTGGTATCAAATGAAAGCTTGAATTACAACCAACAATTTCCTTGAGGAAGAATTCGAAGGCATTTCCGATAAGGCAATTAAAAATGATTTTTTCTTTTGCATTAAATTTTGTTATTAATCAAATTTTATTAGCACCATGTATAACCTCAGCATTATGAAACAAGTGATAAACAAATGAATTTTTTTTGCATTTAAATTCATAACATTTTACATTATTTTCAGGTTACTTATATTTTATTCCAAAAAAAAATGCTTAGCAATCTTGACGTATATACTCAACAAAATAAATAAATAATTTGAACATATAATTGATGTCTTTGAAATATAAAATATTCCTGTGAGTTTAACGTTTTGTTTTTCCAAAATTAAAACATTGTTTTCAGAAATTGTTTTTATCCATTAGAATAAAAGCAGACAATATTAAAAATTAAAATTAATTTCAACATCTAACAACGAGAAAATAATATTTATAATAAACAATTAAATTATAATTAATTTTATGAATAAATTAAGTGTTTAAATATAACAAAAAATTTAATTTGTATGTTCACTGAATATCTAATTTAATATACTTTTTTTTCTTCTACTAGTTAGGCATTTAATTTCTATTAGAAGAATTGATTAATTTCATTTGTTTAGAATTTAGATATAAAAACAGTAAAATACAATGAAAGCTTGAATAAAATTTTAATTAAAAACTTTTGTAGGGATTTCTAAAAATTAGATTGCTAAACATTTTTTTTGGAATAAAATATAAGTAACCTGAAAATAATGTGAAATGTTATGAATTTAAATGCAAAAAAAATTCATTTGTTTATCACTTGTTTCACAATGCTGAGGTTATACATGGTGCTAATAAAATTTGATTAATAACAAAATTTAATGCAAAAGAAAAAATCATTTTTAATTGCCTTATCGGAAATGCCTTCGAATTCTTCCTCAAGGAAATTGTTGGTTGTAATTCAAGCTTTCATTTGATACCAGAAACAAAATTCTAGCACCTCCTATTTTTCTGTTAATCATAATCAAATATAGCCAAAAACATGCTTTTTTCACTTTTTAACACTAATTTTCTCAAAAACTCGACGTGCTGGAGCATTTTTCTTTTCAGATTCTTAATCAGCGTGAAAAAATCTATCGAAAGTGACCAGAATTATTAAAGGGGCAGAAAAAAAATTCATTTTTGTCGGACAGTGTAATTAAAAGGGGAAATAATCGAAAATAGTACAAAATTAGAAATAGTAAATTATTAAAAAGAAAACTAATCAAAAAATAATAAATAATAAAAAATAGTAAAAAAAGGAAGTGGAAAATAAATCAAAAGAGAAATAACAAAAATAGTAAAAAAAGGAAGTGGAAAATAAATCAAAAGAGAAATAACAAAAAATAGTAAAAAAAAAGAAATGGAAAATAAATAAAGAGAGAAATAACACAAAATAGTAAAAAATTAAAAATAGCAAATAATGAAAAACACTTAAATAATCGATAGTATAAAAAATTAATAAATTGAATTATTCAAGCAAGTGCAAAAAATCAAGAAACCGATAGAAATTTTTTTTGCTCGACAAAATGTTCGATTTTTTTTAGTAGCACAAAATGCTTTTATTTTTTTTCTCTCTCTCTCTCTCTATATATATATATATAATTTTATAAAGAAAGAAGTGAGAGAGAGAGAGAGATGTGGACAAGAAATATAAAATAACCCTTCGTTTTGTCTGCAATCTATAAAACTCATAGTGCATTTGTTGCACGCCCGCACACGTGCAATTGTGCAGGGTCAACGAATTTTTCTTTTTCTTTCGCCGCTTTTTTTTTACCGGAAACTTTTGCAGCGAACAAATGCCGAGGTCGCTGACTCAATTCCTTGCTACGAGTTGGAATTCATGGGAGCAAGTCTGGAGAGCATCGTTGCGCAATTCGTTACATTCAGAAAAAAAAAAATATATATATATATACGTTACGCTCGAGAAAGAATCATTAAAGATTGTTGTACGCACTTTAAAGAGTATAGTGCTCATAAAAATCTTCAATTATTGCAAATTATATGCGCGCACGTAGCAAATTATTGTGTGAGAAAAGGGGAAACATTGTCAAAGTATTTTTTTTTCTTTATATTTTGAAGTTATAAAATATTTCAAGGACGGGAATTTTATTATTAATAATAATATTGATAATAATAATGATAATAATAATAATAATAATAATAATAATAGTATGATAATAATAATAATAATAATAATAATAGTATGATAATAATAATAATAATAATAATAATAGTAACTTAATATTAATTAAAAATAATAAAATATAAAAATTTATAAATAATACCTTACAATACTTCTTAGGGCCTTAAAGTTCGTTTAATTTAAATTAAAAAACAATTTTACTAATTTGAATTAGTGACTAACTCTATGCTTTTGAATTAGTAAAATTTACCGATAAATTAGTAAAAACTACTATACATTTAGAATTGTTTTTATTTATTAATATTACTCATTTATTTAGTTACTTTATTTATTTTATTTACATTTACGTAATTTACTCTCTAACTGTGTATTGACAAAACTGTTTAGTAATTTGAATTACAATTATTAACTGACTTTTTGCTTTTGAATTAGTAAATTTTACTAATAAGTTAGTAGAAATTTCTATTTATTAGTAAAATTTATTACTAATAAGTTGGTAGAAATGACTATTTATTAGTAAAATTTATTACTAATAAGTTAGTAAGAAATTACTATTTATTAGTAAAATTTTACTCATAAACTGTAATTTCTATTAATTAAATAAAAAATTCAAAATCGCAGTAAAATTAGTAACATTTTATTAATAAATTTTTTAATTTTGTTTTAATAATAAACATTTGTTAGTAAAATTTTTTAAATTATGTTTAAATAGTAAATATTTATTAGAAAAATTTCCTATAATTTAAAAGCAAAAAGTCAGTGACTAATTCGAATTAGCAAATATTTTTATTACATCAAATTTAGAGAGTAAAAAGAAAAAGTAAAAAAAGAGTAAAATAAGAGTAAAGAAAGTAAAAAAAAAGAGTAAAAAAATAAATTAAATAAAGTAACTGTAAGCATAAATAAATAATGTAAATATAAATAAAAAAAAGTAAATAAAATTCCAAATTAAACATTAAAAATATAATAAAAATTGTAACTTGAAAAATATATAAATTAAAATTAGAAAGAAGCAAAACTTTTTAAAATTATTTTCTCAAGTATTTGGAAATTTTCTATACAGAAAATGAAAACTTTCATTTCATTTTTTAAAAAGAGGCGCATGCAATAATTCTCAATTCTTTATCCGCGATTAAAATTTTATTCATTTAGATAAAAGAGATGCCTCATTTTATTTGGAGACTGAACTACTTTCACTTTTTTCTAAGCAATATAAAACATATGTATGCACGGACTGCTCCTGATGATGAATCTCACAGAAAGTATTTGTAAATATATAGAAAGATAATGCGAAAATTGGGACATTTTCTCTGAAATAAAATTTTCTAAATTGAAAGTATTTAACTGTTTTTTCCCTCTCGTAAAATTAAAACTAAATAAAATATACTAGAAACGTATATTATATATATATATATATGTAAAGAAGCGACTTTTACGACTTTTAAGTTTTAAATAAAAGAAAACTGAAATTTCACTCTTAATGTTCAACAATTTGAGAAAAATTTTTAAACTAAAAAAAAGTTAAATGCATTTGAAAAAGTATTATTTAGATAAATTAAAATTTATAGCCCTTAAAAATAATTATTTACATCTAAAAATAAAAAATTAAAATTAAATGCGAAGCGAAGATGTAAAAAATTTGAGGTTATAATTTATAATTTTTTGATTAAAAATACAATTAGGGAATCAATTCTTTTTCAAAATTATTCAACTTCCAGTCTTTGTTGGAAGAAAAATATTCGAGAGAATCTGGTTTCAAATTTACGTTAATAAAATGAAACTTTTAATTCAAAAAATCTAAGACAAACATAAGCTCTTTGTTTGATTTTTAGATACCTTTTCAGGTAGTGCGTCACAAATTTAAAACCACAGCATAAAATACAAAAAAAAATTTTGAATCACATGAAAGAAAACTTTCCAAAAAAAAAGAAATGAAAATTGAAATAAATAAATAAAGGAAAAAAAATTTTGTTTTATAGAATCAAAAAGTGAATAATTTGAATTAATGGAAAAAATTAACAAAATTACTTTTTTAAAGGAACAAAATTATTCGAAACGACTTCCTTATTTTCAACAAATGCCTCTCGTTGTTTCGTTCTACTTTCCCTTGGTTGCTGGGACTTCTCTCTATTAAGTTGAATCGATTCTATAATTACTGAGTGTGTACTGGATGCGCTTCAACCTTCATCCAGGGCAGACGCAGTTAAATGTGATATCGAAAATAACAAATTCCGAATTAACATCTAGATAAGATATTTTTTCAATTTTCATCAATTTATTAAGAAGCTCATCAACAACAAAAATTAAATTTATTAAAGAAAGAAAAAGAAATGTATTTTTGGTTTAAATTCCTTTAGAAAGAATTTTAGAAAAAAGGCATTGGACAAAATTTAAAATATACAATATGTTTTAGTTGTAAAAAAGTTTTTTAGTGTTAAAATGGTTTGATTCTCTCCACCTGAGAACGCCAAGGTCGCCACTAGGCGGCGAAAAATCGTATTTGGCAACTTAAATGCCATCTAGCGGCGACCTTGGCGTTCGCAGGTGGAGAGAATCATCTCCATATTGAATCTAAAAATGTTCTTTGAAACTAAAGAATTCTGTAATCATTATTTAATCAGATTTAATCAGGTATTAAATCTAGAGAATTTGACAATTAATAGAAACGGATTTTCAATTTTAAATTCATTTTAATTTACTATTTTTATAATTTGAATTAAATGAAATTAATGAAATTAATTAAATTAATTAAATAGTAAATGTAATTGAATAGTAAAATTAATTAAGGGAATTTGAACCATTATGACGTCACATTTTTAAAAATCATGCTTTTCACACATTGTGACGTTTTAGTGATTCAAATGCCCTTAAACCGTAAATTTAATTAAAAATTTAGAAGAAATGACTATTTATTAGTAATTTTTTTTTTAATTACTAAAATTGACTAATTCAGAAATAAAAAGTCAGTGACTGATTCAAATTACTGAACATTTTTACTAATTTAAATTTAGAGAGTTTTTTTTCAGAGAATAAAAATGAGTAAGAAAAGAAAAGTAAAATACGTTTCGTTAAAAAGTTATCAAGATGAACCAATTATGTTGCTAAGAAGGAAGACAATAAAACTGATAAACAATCGGTTCCGAGAAATGATAATAAAAATTATTATTATTAAAATAACAAGAGTCGATATAATCGAAATTCTTAAAACTCGAAAAAAATGCCTACGTAACTTCCTCTGCCTACATTTTTTACTCCCACTTTTGTTCATGCTTCTTAATCATTTCATCTACGGGAGTCAACTTTATATATAAAACGAAACATTTTATATATATATATATATTCCATCATAAAAGTACAGTTACTCTCTTTACGGTAATTTTGAATCATTCACGCAGTTGTGTTCAGAATTTTATTATTCTTGTTGCGTTAATATAATATAATCCCATCAAATTTCCTTTCCTTTCCTTTCCTTTTTCTCTTTTTATTTTATTCCACTTTCGTTGGCAATTTTTCATCTTGTGAATTTTATAAAAATTGGAAAAATGCAGAATCTGAACGACTAATAAACGAAAGTAGTTATAAAAGTGTACGTAGAAGGGAAAATTATTCGCTGGGGACGTGAATAATAAAAGTTACTGGCGCAGGTAAAATTTTCCCCTCTTTTTAGGGTAAAATGACTTGAACATTTTTATATTGACTTGAATGCTGCTCTGTGCGCGCTTATGACGAAGAGGGGGATGAAAAAAAAGAAAGAAAGTAGTAGAAGAAGAAAAAAAGGGTATTATATTGCTCTCTTGGATGATTACTTTTGGGGATTCTCGAATTTCCTTCAAATATTTATTTCTCTCGCTAAACACTAAGGAAAAAAAGGGGTCTATTGACTTGAAAATTTTCCCAATACTTTTCATCAAACAAACAATCGAATATAATAAGTTTTCTCAACTGCAATAACAATAAAATAATTACAAATACTAAAAAAGAATAATAATAATAATAATAATAATAATAAAAAGTTCAAAAATTTAGGGACATGATGACATTGCAAAATGGAGAAAAAGGGTTTTCAATTTCAAAAAAGAAAATGAAGAAAAATAGTTAGGGAAATATTTTTTCAGCCTACTTGACAATAAAATAAGAATTATAAAATATACTTTTGAATACTCCATGGAAACAAGAAAAATGTGTCAAATTTTTAAATGGAAAGTCACTGTTAAGCTTTTCAAAAAAAAGTCTTTGTAAAACTTTCCTTTCAAAAATGTCGATTAGAAAGTTTTATATTATGGTACTCAACGCGTTTATCTATTAAACATTAATTTTCATTTTTGAATTTAGAAAAACTCCTCACTCAAAAAAAAAAAAAATGAGTCAAATTTTATTAACGTGATAGTTACGAGAAAATGAATAATACAATTATAATAGAATAAGAGATAGAAAAAGGGTAAAATAAAAATAAGAAACAAACGAGAAAATTGAAAAATAAAAAATGGGGAAAATAAAAAATAGCAAAAGTAGAAAAATAAAAAATAGAAAAAGTAGAAAAATAAGGAATAAAAAAAGTAGAAAAATATAAAGAATAGAAAAACAGAAAAGAAGAAAAATATAAGAACTAATAATAAAACAATAAAAAATAATAAATATAGAAGAGTAATTTTTCCCTTCCATAAAAACAAAAAATTTCTTCTCTCGAGGCAATTTTCAAGAAACGAAAAAAGTAACAAATAAAAATTAAGATTATCTCTGCCAAAAAAAAAATCAGAAAATTTTAGTCAAGACTGCAAATGGACCATTAAGATTTTAGAGATAATAAATTTTTCGTTCCACGATCTAGAGATTATTCTCTCGGGTTTTGTTTCGTGGTTATATAGAAGAGTGACAACGATGTCAACCAATGATGATTCGCGTCCCGTCCGAGACGACCCTGACCGCTTGGTTTACCTTAAAAAAAAAAATAAAATAAAATAAAAGAAAGAAAGAAATAAAAAAAAGAGGAAAAAAATCTCGATGGAAGCAAGAGCCATGCAAGAAGCTCTCAAGGAGAGATCCATTCACACGCCACTCGTTCCATTCATCCTGTGGCCTAGGCGCATATATATGCATAAATATTTAGCCCTGTCTGAAAGACGAACCACAACTTATGGCAGAAAATGTCCTTGCGAAGCTTGCCTAAAAAAAAAAAATTATGTATACCTTCTTTTTTTATTTTTGTGTTAAATCAACCAACCTTCCAAGGGTAACGTCGAAGATTTTTTTTTTAAATTCTAATTGCTCATAATAGCAGTGAAAAAAGGGGGAATAATAATCACCCTTATGTATATGTAAATAAATAAAAAAATAATTATTATTAATAAGAAGAAAAATAATCGCCCATTTGAAAATAAACAAATAATTGTTAATAATATTATAGTAAAAATAATCGCTCCTACGTAAGCAAAAAAATAATAGTAATTAATAATAATAGTCATAATTATTATTATTAATTATTGTTCGTAATAATAATAATAATTGCTCGTCTGTGGCAAATAATTAAATAATAGTAGTGACCATAATCATTATATTAACAAATAATTCAATTAAAAAATTAAAAGCGTGTTGGTCGTAGTCGTTAAGGCATCAAGAAGCGTAAATTTGTCATGTGTTCGAGTCCCGCTGAAGGTAAAAACTTTTCTATTTGGAAATAATAATTAATAATTAATAAAAAAAATATAAAAGACTTACAATTATTATTATGTACAATACAATTAGTAATATGATAAAATATAATATTATAAAATACAATATTGATATATAATATAATATTTATGTATAATATAATATTTATTATATAAATAAACATTTTTTATATAATATATATATATATATATATATATATATATATATATATATATATATATATATATTAATAAAATAAATACAAATATATTTAAACAAAAATCCAAATATATTGATATAATAAATACAACTATCTTTTTGTATTTTATCAAAATAAATTTTTATCGAATTTCAACAAATAAACTATTCATACCTATTAATACACACAAGATAGAGATTAATTTCATAATCACTGAAATAATTTCGCGTGTTGTAATTGAATTAAATTTGTGAAGCAGTTTCAAGAAATAATGGATATTCCAGTAATAAATTTGTCTCGATGAGCCAAAATAATTTATTTAAAAAAAAAATAGCAATAATTATTGTAAGTCTAGAATATTTTTAGCTTTTTATTATAAGTCGATATTGTCGACAGCAAAAATTCCATTATAGAAAATTTATTACTCTTATTATTTTTAGTTATATTTAATTAAGTGAATCAATTTCATAACTAGATTTAATTCATTTTATTCGCTATTAATGTAAGAATATTGTTTAAAATTTTAGTAGAATTGGATTAAATAATTTATAGCATGCATAATAGTTTTTTAAATAAAAAAATCGATTTTTCAATGAACTGATAACTTTTGATAACTTACAAAATAATATAACTAAGTACTTTTTTTTTATTAAAAAATGCTTAATTCGTAACTAAATGATTGACAGAAAACTTGTAATAACTAGAAAGCACAATAATAACTACAAATTTAGTTTGATTTACAAAAGGCATTAATTACAAATTAAAAAATACTGATTACAAACTAAAAATACTAATGGTAGACAAAAAAATAATTTTTAACTGAACGAATTAGTAGTTAATTCAAAACTACTAATTGATAGCAGAAAAATACTAATTTGTGACTAGAAATTACTAGGTGGTAGCTAAAAATGACTAATTAGTGACTAGAAAATACTAATTTACTTATAACTAAAACTTTACCAAAATTGAATTAAACTTTGACGTAAGGAAACGGTTTTTAAGGGGGGGGGCGTTACGTGGGGAGCGTGACGTAAAGGCCCTTGGTAAAAAAATTTCGACAATTTCAAATAGAACTTTGTATAATTTACTTGTCTATTTCTATTAAATTTATTTTCCGTTTTTGCTTTTTCCAACTAAAATATTTTTTCTCCTACTGACTAATAAACTTGCTTATCAAAAGCCATGGAAACTAAAATAAAAAATAACCCTCAGCTATCTCAAATTTATTGAGCATATACATAAACTTTTCCTTTTTTTTAACAATAACTTTCGGTTATTCTCAAAAAAAAAAAAAATAAAAGAAGCCAATAAATAAAAAATGAAAAAAAAATTGACGACAAAACGGGACTTTTTATTGCAAAAGACATGCAGTTATAGAAGGCGGACCGAGTTTTGCAGTAAAGTCAGTAGAGAGGCGGAGGCACACGGAGTCAAGGCTATAATGCCTGCGCGAGCGAGTGTGATAAGACAATAAAGGCTAACTCTCTTCAAGGGCGCCACGAGCCAGGTTTACCAAAGCACACGCCAATTTCCGTCTACTTGAACATCGTTGACATAATAGAAAAAGCGAGTCTAGGTATTGTATTTTAATTTCAATTAAATTCACCTCCCCCCCCCTCCATTAATCTAAACAGAATTTAAAACCCCTTTTCAAGAAAACGAAAAAGAAAATTTCTCTTTATTCTTATAATAATGAAAAATTCTCATTATATTTGCAATTAAAATTCAGGCGAATCTTCATATAGTTCAAATCTTTGCTTTATGTACCTACAATTTTAAAATAATTGTCAACAAACAAGGAGAAAGTTAATAAATATGAATAAAAAAAAACTGTAGTTGTCGTTAGTCGAGTCGTTTGTGAGAGAACTTTCATGCCATCTGGGCGGGAAACGCGAGAGTTACAATGGCGCGAAATTCAAATTCAGTGAAAGAAAAAACGAAACTAATTGTATAGAAAATAAAATAATAAAATAAATAATTAAAATTATTTTTTAATAATAGTATATATATATTTACTTTTAAGTAGAAAGTAACTGATAGAAAGAAGAAAACTGAAGCTTCAAGTTGTAAAATAAATTGAATAATAACGAGCGATTCAAAAATATGTTTTTAATATTTTTTTCTTCAAACTATTAACTGTAATACTATTCTTGAATACCGTATAATAAATACAAGAAATGTAATTAGATATTGAATGTAATGCTAATATGTTATCATTTCTAAAAAATATTATTTTTAAATTTGTTTTTTTTTATTTAAAAAAATTCTTTTCGAAACTGAATTATTTTTAAAAACAAAAGTGAGGGAAAAAAACGAATACAAAATTTGTAGAAATCGAATAATCGAATTGATTATAGGGGAAATAGACGGGAAAATAAGTGCAATACAAAAGAGAGATATTCTTTCATAAAAAATCTATGAGTTCATTGGCATCAAGTGCCTAGAATCTATAGATTCTAAAACTACAGATATATGTTTATATATGTGTATATATATATATATGTACACATATATATGTACATATATTATACTTTGAGACAAAGTTACGTCACATAAGTACACCAATCAGTGGTCGTTATCTTTTACCCTTGAAAATACTGCGTGTTTTACACTGTGATGACCTTTGTTCAATAATTCTTAAACAAATATTAAAACTTGTTTTCTTTTTTTTCGAAAAAAAAAAATTATTTTCCAATATTTTAAGGTAATTTTTTAATTTCATAGAAAAAATTTTTCGCATTCATTCTGTGCATTTATTTTTTGATATTGTATATTATCCAGATAGAAGCTAAGAAACAAAATTCAATTTTCAATGTGAAATAAATAAATCCAATTGAATTATAAATAAGGAGCAATTTAAAAATCCGTTTTTAATATTTTTTTGTTCCAAGTGTTAAATATCGATATTATTAACGACGGGAACGTTTATTTACAAGGTTGGTCAACAAAAAAAAAACTATCCAGACAATTTTTAAGTGCACTTTGAACATGTTTTTAAAGGCAGAAGACTATTTTTTTATCGTACAAGCTGTTTATGAATAGTAAAATTTTCCAAAGGGAAATAAAGAGGAAAGGAAAATTCTTTTGGGAGTAAAATTTATAGCAGAATTAATAAAATAATAAAATTATTAAAATAACAATATTAATAAAGTTTATAAAATAATAAAATTAATAAAATAATAGAATGAATAAAGTTAATAAAATAATAAAGTTAATAAAATAATAAAATTTAATAAAATTAAAAAAATTAAAAAACTTAATAAAATTTATAATATTGCAAATTTTCGATTTCGAATGTTTTTATGCTAGCGATTTAATATAAATATGTTCAATGTTTATATTATACATAATGTTCAAGTTCAATAATTGAAAACTTGACCTTATGACTTTCCTAAGACTTCGTTTAACTAAACAGTTTAAATTTAGTTCATTGAAGGACGATTGTACTGCTTCTAGTCGATATTAAAAGACTGAAACCCTCAAAGAATGTGTCAATTGGTCAAGTGCAAAAAATATATAAGCGAATAGATGAAAAAAAATAGCATTTTTCCCGTCACTGAAAAGTTCTCAAATACACTTTTTTCCATGTGCAAAAATTCTAGAGAAGATAATTAATTTTTATCACACCAAAAGTTCGAAATTCACCTTTATTTCGATGCCGTTGGAAAATTGAAAATTCTATTTGGACAAAATTTACAAAAAAAAAAAAAAATTAGCTAAACTTTGAAATGCTTTGGGGGAAAAAAAATTCCTCTATGAATTTCGAGGAATTAGAAATAAAAATCTATAAACATAATTTTCTCTTTGCTTATATCTTTACAGGAAATGAGATTTTCGTCCCAGGAGAACGAGAGAGGAATCGAATGAAGGTGTTTCCATGGCATATTGATCGACCTGAGTCTACAGCAGTAGCGTAATACACGTGATTGTAAATCTTTCACTGAATAATTTTTTACATATAATAAATTGAGAATTATTTTTTTTTATTAATGAACCAATAGAATTGAAACTGCTTTTTCTTTCAGCAAAGCAAAAAAAATATTCATGGCGATAAGTTGAAGGCAAAAATTGAAAGAAAAAAATTGGAAAATTTGTCAAAGAATAGGGAAGAATAGAGAGAAAGGGAAACTAAAAATAAACCAAAAAGTAAAAAAGATAAAAAAAAATGAGAAAATATAAAAAAATAAATAAAAAATAAAGACGAAATATAAAAAAAAGAAAAATAGAAAATAAAATAAAGACGAAATATAAAAAGAAAGAAAAATAGAAAATTAAATAAAGACGGAATATAAAAGAAAGAAAAGTAGAAAATAAAATAAAGAAAGTGAAAAAGAATAAAATAAAAATATCAAAATAAATAAATAAAATTTTGTTTTCAACACTTTAGGAAAAATAAAGAAGACAAATTGAAATAACAAAAACGACAGAGGGAGATAAAAGAAAATGAAGATAAATGAAAAAGAAATTAATATTTAAAAAGAAAATAATATTGAACCGCTGAAATTATATGTATATTAGCCGAGAACTTGTAGTATACATACTCTTAATAGATATAGCTTAATAGCTCATGTAAATTGCAAGTTATAATAATTAACCGGTTAATAACCAGGTAGGATAATTGCTCTAGAAAATTATAATTATGTAAGTGTTCACCTGATGGGTTTCCCATGGAATAAGAAAATTAACTTCACGCAGAATTGAAAAAAATTTATTTCCTTTTTCAATAAATAATAATATTTAATTTATATTTTATAGAAAATAAATTTCGTTTATTAGGTTCAAAATTTCAGGAACTTGTTCCTCAAGTTTTCAATTAATATTTAATTTACAGAAAAGAAAATAAATTTCGTTCTTTAGGTTCAAAAGTTTAGGAACTAATGAACATAAATAATTCTAATGAACGAAATTTATTTTCTATTCAAATATTTCAAAGAAATATAATAATATTCAAATAAAATAAAATAATTAGTTTAAAAACCATTTATAGTATTTTATTTTTAACATTTTTTTCTGATTCTTCAACTGAAAACATCTGTTGGGTATATAATTAATAATAAGAACTTTCTTAAATATTTTACTTCGTGTTAATGGTGGAAAAAAAACGACGAGACTTTATTTCGAGGAGAAAATAAAATGCCTATATCTAAAACCAAAAGGGTCTTAGGAATACGTTGAAATCCGCAAATTGGCCGTGAGGCCCAAGGTTGTCCGGTAATTCAAAGTGTGAGGGCGCTGGCCCTTGGAGAATCGACTTTAACCGAATAAAACCGAACACTCGATTAAAGTCAGCAAATATTTCGAACGATTCGAACGAATATCACGCACACTTTGCAAATGTAACGAAAACAAAACTAACGAATTGGTTTAATTGAACAAAAACTTCCTCTACGAGAAATAAAAATTAAATTAAATAAAGAAGAATAAATAAAAAATAAAAAAAATATATCACGAGAAATAAAAATAAAATAAATAAAAATAAATGAAAAATAAAAAAATAAATATGAAACATAAATAAAAAAATAAATAAAAAAATTAAATAAAGAAACATGATATAAATAAGAAATAAATTAAAAACTACAAAAATTCAATTAATTTTAAACTTTAATAACAATAATTAATTGAATTATTCTAAATACCCAATTTTTTTTTTGTTTTTGACTGCAAAAGGAACTGCCTCCTCCTCTTTTTTTTCTATCAACAGCAACAAACACCCTCCACTTATTTTCCAAACAACAATAAACAAAATCTTTCTTTGACTTTGAAATCAGACTTCTCAAGGTGGAATATTCAAAATGAAGATTCTCCCTAAGAGCATAAAAGACGAAATTTGAATAGATGAGTTTCATTTTACAACCTTCTCCTCATGCAAATCAACTACTTTCAAATGAATAAGAATCAAATAAAAAAAGATTAACGAGAAGAGAAGAAAAGAATTAGTTCTTTCTGTATGTATATATACTATATATTAAGAAACAGCTGTTATACATTTTAATGTAAATGCCGTTCGGGAATAAAATTTTATTGAGATTTTATATGTGTAGTTTTTTGTTTTTTAAAATTTACGAATTTTATTATAGAGTTAAAAGGATGTTAAAATGTGTTTAAAAAAGAAAAAACGTCAAAAGTTGTTTAAAAACTTTAATTTTATGTTTTAGTATTTTGTTTTTATTGCTACTTTTGTTGTTGTAATTATTTTTATTGTTACTATCATTGGTATTATTATTATTATTATTATTGTTGGTATTATTATTATTATTATTATTATTATTATTATTATTATTATTGTTAATATTAACATTCTTTTTATTACTATTATGATTATTAATTGTTATGGGTTATAACTCTTTGTTTATTTTTAATTTTGTTTCTTATTCAGTAATTTTTCTTTTATATTTTAATACTATTATAATTATTAATTGTTATAAGTTATAACTCAACGTTTACTTTTAATTTTGTTTCTTATTCAGTTTTTTTTAATATTTTATAATAACTACTATTAACATTATTAAAATTAATATACTATTATTAATTATCATAATTTTCAATATTATTTTTCTTTAAATCTGTATTTTTATTACTTCGAACTTTCCTTATGTTCTAAACGTTCAAATAAAGGGACTTTTTTCCATTTTAAATATCTTTGAAAATTTACTAAACAAATTAGAAAATATTGTGAACTGCAAAATTCTACTTAGTTAAGAATTAATTTTTCTGTTATATCAGTTTTTTAGTGTACAAAATATTTTTTTTAATACAAAAAATAAATTACACGTAGTAACAAAAATATCGAATCTGCATTCATTTATCAATAATAAAAATTTTACTAGTTGTTCGTTAAAAATAGAAGTATTTAAAAAAAAAGTTGCACTTTTTAACGTTCAAATAACGGCGATATTTTCTTTTTAAATTATTATTAAAAAAAATTTATTGTCGATGTTAAAATTTTATTTTTAACTAAGTCAAATTTAGTGATATTAATTATATTCTTTTTGTTTATAACGCATTTTTTAAAAATATTGAAATAGAAAAAAAATTTGCTCGCTTGAACGTTGGAAATTTAAAAAAAAAATTAAAAATTAAGAAACTTTAGAAACAGATTTGTTAAAGAAATTATTTTATAGAAAACTACTGAAACTGTTTTATTTTTAATTATGATTTTTATTTAGTTTTTTTCTAAAGTTTTACTATTTAAATTAATTTAGTAATTTTTTCTTTTAATGATTCAATTTATGATTTTTTTCCTCTATTGACTATAAAATTAAATTGCTATTAAAAGTCGTAAATACTGAAATAAAAAGATTTTTATTATCGCAAATATTGGTCAGTCTTTAATTCTTGAGAGACAAATTTGTTTATTTTGAATTTTTTATTTAGTAGTATTTCTTCTTCATTTTACAATTTAAATATTTTTTCTTCTACTGATTATAAAATATAACTGCTATTAAAAGCCATAAAAAATGAAATAAAGAGATTTTTATTTACTTAAATATTTGGGATTTCTTAAATTTTCCCCTTTAATAGAAACAATTGTATTTTATTTTTATTATTGTCACTTATTTGATGTTATTATTAACATTAGTATTATTATTATTGTTATTATTACTGTTATTATTACTATTATTATTACTATTATTATTTTTATTACTATTATTATTATTACTATTATTATTATTATTTTATTATTATTGTTAATTACCATTACTTTTGTCATTTCCCAGTTAATATCAGTATTGCTATTATTATTATTATAAAAGTACAACTTCCCCTCGACTAAATTTTAGCTGACGTGCCTTGAAGGAGAATAAATGAGCCAAATCCAAGAGGAGTCAGCTGTGTAGTGGGGGATGAGAGGGAAGAATTTTTCGGGAAGAAGGTCTCCCTGAGAGTCGATTTGAAGACGAGGGAGAAAATTAGAGTCTGCCGTTGGGGAAAAGATGAAACGAGCGGCGGCCCTGTACCCTTGAACGGAAGGTCGTTGCAAAGCAAAGACAACCGACCTTCCTTCCCTCCTTTGTGCTCGACTTTATGTTATTTTATTCCATCCATGTTACAAAAAAAAAAAAAAAAAAATCCATCAATTTCTGCTTCTTGAGAATCTTTCTCCTTTTACCTTTAATATTTATAAAATTTATATTATTTATTCTTGTATAAAATTCAGTCTTTATATATTTTACATCAAAAATACCATCACACTCATCAATAACATCACTGTTTCATTCAATTTTCTCTCTAATATAATTTATTCATTAAGTGTGCAATTTCAGAACAAATTAAATGCAAATTAAAAAAAAAAGTGAAGAACGTCCTCGCATTTTGCCACATCTGGTAATTATTGCAGAAGAAATCGATAAAAGAGATTCACTATGTGTATTCACTGGGTCACCTTCGACCTTCAATCGATTCTAGGAGAGATGCAATAAAAAAACGGGGAACGAGAATAAATTTTGATTTTTTAAAATTCAAATCTGCATGGTTGAGAAAAAACACTGATGTTTTGTGTTTTATTTGATGTGAATAATTATGTCTCTAACTGTAAAAATAAAATGACAACTGTTCAATTAAAAACTGAAAAGAATTAAATTTTCCAGAAGTTAGCGTCGACGCTAATTGTAAGTGTTGAAAACATTTTTTTTCTTCACAAAACCAAAAAGAATCACAATTTTTCGAAGAATTCAATTAAAAGCGTGCTTTGGAAAAAAAATTTTAACTTTCTAGGAAAATGTAAAAGTAAAATTAGTGATAATTTGTAAACTTAGTGATAGTCTGTAAAATTAAGTGAAAATATCACTTACTTCACCTAGAAAATTAAAAAAATGTTCCTCAGTTCTTTTTTAAAACCAAAAATGTAAAAAAAAAATCATTTAATTCCTTTCGGTTTCATGAAAAAAAATATTCGATACCAACTTCACCTAGAGAATTAATAAACGTTTCTGGATTCTTTTTTAAATCCTAAAATTAAAAAAAATCGTTTAATTCCTTTCGACTTTGTGAAAAAAAATATTCGTCACTAACTTCAGGGACAATAAATTAATTAAAAATCAATTAAAAATTATCTAGGTTTGTAATATTTATAAAATGTTACTAGAAACAAATATTCATTGTTTCTTTCTGGTATTAATCTTTTTTTCCAGAATTAGTTTTTGACATAAATATTGAAACTAAATTTCCAATAATGAGAACTACTGCGTAAGTAACAGAAATGAAAACTAGATTAAAACTATTTAGTTGTTTCTTGCCTTGATATTAATTCAAGTGCACCTCGTGTGAGTGTGTGTGTTATTTTCGATAATAAATAATCTATAAAGGAAGTGCGCGATTAGATGCGAGACTAAATTGAGTGACCTGCAGGTGTTCAATCTTTGATATATACCCTACGTGATTCGACTAATCGTATCCAGTTACTGTATGGACATAATAAAGCCTTCACCAAGCATACTGATTGTCAGCATTTCATTTCTAGACAAAGGATATAATTGATCTCGAATCATTTGCTTCTGAATTTACATAATATGACACGAATGATAATAATTCTGCTATGTAGGTACTCTAAGTCATCATTGCAGTAGATTCAGAATTCATTATAATTCTTGAAAGAAGGTTCTAGTTGAATTTATTTTTTATAATAGGTTAATAATTATTTTCTCTAAATAACAGTAACGATAACAGTAATAATAACAACAATAATAATAATATCAATAGAAATAAGCAGATTTTTTATTTCCATACGCGGGAAAAAATAATAATACACCCAGAAAAAAGCTACTTTGTTTCAAATAATGTTTTTTCAAATCAAAAAAATTTGTGCATTGTTATGGGGTCAAAAAAAAAAAATTTCTTTGATTTAAGAAAAAAATTTCTTGAACTGTTTTTTGTTGGCTCAAAGAAATGTTTCTTCGGACTTAATAAATCCTTTTTTAAGGCAATGAAATAAATGATTCAAAGAAATAATTTTTTTGAATGTTTTCAGCTTTTCATTTGTTTTAAAAGAAATTTTTCGTTGAATCAAAAATATTATTCAAAGAAATAATTTCTTTGATTCAAAAATCCTTGAAAATTGTTTTTCTTAAACGTAAAGAAAACTTTTTTTAACTCAAGGAAATTGTATCTTTAATTAAAAGAGTAAGTTTGAAAAAACTTTTTTTTTTGTTTCAAAGAAATTCTTTTTCTGGGTGTAGTAATAATAACAATAATAATAATAATTGTTAATATTATTTATATTATTATTATTATTTATCATGAGTACTGGTATTGTTGATATTATTAATAATAATTATTAATTAATTAGTAATTGTTAATAATTATTTTATTTATTTCTTTACAATTTCTTAGAGAATGTGATTGTATTTTATTTCATTGTAAAAATAGATTCACAGAAATTTCGTGAAAAAGAAAAAAAAATTGAAAATACGAAAATAAAATTTTATAAAAAAAAAATGGTTTATAAAAATAAAATTGTAAATTATACAATCCATGTAAATCTGAACTAAATTTGTAAATTCAGCAAAAAATGCTCGAAATTTTGCTTTTATTTTGCTTTGTTATTAAACTTTTTTATGGAATAGAAAAAAAATAATGGAAGGCATCTTTTTTTTCTTTTCTTTTCTTTTCTCTTTCCTTCTTTTTTTTTTACAAAGACAATTATTTTCTCGAAAGACCTGAAAAGAGCATCACTTATGTAAAGAATGGTAAGTGCAGTAAAAGTGATAGTTGACTGGTTTTTCACGCAATAAAGTCATGCGTGTCCTTAATTACCAGCAGTATAATAAAGAAACACGAGAATAAAAAAAAGAACAATTTATATACGACTCGGTAATATAACACACGATCAAGGTGTTGATTTTACAACACCATTTTTTCATCCGTTTTGCTCCACAAAATTTGCTATTGCAATTAGTTGAATTAGAGGAAGAAAAAAAACAGGTTTTTTTTCATAACAAACCAATAAAACAATATACCATTAATTATTATTGATCTGGAAAGAAAATTTCTTATCCTTATTTCCAATTTCTCTTATTCTATTTTTTCTTTTTCAAAAAAATTTCTGTTTAAATCTAGGTTTATATAATAAAATCTATTTTATTTCTGTAATATAAATTCTGTAAATTTAACTCTAAAAAGAAATTGTATAATTTAATTTCATTAAACATAAATAAATAGAAAAAAAATAATTAGTCTTTCATTCTGTATCGTAATTTAATTAATAGTTTTATACTTTCGATAATAAGTTGTAAACATCTTCCATAATTAATTACTAATTATATTTAGTAAAAAACTAAAAATTATTATTAGTAATTATTACTAATAGTTTGGTCATAATTATCAACAATTGGTAACAATTTAGTAAAATAATTATTAACAATTAGCATTAATTTAGTAATAACTATTAACTATTAGCAATAAGTTGGTAATAATAATTACTAGTTAGCAATAATTGTAAATAAAAATAATAATAATAATTAGTGGTTTGCAATAATTGTAAATAATAATAATAATTACTAGTTTGCAATAATTGTAAATAATAATAATAATAATTACTAGTTTGCAATAATTGTAAATAATAATAATAATAATTACTAGTTAGCAATAATTGTAAATAATAATAATAATAATTACTAGTTTGCAATAATTGAAAATAATCTAATTATTAATTAATAAATTTTAGTAAAAAATAATTCTATACAGATAGTTTAAAATTAATAGTAAAAATACTTTTATTGTAAAACTATTGTTGTTGTTTTTCTTTAAATTGGAAAATAAAAAAAAAATACTAATAATAACAATTTTCACTAATTCCTCCATTAGCAGACTTGTCAATAATTCAAAAATATAGAGTGCATACAATAAGAAGCAAAATCTCTCTCTCTCTTTCTCTCTTTTCCTCTTATACTGCAAAACTTGAAAAGAAACATTTTTGCAAAATATTTTTTTTTAAAGTGTACTCTCATTTTTTTAAGAGTCTTTTTTTTCGTCATGCTCCCGTTTCTGACTATAAGTGTCTCTTTGTCCTACATTTTGCCCCTCATATGCTCCACATTTTCAAGCTCTCTCACATATATATTGTGTCTATATAGTGAAAATAAAATTGCGATAAGCACCATGTTTCTAAGATAGACTCGAAAGTTTTGTTTCTGATTGGAAATCACCCACGTGCGTGCTCTGTGGCAATAACTAAATGTCAAATGTATCTGTTTGTGTAGAAATTGCTTTTCTTTTTTGTCTCTTGTTTTTTTTTTTTTTTACTTTTTGGTTTTCATTTTTCTTCATTTTGTTATCGAGGATATAAAAAATGTTTACATATATATACTGGTCCAGAACGAGTATAAGGAAATAAATCTACATTGAATCGCCTAAAGGCTCGTTGAATTTGCATTATCTCTCGATCAGCATCATCGTCACTCTTTAGCAGTTATTTATTGCTCTACATATTTTATTATTTTGAAGAGGAGAAAAAAATTGATGATTTTTTTTTGTTTAAATGAAATTTTCCTTTGAGGAAATAAAAGAATTTTTTTTATTTTGGAAATTATTTTCTATTAAAATATATATTGTTAATTTTTGGAATTATTTGCTTGAGAATTTGTTGATTTTACAAATTGTTTACTTCTCGGGAATTGTTGATTTTACAAATTGTTTATTTCTCAGGAATTGTTGATTTTACAAATTATTTACTTAAAAACTTGTTGTCTTTGCAAATTATTTGCTTTAGAAATTTATTAACTTTACAAATTTTTTTCTTTCAAGAAATTCTTTACTGTAGAATTTCCTAGCTTCGACAAATTATTTAATGTAAATATTTAAACAATTTGCAAACTATTTACTATATGGAATTTATTAATTTGACAAAATATTTTCTTCATAGGAATGATTGAATTTGCAGAAAATTTATTTTCTAAATTATTAATTTCGCAGCAAAATTTACTTCATAAATTATTAATTTTCAAATTTCTTCTTCTGAAATTATTTATCCCTACAAATTTTTTAATTTACAAATTAATAAATTTGCAAATTACTTGCCTTGGAAATTATTAACTTCGCGAATTATTTATTCTAGAAATTCTTTATTATAAAATTCATTAGTTTTAGCAAATTATATATTGTAAAAATGATTAAATCAGCAAATTATTTACTGTAAAAAGTAAGAAGTAGAGAAAAATGAATAATGAATTTGTATCTATTATAGGAGAATTAATTTTTCAACAGTTGGACTTTTTTTTCGAAATTCTCAAACAATACAAATATTAGCAAAGCATTTTTAAAAACTTTTTTCCCTGACAAATGAATTTCAGACAAAATTAAAATTCTTTTAGAAATGTAAATAGTGTTTTAATACACTAAAGATTTTAAAAAGAATATTTAATCAGCTCGTCATATGGCAGTGACGTATATGTCAATGTTATGTAAGTAACTAAAGCTCCTGATTTGCATGAAAATGAATTACAATTATAATATTACACGTACAATTTAGTTATTCATCAATATTACGTCTATATTCGGAATCTGATTTCAAAGTTAAGATAATAATATTTAAAAAACTCTTTTTTTCTTATAATAATAGAAATTATTCGTTTACAACATTATTTTCATAATTAAATTTCAAACACTATTTTATAATTAAAGTTAATTATAAAAATACAAAAATAATTATAAAAGCATTTTAATTATTAAATTACTTTACAATATTGAACATTTTTCTCTCCATTATTTCTTTTTCTACAAAAAAATCATATTATTTTATTTTTTATATTATTTCTAAATTATAAACATAATTCTAAATCATTTTAATTATTAAATTATTTTGTAATAAAAAATTTCCTTTTCTTTCTAATTATTTACTTAACATATTTTAATTCAAAAAGTAAATAAATTAAGACAGAAAATATTTTTGTAAACAAAAATGTATAGGTTTTTCCCTTTCTTTGAAGTTTACAACGTTTATAATTAACAATTGAAGAAGAAAAAATTATTTTTCCAAGAAAAACAATAAAATTTTTCTTTATAAATTTTTTTCTTAAATAACGAAAAAATTCGTAACTTATTTTTTAATGAAAAATATCTACAAAATTTTGCTTAGAAAAATAGTTTTTCTTCTAAAATGTTAACGATAAACATTACTTTTTTCCTTAAAAAATGGTTTACAATTTTCGATTTTAAAAAGTTATTAGAAAAAAAAATTGTAAACAGAAAAAATTTATTGCTTTTCGTGTGAAAAATATTTTTTTTCCCATTAATCGTTGATTTTAATCGTTGCAAGCTTAATTGACGTTAAAAATCATTTTTTAATAATAAAAGTGTTCTTAAAAAAAAAAATGGTACGTAATATTTTGGTCTTTTTATTACAAAATAATTAAAAAATGGTTTTATAACAATAAGCAAAATTATAAAAAAATGTCTTTTCATAACAATATAGAAATCTTTCTTTCAAAATAATAAAATCATACAAATTATAATTAATAATTAAAAATTTTACTAAGTAAAAATGTGTAATTGACAATATTTTATCTTTTATTTGGTAATTTTTTGAAAAAATATTTAATACAGGAAAAAAATTTGGTTCATTTTGTACGTTCAGAACTTTAGGAATGTGGGAAGTAATAATACATATTAAAAGAAAAATATTATTGAAAATTATAATCATTATAATATTAATAATAGTAATAAGTAATAACAATAAAAATAGTATTATTAATAATAATAATAATAATAATAATAATAATACAAAAAATTCCTCCGTTCTTTGAATCAAAGAATAATTTCCCCCACCACTAAAAGAATGAATAATTAATCGATTCGAATTCAAGTACCCAGACTATTAAAAATTCTTTCCGGTACATTGATTCTGTTCGGTTATAATAAATATTATAAAATATAAGGAACAGGAAAAAAAAATAACTTCAAGTACTACTGTACAATGATGACGAATGTGAAACATGCTGGCGACCCCTCAGCACCTGGAATGTCGCTCGATGAACTCGGATTGGTTGCCAGACCAGATTCGATTGCTTTTACAACGTTCAACAGGCTCAGGATGTAGTAACTCAAGTATTATTTGTGGAATCAAGAGTGTAAAAACAAAAAAAAAAAAAACAAAAAATAAAAAGAATAAAGAAAAGACTCGCTCGGCCAGACGAATAAGGGCGAGACGCTCGCTCGACCAATGAGGCTAAATTATTCGATCCAATTTAAAATAAAATAAAAAAAAATACATATGGGAATACATCGGGAAAATTTATATATATACGGGCTTAAAACGGGGACCTAATGTTTGATATTTTTTTTTTTTTACCATTTTTCGTGTAAAAATTCAAATATTTGTCATACATTCATAAATCATAGTGAGTATATCATAAATCTTTGGTGTGAAAATATCACACATTTGTAATGTGACAGGAAATATTCTTTTCACCATTTATCATTGAATTTATTTATCCTGAAAAATTATTTTTTTTATATTGATTCTTTTTCTTTGATATTTGATTTTTTTTGGTGAGAAAGGAAAATAATAATAAATTTAAGTATATTTAAACAAGTAACGTTTCTTCGAAATAGAAATTTCTTTTGTATTATTTGCATCAAAATACAAATACAAATTTTAATTTAACAGATCTGGTAAATATTTTTTAAACAAGTTTTTAGTTTAGTGTTTTAATCATTTTAGCACTGTTCAAAATTATCACTAGAAACTTAAAACCCAATTGACTTTAATAATTTATTTTATACTTTAATTTAATTTATTTATTTAGTAAAATTGTTCAGTTGAATAATATTATAACTTTATTCAGTAGGTAATTGTTAAATTTTACTAAAACATGAATTTGTAACTCGGAACAAAAATTAAAATAAAATTAACTTAGGAAAAATTTATTACTCTAAATATGAATTAGAAAAAAGGTAATTTTTACAAGGAACTGATTATTTGCTTTTAAATTAGTAAATTCGACTAAAAAATAGTATTTTCTGCCATTTTGTTAGTAAACTTTACTAATTCAGAAGCAAAAAGTTTAGAAATGTTTATTAAGTAATTTATTAATTATTTAATTATTTACGTAAATTCAGGGTTGACACGCTCTTACTATTTTCAAATTTCCTGACTTTTCCAAGTTTTCCAGGTAAAAAAACGGAATTTTTCCAGGTTTTTAAAACTAAATTTATCATTAATTAGAAAATTATTGTAAAACATGAATAAGTTAATTTTTCAATAAACATTTAATTATTATTTTTCATATAGAAATTAAGATTTTCAAAAATTCAATTATTTTTTTATCATTTATTACCTATTCTTTAAAGAATTAAATTATTTTTAAAAATTCCAATGAAATTCTTATGTGACAATTCAATTTTTTTAAAGAATAATTTTAATAAGTTGTTCCTACAAATTCAAAAAATATTTATTTATTATTATTTTTTCATATAGAAATGTTTCAAGAATACAATTATTTTCAAAGGTATAACGAAATTCTTCGTAAAACTCCAAGTATATTCTAAAATTGCACAAAAATTCCCATCAAAATTTAATTTCTCTTTATAAATAATAAAATTTTTCCCCGCAATTCAATTATTTTCAAAAATTTTAATAAAATTCTTGTAAGAATTTCAATTATTTTTAATATACAAAATTTTCTAAATATTTCTCAAAATCTGCAAATATTTAAATATTTTTTTAAAAGCATTGAATTTGTATTTAAAAATTTCTTGATAAAATTTAATTATTTAATAAAATATTTATTTTTAGAGTTAAATAAATGAATTCTCATCGAATTTTCAAATAAATAAATATTTTTGAATATGATATTCACTTATAATTCACAATGTTAACTGAAATTTATTTTTAAAACATTTATTACAAAATTTTATAAGAAATTAATTACTTATTTATAAAAATAAAGAATTTATTAAATAATAATGGAATGTTTCTTATATTTGAATTTGAATTATTTTTTAAAAATTTGTTGATAAATTTCAATTATTTAATATAATGTTTAGTTTTAAAGTTAAATAAATGAATTCTCGTAGAATTTTCTAAAAAATAAATATTTTTGAATATGATATTCAATTATAATTTAAAATTTTAAGTGAAATTTGTTATTGAAACAATATTTATTAGAAAATTCTACAAGAAATTAGTTACTTAATTATAAAATTAAAGAATTTATTAAATAGTAATGGAATGTTTCTTAAAATTGAATTTTCATAAAGAATTTTATCAAAATTTAATTATTTCGTTTATTATTTACTATTTCGTTTATTATTTATCATTTCGTTTATTTTTTATTATTTTGTTTATTATTTATTATTATTAACGATTATCTATTATTATTTATTATTAAATTTCTCTTGTTTGAAAAGAAGAAGAAAACAGTCAAAAAAAAAAAAATGTCATTCCATTATTGAAGCAACATTTAACTAATTTAGAAAAATTTATCATTCACTAGAACGAAATTACGAAAGTAAAATATTTTCAATTAAATCAACTTGGAAGAATGGTAAAAGGATAAAAAAAATGCATCTCATATGTATAACAATGCTAACACCTATTATAAATACCTTCGATAACTAATTGTCTTTTAAACGAATTTTTTTCTCCCGACACAAAAACCGGTTTTCTTAATCTTACAGTAGAGAGAAATAAATATAGAAATATTCACGACAGGATAAATATGAGAGAGATAGAGAGAGAAAGAGAGTTTAGTATTGTTGACTGAACACTATGTTGATGTGTCCATGAAACTAGTTTTAGGGGTGAAAAGATCTGCAGTAGCCATGCTGGATTCCAAAGAAATCCCTTTAAGAATAATGTGGAAAGAAATGCAGGATTTTTGGCCTGTCGAGTTTAGACTGATGGCAATGTATACATATATACACACAACACCTATATCCAATTCAGGGACGTTGGGACCTTTTAAAAGAAAAAAAAAAAGAAGAGAAGAATTCTTTCAAGAATCCATGAAAGTTTGTTGTGCCTTCTTTCAAACCACAATTTACAACTTTTAATTTCCAAACCCTATGCATTCTATTTTCTAAATTTTTAAATGAAAAGGCAAAAAAAAGTTACAATATATGTGTGGTCACGGACTAAATTGTATTTAAACTAAATAAAATACCAAAATTGTATTACTATTAAATTAATACTACACTGAAAAAAAAATTTATCTGCTTCAAACTCGGATTCAAATAACTTCTTTTCAACTATCAATTAAATATATTTACTTGAATCAAATAATTTTTATTTTTCATAGTTCAATTCATATTTGCCCCAAAAACAAAAGTTATTAATTCAAATAAAATTTTCTCGACTAAATAATTATTCGATTCAAATCAAATTTCCTCGACTAAAAAATTATTCCATTCAAATAAAATTTCCTCGACTAAAAAATTATTCAAGTAAATATTTAGTTGATAACAATCAAGTAATCAGTTTACTTGAATCAAATATCAATTTTGAAAAAAAAAAATAATACTTTTAAAAAAAAGTACATAGAGAAATGAAAACAATTGCCCAACATTTTATTACCCGACAAAAGAATTATTATAAATATAATATAATGATCACTTTGTGTCTCAATTACCACGTTGCTCAATAATTTCGGTCTCAATAATGTAGAACATAAATAAAACGTTTCATGAAACAAATTGGATTTGTTGGAAAATTGATTTTGAAACATGTGTGTAAAAAGTGGGACAAATTTTATTAATTATTTTTCACTATATGTAGGCTTATGAACGGAGACATTGAACAACAACAACAACAAGAAAAAAAAGATCATGAAACTTGACTATTAAATTATACCAATTTAAAAATAGAAAATATTCGAACAAAAGATATTTCTTAATATCATTTTGACTTTTGCTTTTTTTAATTTTTTTTCTCCTTTTTTATTATAAAATGAATATTTAAAAAAGAAAAATCAAGGTCTGTCGCTTTATTTGCGTGTTGAAATTAACGACATATTTTTGCTTATCTTCGAGTTGTTTTGAAATATTTTTCCAGCTATAAATAAAAAAAGCAACTTTACAAGCTTTTACGTCACTTAATTACGTTCTTTGTAATTAAAAACAATAAAGAATCGAATAGAATAAACAATGTAACCCTTTTTCTCTTTCTCGATTCTTTAAATTTTCAGCGATAATTTTTTATTTCTCTTCTACACGTGTTCCTTCTTTTTCTCTTTTCGTTTTTTTTTTTTTTGAAAAAATATAGACTTTAGCAGAAAATAATTTTGTATTGAATAAGATTTTTGTTTCAAAATAAATATTTCCTTTAAGTGAACAAAATATTTTCTCAATATGAATATTTGATTGAAAATTGAAAAAGAAAATTTTGTTTGTCCTAATATTGTAACATTACTGCTTTTAGAGAATTGTTTCCAAAAAGAAAGCGGAGAATTAATAAAAAAAATTATTTTCAAAATAAATTTGCCGGATAATTTTGAAAAAGAATTGGCAAAAAATTTGTTTGAATTTAAAATTTTTAAGAATTGGAGAAAAAAATGTTCTCTGAAATTCTTCCAATTGGAAATTGTGTTCTTCTGACCTTTCGAAAATTCAAGGAGTTCATGATTTAATAAAGAAATTAAAATTCATGCATTGGAATGTTGGTAGCATTAAAATCAAGGTTTTGCGCTCTAGAGATGCAGAATGAAACAGGAAAGAAGCAAAATTCACTATTATAATAAATTTATCCGATTTTTTAAGTTTCGAAATTTTTTTCTCCCTTTAGATTCTAATTCAATTTTAATTGAATTTCGATTCGATTGAATTGAATTCACGTTTTATTCAAAAGAATTAAATTTTAATTCAATAAAATTGAATCCATTTTCTTAAAATTGAATTCATTTCAATAGAATTATATTTAATTTCAATCAAAACGAATTGAATGCAATTTATATTGAATTGAATTCAATTTCAAATTGAAGTAAAATAAATTTTAATTTAATTTCAAAACAATAGAATTGATTGCAATTACTATTGAATTGAATTGAACTGGATTAAACTTTGATAAAATTGAATTGATGGCAATTTCAATTGAATTTCATTGAATTGAATGTAATTTCAAAAGAATAAATTTGAATCGAATGTAATTTCAAAAGAATAAAATTGAATTGAATTTAATTCCGAAAGAATAAACTTAAATGTAATTTTTGTAGAATTGAATGCAATTTAAATTGAATTGAATTTAATTTAACTTCAATAGTATCGAATTGAATGTAATCCCAATTGAATTAAACTGAATGTTGTTTCAATCAAATCGAATTGAATACAATTTCTATTGAATTGAATTCCGTTTCAATCGAATTCTGTTGAATTGAATGCAATTACTTTTGAATTGAATTAAATCAAATTGTAATCCAATCAAATCAATTTTTAATTTGTATTTAATTAAATTTAATTTAATTTCAAATCAATCGAATTGAATGTTATATCTTTTAATTTGAATTGAATTAAATTCGAGTCCATTTGAATTGAAGTGAATTAAATTCCAATCTATTTGAATTGAATGTTATTTTGAAACCAATCCAATTGAATGTAATTTCTCTTAAATTCAATTTAATTCCAATAAAAACTTTTGAAATCTAAAGCAATTGAAATGAAATCATCAAAAACTTTCAGATGACTGATTCTGAAATGCATTTTCAACAAATGTTATGAAAACAATCTTCCCCTAACTACAGTAAAAGCTTCTGACACATTATCTATTACTATCATCAATTTAACATTACATTCGACATTATATTTCAAGCACACATATTTACCTATTACATCAAATTTCAATTTTCCATTATTTTCAATTTCCATTTCTAATTTCTATTTCCAGTTTCATCTCGATTTTCATAATCACGGCATTAATAATTATACTACATATCTTATCAACAAGAAATTTATACAATTTGAATAATTTCTAAAAAAAAGAAAAAACCCATCTTCTTTTTCACAATCAATTTTCAATATATGGCCTTATTTTCTCCCTCTCTTTGTTAGAAAGAGAGAGAAAAAAAAGAAAGAAAAGAAAAATCATTATTTCCCAACACAAATGATAATTTTCTGTTTCAAATTGTAATAATAGAAAGTGAACAAATTCACAAATGAATAAACTAAAAGCCGACCTGAAACTCAATTCCTACTTTATACGATAAAACTACATACGTATAGTTTTATATATGCTCATATCTGATGGTTTTACACTTTAGTCAGCTTATTAGTCAGAATTGTGCTACTTTTGTGCACATGAAGAAAACGAGGGAAATCGAGCAGCTTTCGAAGGAATTTAAAACAGACCGTCGGCGATGTAAATCATTCAAGGTATGTCAGGTTAAAATCTGTTAACTGCCTCTTCATCATAATCATCATCATTTTCATCTTCTTTATCTTCTTCCTCATCTTTCTTTGTGAATTATTTTGTTCAAGAAATTTATTCATCACATCCGCTTCCTTATTAGGGGAGGAAAAATCTTTTCTTTCTATTTCAGAGTGTTTCAATTTGAATTTTTGCAGTTTTGATAAGGAATCCAAAGGATGGCAAGTGGAGACAAAACAAAAATTAATAATGTTTGCCAGGCAACGCTTTTAATTCGAGTTTTTTCTCAATTTGATATCCTTTTGGTTTTGGTACTAATTCAGTACCAATTTCGGTACTAAATCGTAATTTGGTTCTATTTTAACAACCGAAATCAGTTTTTAATTTAGAACCTTTTTGTGTTAGGAGAAGTGTTTCAAAAAAGGGGGAAAGAAGCAAAGGAAGAAGGAAGAAAAGAGGTAAAGGAAGAGGAAAGGAAAAAGGAATCGAAACAGAAAAAGAAGTAGCAAAGGAAAAAGAAGCTAAAGCATTAACGAAGTATAAAACGATGAAAAATAGGATCAAGTTATTGGATCATAAGAAGAGAGAGAGACATGATCTCTCGGTTTCCTTTCAAGTGTTGCTCTAAAAAGGATGAATCTAGGGAATAGAAAACTAATCCGGATTTAAAGGATCAAAGAGGTTTTGAAAAAGAGGAAGATCGCGCAGTCGCGATAACCCACATTTTCATCAAGGATCGAAGAAAGAAATTTTCAAACTTCTTTCTTCTCCACCCGAACCAAAGGCTCCTTCTTAACAAAAAACAAGAAACCTAATTGAAACTCAAAAGCAACAAACATTTTCATAAATACAGAGCTCTGATTTGCGATTTTTTTTTTGTTCATGTCCGCTTGTACTCACCGCGCCAGCGCCATCCTGTCATGAGACAATCCGATAGAAGGCGTCGACAGAGTATCCAGATCTGAGTGTGGAGATTTATTACTGGTATATCCCACTGGACACATGCGCACAGATTTTTTCACGGATTTCTTTAGCTCATGACTCAACGAGCCTGTCATATAGTCACTTCACACATGACGTTTGAACTGTTTAGTCGTTACAAACAAACAATAATAATCACTTTATGCTCCGAAATGTCAAATGATGAATTAGGACAAGATTGTTGGGGAGGGAAGGGATTTTTTCTAAGGGAAAACAGAGAAAACAGTTCTCTGATCGATTTATAAAAAAAAAATGGGATGTTGACAGAGAAAAAGAGATAGAGAAAGAGAGAGAGAGAGAGAGAGAGGCAGAGAGTCTAGCAGACGAAACGGAGAGCAGATGACGAAAGGCGCGACGAAGCACTTCGATGTGACACTGGCAGCTGGTCAAAAATAATCTTTGATATTTCCTGGTTGAAAATGATATTTTCGATGACTCGTGGTTTACGGACAAAAGGTACACACCTCCGACTTGACCTGACCTGACCCGACGACTACAACGAACAGCGCCAACCTCAACTCCGAATTCGACTCCAATCTCCGGTGTTGGCTAGACTGAACTGATGTCCAACAACTGAAAGCGGAGGTCTCCCCCACTGCCGTTGTCAGCCATCCCCGTGGCCTCGTGTCTTTACGGCTAGCTTCGAGTTATTCCGTTCAACTTCGGAACTTGAGATCCCACCTCCAAAAGCTGTTGTTGATAGTGCTTGGTGGAGGTGGTTTAGCGGCGGCTCCGACCTCGTGTCTCGGCATCGCCACCAGGGCCGCGATTACATGCCTTTGCCAACACGAGACAGAGAAAAGGCCAGGGGGGCCTTCGCTTCTCCTTTCTTTTTCCAAACCAATGCTACACTATCATCTCGTTCGTGGTGGTTGTTGCTGTGGTAGTAGTCGTAGTCGTCGTAGTCGTCATCATTCCCCTTGCTATGTAGTTTGCTTTTGAAAAAAAACCGTGAAAAAGAGATTCTCTTTCTCTCTTCTTCTCTGCTGCACGCAATCGCACAAAAATCCCCGGACGAGAAACCGAAAAAATCCTTGGCTTTATTGAAGCACACGATCGGAGAATGGGAAACCTGCAAATGTGAAGGGGGACTCTCTTTGGATCATGGCCAGAAAATCGAGACAAAAAGCTTTTTTTTAAAAAAAAGGGGAAAAATTCCCAGATTAAACAAGTTCCGATGTTTAAAATGCAAAAAGTTCGAAATCAATTCATGATTACAGTTTATAGACAATTGACGTATGTGAGTTGAGCATTAGGAGCACTACGTTAGCCTTTCTGCTTCTATTAGAATATCGAATCTGGAATATCTATCTACAAATGGCAAAGTTTTGTCAAATCTATTGCTATTGGAAACACTTTTTGTAGTAAACGAACAATTGGGTTCTTTTACAATCCGTTTTCTAGAACGAAAACGGATAGAATACAATTTTGGATTACTGATTCAAAAAAAAATTAGTAGATTTCAAAAAGTAATTTGTACTACAAACAATAGTTTATCATGTACTTTTAACCGCAAACCCACAATATCTTCCGAGGCTTCTGCTTGAGTCCAGTACATCTCGCTTGCGAGAGAACTCTCATGCCGTCTGGACGGAAATTTAGAGAACTATAAAGGCGCGAAATTCAAATTCAGTAAAATAGAAGACTGTAATAAAACATAAGAATTCTGAAATCATCAAAAATCACTGTTCAGTATCCTTAGATAAATTTAAATTTTTACAAAACACTTAAATTTTCGTATTCAAGATTACAACAGATCGAACTAACTGCCTCCGGATTTAGGCATCTGTTAATATTTCAGCACCAAAAAAATCATTACAAGGACACATTTCGCCATTCGCTTCAACATATTCACAAACTATCGAGATAACAGAACAGTAAATAGAATATGTCCATTAGCTAACAGTGTCGATTCTCTCAAATTTTCTCCAATTCCTGCGCTACCAGACTTAATAACTAAATTGCGTATACTTATGCACTTAACAACAACAATTTTTCGTATTTAACTTTTTAATTATAATTACACTCTCTAAATATAAGTATACTTACATTAGAGAGTATACGATTACGATTAGGACATTTCCAAATCCGTTTATAATCAAAATAAATATAAATTTCTAGTCTCATTGAAAGGGGATCATGACCCAATTGGTATTTTTTTCGACGCACAAAAATTACACTTTACAAGTGGCAATCAATTCATTGAAAAGCGTGCGTATTAAAAGCAAACCCGAAAGAAGACGATAAAATCATCGCCCCCTTGAGTTCTTGAAAAGAATCATTCGCCATCTGGCACTGATTCTGTTTTAATATAAGTATATTAGTAAATTCATTGAAGTCAATTGCAATCGTTTAATTATGCGATGTCAATTAAAAGTTCGCCGTTTTTTTCTTTTTCATGTCAAGAGAATAAAATTTGAATTGAACGTTCAAATGCAAGAAATACGAAATTTTATTAAAACATTAAAAAAAAAAAAATTAAGCCAAATTGACCTCTCTCGATTGTGAAAATCAATTTAATTTAAGAATCATATGATGGAATAAATTAACTGCAGCTAATTAGCATATCAATAATCACCAGGCTTGGAGGAATATTGGATGATAAGACAGCAGGGAACAAAAGAGAAAATTAATTGAATTTCCTATTTCGTATCTAGAAGATTAGAATCAGATTATAGCGGCACATCATTTTCACCCACATCTATATATATATATATATATATATATATACGTATATACATTTATAATATATATATAGAGAGAGAAAGAGAATATAATATTTGAAATAAGACCTCCCAGTTGAATGAAATGTTCAAAAGCAGAAAATAATGGAATATATGAGTCATAATTTAATTCTCAATGTTATGTTCATTAAATAATTGAAAAATGTAATTAAATAAGTTATAAATTTAATCTCTCTTCTTTTTCACACAATATACGATAAATTTTTGGTAGATAAATCTGTACAAATTTTTCAAAAATTTCTTTTTTTGTGAAAATTTCACTTCAGGAATGAAATAAATTTTAATTGTATGGTATTTTAGAGATACATAAATCAACTTATCCGAGTCATACATCTACAAGAATGAGTAATTACAACCAGTTAGTGGAATGTTATAACTTGCAAATTAATATCGCGTCAAAAATTAATTTCTCACTCTTGATTTGCGATTTACCTTTTATTTCATATAGTTGGTGTAATTATAGTCATTATTAAAATGTGAATATAAATAATTGTGCTTATTTTTGAGTAATAGTTATTAACTTTAGAAACAGCGTTGCGCAACATTTTGTTTTTAAGTTTTGACAAATTCAATGTTGTTTATTATTAAAATTTATTATTATTAATATCATCATTATTAAAAGTAATTAGAAATTTTAAAAATATTGTAAAAAAGTATATTGTCAACTTTAGGAACAGTGTTGTGTAGTATTTTGTTTTTGAGTTTTGACAAATTAAATGTTGTTCATTATTAAAATTTATTATTATTAATAGCATCATTATGAAAAGTAATTAATTTTTTTTAAAATATTGTAAAAAAGTATATTGTCAACTTTAGGAACAGTGTTGTGTAATATTTTGTTTTTGAATTTTGACAAATTAAATGTTATTTATTAATAAAATTTATTATTAATATCATAATTATTTAAAGTGAATGGGATTTTAAAAAAATATTGTAAACAAGTATATTGTTAATATTAATAATTATATTTTGTTGATAAGAAAAGTTTAATAAAAAACTTTCAATGTGTTACTGGTATTTATACTTGGCCCACTATAACTCATTTGTGAGAGAGTTTTCATGCCATCTGGACGGGAAATTTTAGAGTTAATAGGCGCGAAATTCAAATTTCATAAAACAAAAATCAAAGGAATTTTGCGTTTGAATATAAAGATAATTATAATTTTTACTTAAAGGAGTAGAGATGAAAAATAACTTTCAACTGTTTATTTTTCAGGAAATAATATTACTATAAATAATTATATTACTGTAAACAATAATAGGTATACTATTATTTTTAAAAATACAAACAAAATTAAAGATAATACTTTCGGGGGATTAGTAATATATTTATTGTCAGTCCAGTTTATCTCGTTTACGAGAGAACTTTCATACCATCTGGACGGAAAATTTCAGAATTATAAAGGCGCGAAATTCAAATTTAATGAAACGGAAAATAGTAATATTATCATATTACTATTTTTTCAATTATTATTATTATTATTAACATTTTTATTTTACTATTTCAATTGCTATTAATAATAATGGTAATAAAAAAATTATAGTAAGTTATAGAGGAAAAACAAAAACATAACTTTTAGGCGATTGTTCAGATAATTTTTTTATTATTTTGAAACTGTTTATAATAGAAATAAAAATAGAAAATAAATATTCAGACAATTGCTCTCGTTCATGAGAGAGTTTTCACGCCATCTAGGTGGAAATTTATAAAATTATTAAGGCGAGAAATTAAAATTTTAAGAAATAGAAAAAAAATCTTAATGATGAACCTGAATAGCAAAAACAATTTTATCTATTACAGTAATAATGGTTATTTATCAATTGCCATATATTACAATTTGATAAGAATTTATTTCTTTTTAATTTTGAAATTCAGTTATTTTGGAATAACTAAAAATTTTATTTGGCCAAAAATAAGAATTATTATTGTTTAAAGTCGTGGTAAAATAATACTCAAACTTCTCCATGAAATTTGTGAGAGAACTCTCACGCCATCTAGACGGAAACTTACAGAGGTATAGTGGCGCGAAATTCAAATTTTATTAATTAGAAAAACGATCTAACGTTGCACTTGAATGTAAAAATTATTATTAATAATAATAATTATCATTATTGTTATTATTATTTGTTATTATTATTAACTATTATAATTATCTTTCCATTAAAGTGCAACAGTGCAATAAGTTTTTTACTTATTACCTGAACAATTATAATTTTTTTATTATTATTCTTATAATAGTTATTTTAAAAAGGATAAATAATTATTTGGTCAGAATAATTTTACGAGGGCTTTAAACGAATTTAAACATGAGTTATTTTGAAAAGACTTTACTTTTTTATAATATCTATATTTATATTTATATATGATAAATAAATAATTATTGTTATTATTATTTTATTATTATTTTTCTGTTAATTATTGTTTTTATAAACGATGCTTATAATTAAAATAAAACATAACACTTTTCAATTCTCGTTTACAATCGTTCTAATCCATTCCGCTTTCGAGAGAGTTTTTACGCCATCTGGACGGGATTTTACGGTACTAATGGCGCGAAATTCAAACTTAACAAAATTAAAAATGCAAACTAAGTGTAAAAATAATTATTCCTTGAAACATTGACGAATATTGCATCCATAGAATCATTTCGAAAACTACTGACATGATTTTTTCGCTTCGAATCTTTATTATTTTGGCATAATCCCTTGATTTAATGATTATATCAGTCAATACGGGCAAATATATATATAAATAGAGAGAAAGAGAGGAATAATGTTTTTATAATACTTGGATGGAGTCTTTCCCTCGAAAGTGGTGTGTGATCGTATCAAACTGGTTTTCTATATACACACAGCTCTTACATCTTTCATCTTTTTAGAACCGTTGCAATTGGAGGGATCACTCGCAGGCAAAAGTACGACTGTTTTGCCGTAGAAACTTTCGCCCATTTTCCATCTCGTGTATTTTTTTTTATTGCACTCTCATGTCAGAGTATAGTGAAACAGCGCAAAGGTACTCGATACAGGTCACTTAACTTTCACGAGAATTGCATCGGCACGAGCCAGGTGCTTTAAATATATACTATATATATATATATATAGTATATTCGTGGTATATTCTCTTGTTGAGATTACGTCAGAGAGACAATTGTCCTAAAGAGCTCTGTTTCATTACATTAACCACTCTAACCGCATTAAAACTTTCCTTCCAATATTTGCGCGCACATAAATTTTCAGAATATCCACTCAGCAGTAAATATAGAATTTATACTTTATTCCTTCGCGATATTCTTATATTTGACATTATAAGCAATTTCAACTGATTTGATTAAATGTCGACAAAAAAAAAAAAATGTGTACCAAACTAAATATATATTATAAGGTATCGATCTTGTATTCCGTTACATCTATTCTTGTAACTTTCAATCTGTTTTGTAATAAAATGATCACTTCTTTCAACTTTTAATTTTTTCTAATTAATATATCGATATTTCTAAATCAAATATCTCTTGACAAGTTTTTGTATTTGTATATAGACAACAATTGTTTATGCTTTTAACTATTATATAGCAAAATAGCGTTTGATGCATTTACTATCATCAGAATATTTCCATCAAAAGACTGAAAATTATTGCACACTCTACTGAGTTTAAATAATTCCTTCTATAATTTTCATCTTTGTATAATTTCCGAATTCCACAATAATATCGCTTTGAAATCTATCCGCAATTTAATGGTTTGTTTGATTCAATAGCTGACATTATTATTCTCAATCTATATATAAAATTTAATGCAAACATATTTTGTTTTCTCGCATAATCCCTGTACAATTGAGATATTCGAAAAATTAAAAAGATATAGATTTAAAATTTCACCATTGAGAAAATGGACCAATAATTCTTTCACATCAATGTGGATAATTCTAGTTTCAATTCACGAATCTAGCTCACTTTCGTATCTTCAGTATTTACGAGTTTCTATAAGGAATATGTAGACTAGTGGTACATATAAATACATAAGGGAAACGATTGGAAATACTGGAGAGTATTTTGCGGCTCTATATAACGTATAAATATTCTCGTTGAAGAAATTGGACGTGTCTAGCACGAGAGACTGTCAAGATAGTAGTAGGCGTACCAAATGCACGTTATGCAGTCACAGAATATTGCTTTCTAAAGTCTATTTGCGTGGTTTCATGACTATCATTTATTATCGAAAAAAGGGGTGGTGAATGTGTCAACACAACAGTTTTAATCTACGATATACTTTAGTAGCCGACATTTTATGTTATGGACGCTATTTTCAAAGACTTCATTCTTTATGAGTTTCTGAATTGCTATTTGCGGATTTTCACTCACTGCCTTTGTTGAAATATTTTTTTTCTTCTTGTAAATTAAATTAAATACAACTGAAGTAATGTAAATTGCATTTTGAATTTAAAGTATAAATAAAATTTAACTAAATTGAATTAAATTTCGAACCAAATAAAAGGAAAAACTTTTAATTTAATTAAAATTAATTTAGTACATAAAAAAAATCAAATTAATAATCGTATTCACTGTAATAATCATAATGCATTTAGTACACTGAGAAAATTTTTTTTTAATTCAAAAATAAGTAGTTAACCAAACAAAAAATACGTTTGAATTAAACAAAGTTTTTATTGAATCAAATTTATTATGTGTTGAATGAAAATTATTCTGTTTAATTCAAAGATACTTTTTGGTTGACTGTAAAATGAAGATAATAATGTTTGATTCAAATATATTGTTTTCTCATTGTCAGTGAAATAGTAAAATAATTAATTAAATATTAATTAAATAATTAAAAAATAATTCTTTACAAAATATTTAAATTTCGACTAGCCGAAATAAAATCATTTCCAAAACAATTCAAAAATAATTCAAATCCATCAGGAAATTTTATTCGAATTTTAAGGAAAATAATTGAGTTTTCCGACAGAATTTTATAACTTATGGAAAATAATTGAGTCCTTGCGATGAAATTTACTAAAACATTTTTATAAACAATATAATTATTTTGGGAAATTTTATTAAAATAGATATTGAAAATAATTAAATCACAAAGCTTTTTCAAAATAATTCAAGTGTTACAAAGTATTTTATTACAATTTTTAGAAATGATTAAATTCTTTCAAGAAAATTAATTCCAAATGTATTAAAAATAATTAAATCTCGAAGCTTTTTTAAAAATGATTTAATTGTTATAAAGAATTTTATTAAAATTTTTAAAGCTAATTAAAATTTCCCTAGAAATTTAATTCAAAATTTATTGATAATAATTATTAGACTGTAATAAACAAATTACATCAAATTTTTTTAAATAATTACATTTCTTTAAAGAATTTCTAAATTTATTTAAAAATAAATTTAGGAATTTATTTAAAAATTTAATTTACAATTACTGAAATCTTGCGATGACTTTTTATTATTTATAAATATAATCGAATTTTATTAAAATTTAGTAAAAAATTGAATTCTTGAGAAGAAATTTGTAAAAATCTTTTTAAATAATTAACTTTTTTGACAAGTTTTTAGGAAAGTGTTTATAATAATTGAATTATTGTAAAAATTTTATTATTTATGAAAATAATTGAAAGCTTGCGATGAATTTAAAAAAAAAATTAGAAAATAATTTATTTACCACTAAGAATTATATGAAAATTTTTAAAAATTATTAAATTTTTTTAGAGAAATTTAATTATTAAAAATGTTTGGAAAGTAATTATTGAATTTTAATAATCAAATTGTATCAAAAATGTTTTCCATAATTAAATTCATTTGTTAATAAAACTAAAAAATAGTTGCACTTTTCGTGGAATTTTATGAGAATTTATTGTATTTAAAATAATTAAAATCCTACGATGAGTTTTATTATTTATAAATAAATTATAATTTTTTTAAGTGAATCTGTCATGCATTTGTTTTATTAAAATATGAATTTCGCGCCATTATAATTCAGAAAAGATTTCCCGTCCAGATGCGGCATAAAAGTTCTCTCGCAAATGACATGAAGATCTATATCTATTTTCTGATCCAAAAAGTAAATGCTCCTTTTTTTGCTATCCTAAATCATAATAGTGAAGAATGAAGGAAAATTGTCAAATATTAGAAATTCGGTTATCATTATTCTGTATTTATGCTTATTAAACGCGCATTGTTTCGAAATATCAAATCCCATCTGCAGTTTCTGATGATCCACATTCATCAACAGGAGAATTAACTTGAACATCTCGTATAGCAAAGCAATTTCAGAATAATTCAAATACGGTTTGGAGAGTGGTTCATCATTAATGAGCGAACTAATTCATTTAGTGAATTATTAGACAAAATATAAACACATTTGCGCACAGTATTCGCGGTATTCACATACTAAAATGAAAATTAAAAAATAATATTTTCTTTAATTTAATTCAAAATTTGCGGAATAAATTTAATTTATTTTATTAAATTCGAAATATATTGTTAAAAATTTGATAAATTTTAATAATGTAAATTTGACTTGAGTGAAAGGATAATTTTCTTTATAGCAATTTATTTCTTTACCATTTTGAAAAATTATTTTTGAATTATTACATTGTGTATAAATAAGATTTATTGTACTGTTTAAATTCGTAGCAAAATAATATAGCCAGGCTTGTTCATACCGCTTGTGAGGGAACTCTCATGCCATCTGGACGGCAAATTACAGAGTTATAGTGGCGCGAAATTCAAATTTCAGGAATCAAAATAACGATCTAATTTTACACTTGAATGCAAAGGTAATTTTATTTACCACCTGAACAATTATTATTTACCAATTATTTATATAAATGCAGATTATTGTTTGTGAGAGAACAATCTATCTGGACGGGAACAAGTGGCGCGAAATTTAAATTTCATGAATCAAAATAACGTTCTGATTTTGCACTTGCATGCAAATATAATTTTATTTACCTTCTGAACAATTATTATTTACTTATTATTTATATAAATGTAGATTATATATAATATAAATAAAAATTTATATATCTAAAAAATGATTTACTTATTACTACTTATTATTATTAATTTCCTGTTAATAATTCTTCTCAGAAACGATATTTTCATAATTAAAATTGAACAATCAAAAAATCAGCAAAACTCATTGATACTACTGTATTCGTCCCAGTCCATCTCGCTTTCGAGAGAGTTTTCACGCCGTCTGGACGGAAAATCACAGAACTATAATGGCGCGAAATTCAAATTTCCTAAAAAGGACAAGAAAGAAAACTAAAAAAAAAAATTCTTCGACTATTATTGTGCGAACATATAAATGAAATGTACACAGAAACTGCAGTGCGAGAAAATTATTTTGTCCACAGAATTCTTTAAAGTGATATGCATATTTTGTACGACTTTGCTTATCAAGTAACGGATCCAATGTCGATAAAGAATGTAACATTTAATAATTATTCACAGTTAGGATTAAAACAAGACGATTCGCCGTATTTATAATGTAGCAAGAAGTGAAAATATCTCTTTTAATACAAGCAAAATGCCACACACTTTATCAAAACAAGATCATTTGTTTCTAGAAACAAGGGGATCGGTTTTCAGTCAAACAGACACAATGTATGCAATATTGGCATTAATTCTCGCTTTCACGTTCTCGGTAATACCGTGCCGATTAGATATACAACACTCGTGTGTATTGCTTTCCCTATATCATAGAGAGACTACAAGTGTCGTTTATCGACACCATTATTATCATTGATATCAGCAATTCAAGTTTTACGATATTGAAATTTATGTTGTTCACGCTTGTATTTAGGTGTAAAAATTTTATTAAATACTGAAATAATACAATATATACTGAAAACAACAAGTTGGAAGGATTTTTGATTTTAGTGCATAGCGATTGCATGTTGTACATCCAACAATTGGATGTTTGGCTATATGGTGCGCGGCAGTTAATAGAGAAGAAGCAAGGGGAAAAGGAGGAGGAGGAGGTTACGTGGAGGAGATTGTATTAGGACGAGAGAGCGACGCAGAGTGGAATGGAGAGAGAGTTCAGGCGAGGTCAGGTCACGGGACGAGAGTTCTGGTCGGTCGATAGAACAAAGCAATGTGCGACCAGAAACGTTGGACAAAATCCTCAACACAATACAGGACCAAACTCTTCAACTTCCTCATCCTTTCCACTCTTCATCACACTTAATTGCTACAAATCTCGTTAGTCTTTCTTCAAACGAAGCTCACTCTCTCTCTCTCTCTCTCCAAATGTAAAAAAAACCCATTCGCATCCGTTTTCACAAACGAAAATATTCGAATCCTCAACTTTTACCATCATTTACATTAGGTTAACACTAAAGTTTCCGAGATTTAATGAACATTTGAAAATCGAGAAACTGGATTTTCGAGTTTTCCAATGAATTAATTCAATCCGGAAACTTAAATATTAAGCAAATAGTTCGAATTGTTCGTGTGCTTCAAGGTAAAACCTTTTCTAACTCAAGAGTAAACTAACGAGTAATTCAATAAAAAAAAGAAAATGTCAAATTGTCCTCGTTGGGAAAAATGAATGGTGCCAATATTGATTATGCTCAACACCTGATAAGAATATTTAAGCTAACATAGTGCCAGCTGATCCAACAGATATACGTATAAACGATTATTGATTGAAGATAAAAAGCGGAAGGTTACAAATAATATATAGAAATGTCGCAAAACTTTATAAGGTACACTAGAGAGAAGTTCTCAGCAAGTACAATATATCAAGTTTTTCCATTTTGACTGTTCAGACTTTTCTTAATATAGTCGATAATTAATTTTAAAACAGTAGCAAAAAATTTAAAGGAAAAATTAAAATTAACGACTCAATTTCTTTATATAATTTACAAAAAATTAAAATTATATTCAGAAATAGAGCAATTGATATATAGGTGTTACGCGTAATATGTTAAGTAAATTTAGTTTTTGTTAAATAAATATTTAAAAACCTATTCATTATTCCACGCGAATTGAAATATTTGTAATAATTTCAAAACATTATTTATTTTACTTCAAAATAAATATTAAATTAATTATTACAGTTTTATAAATATACAATTTTCAAGGATTTAAAATTAAAAAACGTTTTAAAATTTAATTATTCCTAAAAATTCGCACACTACCTATAAAGCTTTTAACATTCAATTACGATCTAAAATTACAACTGAAATTTGATTTTAAAACAAATCTTATTAGAAAGTTCTAAGTACGAGAATTAAATTATTTAATTATAAAGAAATTTAAATTTATTGAATTATTAAATATTTTGTAAAATTGAATTTCTTTAAAAAACTGTAATCAACCTCTTTTAAATTATTCAATTTTTTAAAAAGAATTTTAATAAAATATTCAAGAAATAACTATGCATTCTTCGAAGAAGACATTGAAAAATGTATGTTTTAAAAATAATTTAAATTAAATTTATTAATTCAAATAATTGAATTTCTGTACAAATTTTATTATATTTATGAAAAAATAAAATAAAATTTGTAAAAATTCAATTTCAATTGTTTAGAAGAAAATTGAAGTTTGTAGGAGTAATTAAAATTGTACTAAAAGTAATTAAATTCATATATATTAACATTTTTAAAAATAAATGAATATTAATAAAAAAAAAAATTTATATGTTTTTATTAATAACTCAATTTCATCATGAAATTTGATTCAAATTGAATGGAAAACAATTTAAGTTTTCGACAGAACTTTACAACTTATGGAAAAAAATGAATTCTTGTGACGAAATTATCTAAGAATTTTTAATAAATAATAGAATTATTTTGGTAAAAATTTTATTTAAATGGATATTGAAAATAATTAACTTTCGACATTCTTGAAAATAATTGAATTGTTACAAGAAATTTTATTAAATTTTTAAAAAATAATTAACTTGTTTTAAGAAATATAATTAAAAATGTATTGGAAATAATTATTATACTGTAATAAACAAATTACATCAAATTTTTTTAAATAATTGCATTTCATAAATGAATTTTTGAGAAATCTAATAAAAATTATATTAAAAAATAAAGAATAATTGAAAACTTCCGAAAAGTTATTATTGTTTTTAAAAATAATTGAATTTATGAAACGAATTTTATCAAAATTTAGTAAAAAAATTGAATTCTTATTAATACTTTTATTATTGATAAAGCTAATTGAATTTTTTGAACAATTTTTTAAAAATATTTTTAAATTATTCACTTTTTGAAAAGTTTTTCGGAATGTGTTTAAAATACTTGAATTCTTGTAAAAATTTTATTATTTATGAAAATAATTTAAAGCTTGCGATAAATTTTTAAAAAAAATTGAGAAAATAATTGATTAATTATGAAGAAATTCATTAAAATTTTAAAAAATAATTAAATTATTCCTAGAAATTTAATTATAAAAATGTTTTGAAAATAATTATTACATTTTAATAATTAAATTAAATCAAAAATTTCGTCAGTAATTAAATTCTTTTTTTAATAAAACTTTAAAAAATAAATTCATTTTTTGGCAAATTTTATGAAAATTTATATATTTAAATTTTTAAAAATAATCAATTCCTAAGAAGAATTATATTATTTAAAAAAATTGTATTTCTGTGAAAATTTTATTGTTTATGAGAATTATTAACTATTTATTAAGAATTTTATTAATTTTCTTTAAAAAGAAAAATTAGATTATTTTGGGAAGTTCTTATTAAAACAGTAGAGATTAAAAATACTAGAATTTAGAAATTTTTTTTTAAATATTTCAATGGTTTGAAAGAATTTTACATTTAAAGTATTTAAAAATAATTCAATATTCCTGAGAAGAATTTTATTATTTAAATTATTCGTAAAAATAATTTAAACTCTCGCTAAAAAGAATTTTACGAAAATCTTTTAATATAATTTATTGTTTCGAATAATTTTGACAAAAATTGTGTTTTAAATAACTGAAATCCTCTGAAAATTCTATTACTTATGAAAATAATTCAATTTTAACAAAAAGTTTTATAAAATTTTGGTTAAAATGATTGGAAACTTAAAAAAAAATTTGTATGGAAATATTAGTTATTTTAAAGAATTTAATTTTGGAACATTTTTTAAAGAATTAAATAGTTTAAAAGTATTAGCGGATTTATCTACACTACAATGACACCTTTCAGAATGCAACTGAACTCGATTTTTAAATTCTATTATAGTAAAATATTCTTTAAAAAATTCTTTTACAATTTAATTGTTTAATATTTTTACAATATTCTGGATCTAAGGGAAAATAATTCCTATATAAAATTTTTTAATAGAAAATGTAAATTCTCAAACATCTTTAAAAAAAATGTAGTTTTTAGTATCACAAATATCAAAAAACTATCCAAATAGTAGCAAATTGGAGGAAAAAAATTATAGTGATTATTAGACGAGTACAAGGACTGCGACAACTTTAAAATTTCTTCTATTACCATGAACCTTTCTAAAATTCCTTAAAACTAGGAAATAAAAGAATATAGAAAAGAAATAAATTTTGCCACAAAGAATATATACGTTATTTCATCATTTTTATTTTGTGAAATTGAATTCAATCTAAGAGAGGAAAGTTTGATAATCACCTTATCAATTCAAGCCAAGTTTCACGATTCCAGTCCTTGATGGACTTTTCACTTCATCATCGAGTTCTGAATATCAATTCGTTTATATCAACAGTTAATGAAATTCTAATACATCTTTGATTTATGTATTCAGTAAAAGTATTCACATATATACATACAAACTTATGGATGCCAGTTTATAAATTGTTTCATAAATCAGATTCGATTATTATTATTAGCATAAAATGGCATTAGTGTAAGTAAGAAATTAGTGTAAGTAAGGCAATAGTGTAAGTAACATGAAGGCATTAGTATAATTAGCATAAAAAGCATTAGGTAAAGTCACGCACGCACTTCAGAGTATACATATATATATATATTTATGGAATCTTGAAATAATTCGAAGAAAGGTCCTAGATCTCTCCATTTATTAACATTATATATACATATATAGATATATATTTATACAATCGTGTGCATACAATAAGCGTGATAATGGAGTCAAAGTCAAGTCAGAGATCCGATACGGTATACGCTCAACTCGGTCAAGGTAAAAAAGACTCAGGACACTTTGCCTGGAAAGCAGATGCTACCCAAGTGTGTTTGAGCAGGTGTGAAATTTTTTACATTTTCAAAAGCAATAGAAAAATAAATTTTTAAAAAGAAGGCATAGTAAAAGAGCCGCAATTATAAACGAAGTCGAAAGGATATAATAATAATCCTGAGCGAAAACTAACTATTTGCAAAAAGATTCAATTTGAAGAAAGTGTGAATAACACACCGGCTTTGAGGTTAAACAATTAGCGTTTATCTGCTAATCACAGGAGAAGAAGAAAAAAACAGATTTTGTTTCCTTTTTTTTGCAACTCTCTCTTTCCTTCATTCAAACAGATCTCAATTCACTCTTACAATCATTGCGTCGATAATGGAACATAAATTCTTTATGCAAATACTTTAGAAAATGTATAATATATATATATATATATATATATATATGAATTTTTATCTTTGCATCTTTATCATTATATAGTAAGAGAATGTTTTCCTTTTTTTTTGTATGAAACAGGTATGTATTGTAAAAGAAAATTATTATTTTGAAATTACTGTTGTCTTGTTTAAATAATTATTTTGTCAAATTATAATTAGCTACGACTAATAATAATAATAATATAATTGCAGTGGTAATAGTTAATAACTGTTATCTTTTTGAAAAACTATTATCGTTTCCAATTATAACGGGTTGGGAATAATATTTTTATTTTTACGTAACTATGAATGACATTGTCTAATATTATTGAAATATTAAAATATACTACTGAAATACTACTACTACTACTACTGAAATATCTATGATCTGAAATACTATTATTGAAATACTAAAATATACTATTGAAATATTAAAATCTATTATTGTTGAAATACAAGAATATAATATTCGAATAAGAAAATATTTTTGATTTCATTGAAACAATTTCTATTTATTTATTTATTTATATATTTATTACTGAATTATTTACTACCATCATCATTTTATTTAGTACTTGCAATTATTTACAAGACAATTTTGCAGAAAAATGTTTTTATTCGTAATTACTTTCCTTTTTTATTTCAGTAAATTTGAATTTCGCGCCATTATAATTCAAAGAGTTGTCGTCCAGATGGCATGAAAATCCTCTCATAAACGAGAAGAAGGGAAAAAACCATACTTGCGAAGTTTTTTATAAAAAATTTTAAATAATTGATTTCATTCGACTAATTTTAGGCAAATTATAATTTAAATATTTGAATTCCTGAGAAATTTTTATTATTCGTTAAAAGAAATTAAATTCTGACGAAGATTCTTACAAAATTTTGTTTAAATAATTAAATTCTGTTTAGTAAATTTCTGAAAATAGTAGTTATTATTATATATAATCTTTGTATTGCGAAAAGTTTTTACATATAATTAAATTTCACAAAGAATTATATTCAGACTGCTGAGAATAATTGAATGTCTGTAGGGCATTTTATTAATTTTTTTATTGAAAATAATTGAATTCCTATAAGAATTTTACTATTTATGAAAATAATTGAATTCTTGCGAATGATTTTATTAAAATTTTTTAAAATAATTTGATTTCCAAGAAAAAATTTATTACTTTTAAAAATTATTTAATCATTTTGACAAATATAGTTATTTATAAAAATAACTGAATTTTTGCAACAAATTTGATAAAAATGCCTCAAAATAATTGAATTTCTGTGAACATTTTTGTTATTTATCTTCAGCAATTGAATTCTTTCGAAGAATTATAAATGTAAATAATTTAATTTTTGGGAAAAATTTTATTAAAATCTAAACGAATAATTGAATTATTTAAATAAAAATTTCATACAAATTTTATTTTAAAGAATTGATATCTTTTGAACAATTGTATTAAAATATTTGAAAATAATTGAATTCCTGTGAAAAATTCCATTTATTTTGCAAACAACTAAATTCTTCCACAGAATTCAAAAAAAATTTCTTTTGAATAATAGTGTTTTTAGAAGAATTAAAAATAAATTTTTACTCTCTAAATTTTAATTAATAAAAATGTTTTCTAATTTGAATTATAATGACTGACTTTTTGCATACGAATTACTAATTTTTTCTAATTAGTAGAAATTACAATATATTTAGTAAACTTTACTAATTTATTTAATTTTTTTATTTTATTTTATTTTCTACAAAAATAATTGAATTATTGTAGAAAATTTTTATTAAAATGTTTAAAAACAATTGAATTTCTAAAAATTTTATTCTTCAAAATAATAGAATCTTTCTAAAAATTAATTTAAAATTGCAGTATTAAAAATAATTGAAATTCTTCAATGAGTTTTATTTTCTACAAAAATAATTTAATTATTACGAAAATTTTTGTTATTTTAGAAAATAATTCAATTCTTCATCAGTATTTTACAAATATTTTTTTTAAATAATTAACTTTTTTGAAATATAACTTACTATTATGAATATTTTATTTTAAATAATTGAATTCTTGTGGAAAACTTTATTTCTGAAAATAATTGAATTTTTCAATTAATTAATTTAAAATAGTATTAAAAGTAATTGAAATTCTCTAATAAGTTTTTTTATGAATATTATTGAACTTTTGCTTAGAATTGTTTAAATTTTTGTTGGAAAATTAAATTTGAATGGAAAATATTATTATTAGTGAAAGTAATTAAAAGATTGTGAAGAATTGTATAAAAATTTTGCTTAAATAATTGATTTTTTCGAATTTTTTTTTCGAACTGCTATTCTAAACTAATTGAATTACAGTAAGAATTTTACGATTTATAAAAATAATAGAAATTTACAATTTTCTTTTTTAAATAATTGAATTCTTTTGCAAAATTTTATGGTAATACTAGAAATTAAAAATAGTTAAGTTTCGAATATCTTTTGAAAATAATTAAATCGTTATGTTTTAAAGGAATTGGATTATAATTTTTGAGAATAATTTTTTTTTATTTCCAGTATTAACGAATTTAAAGTAGAGGAAATAGAAAAAAAACCGAAGCAATTGCTTTTAGTGGTTGAAATCTAAAAAAGAGTACACCCAAATAGTATCATAGCGTAAAAAAAATAGTAAATACTATAGGTTTTTAGTAAACGAGTTGGAAGCCTGGAAAACTATAAATACACCGCTCGCAAACGTTTCATTCAAAAACATTTAAATATTTATCAGAATAAATAAAACTTGTTCGCGAAGATAATTTACTTATTCGCTTGTTTGCACACGATAATTACATAGAGTTAAACTATATTCTATTAATTCTTTATCTACCATTTAAAGGAAAATTAATTCATAAACTTGCAAATTCCCTTTTTGTTCACAGTTTCGCGCAAACTGTTTTTTTCTTCCTTTTATTAGTATTCTTTTTTTTTCCTACAAATCTTCATTGCGTAAAAAAAATCGATAAATTCTGTTATATTTTTGACCTTCCGGTCTTCCATTCGTTAAGAACGTTTGTCATATAGATATATATATATATATTTATATATATATATATATACGTAATCCAGCTGCGTCGTTTTATAGTTAGCAGTTAGTTTATCGAATATGAAAAGAAGCGAGACTGACGGAGTTGTGCGAGCAGGTTTGCTTCAGTGTTGACCTTGTCCGCCGTGGTCGTTCCACGTGAGGACTCGGAAAAGACAACTGCACGTGCAATTTCTTTACAATTTTCCCCGTTCACCTCGCCTGCAACAGCTCTCGCACACAAGTAATCACCTCGCTTCCCGCTGGCTTGACTTTATTTGTTCAATTTCCTTCCCATTTTTTTTTCCTTTTTCTTCACCTGTTTTTTTATTTCATGTTTTGTTTGTTTGTTTGTTGTTCCCTCTCGCATGTATGTACACACATTTAACAAAAGCAAAAGTTTAAAATATAAATAAGTGAATCAAAAAAAGTGAAAAATTCTAGTTTTTCCTCTTTTATTAAAAAGATTGAAAGCGCAATATTTGCGAAATTGTGTGTTTATTTGTTTATCTAAGGTTGAGTGTTAAAATAATGATTAAAAGCTTTGTTTGAAACTTTCATGTTATTCCTATATAGTCAAGGAGAGTTTTACTTTTTAAGTTTTAATGAATTTGGGTTTCCGTGTTTATTAAGTATAAAGTTTTTTTTTGTCTATGTGCAAGAAAGAAACTTAAACACTCTTTTTGTTAAAAATTGTCGCCTATAGTAGTAATCCAATACTTTTTTCAGTCATAGATACTTTCATTCGATGTTTATTTTTCGAAATTATTCCCCAGAAGCAAAAAAACGTTCTTCGAAATTTGAATTTCGCGCCATTGCGACTCTGAAAGTTCCCGTCCAGAGGGCATGAGAGTTCTCTCACAAGCGGTGACTTGTTTTCCCTTCTGGAAAATAATTTAATCAACCAACAAAGAAAAGTAGATATCGAAAGGCAAAACTATAATTATCGAATAAATATTATTAATTATTATTTATTATTTATAATTACAATCACAAAATTAATATTTGGTAAAATGATAATGACACAAATTATCCACTTTCTGCTTTCAATCAAGATACATGTAAATTTGTATTAAATATTAAATACCAGAAACAAAAATGCGTCGACTATTTCTTAGACATGAGAAATACAATTCTCGATTTATTTCTCACACACACACACACACAGGGTGTGGATTTTTTTTCCAAGCAAAAGGTTGAACTGACGTGAGAATAAAGGATTTATCGACAAGGAGAGATGGTCATTAGCACGCTGCGCTTTCGTGATTGTTCCTCATGAAATTGAATCCTTCCTTCAATTACCCACATTGTGCATTTTTAAATGACTCCCCCACCTCACTGAATCTGTGCGGTTGAATCCTCGCTCTTTGAAATTTTAATCAATCCCCCGCCATCAGTCTTTTCATTTTTAATGAACTATACAAATAATTGGAACAATCAACTCCCCTCATTTCTTTTATTTAAATACTTCTTGGTAATACTTCCCCTTTTGCAAAATATACCATAATTTGTAATTTGCTTATTAAATTACTCCTTTTCGAGTAATTTTCTGAATTCACTTTGCATCTACTTTTTTGTTTTGGGAACATTTACAAAATAGTTTGTAAATTTTATTCCCTTTGGTTAGTGGTAAAATGTAAAATTCTGTAATTATGACAGAGGATGAAAGAAAGTATGCGTTAGGGAGTCAATTTTCGGAAAAATTTGTGTAAAGGATGCAAGAGAAGTTTCGGAAAGTTCAAAGGAAGTATGAGATTTGTCTAAATATCCGTGTAAAACAGAAAAATAAAGATTTTCTGGTTGAGCAAGGTTAGGCATTCGACCACAGAAATGCGGGGATTTAGGGATTTCTACGCACGGAGAATTTGAACATACTGGAATGTTTCTGGGTGGTCCGGATTGGATACACAAAAAATTATGTCTTTTTAAAGAACTCTAAATCATTGTGGCATGGTTTCTAGTAGCTAATAAAAATTGATCACTTCAAATCGATTTTGTCTCATATGCCGAAAAAGAGAATCGTTTCTTTCCACTGAATTTCTTCTTTCTGCTACTAAATCATCATTGCTAGTTTCCTAAATTAAATTTTTTACTATTGGATTTTTGCTATTAAATATTTGTTACTGAATCTTTTTGATATTAAATTTTTACTGTTGAATCTTTTAGCTACTGAATTGAATTAAATGAACTGAACTGCTATTAAATCTTTGCTACTGAATCTTTTTGATATTAAATTTTTGCTGCTGAATCTTTTAGCTACTGAATTTTCTGTTACTGAATATTTTTGATACTAAATTTTTGCAACCGAATCTCTTTGATACTGAATCTTTTTGCTAGTAAATCTTTTTGAAACTGTTTCAAGTACAGTATCTTTTTAAATACTGACTTTTTCCTACCGAATCTTTTTACTGATGATTCTTTCTGCTACAAAATCTGTTTGGTACTGAATTTTTCCAATCGAATCATTTTCTAAAGCATTTTTCTGCTACTAATTTTGTTACACAAAATCTTTTAACAACTAAATCTTTTCGACACTGAATTTTTTCTACCGCATCTTTTTGCTACCGAATCTTCTTCATACTGAATCTTTTAGCAACTGAAATTTTACTATCAAATTTCTCTCCTATTAAAATTGTTCCTACTTTATTTTCTGCCCCCAAATTTGTTTCTCCTACTAAAATTCTTTTTACACCTGTAATTCTCGTCAATCTAACATCTTCAAATCCATCGACTCCGTAAGAATATTGAAAAACTTTTTTACGGATACGGGAAGAAATTCTTTTTTTCTAACGAAATTTCCGATAAGGTTTTGCAAAGAGCACGAAAGTGAGAGAGAGAGAGAGTGGCGACAAAGTTAAATAGTAAAATGCATTGGCGTGAATACAGAAATATATATCGTTCAAAAGTCTGAGAGAACAACTCTCTTCTGGGCGGATCAATGAACTACCCTGCTTCTATATCTGCTTTTCACAATTCAACCCCTGCTATTCTACACAGTTTCGCATATAATTTAGTAAACCCTTCTCCCATAAGCAGGGACATGAAAATAACTGTCTCCTGGAAAGCAATACAACTTTATAAATACTAAAACATTTAACACTCCATTTAACATATTATATTAAAGAAACAACAACGCTTCAGTGACACAACAGAATTTGAAATTTATATTGATACTCTCTAAAACTGAATCAGTGAAATTTCACTGAGAATCAGTGACTCTATTCTCGCTATTTGAATCAGTGAAATTTCACTGAAGATCAGTTAAAAATGATTGAAATTTCAGTCATATTTCACTGATTGGCCAATTAAAAAATAACTGAAATTTTCAATATGTGTGATTGAAATTTCCAGTAACTTTTTTATTGGTCAATCAGTGAAATATGACTGAAATTTCAATCATTTTTAACTGATTTTCAGTGAAATTCCACTGATTCAAATCGCGAGAATAGAGTCACTGATTCTCAGTCAAATTTCACTGATTCTCAGTGAAATTCCACTGATTCGGTTTTAGAGAGTAAACGATTTATGCAAATTGTATGTTTTGCAAAGTTATTACAAATACAAATCAAATCTAAAAATTTAGTTATTATTAATTAATTAGAATTAAGAAAATGTAACTATTTTTCTATCCAAAAAGAAAAAAGGTTACAATTTTTCTACCCAAAAAGAAAAAAGGTTACTATTTTTGTACCCAAGAATAAAATTTTTTGCTATTTTTCAATCAAAACCTAGTAACATTTTCTCTTTCTCTTGAGTGGGAGTAAATTATCTAAACTCCGATTTATTGATCATTCAAAGATAACAAAGAAGAAACATTAAAAAAAAAAGTTGGCAAAATAACTCATTAAAAAGTTTTCTCCGGCGTTCGTCTGCGATAAATTATGGATTCTCCTTTTCCATAGTTTGCATCAAACTGAACAGTCAACAATTGAGGAAACTAGTTATCAATTGTTCTCAACTTTTTTTTTCTCCACGAACATAAAAAGATAAAACCATAATAACCTTAAGTTCATGTATATATATACGATAAAAAATATATATACAGGCATAACAATCAATTGATTATGTTAGTCTCAAGAAAAAGTATGGAAGAAGAAAAAAGAAGAACTATTAGATGATGATAGCAATTTATCAGGAAACATTAAGGGTGTATTTAAATAATTATTTTACGAAATGGATACTATATAGTAATAATAAAAAAATCTAACAAGCCTCTGGTAGTGGTTTTGATTTTAATTTCGTAGGAGAATTATAGTTGCTTCAAACAAATTAATAGATGATTTATGATAATGGAGGGCGATTTATCCGGAACGATTTGGAGTTTAAATGATCATTAAAATAGTGGAAGGGAAAAAACTGAAACAATTTTTCAAAAAGGGTTCAATTTTAAACCCATTTTTCTAAATTCTGTTTGGAGACTTTGCAGGTCATTAGTGGATTGACTACGTCACTAAATCATCATCTGTTAATTTATTTTCAAGCCATTTTTCAAACAAGTGGTACAAATAACCGAACAAAATAAAAACAAAACCAAACAAGGGGTAAACTTTCTGGATTTTTGAGTTTCATTCTACTTAGAAAATTTGAAACTCCATCAAATACTTGATGCTAAAAATAATTCGGCCAAAAGTGTATAAAATTATTCCAAGTGATTTCTGAAACATTTGTAACAAAAATCCAACAATTCGGTTTTTTTTCAAAGAGGAATCAATTATTTGGCTCAATTCTCTTTTAGAAAATTTGCAGCTTGATGGAAGTTTAACGAAGAGGAAATACTGAATATAATGTTTAAAAATAATTTTTCAAAAACGGTTAAAACATTTGGGTTTTAATTCGTTTTTCCAGACCTTATTCTTTTTCGAAAAATTTGTAAGCTTGATCAAATAAGTTTATTGCTGACAATTTTTTTTTGTGCTGATCGTTATAATTCATCCCAAAAAATATTAAAAGTCGTTCAAATTGATTTTAGAATAAACTGTAAGATGAATTCAAACTTGATTTTTCTTACAAAATTGCTTAATTAAATATTAAAGAGAACAGTTTTACAAAAAAAGATCCAATCTTTAGGTGTAATTCTGTTTTAGAGAATTCGCAGCTCGTTGAATTTAGCAAATTAGTGATGACGGCAATTAATTAGAAATGGTTTGAAGTTGCTGAAACTATTCTGAAGTTTAACGGAGAGGAAATACTTATTACTTTCTTACACGCGTAATAATTTTACAAAAAGATTTAAAACTTTGTGTTCGACTTCGTTCTTTCGAATATACAATTCTTTTCGAAATATTTTTACAAACTTGATCAAATAAGTTGACACATCTAATTATTTTTCAAAAAAAAGGTTACATCTATTGGGTATATTTATTCGCTTCTTCGAGTCCAATTCTTTTCGAAAACTTTGTATCCTAATAAAATAAGTTTATTGCTCATCAAAACACTTCATCCGGAACTGTTTAAAGTTATATTTAAAGCAATTTTTGACCAATTTGTAACCAAAATCCAACAAAATCTTTGTATTTTCAAAAAGGGTTCAATTCTCTTTGGAAAATTTGCAATTAGTCAAAATCAGGAATTTAGTGATGATAGCAATTCATTTCGAATTGTTCGGATTGCTAAAACTACACAAAAATTTAACGGAGAAGAAAAACGCTTGTAATACTTTGTTTTACATCTAATAATTTTTCAAGAAAAGTAACATTTTTTGGGTTTTCTTTGGTTTTTATGGTCCCATTCTTTTTGAAAACTTTGTATCCTAATGAAACAAGTTGATTGCCGATAGTAATAAACCATTCGAACTATTTAAAGTCGTCTAAAGCAATTTTTCACCAATCTGTAACGAAAATCCAACAAAATCTTTGTTGTTTTTTAAGAAAAGGGTCTAATTTTGGGTTTAATTCTGTTTGGAAAATTTTGCAGCTTGATAAAATTAGCAATTTGGTGACAATAGCAATTTAAAAACGTTTGCGGAATTACTCAAAATACTTTGATGTTCAAAGGAGAGAACAATTCTGCTTTTCCAAAAAGGGTTAAATCTGCGTTCTATTCCATTCTGTTTGGAGAATTATTCGCCAAGGAAATTAATTACCAGCACAAGGTAATAATAATAATGATGATGGTGACGCTAATGGTAATGAGCATCCCTATGGTACTAGATTCAACATTAGCTAATTGCCACACGTCCCAAATATCAAGAAAATCGAGGAAATATCAAACAAGTAAATATCATCCAAAAAATAAAGTTCCACAATCAAACCTAAATTTTTCAATTAAAACACTAAACAAGCAAAAACAAAAAAAGGAGTTGAATATTTGCCATATCAAAGCGAAATACCGTGTGTCTTTATGGCACAAAAGCTCACATTTCGTGGCACGCAACGGTTAGGGAGCACATGAAATGTAACGTGATTAGTTCGCTATCGAATTTCACCAACCATCCTTTGGAAGTATAATGCATGTTGTAAGACCAAAGGCAAAAAAAAGAAGAAAAAAAAACTCCTGAGAGGGAAATGAAGAGAGTGGGGTGTCTCTCTCTGTCTCTCTTTCTCTTCTATGGACATTCTAGTTCCTGGATCGATATGAATTGCGCAAGATCCAACCCAGAGACAAGATCCATCGTATTTTCACAATATAATATTGAACGCGTCATAGTAGCAGTACAAACGACCATCGAAACGGTTATTTTAGACGGTGAGGTCGCCTAGGACGAGTAAAAAGAGCGCCGAGGACACCCTGTGCTGCGTTCAGCACCTCTCACTGTATACTCTAGTCCCCGAGCCAAGCCCACGACCGCGACGTAACCCCAATTTGACCTCCAACATTTCCTGTTTGCCTCCCTTTTCCTAATCACTTTCGATCTACCTTGCTTGACAAACACTAAAACACAATTTTCACTTTTATATTCTATTTAATATTATCCCTTTGGCCTGTGCCAAGCGAAGGATTATCATTATCACTCGACTGAACGGAATGGTTCTTTTATTTTTTTTTTTATTATAAAAATTGCTGTGGATTTTTTCTTCAACCCCATTTTTAGTAGGGACTTTCTTGTCTTAGAAAAGAAAATATCTTTTCTCTTTATGTCCTTCAAAAAATTTCTTTTTCAAATATGAAAGAAGAATACTTTGTAGAAAATACTGTGACTATTCTTCTATCTTCAATTCTGCAAGAAATGGTTAAGGAAAATTTTCTGCTAATTGAACATTGTAAAATTTCCATTCTGAAGAATTTACCACTAATTGAAAAGAGATAAATAAAAATTCCACTATAAAAAATTAATTTCAGTTGCTTGAAAATTCTAATTTCTAATTTTAATTATTTTTAAAAATATTGTAACAATTCGACAAGAAAATTCAATTATTTAAAAGAAAATTGAATTTTTCACTGGTGTTTAATTATTTAAACAATTTTTAATAAAAATCAATTTAAGAATTCAATTACTTTTAAAAATAATGAAATTTTTTCTGCAATTCAATTATTTCAAATACAATTTTAGTTGAATTCCAGGGGAAATTCAATTATTTTAAATGCAATTTTAATAAATTTCTTCCTAAAAATTTAATTTTTTTTAAATTTTGCAAAAATTAAACTATTTTTAGAAATAATTAAATTTTAACTGTAATTTAATTATTTTAAAAACAATTTTAATTGAATTCAAGGGAAAATTCAATTATATTAAATGCAATTTTAATAAATTTCTTCCTAAAAATTTAATTTTTTTTTTAATTTTGCAAAAATTAAACTACTTTTAGAAATAATTAAATTTTTACTGTAATTTAATTATTTAAATACAATTTTAATTGAGTTCAAGGGGAAACTCAATTATTTTGAATGCAATTTAAATAATTATCTTCTTAAAAATTTAATTTTTTTTACAATTTTGTTAAAATTCAATTACTTTTAGAAATAATGGAATTTTTGATAGAATTCAATTACTTTAAATACAATTTGTTTTGAACTCAAGGGAAAATTCAATTATTTTTTAAATGCATTTTTAACAATTTTTTTTTTAACAAATTAATAATTTTTTTTAATTTTTCAAAAATTCAATAATTTTGAGAAATAATAAATTTTTTCTCCGAGTTTCAATTATTTAAAAAAGTTTAAATAAAATTTTATTCAAGAATTAAATTATTTTTATAAATATTAAGTTGTCGATATTTTTTTCTTTTGCAGAAAGCTATTTAAACTATCTGGGGAATAAAGACGCGTTTTTTAATTACTTTTACTGAATATTTTGAAAACATTTTAATTTTATAAAGAATTTTATTTAAGTTTTTAAAATAATTGTGTTTATTATTAATTGTAATTACCGTATTTTGTATTAAATTTTATAAAAATTATTCATAAGAAAATAAATTCTTTCAAAACAATGTTGTTTAGAGTTTTTGTAAAGAATTCAATTTTGTTTTGAAGAATTTCATTAATATTTATAAAAGTAATATAATTTTTTAAAGTAAATTTTAATTGAAAATTTGGAAAATAATTTAAATTCTCAAAAGAATTTTATTACTTACAAAAATAATTGAATTGTTTCGAAGAATTTTTCATCACAATTATTGAAATTATTTGAATTTTTTATTAAAACTCTTAAAAATAATTGAATTTAAATAATATTTTTAATAGAAATTGTATTCTGTCGGAAAATTTTATAAAAATTGATTTGAAAATAATTGTATTCCTCCGAAACATTTTATTATTTATGAAAATATTTTAATTCATGTGAAAATTTTTTTTTATTTAATAATTTAATTCTTTTGGAGGATTTGTCATAAAAAATAATTGCTTCGTTTCGAAGTATTTCATCTGAATTTTTTTGAAAAAATTTTATTAAAAATTTGAAAAATAATGATTTTTTAAAAATAGTTTCATCAAGATTATAAAATGTAGTTGAATTTAAATATTACAATTCTTTAATATAATTGAAATTAATTAATATTTCAACAAATGTTGTTAAATAACACTTTTGCTAATTGGAACTTTAACTCAAGAAAAAAGCTAACGAAATGAAATTTTTGCCAGTAAAAAGAATTTTGAATTTGTTTGTGGAATAAAATTTTTTTTATTCCTCTTCTACTATACTAAAAAAAATTCTGTAAAATACAAAAATTTGGCTAAGTTAATTATAAAACAAATTTCGGCTTAATATTTCCAAAGAATTTCTTCTAATGTCTGCTAAATTGTCCCATAAAAAATTCAAAGTTTTACTTAAAATACACTGAGAAAGAACAGTAAAAGTAAAACAAATCCTTTCACAGAAATATCTTTACAAAAAATGTCCTACAAAAAAATTCACTCTACCACAAAATTCCCCTAGAAGAAAATTTGTCAAATTGATGAAAAATGCTGAAAATGAAATGACAAAAAATATTACGTAATTTAAATTTATAGACCAATAGAGAAAAATGATTTACGATCATAGTGTCCCTCTCGCTCTTTCTGTCTCTCTTTTTCTCTCTGTCTCTCTTTTTTCTCTTTGTCTCGAGGTGGATAAACTAAACAGCTGTTCGCCCCGGTCAATAATCTCGTTTCTGCACGTTCTCTAAGAACTTAAGCTAAGGTGGTTACTTGCATTTACGTTTACTTTCCTCATGGTAACTTCTTGGCACTTGAAGTTAAGGTGAGCTGCTTTCAGTCTTTATAGTAAAGTAACAAGTCACTGAGTCCGAAGGACTTGGGACTAGTTATGATAGAAAGCCACTCCCTCTTGCTGAATTTATAATCGGTTATCCCAACTTTATGTATATATATTATATATACAGCTTGCAAAAGAGTGCCAATGATTCTTTTTTTCGTATTTTTCCACCAAAGCAAATATATAAATATTCTATTTTTATTCACATTCGATAAATGAAATTCTCCAAGAAAGTAAATTGTGGGGAAAAAATACAATTGACGCTTAAAAATGTGGAAAAGTGAAATGAATTGAAAATGAAGAAATAAATTTTAAATATAATATAAAATTTTACAAATAAAGAAATGTAAAATTTTACAAATAAAAAAAAATATAAAATAAACAAATAAAATAATATAAAATTTACAAATAAAATTTTTGTACAAATAAATATTGAAAATGGGAATAAATTCGAATAATTTGTGTTAGAAACCTTTTTTTCAAAACAATAGAAATCCAATGGTATATTTTTTTTCCACTCAAATAATAGAATTTGGTTTCACTTATTTCACTTATTTTCAATACAATTTTAATTGATTTCTTCAAAAATTTTATTTATTTTAAAAAATCTTGTAAAGATTCTCCGAGAAAATTCAATTATTTTCAAAAATAATTAAATTTTTTATTTATTCAAGAATTCAATTACTTTTAGAAATAATGAAATTTTTTCTAGAGTTCAATTATTTTAAATATAATTTTAAAGGAATAACAGGGAAAATTCAAATATTTTAAATGCAGTTTTAATAAATTTCTTCTTCAAAAATTAATTATTTTATTAAATTTCGCAAAAATTCAATTATTTGTAAAAATAATGAATTTTTGTTTTGAATGTAATTATTTTAAATACAATTTTAATTGAATTTTAGGGAAATTTTAATTATTTTAAATTCAATTTTGATAAATTTCTTCTTGAAAATTGAACTATTTTGTTAAAATTTGCAAAAAATCAGTTGTTTGTAAAAATTTAACTATTTTTCCTAAATTTTGCAAAAAATCAATTATTTGTAAAAATAATGAAATTTTTGCTGGAATTCAATTATTTTAAATACAATTTTGATTGAATTCCAGGGGATATTCAATTTTTTTAAATGCAATTTTAATAAATTTCTTCTTAAAAATTTAATAATTTTCCAAAATTTTGTAAAAATAGAATTATTTATAGAATTTTTACCAAAGCAAATATATAAAAATTCTATTTTTATTCACACTTTTATTCACATTCGAAAAATAAAATTCTCCAAGAAAGTAAATTGTGGAGAAAAATAAAATTGACGCTTAAAAATATATAGAAAATTGAAATCAATTGAAAATGGAGAAGTAAATTTAAAATAATTTAAATTTTTACAAAGAAAATAATATAAAACTTACAAATAAAATAATATAAATTTTACAAATAAAATAATATAAAATTTTACAAACAAAATAATATAAAATTTACAAATAAAAATTTTTTGACAAATAAATATTGAAAATGGGACTAAATTCGAAAAATTGGTGTTAGAAACTTTTTTTCAAAACGATAAATACTTGAGTGGTATGATGTACAAAAATTATTGTCATTCTAAAAATATATCTCTAACTTTGATTAATTATTTTGTTAAAGATAGAAAAAAAACTGTTAAACTTTACTTTTTGTCAACGAATCAATAAATAAATATTGATTTTAGGTTTGTATTAACAAAATTTTCGTCAATCGATCATTAATATTTATCAATTATTTAGAAAGAGAGAAAGGGAGAGATAATCAACTTATTTATCTCACAAGGTTACACTGACTTTAATCGACAATAAAAGAATAAAAAAAATGAGAATTATTTTATGTGAAAATTTAAATGAAAATTTTCCAACGAAAACTCTATTAAACTGAAAATTTCCTTCGATGAAAATTCGTCAGGCTGAAAAATCTTTTAATTTAAACTTCGCATTAATAACAATTAAATTTTTTTTTAAATTCAAAAAAATAATTTTTTATCAACAGAATTTAAATTTTTTATCAATAAATTTTTTATCAATAAAATTAAACAAATTAACTAGTTCAAAATTTGAATAGTTTAACATTTCTAAATCGATTAATATTTAGACAGAAGTAAATTTCAATAATTTAAACTATTTCGATAAATTCAATTTTCGTTTAATGGAAATTCAAAAGGAGTGAAAATTTTAGTTAATTTAAACTTTCGATAAAGTAAATTTCAAATTACGAAAAAAAATATCCTCACAATTACAAATTTCACAATATTTGCGAAATTTTTAATTGACTTAATTTTATACTTTCGCTATTCTTAGAGAAAAGTATCGCTATTTCGAGTGCGCAGCTTTCTTCCCTGAAAGATTAATAAATTCCTAATAAATGAGAATTTATTAAAGGTTGAATCACTTGGTTGAGTTAAAATTTGAATAGAATTAAAATTTTAATGAAATTCAGATTTCAATCGGTTAAAATTTAATTAAATTCAGATTTTAATGGAATAAAATTTAATTAAATTGAGATTTCAATCGATTAAAATTTAATCAAATTCAAAATTTCGATAAATTGTCATTTGACAACAATTGAAACGAAGATTAATTATTATATAAAAAAATGAATTTAGGTTTCGATTTTTTTTTATTTTAACTTGAACTTTCACTGTAACAGTTTTTTTATTTTCTTTCTTATTTTTTATTCACTTTAATGAATTTTTTATTTTCAGATTCATTTTCCTTTAATAGAATTTTTAGTTCCTCTTTGATAAATTTTTTAAAAACTTTAGAAAGTGAAAATTAAAATCTATCATAGTGAGAATGAATGTGATTATAAAAATTTATTTAAAAAAAATGAAAGTGAAAACAGAAATATATAAAAGTGAAAATGAAAGTGAATTTAAAAATTTATCAACAGTAAAAATGAAAATAAAAGATTTAACAAACTAAAAATGAAACTCAAAATAAAAATTTATTAAAGTGAAAATGAAATTACATAATTAACTTTCTGTTTACTTATGTTTTGAAAAATTTATTTAAAAAATTGCAAATATTGTAAATTAACTACTTTGATTTTGTTAAAAACAATTTTGTATATATTAAAATTATTATTATTAAATTAAGTAAACTTTTGACAAGAATTTTACAATTTATAAAAATAATTGAATTTTTTTATCCGAATTGTTGAAAATAATTGAATTTTTTTCTAAAACTCTTGAAAATAATTGAATTTAAGTAATATTTTTAATAATAATTAAATTTTTTTATCAAAATTGTTGAAAATTATTGAATTCTTTTTTAAAACTCTTGAAAATAATTGAATTTAAATAATATTTTTAAAAATAATTGTATTCTTTTGGGAACTTTTATTGAAACTGCATTGAAAATAATTATATTCCTCTGAAACATTTTATTTTTTATAAAAATATTTTAATTCTTGTGACAAGTTTTCTTATTTAATAATTGAATTATTTTGGAGCCTTTAACGAGTCATAAAAATAATTGCTTTGTTTGTGATTATAAAAATTTATCAAAAGTAGAAATAGAAATAAAAGACATAAGAAACTGAAAATGTAACTTAAAATAAAAATCTATTAAAGTGAAAATTAAAGAAATATGAAAATGAAAGTCAAAATGGAAATTAAAATTTACTAAATAAATAGCAAATATTGTAAATTAACAACTTCAATTTTGTTAAAAATAATTTTTTAATTATTAAAATTGTTATTATTATTATTAAATTAATTATTAAATTCATGAATTAATTTTAAGTAATTAAATTAATAAATTAATCATTTAAATTAGATTTTTATTTCAACCTTTGAGATTCTTTTTTATTGCCATTCATTTCGGAGCTTTATAATTATTTTTCTTAACAGTGACTCAAAAATATTAAATATAGAAAAATATACTAAAAAAATTGAAATATATTCGTACTAACATTATATTATACTTATAACCTACCTACTTCGTCTCATTTACGAGAGAGTTTTCATGCCATCTGGACGGCAACTCCCAGAATTAAAATGGCGCGAAATTCAAATATCCTAAAATTTAAAAATATTCCTACAAAGTTTTTAATTAGAAGAAAAAATAAATAAAATTCGTGTAGACCTCTAGGTTGATTTTTCCATGATCTTCAAGTTTTTAACCGTCAAATAAACTGAATAGTTTCTAAATGATTTTCATAAATGACTGAAACATTATTTTATTTCGAAATATTATCATTAATTTTCCAGATAGTGACGCGCAAAAATTATTCTAATAAAAATTGAATGCATAAAAAAATAAATATTCCTTTATTCGAGAACATTTACAACTTTAGAATCATGTTTTTGTTTTAAAATTCTTCTTTTTTTCTCCTGTTTTTTTTCTTCCATGTTCATATGTATATATACATACCAACAATACTATACACAACGTAAATTTGTATATTCAGTTTGAAAAACATATTAAAAGAGTGTACGTTATTGTATGTATAACATCAATTCGACACAGAGATAATATCGCAGTAGCGGGTGTACACGTGCGCGAAACGTCTTTTTTCGCAAATAGCACGATTCACTCCAAGGCCTCTCTGAATATTCGTTTTATATCCTTCTCATTTTCCGATGCGCGCGCGCATTATAAACTTCTTTTCCTGTACATATATAGATATATATAAACATATAAAAAAATGTACTTTGTTTCCGCGGTTTAGCGCCGTCTCTGACCATGAAACTGCTTTATTCGCATATCAAGATACCCAAACAAAAGCAAAACTCCTTTACGGACTTGATAAATTAATCGGATCTTGTGAATATCTTTTAAAAAAAAAAAAAAAAAAAATGCGATCATTTTCATTTGTTTCTGGATTATAAATTTCGAAAATAATTATTATGGTGTTAAATTTGCTATTTATAAATTTAATATAGAACTTTAAATCGCTTGTTTGCATCTTGTTTTGCGAATCGTATTTCTAAAGAAAAATTTTTCTTTTTTTTTATTCTTTGACTCATTTGAGTTACGTCGATGTTTATGAATAACTTGACAGTCAAGTGTTAAGAATCTAAATTTAAATTTAATTTATTTATTTCTAATTTAAAGTGAAACTTTTTTTTTTATTAAAATGTATATTATTTAAGGCTAACTCTTTGAATTTTATAAATAAATTTAATTTTTAATGAATTCTAATTAATTTAAATTTAATTTAAACTATTTTTTTTCTTTATTGAATACTCTCTCTGAATTTTAATCAGTAAAAATTTTTAGTTTTTCCTATTTGACTTTTCGATGTTAGATTAGTAAATTTTAGTAATAAATTAGTAGAAATTACTACTTATTAGTAAAAACTATTACTTATTAGTAAAAACTACTATTTATTAGTAAAAACTACTAATTTAAAAGCAAAAAAGTTTGTCTCTAATTTAAGTTCTTAAACATTTTTACTAATTCAAATTGAAAGAAATCTTTTAGTTGAAATACTTTTAATTTCAATTGAAGATCAATTTTAATTGAAAAAAATTAAATTTAACAATTGGTAAATAATTAAATTCTATCAGCTATTAATTTTACTCTTTTTGTTAAAAAATAAAATTGTCCTTAGTGCGAAAGAGTCTTTTTTTCACCTTAAAGGAATTAGTTCTCTTTTTTTTCTAAAAACGGAAAAAGTTGTTCTAATAAAAAAAATGCGAAGGTCCATTACAATGTTTCATCTCTGCGCACGACATTATCTCCTCTAAAATGATGAAAAGTAATTTCACGTGTACCTTGAAATCTTTTTGAATTTCGAGAAAAAAAACTCTTCCTTTACTGTAAATAATAATTAAAAACATGCAACTATGTTTTTTTTCGTCGAAAAGTAAATTTTTCTTCTTCAAACAGAAAAATTATCATTCGCAAAGTTTTATCAAAGAATTTTTTTTCAATATTTGTATTTTTGTATTAAAAACAGTTTATATTAAACGAAAATTGTAAATATACATTTTTCTCTAATTCAAAAATGCTTAAAATTTTTATATTTAATTATTCTGAACGTTTAAATGAAGAAAATTTATTTATGGGTTTATTTATGTGGATATTTATTTGTTTATCTTCAAGTAAAATTTTTATTACGATCATTTTGCGTCACTATCGAGGAAATTAATCATAAAGTTTCGAAACGTAAGACTTAATTTACTAATTTTAATTTGCAATCAGCAATTTGTGGAAATATTATAAATAAAAAAATATTTAAATTCAAATTTAAATGTTGCTTTTTAATCAGTCAATTTTACTAACAAATTAGTAGAAATTGGTATTTATTAGTTAAATTTACTAATTTAAAAGCAAAAAGTAGAAGTTGGTAGAAATTTTTATTGATCAGCAAAAGTTACTATTTCAATAGTAAAATATAAGTAAATTTTACTAATAAATTAGTGAAAACTTTTATTTATCAGTAAATGTTACTAATTTAAGTGCAAAGAGTCAGTAAATTTTACTATTAAAATTAGTAGAAATTTTTATTTATCAGTAAATTTTACTCTTTCAAAAGTAAAAAGTCAGAAAATTTTACTAATAAATTAGTAGAAATTTTTATTTATCAGTGAAAATTACTAATTCAAAAACCAAAAGTCAGTTACCAATTTAAATTAAAGCAAATTTTTACTCATTAAAAATTCACAGCGCGTAAAATATAATAAAATATATTAAAAATGTGACAAAATATATTAAACAGAAAATATAAAAATATATTGCCACACATTTCTTTGTCAAAACATAATCTCCTTCTCAGATTTCAACCAATTAACATTTGCAAAGTATAAAAATTTATGTAAACCGGATTTTGCGTTTAAAACTTTTATCGAAATCATGAACCGCTTCCTTCCATCGCACTGATATTTATTGTATATACAACATACACTCAAACTTGTGGTTTTCATGATAACCCACAGTTTCAATTATATATATAAACAATTTATACATGCACACAAACACATTCTTATACTATAAAAATTTACATTTGGTTATTTAAAAAAATTTTTTTTGTTTCCATAATTTTATTCCTACGGGGGAAGGGATAAATATATATATATATATAGCGAAAATTATACTATTACATAAAAACGTTTCCAAAACTTTCTAATATACCAATTTTATCGGTATATTCATTGTTTCGAAATTTTTTCGAATTTCTGAGTCATATATTTAGGAATTTATAGCGCTTCCGCTGGTGTTTATAAATAAAATTTTTTTTTTTTTGAAATATAGAGAAAAGAAAATTTATTTTCTTACCTTATAACAACAGCTTTAAAGAATCGGATCTACATGACTTTCTCAATAAACACCAGATCACTATGTCAACATCTGAAACAAAAATAAGTAAATATTTTTTATTTTTTTGCACAATACAATATTTAGGTATTTAATAAAATAATAAAATAATTTATTAATAACTATTTTTTCCAGGCAATTGAGTTTTGAAGCAATTCTATGAAACTGAAAACTATATTATTTTGCAATTTGTTGTAGTAAATTTAAATTTCGCGCCATTTTAATTCTATAAGTTGCCGTCCAGATGGCATGAAAAATCTCTCGCAAATGAGGTGTAATGTTAATTTTTTATCACTTTATTTTTAGTTTTACAGGTAAAATTGCTAAAATACAATCACTACTTAAAATAAAAATTATTATTATGCTAATAATTAATAACTATTAATAATTATTATTAGTGTTAAATTTTTTAGTCAAAAAATATTTGGATAAATTAATACATTAATTGTTTGCCTAATTATTTTTGTAATTAACTATATTTCTATAATTTAGGATAATTTATTCTTTTATATTATAACATAATGTAATAAATAATATTAATATAATAAATATAATAAACAGTTGAAATTCTAAATTTTCTTCTAAATTTCTACTTTGAAATTCAGGTACAAACGAAAATAATTTTGTCACTTGAATATTTTCGAATTTCTCTAAAAATTAAATAACAAAAGCCTGTGAATTTCAATGGACATAGAAAAGAGTAAAATTGTGTATGGATTATATATATATATATATAAATATAGTAAAATAGCGAGTGGCGCAAAACCGTAGAAAAGAGGTAATTCGAAAGTCCAAACGACCTGGGTCAAACCATTGATTTTCACTTCTGAACCGTTTGTATATGAAATGCATTCGTCTATACATAACAATGTGTCAGGTCTTTAGGAAAAATATTTCGATTCTTTTTCATTCAGCGAGTGAAAACTTTCGAAAACAAACAGAAAAAAATACACTTTCCATTTTTAAAAATTTATTACCAATAACTTTACTGGCTTCAAACCAAAAACTCTTTTAAAAGTAGAAAACAAATATGTTTTTCATTTCAATAATATATTGCGCTGTATACAAATTTATAACAGTTTAAGGCAAATCGACTTTTTATTAATAATTCCGAATTCCATTGTTTGGAACTACAATCTCCATTTAAGTATGGTCATTAATTATTTACTTCTAATTTACTATTTATTTCAAATTGTTATTCATCAATTATTTGTCGAATTATTATTTATCATTTACATTGAATTATTATTTTTATTATTATTATTATTATTATTATTCAACATTTATTTTAAATTACTTTTATTATTACTTATTATTTATTTCGAATTATCATTAATCATTGTTTTTTTTATCAAAACTCTCGGAGGGAAATGAAAATTTATTTGTATTAACTAATCGATTTCTGAGAATTATTATCAAATTAAAATTTAATTGAAACAGAAAAATTTTATTTAAATCTGAAAAAGCTTTACAAAATAAAAATTTCTATATTTAAAGCAATAATAATTATAATTATAAACTGAACTTGGAAATTCTCAAAGAACTCTTTCGAAAATTATTCAAAATAATTGTTTCAAAGAGAAATTTTAGTTGAAAATTCTAGAACTCAAACTTAACTTCTTAGTAAAAATAGTGATAATGATGTAAAATATTTATTTAAATAAGAAGTTATTAATGTTTTCGAATATTTTAACATTTAAAGAAATTTGAAAATAAATGTAATATAGAACATTTTTTTGAGTATATCTAATAATTTTTATAGTGATGAATCAGAATAATCCTTTAGTATCAGAGAAAAAGTGAAAATTTCTTCTCCAATGCAACGAATGATGTAATAAAAATCCCATCAACTGTATAATTCGAACACTTTTCTTTTCAAAACAGTAAATTAGCGAGTAATTCAAAAGAAAAAAGAAATATAATTTAAAAATAAAAAAAAAGAATAGTTTGAAAAAAAAACAATTTAAAAAAAGATATTTTGAATAAAAAACAATTTGATAGTAAGAAAATAATAATTTGAAGGAATAGAAAAATAATAATTTCGAAAGTTATAGTCGAATGAATTATTATTAGTCCTTAATAAATGTCTTGTATATAAAAGAGACTAAAGATTGTCAATCTATGTTGATGAACTTGATTATTATTCTGTAATCCATCACAATGTTGAACGATGTCGCGCCTTACGGAGCACTTAGACGATTACAGTTCATTCGCATAATTTATTACAGCTATTACATTTAATACATGTGCAACTTACGCAGTATAATTCATTCCTGGCGATCGTTTCTTAACAACTCTTTTAAATCACAGATGTGTTTTGTCGTTAAACGAGCATTCTCTGTCATTTTTTCTCTCTCTCTTCTTTTCAAACTGCATTGAGGAGAAAGCCTGATAAGAAACCAACTATAAATTACAATTCATGTTACAACACGAACAATCTTAATGATTGTTGTTTATTTGCTCAGTTTAAATGATACTTAATCGCAAGAACAAAACAACGAGAGAGAGAAAGAATCGTATTACCGAAATTAATGTTCTTTTCCTTTTGATGGTTTTAAGAATAAAATTATGTAATATTGCGTTGCTATCGATTTATTTTTTTGTTAAATGCACAATTACTCATTTTTTACTGGAAAAAAAATTATTTCCCTTGATAATATTTATTAGAACTATTACAATAATTAAGTTTTTATTAATTATTATATTAACTAGTATTTTTATTTATTTGTTTATACAACTGTTTATTTTTAAATTGTAAAAAAAATTATTTAAATTAATTCAATTAATATTATTTATTAACTTAACTATTACAATAATTAATTCACTATTAATTATTATATTCATTTATTTATACGAATATCTTTAAATGTAAAATTATTCGAAAACATTAATGACATTTTTAATAATTTTCCAAAAAGTTCTTTACGAATTTTCAAATTCATTTGTTTCTAATTTATTTTTACGAAATTTTGATTAATTTTTATCAATTAAATATATATTAGCATCTAAAAACTTGAAATAATTTCTAAATAATTCAATTAAACTTTTCGATAAAAATTAATTCTTTATAATTTTTAGTTAGAAATATGAAAAATTGAGATTTTCAAAAATTTTAATTTGGAACCATTTCAAAATTCAATTATTTCTAAAAATTTAAACTATAAGTCTTTTAATATTCAATATCTAAAATAGTAACTGAAATTTATTTTTAAATAAATTTTCACTCGAAAATTTAAAGAGAATTTAATTATTTAATTATGCGAAAATAAATAATTCAAATAATTTGAATATTTCTTAAAATTTAGTTCTTATAAAGACATTAATCAACCATTTTTTTTAATAATTGAACTCTGTCGAAGAGTTTTAATAAAATTTTCCAGAATAATTTCATTTTTCGAAGAATCCATTAAACAAAATTGTATTTAAAATAATCGAAACTAAATAAAATTAATTAAATAATATAAATTCTCAAAAAATTCTATTATTTATGAAAATAATAGCTAAAAGTAATTAAATAAAATAAAATTTGTAAAAATTCAAATTTAATTGTTTCGAAAAAATGGTATGTTTGTTTGAGAAATTTAATAAAAATTGTACTGCACAAAATTAAATTAATGTATAGAGTTTATCACAATTTTTTAAAGATAAGTGAATTCTATCAACAAATTTTGTTAAAGTTTTTAAAAATAATTAAATTCCATCAAGACATTTGATTTAAATTGTAATTTAATAATAATAAAAATCCTGCGACGTGTTAAATTATTTATAAAAAGATTATTTAATATTTTTTTATCTAAAACCAATAATCAAATTTTGAAAAATTTTTCAATAAATTTAATTAAATATGCATTGAAAGTAATTATTAAATTCAAATTTTTAAATAATTAAATTCATTGGAGGAATTTTAAAAAGATTTTATAAAACAATAATTACATTTTTTTTAAGAATTTAATTAAAATTGTTTAAAAATCAATTGAAATTCTTTAATGAATTTTATTATTTATGAAAATAATTAAAAATTCGTGTAGTATTTTATGAAAAATTTTGTAAATAATTAATTCTTTTTGGAAAATTTTATTAAAATATTAGACATTAAAAACTATTGAATTGAGGAAAATTTTTGAAAATAATAATTGTGATTAAGACTCGAATTTTATAGACATTCTTTATAATAATTGAATTTTCGGAAAGAATTTTGTTATTTTTTATTTATTAACAGGATTAGAATTTTGACACTAATTTTTTTAAAAGTTTAAATAAAATTGAATTATGTAAGAAGAATTTTATAACTTTTAAAAAGTATTAAAAATCTTAGATGAGTTTTTTTATTTATAAAAATAATTAAACATTTGTCTAGTATTTTATTAAAAATTTGCACTACAAATAATAATCATTACTTTTATTAAATGCTAATTAAGCCCTAAAATAATCATAATTTTTTTATTTTCTAATGATTTTTTTAAAAGTATTTGCTGATTTTTTCTATTTGACAAGAAATTTTAAATTATAGTTTGTTACGATTTAAATGATAAAAAATGTTATTGTAATAATAATTTTTAATTATCACCCACTGTAATATTGTTTTTTTGTTTTAAAAGTAATTTAACCCATAATTTTTATTAATATTTTTATTGTCTTCAGCTATAAAAAATGTGACAAAAAATTAATAACTCTATGTTTTTATACCCTGCCTACTTCACCTCATTAACGAGAGATTTTTCACACCATCTGGACGGCAACTCAGAGAACTAAAATGGCGTGAAATTCAAATTCCTTAAAACAAAAAGTAAACAGTAACAGTTTCTACTTTCGTAATCACTTAAGTAATTAAATTCAACACTCGATTTTGCAATTTTCGTTAAAAAATTAATCTTTTTTTTTGTAATTAAAAAAATAATAACAAAAAAATACCCTTCGTTAAAAAATATCTATCTTCACCAAAAAAAAAAAATGTTAGTTACATAAAAAATAGTTTACGAAAGCTTTGCCAAGAAGTTAATTTCCGCTCTCGTATAATGCATCGAGAGAGAGATAGAGAGAACGATTGAAGTCGTCAATCGGTGTGCATAATTCAAGTTCTGCATGTTGGTTTTAGTATAGAAATACATATATACATAGAACGTGAGCGTCGATGGCATTATCGTGGATTTATCTCCGGGTTGCTGCGAGTCATGGAAACGCCCCAATACCCTGTATGCCATGATAAAAAAAAGAAGCAAAAAAAAAAAAAAAATAAAAGATCCGTATTGGTACACGTGCCCCTTGATGCCCTTTACTTGCTTTCGATTATACGATTTATTCATTCGAAAGTACCTTTTTTAGAACTAACAATGACCAAATTTACTTTCACAACTTTGTTCACGTGTGCCTCATCATATATATCTGTTTACGTCAATTTATTTAACGCTTTTAAAAAAAGCTTTCATCGATCATCACATTCTCAATTGAGAATTATCACTCACTTCCTGCACTTGGAAACCATTTCAATTTCAGAGAAAAAAAATTACCATTAAAATTAATATTTTAACTATACAATTATTGTATTGTAAGCGGAAATTTCGTTTCTGTATTTCGTTATTTAACAGTATTCAACAAATAATAAAATTATCCATATCCTCTAAATATTTGAAATAGTAAGTTCTACTAATTTTTTATTCTTGGTTTTTAAATAAGTCAAATTTACGAATAAATTAGTTAGAATTACTATTTATTAGTAAAATTTACAAATTCAGAAGCAAAAAATCAGTCACAAATTCAAATTAGTAAACATTTTTATTAATTAAAATTTAGAATAATGCAGAAATTCAATTTTTTCAATTTCAATTTTTTTTTTACTTTCTGAGAATAATTTCTTTCTAAACAACTTAATTCTTGAAAAACTATCCTAAAATTAATTTCTCATAAATTATTTAATGAATAATTTTACTTCAACAATTCAAAATTCATTGCATTTTAAAAGATTTTCGTCTACAATTTTCACAAATATAGATGAACTTAAAAAAGATTTAATTTTAAATTAGTTTAATTTTTAATACATATTCAATTAATTAATAAAAATAATAGAAATATAGAAAAATTTTAGTTAAAACAACTAAAGAAATAATAAATTTTTGAGAAGTTACAAATGATTGCAGAAATTCAATTATTTTCAAAAATAAAAAAGTTCTTATCACAAAATTTATTTATGTTCAAAATTTAAATAAAAAATCTCGCCTAACTCCCAAAAATCTTTATAAATAATAAAATTTATCTTCAAAATTCAATTATTTTAATAAAATTAGTTAAAGACTTCAATTATTTAAAAAAAATCTTATAAAATTGTACAGAGAACATTTAATTTTTTTCATAAATAAAAAAAAATTTCAGAAGAATTTAATTATTTACTAATTTTTTTTCTAAGTAATTCAATTACTTTCATAAATAATTGCAAAAACAACTATCGCGTAATTAAAATTATTTTTAATACAATTTTAACCAAATTGCTTGAAAAATGTAACTATTCTTAAAAATTTTATTAAAATTCGTCAAAAAATTCAAATATTTACAAATTTTTTGATAAAATTCTTTATAAAAATTACATTTTAAGAAACATTAAATTATTCAATAAATAATTTATTTTTGATTTTCAATAATTGAATTCTCGTTGAATTTTCTAATAAAAATTGATTAAAATTGAATTTTAGTTTAAATTTTAGACAAATAGAATTAATAAACATTTTTTTTCATTATTTTTAAAAAAACTTTGAATTTTTTTAAAACAATTGGAATTGACAAATAATTCTCCTAAATTACATTTTAAAGTAAACTTAGAAATTTTAAAAATAATAGAATTTAAAAATTTGTAATTCAAATTTTTAGTTGGAAACACTAAAACAAATTTAATTTTGAAGAAATTACAAATATTGTAGATATTTAAGAAAAAAATTTGTAAAAGTAATAAAATTCTCTCCACAAAATTCAGTTATATTGAAATTTTTACAAAAATTCTAGTGAATATTTCAATTATCTTTATAAATAATAAAATTCTTTTCCAGAATTCAATTATTTTCAAAAATGTCAAAAAAATTCTTTTCCTAATTTCAATATTATTTTCAAAAAATTTTGCCATGTCAATTATATTCAATAACTACTATTTAAATCAAATTTCCCAAAAAGAATTCAATTGAAAAAAAATTATTTTTAAAAATAATAAAAATTTCACAAGATTTCCATTCTTTTCATAAAATTTGTAATTTATTTATTTATAAAAAAACTTAGAATTTTATTAAAACAAAAGAAATTTAATTAAAAAAATATAAATGATGGAAATTATTTCCTTATGGAAAATTCAGAATTTTCTACAAAATTATTTTAAAAAACGGAAAGACGGAAAATTTCTTTTCCTAAAGAAAACGTTTAATATTTTCCAAATTAATTATTACAAATTACTTTTAAATTATCAGTTGTAACGGTCATTTCTATCAATTTCTCTTCTTTACCGAATTCAATAGTGTTATATTATAATTTATTTTTGAATTAATAAATGCTTTGCACATTTTACGGCCCTTCTTTATTATATTTTAGACTTTCTCACAAATTTTTAGCTCAATTTATTAAATATTTGATTTGATTTAGAAAAAATATTTCTTTAATTGTTTTTTGTTCGGTCAAAGAAATGTTTCTTTGGATTTAATAAATCTTTTTTTAAGGCAAAGAAATAAATGATTTAAAGAAATAATTTCTGTCAATGTTCTCAGCTATTTATTTGTCTTAAAGAAATTTTTCTTTTTGAATCAAAAATATTATTCAAAGAAATAATTTCTTTGAATGTTCTCAGCTTTTTATTTGTCTTAAAGAAATTTTTCTTTGAATCAAAAATATTATTTAAAGAAATTTTTCTTTGAATCAAAAATATTATTCAAAGAAATAATTTTTTTTGATTCAAAAAACCTTGAAAATTGTCTTTTCTTAAAAGTAAAGAAAACTTTTTTTTTAACTCAAACAAATTTTTATCTTTCATTCAAAGAATGAGTTTGAAAAAAAAATTTTTTTGTTTCAAAGAAATCCTTTTTCTGGGTGTAAAGTCACTTCCGGCCTGAATCCAATCAATTTCACAGTGTCTATCATCGTTTCGGCGGAAGTTGTCTAATATCTTCTTCTTCGGTCATTCTTTATTAGATTCCCTAAAAGAAGAATCGCTGTGCCGTTATAATACATTCGTATAACCGTCGATTATTTTATCGAAGTCTTTTTTTTTTGAACTAATACTAACTTTGAGGGTCAAAATAGAACAGGGGTGTAATACCTAAGGGTAATCCTTATTGGGGGTTCAATTATGATTGTTAAGGGTATATACACGCAGACACATGTGGGAGAGAAAAAAAAAAGAAGGAGAAGGAGAGAAGAAAAAAACCCCCCCACAAATGGTCAAAGAAGAGCCAGCTAGGGAAGAAACAAAAAAAAAAGGGGGGGGGGAGATGGGTGAAGAGTGAAAAAAAAATGGAAGTAGCTTGGATAGAAAATACATGCGCTCATATAATATACGCGTTGTACATCGAATGATGGGTCGAGAGAGGTGATGAGGGGGGAAATGATTTGGACAGCGACGTCCCTGAGCCACTTTGCGACAGTAGGTCAACTCTCTTCACCTCGCGTCTCGTCTCGTTTTCGAGCCACGATTACGCCTTATGCCACACACTCCAGTCGGGTTCCTACACACGTTTTACTCCACATTCGTCTGATATAACTTTTCTCACACAGTATCCGTCAGGATTGCCAGGTCTCACGCGTTTTTAGTTTACAACAAGCACACTTTAACTTTTAGTATACATATATACATGTTTGTAAATGTACAATAAGAGCGCAAGGGATTGCCATCAGAAAAAAGTGACCTCATTACGTCTCCACAGGGTTAATGTTTTTGCACATTAAAACATTGACAAGAAATGCTCCACAGTTGTTTTATAAGCGCACACACAAACTTCGTCACTATTAAATTCCTCACACTGAATATATCTCAGATGTGTAATCGATATTGCTCATAACAATTTTTCTTTTTTTTTTTGTATAAATGAAAAAAATGTCCCATTTGTCAAAATGGAAGACAATTACAAAAAAATTACAAAATTACCTTACAAAATTACAAATTCGACAAAAAATTGTTATTTTCAAATTTCCAATAAAGCAATTTTTGATGTTTTGAATTTTTATTTAACTTGAAATATAGTTTTTTCAAAAAATTAATTTGAATTTCCCGCCACTGTAGTTCTGTAAACTCCCGTCCAGATGGCACGAGAGTTCTCTCACAAACGAGATGGAGCAGACTGAGAATAATTATTATCAGTCAGCCCATGTTAGTTGAAAGTATGAAAAATTTAAATTTCAAACTTTTTCCCAATTCAATTGTGTTACAAAAAATGCATGCTGTATAATGCTTTTTATAATCAATTATTAAGTTCCTGAAGTTGGCGTCGATGCTGAGTATCGAAAAATATTTTTTTTTTCACGAAACCGAAAAAATAACTCAATTTTTTCCAAGTTTTAAAGATTAAAAAATTTTTTTCTTAATTAATTATTAATAGTGAATAAAAAAAAGTTAAATTGTTAAAATTGTATCATTAAAAATAAGAAAAATAGTTTTCAATGCTGAGTGTCACCGCCAACTTCGGCAGCGTCCATTATTATTATCTAAAATTTTAATTGAAAAAATTCATTTAAAAAACAAATTTTTCTTAGAAAATTCTACGGAAATTTAATTATTTGCATACAAAAAATAAATAATTTATTTCGCTAAAATTAAATTAGGTTTAATTTTTTTTTTTTTTAATTTTCTGTATCAAAATTCCAATTATTTTTTTAAATAATAAAATTCCTATCTGAAATTTACATATTTTCACAAGTTTTAATAAAATTATTGTCAAAAATATCAAATATTTTGAAAAAATTTCATCGAGTTCGATGCTTTACAATATCTGCTCTGTTTTAATAAATAGGAATTTTCAAATTTAAAACCTATTCAAAATTCAATTATTTCTAAAAACTTTAAGCTATAATGCTTTCAATATTCAATTATTATCTGAAATTTATTTTACAATCAATTTTTAATAGCAATTTCAAAATGAATATAATTATTAAATTACATAAAAATAAATAGTATTACAAATAATTAAAATTAAATTAAGTTTAATAAAAAATTGAAATTCTGTGAAAATTTTATTTTTTACGAAAATAATAGATAAAAATAATTTTAAAAAATAAAATTTGTAAAAATTAAAATTTAATTATTTAGAAAAAAATTTATGTTTGTTTGAGGAATTTAATAAAAATTGCTAATTTAATAAATAGGAATTTTTTAAAAGAATTCAAATATCTAAAGAATATTTTAATAAAAATTTCGACGCAAAGATTAGGATAAAAGAATATTTATAAAATTTTGTAAAAGAAATTTTACAAATTGGGAAAAAGGGCGGAAATTTGGAAAAAATCAAAACGAAATTTTCATTTAAATTATACTAACCTTCAAAACAGAAAATTATGTGAAATTTAGTAAAGTTATATTAGAATTTAATTAATATTTCCTTTGCCTATTTAATTATTTTTATAAGTAATAAAAATTTCACAAGAATTGAAATATTTACTAATTTTTTCAAACTTTCTTCAATTATTTCTATAAATCATAAAATTTTTTTTACAGAAATTCAAATATTTTCAAAGATTAAAAAAAATATTCAATTTTTATCTAAACTTTAATTAAGATTAAATTTTTATTAAAAAATTCTATAAGAATTTAATTATTTAAATAGAAAAATTAATAATTTATTGAATAATTAATTTAAAATTGAATTCTCATAAAGAATTTTACCAATAAATTTTGAAAAATAATAAAATTTCTGTGACAAATTTAAATGAAATTGTTTAAGAATAATTACTTTAAAAAAAGATTTATTTAAATTGGATGAAAAAACAGTTGTGAAAATTTTATTATTTATGAAAATATTAAAATGTTTGCCTAGAATATAATCACAATTTTTTTAAGTAATTGAATTATTTTAGAAACATTTATTAAAATAGTAGATATTGATAATCATTGATTAATGGGACATTTTTTTGAAAATAATTAAAACTTCGCCCAGACTTTTATTACATTTTTTGAAAAAAATTGAATTTCGAAAAAGAATTTTATTATTTATAAAAATAATTAAAATTTTGACGAGAAAAAAAAATGTTGAACTCACTTGAATTTTCACGAAGAATTTTATTACTTTCGAAAATAATTAAATATCTGCCATTTATTTTTTTTAACTGAGATTGAAAATACAATTTTTAAAATGTTCTTAACTAAAATTCTTCTATAAATCCATTATTTTTAATAATTAATTAAATATCGTAGAATTTTAAATCGAATTAAGAATATCGTTATTACTGTTTTCCATTTCCTAATGCTTCTATCTTTATACTAAAAACTGTTAAAAAGATTTGAATAATGATCTAATAATCCCCAAGAATTATTTTTCTGATTTCTTTTTGTATTAATTTTGAATTTCGCGCCATTTCAACTCTTTGAGTTGCCGTCCAGATGGCATGAAAGTTCTCTCACAAACGAAACGGGATAAGAGAACTATAAACATAAGCGATTCTCCTAAATTCTTTTATCTTAATTTTTAGGTTTCTTTCTAATTGATTAATGATAAAATAGTCAAAATAAAAAAAGGTAATATTAATAATAAATAATTTAGTCACGAAAAAAATACAATAGAATGTATTTTCAATAGTGATTTTTCCAATAAAATATTTTTTTTAAAAACAGTATAGCAACAGAAAGAAAAAGAAAAATCGTTCGATTAAATACTTTTTAAAAACTAAAACAACTGAAAATTATTCTCGAATAGAAACAAATAGTTTCAGAAACATTTAATTTTTTCCAATCTTTTGCATTTCGCAATCTCGATAATTTTCTGTTTATAAATTTTTAAAACAAAAGAAAAATTGAAAATAAACCCAGATTCTGAATTTTTGCGATCGTGTATTTATATAAATTTTTTTTCAACAAATTCGAGAGGTACCAAGACCTCGTTTTCATTTCCAGGTCACTTCCAATTTTATACCTTTCGTCTAAGATCGTGAGTCCTGCGTTATTTGGACCTTAGAGAGAAACGTGTATACAAAAGAATGGTAGAGGAAACAAAGTAGAAAGCGTGGCAGTGGAGAAAGTTGAGACGTTTTCAAGGATTCGAAAAGCAAGCGATGACGTATCGATATTGGCAGCGGGGGAAAGTGGATTGTGCTTTTTAAGCCTCTTTTAAAAAGAAAAAGCAGATATACACTATTCATTTATCTTTCACGGCTAATTCCCATATAGTCAATTATTCAAACGATCCTTATCTTTTCACTATCACTTCTTCATCTTATCCAGCAGCAGCAAAAAAAATATTCTCCTATCACAATAGTCATTTTTCATTTTAACCATTTTTCGCCTGTCTCTGAATTTTGAAATTTGGAATTTAATACTAAAATTAAGGTGAATTATTTTTTTCTTGAAACAGATCACTTGTGGAGACGAGAATTTTTTTTATCAGGTTATTAAAAAAGTATTTGCTCGTATTTCGTAATCTGACACCGGTCGGATTTTCGACTGAATTATGTAATTGCGGTGAAACAAAAATACAAAAAATTATGTGTAACAAAATTGGACCAATTTCGACATTTATTTATTAAAATTAATTTTTATTAATTTTGCGAACTTCCAAATATTTGAATTTCGCGCCGATTATAATTCCTAGTGTTCCCGTCCAGAGGGCATGAAAGTTCTCTCACAAACGAGATGGACAAAACTGAGTATAAATATTATCAGTGAGCCTCCGAGTAAATTATGTACAATTTTTTATAATAATAAAAACAATAAATAATAATAATAATAATAATAAATAAAATAAATAATAATAAATAATTTTTAAAAAGGGCAAAATATTTCGTGATTTTTATAGAATGTAAATTTTCAATTCTACATAAAATAATTCATTTTCAAAATAATAAAATAAATAATTCTCCAAAATTAATTAAATATTGATGGGATCACAATGATTTTTTCATGCAATATCAGGAAAAAGAGGAGGATTTTATTTTTTAAAACGGAGATTCAGTTTAAAAAAGAGGATTTTTGAAATTAAGTAAAAAATTATTGTATTAAGGCGCAAAAATTTTATTTTAAAGATTTTTTTTCTCTTAACCACAGGTTTTTAAATGAAACTACTTTTTTTGGTTTAACTTTTTCTGTTAATTCTTGACTATTTTTAAATCAATTTCTTTTTCTTTGAATTTAAACTTTCTTTAAGATTTTTACCAAAATTATTATTACAACACTACTTTTGTTTTAAAATTTCATAAATTTTAGGTTCCTGAAGGTGGCATCGATGCTCATCATCGAAAAATATTATTCCTTATTTTTATTACAAAAATTGTAACTAATTTTACTCCTTTTATTCACCTAAGGAGTACAAAACTATTTAATAGTATTTTTTTAACTTAAAACTTTGGAAAAAATTGAGTGATTTTTTTGGTTTTGTACAAAAAAATTTTTCGATGCTGAGCATCGATGACAACTTCAGGGACATTAAATTTTGCTATGTACAAAGTAGATTTCGAACACAAAAATTAGTAAAATTAATTTGGGACTTGGAAAAAATTTCTTCAAAAGTGATAAAAATAGAAAAATTTAATGTACTTCTAAAAATTGTTGTTTCGAGAACAACTTTATAATTATTTCTAGAAACAATTTTTTTTTAAATTAGAAACATTTACTTCCAAAATCGCAAAACATACTCTAAAAATAAGAATTGTAGTGTTCGATGAAAATTCGAATAATTTTGAGTAAAAAAAATTAATTTTTGAAAAAGTAAATTTTGTTATTAAAAGTCACTATAAAAAATCGTTAGTTCAAAAGTAAATTTATTTAATATCCGTAGTAAATTTACTTCAATATTAGTGAAAAATATTTTTAATTAAGAAAATGAATTCTGGAATTAATAGGTAATAATAGGTACAATTAAACTTTTTTTTTTAATAATTGAAAAGGGGAGAAAATCTATAATTTCAGATGTTTTAGAGGATTTTACTAATTTAAGGGGATAAAAAAGGGAACGAACTGTGAAACCTGATATTGATTTTCTCTTAGCAAGTTTGTTTTTAATTTTATTAAATTTGAATTTCCCGCCAATACCAAATTTACAATTTCTGCAAAATTTGTAAAAAAAAAATAAATATTTGTAAAAATACTGAACAGTTCGGGAAAATTTATAATGGTCCAGTTAATTTTTTACAACAATTATATATACCTGTAGTTCCACAGTTTTTAAACAACAGATTTTACAGTTTTTTAATTAAATTCGTAAAAATACTGAAAATACGATAGAGAAAACTGAACGGTTCGGGAAAAATTAATGTAGTCTATCAAATTTTCCCGAACCCCGTTAAATTTTCCAAAATTACAATTTTCTACACTAGTGATTCCATATTTTTCTTTACCAATTTCGTGAAAACTCTGAATATTCATAAAAATATTGAATACGTTAGGAAAAATTAAAGACTTTGTTTTATTAAATTTGAATTTCCCGCCAATAGTTTCGTAACCACGCCGTCCAGATGGCATGAAAATCCTCTCATTAACAAGACGAATTTCTTTGAGTATAAAAGTAATATTGTCCGGACGAGAATATTACGTTGAAAAGAGAAAAAATCTCCATCTGGAGTAGCGTTAAGTTTCGCTAAAATAAAGGAACTACTTTACTCGAAACAACTAAAAATTTTCGTAATATAATAAAATTTCTATTTGTTCGATTCAAGGATTCTTTTTTTTTGCTCCAAATTGTAAAAATTAGAAAGAACTTAATTAAAGTTTCTAATTAAAATATTAATTCCACTGTCATATTATGTACGATATTAGAAAGTTTAAGTAAAATTTGATCTTTAAAACGTATGTAAAATGTTTGCGAAAAGGATTTCTAAATTCGGGTAACCAAGGAGATATTTAAATATGTGAGAGTGAAAAGCTCTTCAATCAGTCGATCAGGTTCGAGGACTTCTAAAAGGCATTTTCCAGGGAATACAACTTCCCTCCTTTACGTTTATCGTATTTTCTCTCCTCACAAATACAAATACAAATACTCACACACACACACACACACACAGACATTGAAATAGAAACCTCCTTCTCTATCACACTCTCAAGGCAAATCGACTCAACTCTCTGTGGGTGGCAGATGGAGTAAGGAAAGCGAGGGTTCCTCTTTCTCTTCAGTAAAGCAAACCGACTGATTCGTCGAGGTGAGGGTGATCGGTAAGAGGGTGGCAGATGTGTGTATGTGTGAGTGAGAGAGAAAGACAGAGAGACTCTCTCGCTTCAAGCTTATGTATATATATAGTGTCGGTGTTCTCAATCGTGATCGCTCGTTTTCACCAATTCAAGAAGGACGAATTATTTTCACGACTATGATCAAAAAAAAAAAAAAAAAAAACTTTCGACAAGCATACACTTTGTACTTTCTAGAAATTGCGAATCAATTTTGTCGAATGTTTTTATCCCAAAATTATTCTTTTAGTATCAAACGAAAGATGAAAATAAGAATTCATTTTTTTTGGGGAAGGAAAATTATCTTTTTTAGGAGAAAAATAATTGTTTTAAGAGAAAAATAATTTTTTTAGGAGAAAAATAATTTTTTTAAGAAAAAAATAAATATTTTAGAAGAAAAATAATTTTTATTAAGAGAAAAATAATTTTTTTAGGAGAAAAATAACACTAATTTTTTTTTAAACATAACAGTACTTACTTATTTTTTTGAAGGAAAGAGAATAACTCACTTTTTTGGGAGAAAATTAATGTTAATTATCTTTTGGTTAAAAAAAATAACGCCAATGTTTTTGGAAGAAAAGTGACGTTAGTTATTTTTATTAGAAGAAAATGACGCTATTTTTTTTAGGAAAAAAATATTGATAATTGTTTTTAAGAATATAATGTTAATTTTTTGTGTGCAAGAAACACAAAAAAGGCTAATTTTTATTAGGAGAAAAGTAAAATTAAAAAAATTAGTTATTTTTTTACAAAAAAAAAATAACACTATTATTCTTTAGGAGAAAAATAACACACTAATCCTTTTTGTGGAAAAAAATTAACGCTAATTCTTATGAGGTAATATTTGCTGATACTTTTTTTTAAAGAAAAATAACGTTGATTATTTTTTTTTTAAATAACGCAAATATTTTAGGAGAAAAGTATAATGTTATTTATCATTTTGTTAGTAAGACAAGACTACCTTAATTAGGAGAAAAGTGATGTTAGTTGTTTTTTTTATAGAAAATAACACTAAAGTTCAGGAGAAAAATATTGCAAATTTTTTCAGGAAGAAATATAATGTTATTATTTTTTAAGAGAAGAATAATTACATAATTATTATTTTGTTGAAAATAACGTTAATTTTTTGGAAGAAATGTGACGTTATAGTTATTTTTTCTAGGAGAAAAATATTGTTATTTACATCGGGGAAATTTTTTTTATAAAAATTACGCTAATTTTATTTCTAGAAGAAACATAACGCTATTATTTTTTTATGCAGAAAATTAATGTTATTTATCAATTCGATGAGAAATTACACTAATTTTATTGGAAAAACAGTGACATTAGTTATTTTTTCAGAAGAAAATAACGCTAATTTTTTTAGGGCAAAAATCGTTATTCTTTTAGGCGAAAAAAATAACGTTGAGTATTTTTTTTTAGGAAAATGACGATAATTTTTTTGGGAGAAAAGATTACGTTAATTATATGTTTTTGGGAGAAAAAATAACCTTAATTTATTTTGTGAGAAAAATAACTTTAATTATTGGAGGGGGATTTAATTTTTTTTAGGAGATAAATAATGCTTATTATTATTTAGTAGAGCGAAATAGCGACAATTCCTTTTTAAAAGAATACATTTTTAAAAGAAAAAATCCCCAATTATATATTTTTGAAGAAAAATAACGCTTTTTTATGTTAAAAGAATAACGCTAATTTGTTTCTAAGACAAAAATAACGCTGATTCTTTTTTTTGAAGAGAAAGATGAAAAAAAAATTTTTTTACAATCTTTAATCTTTATACATCTCTCTTTGGCAAGTTCTCCTTTATCTGCGTAACTTTAAGAAGAAGAAAAAGAAAAAAAGTCTTCAATTACGAAACATTCTGAAATGTAGAACGAACGATTTAGCTATACATAACTTTCACAACATTTTTAGGAAGGAAGGATATTGTTGGTATATATAAATATTAATTCCCATTATAAGTCTCAGAGTATTTTAAAACAGAAATTTCAGTTTTCAAATTGTAATTTTTATATTCCTTTCAACTTTTTAACTACACTTCCATAAAAATGTTCTCTTAAGATAAGGAAATGAAAACGTTTCTTATCATCCTACGATAAGACTAATTTAAAATACTCATTAAAGAGTTAACCTTGAAATCTTAAAGTAGCTTTGAAAAAAAAATTTATTGGTTTTTCAAAAAAAAAAAATATATATATAAACGTTTTTTAATATATTTTTTCAAAACTTATTTTTGGTTTTAGAAAAAATGTGTTCTTTAAAATTGTTTGACTGTTTTTTAATTCAATGATCCATTTTTTATTCGATTTTGAATTTAATCCTGACTATAGATTCTTTTGATACGGTTCTACAATTTTTAATGAACTTCCTTAATATATAGTATAAACAGTTTAGAATAATTTTTCATTTTTCAATCAACTTTCACCACAAAAATTATTTACAGCTATAGTTCAAATGTTTTTTTTACTAACTTCTTTATTATGAACAAATCTTACAGTTTTTGCAAAATTCGTGAAAAGAATATAGATTCACAAAAATTCTGAACAGTTCAGGAAAATTTTTAATGGCCCAGTTAATTTTTTACAAAAATAATATATTTGTATGCAACTGTAGTTCCATCATTTTTTTTAACAATAGATTTGACGGTTTTTATTTAAATTCATGAAAATACTGAAAATACAAGAAAATATTGAACCGTTCAGGAAATTTAATGCAGTTTGTCAAATTTTGCAGAACACCATTAAGTTTTCCAAAATTATACAATTTCCTACACTAGTAATTCTATATTTTCTTTAACCAACTTAGTGACAACACTAAAATTATTCGTAAAAGTATTAAACGGTTCGGGAAAAAAAATAATGCAGTCTTTTAAATTTTCTAAAATTACAACTTTCAACAACAGTAGTTCTACATTGTTTTGACAATTTCGTAAAAACAGTGATAATATTTTTTGGAAATATTGAATACTTTAGGGAAAATTGAAAATTTGCCCTAATTTTTCAGAACTGTTCAAGAAATTTTGTAAAGCTATCAAATTTTACAGATCTAGTTCAATAATTTTTTAAGCAACTGCGTAAAAATAGTCAAATATTCGTCAAATTCTGAACAACTTTCTCTTTCTGAACTGTTCAAAAAAGTTTAAACTGTTAAGTTCAAATTTTCCAGAACTGTTCCCGAAATTTTAATGAACCTTACAAAAAACACCAAATAGAAATTTAAAAATCCCCAAAAACAAAATAATATCACTACAATTTAAGACAGACAGTTATCAATAAAGTTTAACACTAATATTTTCGTATAAAAAAAAAAGAAGTGTCTTTGTTATCGTGAGAATACAACTTTAGATTGGATATACGTCTAGACAAGAGACAGAAAGTAGATATATACATATATGAATGTCTATCGAAAAGGGGCTTAAAAGCGTAGGGAAACGTTGAAGGTGGAAAAAAAAGGAATCTCCCAACGAGGGTTAGTTCCTATATCGAGGGGATAGATAGGAGAGAAGAATCAGGAACCGCCTTCAAACTTGAAGGGTGATTTCGCGCCCTCTAGTCTGGCCGAATGCGTAGATGGGACTGGTCAATAAGGCCCCCCACACACAAACTCAACACATATTCTTTACCGATTCCCTTTCGTCCTTATTGTCCTCCTCTACACGCCATATTCCCATTGTTCAAAGTATTTCTCATCTCTTTTCATTCCCTTCGCACTTTTCATTGTCTCGAATATTATGAGAAAAAAAAACGTATAAGGGCTTCCTCTCTCTCACTCACTCACTCACTTACTCTTTTTTTCTCCCGATACAACACGTTCATTAAACCGAAAAAAGGGCGCATTTAAAAAAAAACTGCTATTTTTTGCCAACTATTAAAAAGCTGCCAAAACAAATACAAAACACACGGTAAATTAAACTGTTATGAAGAAAAGTCATCATTATTATGTATGTGTGTGAGCATAAACAATAAAAAAAAAAATTATGCATTTTTAGACGCTTCTATGTTTGTTGTATCACAAAATTTCCATAAATATAATCATTTCTACTTGGAATAATATTTAGGATTTCTTTGTAGTTTCTAAATTTATAAAAGTTATTTGTTTTTTTTTACTAATTTACAAGGGTCAGTAAAAAGTTCATTAAAAAAGTTTGCTACCATTTAGACCAAATTTTACTAAAAACTACTGATATTAATCATTAAAAACTACTAATTGGTATAAAAATCTGCTAATCATGTTTCAAAACTACTTGGTATTAAATCCTACTGATTTTCATTAAATCTACTAAATAGCAATAAAAACTGCTAACTAGAAAGAAAAACTACTAATTAGTAGTAGCAACCATTAAATTAGTTGTAAAAACTACTAGTTAGTAGTGACAACTATTAAATGAGTCTTAAAACTATTAATTAGCAGTAAATACTACGAAATTAGGTTTTAAACTACTAATTAGTAGTAAAGACAACTAAATTAGGTTTGAAACTACTAATTAGTAGTAAATACTACGAAATTAGGTTTGAAACTACTAATTAGTAGTAAATACTACGAAATTAGTTTTGAAACTACTTGTTAGTAGTAATGATTACTACAATTGACTTGAAAATTTTTAATTAGTCGTAAAGACTACAAAATTAGTCCTAAAAACTACTAGCTAGTAGTAAAAAAATTTTTTAATTAGTCGTAATAATTTCCAATTTATAACATACGATTGCTAATGTGTATCAATAATTACTAATTACTAGAAAAAGAAGACGAATTATTGATAATTACCAATTAGTATTAAAAAAACTGCTGATTTTTAGTAAGAACGACTAAAAAATAAGAGATTTGTAATTTTAAAAAGTGACTAATTAAATAAAAGTAAAAGTCTACTAATTATTAGCATTAATGACTAATTAGTAGTGGAAGAAAGATTAATTAGTAGTAAAAACTACTAAATAAGTACTAGTTTGATGCTACTAATCCAATTAATAAATCTTAGCTTGTATTTATTTTCAACTCTTTAAAACTGAATTAATAAAATTCTACTAACAGATTAGTAAAATTTTAATTAGTATCTAATGTTTAAGTTATTCATTTGTGTACTAATTTCAAAATGTTGAGATGTTAATTAAATATATTAATTCGTAACCTTTTTGAATTAATCGCAAATAACTAATTAGAGATAAAAAATGTAAAATTGTGTAAAATACTAATTATTTGTATAAGAAACTATTAATCACTACTTATAATAGCTAATTAGTATTAAAAATGACTAATTAGTAGAAACAATAATTGATTAGTATTGAAAACTACTGATTATTAGTAGCAATAACTAATTAGTATTAAAAACTAGTAATTAGTAGTAGCAATAACTAATAAGTATTGAAAACTACTAATTACTATCAAAAAACTAGTAGTCAGTAATAATAATAACTGAAAAGTATTAGAAACTACTAATTAATGGCAATCAATATTAAATACTATTAAAAAATACTACTCTATAAAGTGGAATTAGTAGAAATAATTAGTAACTTGAATTAGTGACTGACATTTTGTTTTTTAATCAGTAATTCTTATTACTAAATTAAAAAAATTACTATTTATTAGTAAAGTTTAATTATTCATTCAAATGCAAAGAAATTGTCACTAATTACAATTAGTAAATATTTTTACTAATTCTAATTTAGAAAGTAATTAGTGGCAAAAGACATTTATTAGTCTTAATAATTTCCAAACAGTAGTAAAAAATCCTTTAATTTTATTAGTAAAAATGTCTAATTTTTGTTAAACGGCTAATTACGTATAAATAATTACTAATTACGAGTAAAAAAAATTAGTAACTAGTATTAAAAACTATTAATATTTACTGATTCGAACTAATAAATAGTAATTTTTTTTAAGAACCCCTGAAATCTATTAAAAGATTAGTAAATTTCAATAATAATTAACTAATTAGTAGTTAAACGCTAAAAACTAGTACATAAATAATACTTAGAAGTTAGTAATAACTGAACAACGGTTAAAGGCCAGCAATTATTTGTAGTAAAGAATAATCAATAAAAAAATTACAAATTACTAATAACAGCTAATTAGTAGTAAAATGCTACTAATTAATACTAGCAACAACTAATCAGTAGTAAAATTGATTATTATTTATCAAGAAAAACTATTTCCATTAAAAATATTACACAGCAAAAAATAAATGCAAAAAGATTTTTTTTCTATTTTTAGTGATAAAATAAGAATCAAAAAAATAAAAAATAGTGTGCGATGGCCGGGAATCGAACCCGGATCAACTGCTTGGAAGGCAACTATGCTGACCATTACACCACCATCGCACTATATTAACTGCAAAACTGTATCAACTCAAACTTGGCGAATGGGACAAAATTTACAAACTGCCTTATACACTTTCACTTCTTCTCAGAAAACTATTAGCAAAAGCAGCATAAATTCTTTTTATAAACAAAATAATTTTTGCACATTACAAAAAAAAACACAACTTTTTAGTGAAATTTCTCATAATAGTTCCTCATTGACTTATTAAATGGAGTAGAAAAGAATATTCATTAAATCAATGAGACAACTATTATAAAGTCAGATGAAAAGTGAAAGTAAAACATTGATCATTATTTCTATATCAATAGAGTTAATCGATATCAACCAATTAAGGCGGTTTTATTAAAAGAAGAAGAAGAAAAAGAAAAAGTCATTTATTCTTTGGCAACTAATACATTAAAAAAAAATAAAAATTCATCTTCAATAACATAATTCAAGTATTTAGTATATAAATAATAATTATAATCTCTCTTTCTATATAGAAATTTTTAATCTCTCTCCGCTTGTATAAATTTTCTTCTCCATAATCTACATACAAATTTTCTCTAAAATTTATATAATCTTTAATGATCTAAATCATCAACTTTTTTGCATCAGGAAGAAATGCATTCAAATTTCACCTCTTGAGACATTTCCTCACTTTCACAAAACTTTCTATTGAAAAAGAAGAAGAAGAAGAAGAAGAATGGAAAAAAATTATTTCCTTGACCTTTCCCTGATGAAAACAAAAATTTCCTATACTCTCTATATACATTTACTGACTTTCCCAACATTTCCACAATATTTCCTTACGCTCTCATTATATACTAAAATGTTTCTAAAACGAAATTTCTCTATAACTTTCCCGTGCGTTTCCCTTTACTCAAGGGAAAATTATATTTCAATCAAATTGTGTATTTATTTTTTTGGTATAAACCTAAGTTTCAGGTTATATTTTCTGTTTTTATTTAGTAATGTAAACGATGAGTTTAAAAAAAAATTTGTTTTAAATACGTAATATTAAACTCGAAGGAAAGATTTATTTAATTCAAATAACGATTACTTGTCCTTATAAAAAAATATTTACTTTTATCTAGTTAGTTCTGAGACAAAAAACAATTTCTCTGAGTGTAAAAATGTTTATTATTTTAAATTGATGACCCTGTCATAAATTTTTCAATTATTTGCTTTTTAATTAATAGAAAATAGATTTAGAAGTAATAAATAAATTTTAATAGAAATAGAAGTTAGTAGAAATACTAATTATTATCAATAATTTCAGTATTTGAACTAATATCAGTATTTTGTAATCTAAATACAATTTAATTGAATTAGGTAATAAATTTGTTGATACAAATAAATATTTATTTGAAAACCGACTTTAATAATAGATAAGATGTTGTTTATTTAAAATCAATTTTTTTTGGCAGTAACACACTTTAGAACTGAAGGAAAAGGTGCGTAAAATTTTTAAAGTTAAAATTTTACTCCTCTCAACTCCTTCACTAAGTGTAATTACAATAAAAAAAAAAAAATATACCATATAAATAAAAATATGGGTCAAATAAACTGTTCAGAATTTTTTAATTACTTCTTCGATAATTATATTTTACTTACAATATATAATTATATGTATTTCAATATTTTTACTTACGAAATAAACTCGACAGGAAACATATGACGTTTAACTCACCTGAAACAAAAGGAAAAGAAAAATTAGTTGATTAATTACTATATCAAAAAAATCAACAATGGAAACAAAGTAATAATTTCTATTAAGTAATTTTATTAAATTAGTTCTAGTATAATCAATATTAAGTAATTATTTATAAAACTGTTTGTAACTCTACACGCAGAAAAAATATATTTTTGGCTCAGAGCCAAATGGACTTTTTATTTGTTTCACATCAATTTTATTTTGATTAAATAAATTTTATTTGGTTTAAATAGAATTTTATTTGTTTTAAAAAAAATTTTATTCTTTTTTAAAAAAAAATTTATTCTTTTTTAAACAAAATTTTATTTCTTTTAAATAAAATTAAATTTGATTCAAATACAATTTTATTTGTTTTAAATAAATTTTTATTTGTTTTAAATAAAAATTTAATTTATGTCAGTCAAATAAAATTTTTCTCCAAAACAAATAATTCAGTAAGTTTCGAGACAAATATACTTTAATTTAAATCATATAAATTATATTTGATATAAATAAAATTTTTCTCTGGGTATAAATTAATTACAAAGATTTCATAATTTCCCTTTTAAGTGCAGTTTTTTTTAAATCAAACTTTTCCGTTAAATTTTTCCTGCTATTAATATTATTGATATTTTTTTTAATTTTTCCGTAGTCTATACAATTTTTGTGAAGTTTAAATCAAAATTTTTCCAGAGCGCTACTTTTATTTTAAAATTCCACGAATTTTACTACATCCGAAATATAACTTTAAAAAATCTTGAGATCGAACAAAATACTAATTTTTAATTTGTGATTTACATTTTTCTTTGAATTAGTAAAATTTAATACTAGATATTCAGTCGAAATTACTATTTATTAGTAAAATTTACTATTTCTATTTATTACTCAAATTTACTTTTTAAATATTTATTAGAATTTACTATTTATTAGTAAAATTTACTAGTAACACTATTAAAAAAATTCTAGTAAATGGTAATTTCTACTAAATTTAGTAGTAAAATTTAAAAATTCAAAAGCAAAAAGGCAATCACTGATTCGAAACAATAAAAATTTTAGCAAATTTAAATTTATAAAGTGTTTTGCAAATTTCTAAATCTGCTCTTTAAGTAAACAAAAAATTTTAACTTACAAATAAATGACAATTTTTGTAAGTTTTTGTTTTAAAAAAAAGGAAAAAGAAGAGAAAGGGAACCATGAGCATAATTTACTTTGAAAATTCTCTCTAAATTTGAATGAGTAAAAATATTTAATACTTTTATTTGTTTCAAATAAATTTTATTTACTTTAAATAAAATTTTATTTAACTCAAATATATGTTTTATTTATGTCAAATATAAATTTTATTGAAAACAAATAAAAAGTCTAGTTGGTTCTGAGGCAAATATACGTTTATTTAAGTAAAATAAATTATATTTGGTTTAAATAATAATTTTCTCTGGGTGTAAAATTTACTATTACTATTTGTGAGTAAAAGTTACTATTACTATTTATTAGTGAAATTTAGTATTTCCATTTATTAGTAAAATTTACTATTATACTATTAACTTAATATTATTATTATTAATAAAATTTACTATTTCTATTTTAAAACAAAATTCTAAAAAATAGTAATTTCTACTAAATTTAGTAGTAAAATTTAATAATTCAAAAACAAAAAGTCAATCATTAATTTAAATTAATAAAAAAATTTGTAGCAAATTCAAATTTAGAAAGTAATTTGCAAAAAATTGGGAATCATTGTTCTTTGACTTTAAAAATGTAAACCAACTAAAAAATGACAAGTGTTGTAAGTTTAAGTTTTAAAAATAAAGAAAAAAGAGGAGAAAGGGGACCGACCATGTGCATAATTTAAGGCGATGTCAAAGTCGATATAGAACTTGAATGAAAAAATCGCAACAATTTGGACATTTTCTTTTAGGTTTTTTTTGGGGGGGTAGTTTATTATTAAAGGAGAAAAAAGAAAAAAGTAAATTGAGAAAGTATCTTTGTTTTAAACTATAATTTTTTCCTGAGTGAATAAAAATTCTAACCAAGTATAAAAAAATTTCAAGTTTCTTCGATATTAACCTTTTTTTTTCCTTTATTCTCTTCAGAGCAATTTCGCATCGACCAAAGCTAAAAGCTTTGACTTTTTTTTGATTTTCGAGCAACGAAATTGGACTTTCTATTGGTAAACGTTGGTTATATGTATATATATATAACTATGCCAGGGACTGTTGAACACGAAGGTATTATAATACGAACTGCGGCAATGGTTTTGAATTGAGTAAAAGTGTATAAAGCGGGTTCACTGTGTCGCTTTCACTCCTCTGGTGCCATGTTACCTCAGGGGCTTGGCCAGCGTGCGGGGTTTCCATAAGACCGGATGCAGGGGAATCTCCTCGGAAGTTGAGAGAGCTCATTATGACGGAAGTGGAAAAAAAAGTGAGACAGAGAGAATGGGAGAGGAAAAAAAAGGAGGCCTATGCTTTTCAAGACACGTTTCATTTTATATATTTTTTTATATACTGTATATATGTAGGTATATATATAATAACGGGAAGTGTAACCATCGTCAATGACAATTAATATCCGACCAAGTCATGAGAAACAAATTTCATTCGCTTTCCATGAATTATTGTATAAAATTGAGTTCTCCTCGAAATTATTTACCAGCACAACAATTAAATTGTTAATCTATCAGAGTTTAATTGTAATTGTTTAATTACATTTTCCAGGTGCTGTGAAAATTTGACTGACTTCAACAAATTTTAATTAAAATTTTTGAAAAAGCATGTTTCTCAAAAAAATTTGTTATCTAATTGTTAAATTAAGTTTTTCTAAACTTGAATAATAATTTTTGTTAAATAAATATTTGAATACTTGGTTAATTTCCCACTTATTTCATTTTCACCAAAATTCAGATTTAATTCTACTCAATTTTCACCAAAATTATTTAAAACATCAATATAAAAATGTTTAGAAATTTAATCACTTCTAAAAATTTCAACAATCATTTTTCCACAGTTCACAATTTTTAAGGAAAATAAAAAATTAATTTATTTTATAATAAATATTTAGATATTTTAACACTGAAAGAAAATGTATATTAAATGTTGTAAAAGTATTTTGCATTTTGGGGAAAAAGTGCAACAAACCCAAATTTTGATATAAAAAATACTAAACTTTTAAAAAATCTATGTGACAGTTAGTAAAGTTACATTAAAAATTTTAAATTGAATAGAATAGAAATATATTTTTTTAAAAGTTCAGTATTTTTTATATCAAAATTTCGGTTTGTTGCACTTTTTCCCCCAAAATGTAAAATACTTTTACAAAATTTACTATACATTTTTTTTCAGTTTACAATTTTAAAATAATCAAAATTTTCAAAGTTTTCAAATTAAAAATATTTTAAAATCCTATTATTACTAAAAATTAGTATTGTAACTCTTTTAACGCATTTAATTATTATTTAAAATTTTAACTAAAATTCAATTCTAATGTATTTTTTCTTATATTTCCTTTCGGGAATTTAATTATTTAAAAACAAAAATAATTTTTTTAATAATTTTAATACCAAAATCCTTAGGAATTTAACAATTTCTAAAAATTTCAACTATAATTTTTCCACAATTCAAAACATTAATAATTATTTATGGAAAGTAATAAATAATTAATTTTATAATAAATATTTAAATATTACTGCAGTTTCACAACAAGTAAAATTCTCAAAGATTTCAATTTTAAAATATTCTATAATGTAATTATTACTGAAAATTTATTCAATTACTATTTATTTAATTAAAATTTAACTAAAATTCATTTTTAAATTATTTTTTCTTAAAATGTTTTACAAAAATTTAATTATTTAAATACAAAAATACATTTTTTAATAATTCAAAACATTAATCCTTTTTTTGGGAAAATAATCAAGAATTAACTTTATAATAAATATTTAAATATTATTGCAGTTTTACAACAGTCACAAATTTGCAAAGATTTCAATTTAAGAATATTCTAAAATGTAATTATTACTAAAAAATTTTATTATTACTCTTGTAACATTTAATTATTATTAATTTAACTAAAATTTTAACTAAAATTCATTTTTAAATTATTTTTTCTTAAAATATTTTACGAGAATTTAATTATTTAAATACAAAAATAAATAATTGATTATTCCCTAAATTTGAATTCCTATGAAGAATTTTATAAATGTCATTTGAAAAAATTAAATAATTAATTTATTACGAAGAATTTTATTTAATTTTTGAAAAAAAAATAATTTTAAGAACCTTAATTAAAAATTGACTGAAAATATTTATTAATTTCTAACAAACCAAAGATATCAGAAAATTTTGAATAATTTAATTTATATAAATGATTTTTTCTTGCAAAAGAATTTTATTAAAATTTTTGAAAATAATTCAATTCTTTCAATAAATTTCATTAAAATTCATAGAAATTATAACTGTATCCTTTTGAAGAATTTTAGTAAAATTCATAAAAATTGAAAATAATTGCATTCTTTTAACAATTTCTATTAAAATTCACAAAAATTAAAAATAATTGTATTCTTTTGAAAAATTTGATTAAAATTCATAGAATTTGAAAATAATTGTATATTCTTTTAAAAAATTTTATTAAAATTCATAGAAATTGAAAATAATTATTGTATACATATGTCAATGAAAATTTTTTATTATTTGTAAAAGTAATTGAATTCTTGCGAAAAATTTTCAAAAACCACTGAATCGTTTAAAGACTTTCATTAAAATTTTCAAAAATAATTATTTTATCTATTAAAGGATTTAAAGTAGTATAATTCTTGAAAAAAAATAAAAAATACTAATTTTTAGTTGATGAGTACAAAACTTGAAATTTTCTTTCTTAGGAGAAGCGACCCCCCACTCTGCGGAAGGACAGAATTGTCTATTGGCTAGAATCAAAGTGGTGGGGGGAAGTGCCGCGTAGTGGGAGACCGCTTCTCTTAGTTTTCTTTTCGCGAAATATTCGCTGATTAGTAATTAACACTTGGAGCAAATTTCACCAAATTTTACTGAAGTTTACTTTAAAAATAGTAATTTTACTCTAAAAATAACTAAATTTACTCTAAATGTAGTAAAAATTTATATAAAAATAGTAACATTTACTCTAAAAGTAGCAAAAATTTCTATAGAAATAGTGATATTTACTCTAAAAGTAGCAGAAACTTCTACAGAAATAGTAACATTTGTTTGTAACAAACATTTGTAACAAACATTTTTATAATTTGTAACAAACATTTTTATAAAAGTAGTGACATTTATTCCCTAAATAATAGAAGTCGTATCAAAAATTCGAGTAAATAGTCTGAAACTAAACCTATCGAATCTCTACGTAAACAATTTTATCAAAACATCAAGAAATTAAAAACACAAAAATTCGAAAAAATATTTGAGAACAAATAATCTTTGTATAGATTAAAGTTTAATAAACATAACATAATTTCTACATAAACCAAAATCCACGCTTCTAAATAAGAAATTCTTCTTTTCTCGTAAAATATCGTCAAAAAAATAAAAGAAACCTTCATCCTGCGGTTTCGATAGAATGTAATTCAACCAAATGTTTCATTACAAAACTAATCGAAATTCTGAATGGACTAAATTCAATATTGACGCTCGGCGTTATCCGCACTCGAACGGATATACGTTCCCTAGACCATTAATGTTGATAGAAGCAGGCAATCGGCTCTTTATTACCAATCTGGACAGTAAACGAGTGTTTTGGTGTGTATGGCGCTTTCCTCACCGGTTTATAATATGCGGTGTACCAAGTAAAACTTGGAACATGCGCCAGAAACTATTTAGGCGGAACCTAAATAACTCTTCTATATTGCTGACACATTAAAGCACCACCACCACAAACATCACCTCTTTATCTTCAACGCTGTAAAATCCTCAATACAAAATTTCGTCAAATCAAAATCGAATTTCCTCTCTAACAAAAATAATTTACGATTCGAATTTTAAAGATATAAAAACGATTCAATTTTTGTATACAAACATTACGGTTCGATATTTGCGGTTTTATTTCTTAAAATTCACACACAATTTTTTTGATGAATTGGGAAGGAAGAAAATTGCGAGAGAAAAATAATCTTTATAGAAAAGATAAGAGCAGGTTTAATAAATTTAGTCGCGAATTTTGTGTAATCGGTCATTATATCTCACGGTTCCTTGAGCCTAATTGAAGCGTGTTTTGCATCGAAAGTGGTATGAAAGTGACTCAAGAAATGATGTTTTCATTTTTTTTCCTGCCAAGTCAAATAAACGAAAGTCAATTTATTTTAGAGTCACTTTCGATATACCCTACGGGCAATTATGTTACGTACGAAGCATTTCCTGAAAGTATTTTTATGCCACTTTATTCCCTGTGCAAGTAGAGAATTTTTTTTCCTTTAATTCCCACACAACAAGCGATCGAAAGACTTCGAGATATAAACGAACTTTTTCATCATTACTCTTTCTCCTGAATTTTTTTTCTCCTACAAAAACTTTTTTCACCTAAATCTTTTTTCTCCTGTACAAATTTTGGGGATTAAGAAATTTTTTTTCGTAAAATCGTTCTCTTCTATATATAGAGATTTTTTTAAAATTGTTCTCCCCTAAAAACAATTTTCTCTCCTAAAACTGTTAAGTCTTCGAAACAAATTTTTTGTTTATAAAACTTTTCTTAATTTATACTAATAGATAGATTAAAAATTAAGTCCAAAACCTAGTAAGAAGATCTAGTTCGAGATTATTGCGAGACGTTTACGCAACATTCAATTCGGTACATAACCTACGTCACTTTATAATCGACCTCCATTAATAAGGAGGTGATGTAACCTCAAAAGTGCAAGCACCATCATTCAACCTCGATACAAAACACAATAATCAATCAAACGGAAAATAATTTTTACCGCACCATTAGAAAACGATTTGCACACTGGCTCGGATATTTAAATAAATATCAAAACAAAACAAATTTTTTCCATAAAACTATACACGAGGAAAAAGCTTTCAGCTATGACAGCAAATAATTTACATATGTTTATAGGGGAAAAAAATTAGCTTTGAGGTGAAATAATTCTTTCTAAATCATCTAAATCTAAATTAGTAAAATTCTACAATTTTAACAAATTAAATAAAAAGATTTTTAATTAAAATTTTTTTTCATAAAAATATGAATTGAAATATAGATTGTTACTATTATAATCACAATACCTATAATCATATATTCTGAGACAAGAAATTGAAGAAAAATTCAACACATTTTTATTAAAAGTACTTAAAAAAATTAAAATTTTAGAATTCGCATAAGTTAACTTAAAATTATCAAATTGCAAAAAATTGATACAAAAAAAATGGATCAATTCTAAAATTGACCTAAATTTTGGACATCAATTTGATACTTTCAAGAAAACTGTGTTTATTTAATTAATTTTTTACAAATTTTTTTTAAAATAACGAATTTATAGAAAAATTTTAGTTAAAAACATATTAAAAAATTGAATTTTGAAGAATAGTTACAAACGATTGCAGAAATTCAATTATTTTCAAAAGTAATCAAATTCTTCTTACAAAAGTTCAATTGTGTTCAAAATTTTTAAAAAAATTCGTTAAAATCACAATTATCTTCAAAAATAACAAAATTCTTCTCCAATATTTAATTATTTTTAAAAAATTTCCTGATTTCAATGATTTGGAATATTCACTATTTTAATAAATTTCCCAAAAGAATTAAATTGAAACAATTATTTTCATAAATAATAAAAATAGCAAAGAAATACAATTGTTAAGTTTTTTATAAATTACTTTTCAATAATTCAATTATTTTTATAAATAACACATTTCTTTAATTCAAATATTTTTATAAATAATAAGCTTCTTTTAGGAATTAAATTCTTCTTATAAATAATAAAACTCATCGCAGAATTTTTATTATTTTTCGTACAATTTTAAACGAATTCCTCAAAAAATGTAAATATTCTTAAATAATATTTAAATATTTCAAAAGAATTCAATTATTTAAAAATATGTTTATAAAATTCATAAGAATTAAATTTTAAAAAACATTCAATTATTTTTTTTGCGAAAATTTGCAAAAGTTATGATCTTAGATTGTATTCAAATAAAGAATTTCCAAACAACCGAAATTTCGTAAAATTGAATTAAAATTTTTTTCTAAGAATTTTAATTTAATTTATGAATTTTGAAATCTCAAACAATCTTTTTTAAAAATTATTAAAAATAGTTGATTTAGAGAAATGATGCAAATTATTTCCTTTTAAAAATTGAAAATTTTTCTACAAAAATATTTAAAAAACGGGAATAAGTAATGTTTTTTTCCTCCAAAAGAAAAGAATCAGTTTGTAAACAATATTGTTATTAAAAATATAAATTATTCATAAACTAGAAATATTTCCTATTTCTTAATCATAATTTTTTAACAACTAACAATTTACTAATATTTTTTATAAAAGAAAGCAAAAAAAAATTGCAAAATTAAGAGCAATCAAAAACAAGTTGCTATAAGAACAAACATTATTTGTTAATCATATTTTTTTTAATACTTTCTAAAGAAAAAAAAACAAAAGTCAAACTTCAAATGAGGACAAAAAGAATAAATAAAAGAATTTGTCGATTATATTATAGTTAATTTCCACAAGATGTTGAATTTCAAAAAGTTTTTGAATTTACGAAGTTGAAGTCCACAACGTTTATCAACGAAAAAAATGTATTTAATTTTTTATTTTAATATTTAAATTGTAAAATAATTATTATCAAAATATAAACATCAATCTGTTTTTTTTCTCAATATTTTTGTAACAATATTGTTGCACCATTTTTAATTAATTTACTAAGTGAACAATTTTTTTTCGTTGATTAACGTTGTAGACTTCAATTTCGTTTGAATATGGACTTTTTAAAAATCTTAATTTCTATGGAAAAATAATAATAATTAAATATTTATTAAAAAATGATGTTCTTAAAATTTTGAACGTTCTAATGATCGACAATAATTTTTTTTCTTTTTCTAATTTGTATTTCTTTACAAAAAAATTATTTTTTAGATTCAAAAAAAATGAATTCTAAACTAAATATTATTTAATTTTAATTATTTTTCTTTTTCATATAGTAATTTTTCAAAGAACGAAATTCTCATTCACCTTCAGTGTTTTTGAAAATTACTATCGAAAAAAGAAAAATAATTGAAACTAAACAAAAATTTAGTTTAGAATTAATTTATTTTAATCTAAAAAATAATTTTTTTGTAAATAAAATACAAATTAGAGGAAGTAAAAAAATATTGTCGTTCATTAGAACGTTCGAAACTTTAGGAACACTGTTACCTTGAAAGTATATTAAATGGCAACGAATTGATACCAAGAATGTGGATCATATAAAAAATTGATCCAGATTTTTGGCATCAATTTGATTCACTTTAGTATCAATTTGATACTTTCAAGAAAACTGTGAACATTATGTTTTCAAATAATTTGAGTATCTAATCATTTTTCGAGTAAATCAGAATACTTTCTATAAGGCCAGGAAAAAAGACAAAAATTTTTTTTAGTAACGAGGGAAAAGTCTGGGAAAATTAAAATACAATTTTTCTACTAACCCTGGGAATTGCTAAATTTTTGACTAATTTATAAGGGTGATTAAATTTAAAATGTCATTTTCATGTCCTGCCCAAAAATCTGGAATACTAGTTCATAGATAAAAGTTTTTGAAGTCAATTAATTTTCTTAATCACTCCTTCTACTTAAATTAATAATTTTTAGTCACTAGAAATTCTCTGAAAAAATTTGGCAGAATAATTAGAAGCAAAATGTCAGTGATGTCCCCTCAAAATTCTGTTTCTTGCAGCTTATTATTTTATTTTTAATAAATTTGTGTTATATGCAGTTAATGAAGATTTGATACTGAATTGTAAGTTATAAGCTGATTTTATTCTCACTATTAAAAAAAAATTATCATTGAAATCTTTCAAAAATGTCAGTGGTGTCCCTCAATGGTCATATGTCTTTTTGGTCTTCATTACAAATATGTTTTAAGTCGTGTTGAAACATTAATTATTATAATTTGAAATCTTTTAACTTTTTAAAGTTGTAAGAATTTATTTGAGAAAAGAATAAACGAAAAGAGAAAATTTCTTATCGTTTTTCACATGGTGAAAATTAAAATTTGCTTCCACCTGCTCGACCACTATTATTTTTGTCCATCATATTATATTCTACTCAACCAAAATACAGTGTCGTTAAGTTCAAAATTCAACATCGAAAAATCAAAGTTAGGAGGATCAAAAATTGACAATTTAAATTTAATCACCCGCACAAATGCTACAGAGCCACTGTAAAAACACTGCAAAAACAAGTATCTTAAAATACATTATAATCAGTTTTAAAACGATTAAAACATCTTATTTTTAAATCTTCTATCTTAGAAACTAATGCATTTTAAGATGCTTTGGATGACTTTTTGGAAATAACTTAAAAGTGACTACCGCAAAGTATCTTAAAATAAGATGCCTTCTTTTTACAGTGAGGAGAGTTAATTAAAAGACGGATAAAAGAGCTATCCTAATTGAAAGTGTATTTTTATACTCGGCAGCTTTTATTGTTTACGCGATGAGGTAAAATCATTGACCGAGATTAACGAATACAATAAAGAAGATCGTTCCGGTTGCTCCAGGAGATGACGATCGCCATGTCACGTCATCTCCTGCTCAGGATCTCATATTACATGATGTTGATGTTATATTGTATATATATATATTGTATACACGTGTATGTATCTTTGATCTAGGTTCTAGGCTAACCGAACTCGTTCAGCATACTCCCAAGTGGGAGCGTAACTCCGTCCTCGTAACGCTTGTGCTTGGTGGTTCAGTCAACGTTTATACATACACACACACACACACACAGACATTTTATATAGAAATACTTTGAGTACCTTACATGTGCAAGTAGCACATTTTCCAGTGCAACGGTTTCACATATACAAACTCATTGAAAAGACAGACACACGAGATTTCAGATGGGGACCGAGGCAATGCAATCCTACCCACCTACATACCCACATTGCTGCGCTATGCGCTTTTAGAAAAAGTCGAAAAATTAATACAACAAGAAAAGGCAAAGATAGAAATCGCTGATATAATTCTAACGTATTTTAGATACATCTATATAGACATTGCAGACACATTGCTTTCTTGACTTGATAAATTAACACGCGGGATTTATTTTTACTGCGCGTTTAGTAAAAACAAAACTGTTAATAAGTACTTGTACCGCGCAGCTTGAAAAGTTGTTTACCTCAAAGGCTGGCAATTTTTTTTTTTTTTTTTTTTTTTGTAAACTTTTACATCTGCCCCTCTGATACATTTTTCATAATTAACTTCAGTTTTTCATGATTATCAGTTTGGAAATTCAATTTCAAAGTTAAATTTTTTTTTCCTTAGAACCAAAATAAAAATATGAATTATCAACACTATGAAGGAAAAGTTACATTCAATTTTGTATAAAAGTATTTTAGAATTTGGGAAAAAGTGCAACAAACAAAAATTTTGATATAATAAATACTAAACATTAAAAAAAATTCTGTGGAATTTGGTAAAGTTACAGTAAAGTGGAATTAAAATTTTTGATATTTGATATTACACGTAATTTTTTTTTTAATTTAGTATTTTTTATACCAAAATTTCGGTTTGTTGCACTTTTTTTTACAGTGAAGTAGTCTTGCGTTAACTATAGGTGCCAGTTGCAACTCCATAAAAAATATTTAACTTTAAAATTTAATTTCCAAAATTACGCTGATAATTGGGTGCCAGCTTCAGCTTCATTTCTTTTTTGCCTATATTATTGATTACAGTCAAATATCAGAATTTTACAATAAAATTATTTTAAATTCTAATTCCTGTAAAAAAATATTTGAATATTATTTATTTAGTAAAAATACACAGATTTTTTCAGGAAAATTTTATAACAAAATTTTTGTAAAAATTAATTTCACTCAAATAATTTTACAACACTCAAATAATTGAATTTCTATGAAAATTTAAGAAAAGTTTTACATTGGAATTATTTAAATATTTGAGAAGATTGAATATAATTAGGAAATTAACTTAAATAATTTTTGTTAAAATAATAATATACAAATACTTATTTATTTTTTCAGAGGATTCAAACATTTCAATGAAATTTGGAAACTTTACCATTTCTACAACTTATAACTTTAATTCCTCTGAAATTTAATCATTTGTTTACAATTTTTTAAATAAAATTATTCAAATCTTTCAATTTAGTTTGTGAGGAAAATAATAAATGGATGTTTCATCAAATAAATATTTAAATATTGTAACTGTAACTACTTTAAGATTATTTTTATTATTTTAATTCAATTATTTTTTTTTTAGAATTTTTGACTAAAATTTTTAATGAAATTTATAATTTTTAATAATTTTTGAAAAAAAAGTTCTTTTAAGAAGTTTCAACTCCATTTGTTTATAAAAAAAAGTAAGTTAAACCTTTTCCAAAGCATTAATTTTACAGAACTATTAATTAAAAGTTTAAAAAAATGTAATTTTTAAACTTTTTAAATTGCAATTTTTTCAAATTCCAATTATTTCTAGATGTTCAACCTAAAATGCATTTAATATTCAATTATTATCAAAAAGTTTTACTGTAATTCATTTTTTAATCAATTTTTACTAGAAAATTCTTCAAAAGTTCAATTATTTAAATAAAAAAATAAATAATATATGAAATTATTAAATATTTATTAAAATTGAATTGTTATAAAGAATTTTATTAACAAAGTATTAAAAAATTAAATTTGTTAGAAATATTTGTTTAAAATATAGTAAACATTGAAAAATCAGTGAGTTGAAAATTTTTTTTGAAAATAATTGAATTTATTCGAAGGATTTTAATATTTATCAAGAAATTGATTTTAATGTGCTTTTAATATTCAATTATTATTTAAAATTTGAACTAATAATCATTTTTAAATCTTTTTTTATGAGAATATTCTAGGAGAATTCAATTATTTAAAAATTAAAAAATAACTAATGTGTTGTTAATTTTTTTGTCAACTAATTTTTAAATAACTGAATTCTTTTAACGAATTTAAAAAAAAACTTTTTAGTAATAATTGCTTGTAATAAGTAATTGCTTTTTTTAAATTCGTTTAAATTGTATTAAAAGTCATTAAAATTTCTGCGTTGAATAATAAATTGTGAAGAAATTTTGTAAATAATTAAATTCTTGGGAAATTTTTATTATTTATGAAAATAACTAAATGATTGAGTAAAATGTTATGAAAAATTTTTTTTACACATTTGTATTCTTTTGAAAAATTTCATTAAATTAGTAGATATTGTAAATCATACAATTCAGGAAAATTCTTGATAATAAATTAATAATTAAAATTGTTGCAAAGAAATTTATTGAAATTTTTGAAAATAATTAAATTTTGGAGAAGAATTTTATTACTTTTGCGAAAATATCTAATTGAATTTCTTTAATCATTTAAAACATCTTCATAATTCAATGATTTTTCATGTTTTTAAAATAAATTTCTTCTGTAAATCCATTATGTTTAAATACATATTAAATTTTGCCTAATTTTAGAAGAATTTGAATTATTACAATTTTTCAAAACTCTAAGTTTTTTAAAATATCTAATAAAAATGATTAAAAATTGAAATTCTTTCAAATTTAAGGGCATTTGAACCATTATGACGTCACAATTTTAAAACTCATGCTTTTTACACATTATGACGTCATAGTGGTTCAAATGCCCTTAAAATGAAAACATTTTGAAGTTTATCTTTATTCGAAAATTGTAAAAGCAACTCTTTTATGATTCATTAATATTAAAATTTTTTTTTTTAAATCCTTAAAATTCTAAATTCCTCTCTATTGAGATTTTTTGTCATCCATTTTATCAACTTGAAGAGAAAAATGTCTACTATATTAATTAGTTCCGCTAGAATATTAATTACCGTAATTAGTGAGTAAAAACTGATGAATTTGTGAATACTTGAATAAAAATTTCTGAGGGATTTATTTTTATTTATTTATTAATAAAGAATGAGGTAAATTTGAAGAAAGTTTAGAAAAAATAAAGTTTTTGAGAGAGCTGCAGAGTTTTCATTTATTCCTTTTTCTCTTTTTCTTTCTAAAAGGATATGCTATTTCTCTCAGAGGGAAAATTCATTTCACCGTTGAAATTAGTTTTAAGTAAGGAAAGACGAAGGTTAAAATTGGAAAATGGTTATTTCTTGAGCAATGGGCTCATTTAATTTTTCTTCGGGGGGATACTGCGAGGAGAATAACGCGCTAACTCCGATTAGGTCACGGACGAGCAAGGTGGTCGATAGTGCAACGTTACGGAATGAAAAATGGTCTTTCACGATTAACCTATCTTGATTACTGCCTAGTAATTGACTGACAGCATTTTGCTGCAATTGTCAGTGGAGAGCAATTTTCATTGTCGTTAATCAATGACGTATACATATATATGTCTATACAAATATATATATATATATATACAAAAAAGAGTAAAAGGAAAATAGTTTGTCAATTGTGACACACATATGTGACACATGGCACACTTTTTTTTACCCCATTTTGTCACAAATTTCAATTCTTTCAAGAGAATTTATTCACTTATTTTTCTTCTTTCCTCCCCACATGCGGAGGAATAAAAAAATTATTGTATGTAATTAAATGTGGGACAATAATTCACCATCAGTGAGTCACGAAAGGCACATGAGTTTGTTTTCAAGTAAACATTAGGTGTTTATTATTATCAGTTTAGTAAAATCTTCAATTTGTCATGAGAGGGAAAAAATTAACCATTTTATTTTTTGTGAGGTGATTTTTTTTAATTTTCAAATTATTATTTATAACTTATTTTAAAAACAGGGTTGTCACAAATATTTAATTTTATTTTTCCCATGATTTCCAGACAAAATTCTCACTTTTTCCCTGACCATAATAAATATTCTCATTCACTCTAAAAATTATTAGATACTCAAGAAAAATGTTCTATTAAATTTATTTACAAATTTCATTAATTGTACAATTATTCAAAAACATCAATAACTAAATTTTTAAATATAAGTTCAAATTCAAATTTAAACCTTTTTGAAACTCAACAATTTATAATAATATTATTACAAAACATAATTTTCTTATAATTTAAATAACCATTAAATTTTTCAACAAAACTTCAATTATTTACAAAAAGCCTAAAAAAATCTTTCGCAAGAATTCAATTATTTTTAAAAGTAGTAAATTTTCTCAAAAAAAAAATTCAATTATTTGAAAAAATTAAAATTAAATTTGTTGCAATAATTCAATTATTTTCATAAACAATAAATCGATTATCATTTTTTAATCAATTATTTTTATTAGAAAATTCTAGAAAAATTCAATTATTTAAAGTGAAAAATAAATAATTTATTGAATAATTGAATGTTTGTTAAAATTGAATTCTGATAAAGAATTTTATTAACAAATTTTTAAATAATTGAATTCTTTTGACAAATTTTAATAAATTTTTTAAGAATTACATTTTTCGAGGAATTTTATTAAAATACTATATCCAAAATTAATTAAAATCCTGTGATGAGTTTTATTATACATGAAAATAATTTTAAAAAATTTCCAAAAATGTTATTAAAATTTTTCTAAAATAATTGAATTTTAGTGAAGAATTTTATTATTTATAAAAATAATTCAATTCTTGTAAAGAACTTTGTTAAATTTTATTAAAATAATTAAATTCATGCGACGAATTTTCTAAAAATCTTTTTAAATAATTGATATTTTTCAAAAAATTTTTAAAAATTTTGTATATTAAATAATTGAATTATCTCAAAGAAAATTAAAAATTTCACAAATTTTTTAATTTCTTATAAATTTTAACAAGAATTTTAATCAAGTTTTTAAATATATTTGAATTTTGAAGAAGAATTGTATTATTTATAACAATAATTGTAATTTTGACGAGAATTAAAAAAATTTTTTTTAAATAATTGAATATTGTTGAATTTTATTATTTATAAAGATAATTGAAATATTGACAAAAAATTTTTAACATAATTGAATTTCTGTGAAGGATTTTATTACTTTTGAAAATAATTTAATTCTTCCAACGAATTTTATTCAAGTTTATAAAAATAATTGAATTTCGGTGAAGAATTTTACTATTTCTAAAAATGATTGAATTTCGAAGATGAATTGTTTTATTTATAGAGATAATTGAAATTTTGACAAGAATTTAAAAAAAATTTTTGAACATAATTGAATTTTGAAGAAGAATTTTTTTATTTTTAAAAATATAATTAAAATGACCAGAATTTTTTCAAATTTTTAAATATAATTGAATTTCTGCGAAAAATTTTATTACTTTTGAAAATAATTGAATTTTTGTAATTATTTGTATAACTTTTCCAAAATTAAATTTTTTAAGTATGTTTAATTATTGTCTGAAATAGAAAAAATTCAAGGTTTTGTATTAAAATTCGTGGTTATTTTTATAGTTTACAAGGCAAACAAAAAAACATCAATATTTACAGTTTTTTCATGAATTTTTGAAATTCGATTTTTCCAGTACTTTTACTAAAAATCCCTCATTTTTTCCTAACCAATGGAACCTTGACCTGTGGCAACCCTGAAAAAAAACTGAAAAAAAAACTTATTTAAGAAACCAAAAAAATTTTCTCTACTGAAATAATTTACATAAATATATTTAAATTCGCATTTGAAACTAAATTACTAAGTCGACATCCATTTTCCATTGTGATGAAAATTCAGTGAAATCCATTGATACCTATAAATTCAATATCAAAATTGATATTCAGCATTTAAAGAGCGGCATTGAAAAACTATTTCCAAAAGTGCTGAGAAATGGAGAAAATAAATCCGCAAAGTGAAAAAAAATGTAAAAACTGTTGACTCTCGAGTTTTGAAAAAAGAAAAATACGATCCCGAATAAAACAAAGAGCTCAATAAATTCTCTTTATCGCGAAATTATTTAATCTATTTTGAATATCATACAAATTATATAATATCCTATTGGTCCTCGAGCCATTTTCAAAGCTCGAAATAGATACGATATATCAGGAAACAGAGAAATCATTTCAAGGTGATTGAGAATAAAAAATAACTTTTTTTTCAAATTCATATCTCGTTCTACTTTTTTTTTCAACCTCTGAAAAAGAAGAAAATAACAAAAATTTTTCAAATATTATATCAAAAATCATAATTTAAAGAAATTAAAAAAATTATAAATATTAAACCAAAAATCATAATTTTAAAAATTTACTTTCATACTCAGATATGAAAAAATTGATCTTTTTCAATAAAGAATATTTTTTCCACTCTTTAAATATCGGTTTGATGGAGATAGGAGGAAAAAATCTAATTAGGTAATCAACCAATATATTTTTCGTGTTTGATAACAAAAAAAAAAAAAAAAAAAAAGAGGGAGGGGGAGAGAGAGAGAGAGAAAAGGAGAAGTATCGTTAATATGATTAAAAATTTATCATTGAAATAATATCACGCTATACTTGTGATTGGTGGTGTAATATTTTGTAGTTTGTAAACAAGCGGGTGTGGTCTGTTGTAGGATGTGACCTCGTCGACACGTCGTCGGCGTTCAACTGAATAGGCCCCGCAATGGTTCACTTCGTTAAATTAAATAGGTCATTCAAGTATATTACACATATATATATATATGTATATAAAAAGATATTTCTATTCCCTATTTTATATTTTTTTATTATTTTCCCCAGAGGACATTGACTCAATTTAAAAAGTAGAAATTTAAAAGAAAAATTTCTTTCCAAAGTGAAAATCAGGAAAAATCGTTCAAATATGTTAGAAAAAAAAGCCTCGATTATTTTCTCTACACCGAAAAAAAATAAAATCTCAAAGTGAGAAGAAAATTCCGCTTATCAGTTATTTTTACATTTTATTTTTAATATACGAATATTCATTTACAAAAAAGAGGAATTTTCGTTGATATTTGAAAGTGTTTTAACCAAACGATGAATTTTACCCTTTCTTCTTTGATTAAAATTATTCCTCTCAAATTGAAACAAATTTATACTAGAAAAACGATTTTTAAGTTGTTTTTTGTTTTTCTGAACGTAGCTTCAAATTATTTCAAAAGTGACATTTAAAGGAAAATATAAAAGAGAAAATTCCTCTCAATTAGAAATAAAAATTTTAGTGCCCATATATAAGAGGAAAAAATGCTGCAAAAAAAGAGGAATAGTCTAAAATTGAAATTATTTTTTTTTTTGTGTATATAGTGTCAAAACTTTGAATTTTTGAGAATAGTACATAGTACTAAACAAAAGTATATATTTAAAATTAAACAAATTATTATATCTATTGCTTTTGTTTATCTTCTGATAAAGAATCATTGGAAGAAAATATCAATTTTTTTAAATTTCTATGATCCTCAAGTTTTTAAAGTTCAAATGAACGAAATATTTTTTATTGAAGATATTTTAATAAATTACTAATCAGAAAAAAATTGAAAACTGAAATTTTACGTTTCGAAACTTAGTAAATAATTTTTTGAATATAGTGACGCAAAATAATTGCAATAAAAATTTAATTTTTAGACGAAATAAATAAAAAAAACAAATAACATATTACAAAATATTAAATTATATTATAATATTATTTTCTAACATATTACAAAAATTGTAAAAATATGGAAATAACAAATATATTCAAAAATTACTCACGTTTATGATAAAAGTTTTTTATCCGTCTGAGAAATATTATCAACATTAAATGAAAATAGGTAATTTTTTTCACTCAGAGAAAGTTTGCAATTGAAGGTACTTTAAATTGTTTGCAATATTTACTGAACTTGTATCGTAAATTCTCTTCTGTATTGTATAATGATGATTAAAGTATAGTTGTAAGACAAACTCTGTAGGAAATTTAAAGTGTTAATTATTCTTCTTTTCTCCTCAAATATTCAATGTTTAAATGCAGTGTAATAAAAAATTATTCGAATAAATAAAAATTTACTCTCTTTATTTGCGAAAAAAGATATATACTCTGGCAAACGCAAGTACGAAAGTGATAAATATTCGCCGAGTCAGAAGAATGTTTTCAGAAATTTTTTGCCCCATATTCAAAGAAATTTTTCCGCTTTCGAAATTTTTTTTCGTTCTTAAAAAAGTTCCCTTTTCCCATTTTTAAGATCGATTTGACCGATTTTCGTATTTTTTAATATGTATTTGGAATAAAAAATCCACGTAAAAAAATTGCTTTGCTTTATATTTTATGTTCTTTATTTTTATTTTTTTTTTTTAATTCTTTTTATTTATTCTTTTTTTTTTTAAAAACCAATTTTTTAATACATATACCGATGTGAAAAGAAAGAAACAAAAATGAAAATTGACGATGAAATTAAATTCAAAACAATAATTTATAACAGCTTGTTGGACAATTTAGACAGCGAATCATTTTTCGATCAAGAGATCAATTTCGCTGACAGGTACCAATATTTATTCAGGTGAAAATTTATTATATCAAACTCACTTTTTTGATTTATGTTTGTTAATTTCAGAGCGCAGGGAAGATGAAAAAATTTTTCTTGCCGCGACAAAGAGTTCAATGTCCTCGAATTGTAATTGCCAGTTTTTCTATTAGAAACAAAAAAACTCGAAATAAATCTTTATCAAATTATTTTTTATCTCTCTCCACGAATTGATAACCGTCTTTCTCTCTTCCTCTCTCAAATACACCAGCACACACCAGCGAGAGAAATATTTATCTTTTGACAAATAACCATTCGGTTGATATTTATGCAATCAAAAAATTTTTTTTGTCCTACAAAGTGCTTAAAAGAAATATGACAAAATATTCATTTTTTTTCTCCTGAATGTACCTTTTAATTTTCTATTCCATTTTCTTTTTTGAATTTTTTCTTGAATTTTTTTTTTTGAAATTTACTCTTGTATTTTTTCTTGAATATATACTCTTGAATTTTGCAATTTAAATTTAAATTAAAAATTTTTTGATTTATCTATTTTTTCTTGAAATTTTTGTTGAAAGAAAAAAGAAAGGAAGAAATAGAAAAAAAAACTATAATGGGATAACAATTTATTTTTCTGTTGCTTTTAAACCAGAGGATAAAAAAATTTTACAAAAATGTTTCTCCGTTGTAGAAATATTGAAAAACGCGACTAATATTTATGCACCTACTTTATTTTTGAAAAAAAAGAGAGACTTTAATTTTTCATGGTACTTTACATTTCCCAAGAGTTGAAAACCTCTTATTTTCCATGGTTTCTTTACGAACAGGATTGCAAAAATAAGAGAGAGAGAGAGAGAGGTAGGATTATGTAAAGTATATGTGGGGTCGTGTTTTTGCCTGTTGGTACATGTAATATTAAATATGTGTGCTTGGGCAAATGTGCTAAAATATGTAACACTTAACGTTAAAGTTCGCTGGGTGTGGAAATTTCAATGAGAATATGAAACGGAAAAGCCCATATAAATATCGAATAGCGCATATAGAAATATAGAAAAGATGGAGAAAAAACAGTAGGAGAGAGAAAAAAAAGGTACACCGAGAGAAAAAAGATTTCTCCGAAACAAAAAAATCGTTTCTTCAAACTCACTCTTTGAATTAAAGATAAAATTTGTTTGAGTTAAAAAAAGTTTTCTTCACATTTGAGAAAAACAATTTTCAAGGTTTTTTTAATCAAAGAAATTATTGATATTTTTGATCCAAAGAAAATTTTTTTTAAGACAAATAAAAAGCTGAGAACATTCAAAGAAATTATGTCTTTGAATCGCATTTATTTCTTTGCCATAAAAAAAAGATTTATTAAATCCAAAGAAACATTTCCTTGAGCCAACAAAAAACAGTTAAAGAAATATTTTCTATAAATCAAAGAAACTTTTTTTTACCCTATCACAATGCACAAATTTCTTTGATTAGGAAAAATATTCTTTGAAACGAAGAAGCTTTTTTCTGGGTGTAGGAAATAAAAAAATACGATAGAAGAAAAGTAGGAGAAGAAGGTTAAAGAAATAAAAAAATATGATAGAAAAAAATAGGAGAAAAAAAGACTTGAAAGAGAAAAATTGAAATCGTAGAAAAAATGTAGAAGAGAAAAAAATGAGAGAGAGAGAGAGAGAGAGAAAAAAAAAGAAAGAAAGTAGGAAAGAAAAAGATAGAAAAAAGTTTAAGAAGAATAGAAGTTAAAGAGAAAAAATAAAAGACAGAGAAAAATGTAGGAGAGAAAAGAAACAGAAGAGGAAAAAGTAAGCAAAGAAATAGTGGAAGAAAAAAGTAGGGAAAGAAATAGTAGATATGAAAAAGTAGGAAAAGAAATAGTGGAAGAAAAAAGTAGGAAAAGAAATAGTAGATGAAAAATGTACGCGAAACCACTCTGAGAACTAAATAGTTTACAGTACAAACTAAAATTCCGCACATATACGAACACTGTGAACCAATTAACAGATCAAGGAATCTATAAAAAAAGATATCCAACTACTTAATTACCTAAAAACAAATACTATGGGAAAATAATAATGTTAGCCTCAATATATGCAATTTTTCAATATAATGACACACTTTCGTATCATACGCTGACAGTTTCAATAAACGGTCTCGTCGCTCACATATATAAGACATTTTTCCTTACTTAAAACGTTTCGCAAAACCCATGGTTATCTTTTCTCGTTTAAATTAAATCAAAGTAAACTCGTTGGTTCGTGTTTGCTTCAAGGAGTAAACGAGTACGCTTCCGGAGACAGGACGGGGAAAGTGAAGGAGTATAACACAAATGACTTTAAATTACCTGCGTATTTCTGTGTAAACAGAATAAATATATAACTTTCGGAGAAAACCACTAAAAATTAGTGCCGATATTAACACAAATAATAATGTACTAATACTATATACTAATCGTATACTAAAACTATGTAAGTAGTAATAATTAAGTTCAAGTCATAATAATTATATTGATACTACACAAAGAAAAAAGAATTGTTAATATAGAACCAACAAATTTTCTTTATTTGTTGTTGTTAAAAAATTTTTTGTTACCTTAACAGATTTATTGTTAGTTCTATATTAACAATCTTTTTGTCAACGTAACAATTCTTTTTCTGTGTAATATTTTAAATTTTAACTCTAAACTAATACTGTCCTGAAATTAATACTAACACTAATAATTAAAGGGCTAATTAAAAATTTTTCTAAAACTCAATTATTTTCTAAATTTTTAGTTAGAATATATACCTATATTTATCTTTTCATTGGAATTAAAATATATCTTAAATAATGTCAATGTAAGGCCTTTTTATAATTTTGCAATTCAAAAAAATTAAAATTACTAGAATTCATCAAAAATTCAAACATTTTTATTGAATTTTCAAATGAAATTATTCAAAACTTTAACAACTTTTCGGGAAAATATAACAATTTTATTAATTTTTCAAAATGAATATTGCAATTGTATTGCAGTCTCAAAACATTAAAAATTTTCAAGTGCTTCAATTTAAAAATCTTTTTAAACATAATTTTTTATAAAAAATTCGTACTACATAATGCTTCTAACATTCAATTATTTAAAATTTTAGATAAAATTCATTTCTAAATCAGTTCAAATGAAAAATTTGTACGAAAATTCAATTATTTTAATACGAAAATAAATAATTCAATATAATTATCTTTGTTATACAGTCAACCAAAAATTCTCTTTAAATTAAACATAATAATTTTGATTCAATAAAATTTATGTTTAATTCTATTATAAAATATGTTTAATTCAAACATATTTTTTTTGTTCGACTACTTATTTCTGAATAAAAAAATTTTTTTTCTTAGTGTTCTGTGAAGAATTAAATTTATAAAAATAAAGGAATTATTGTAAAAAATTTTTTTTAAAGTTTTTAAATGGGATTTTGAATAGTATGAAAATTGTATTTGAAACAGTTCAATAATTTTCATAGATATTCAAAAAATAAATTAAAATTTCATTATTTGAAAAAAATAATCAAATTTTTAAGAAGAATAATTAAAACCTTTTAAATAATTGATAATTATAGGAAATCAAAAATTCAATTCTTAGGAACTTAAAAAATTTATTAGAAATAATTTAAATCCAGCAAAGAATTTTATTTTTTACAAAAATAATTGAAATTCCACAAAGAATTTTATTTTTTACAAAAATAATTGAAATTCCACAAAGAATTTTATTAACAACTTTTTATTTAATTGAATTTCTGTAGTGAATCAAAATTATGAATATAATTGAATTCTTGTGTGAAAATTTACCAAAATAATAGGCTTTGAAAATAATTGAGTTTTATCTAAGAATTTCGTTTGTTGTAAAAATAATTGACTTCTTGCGAGATATTGATGATTTAAAATTTTTTAGAAATAAATAATTGAATCGTTTTAATTATTAATAAATCAACGCTAAAAATAACTGAATAATTAGTTAATCTTGACTAATTGAACCAGCAGGGTGGCAGCAAAAATTTTATTTTTAAAATTCTCTGACATTTCTCTGACTAATTTTTGATTTGAAAAAAAAAAATAAATAAAAAAAAGTATTCTACACTGTTGATTCAAAATATTCATAATGTTCAAGCTTTCAAGTTAAAATTTTATTTATAAAGAAAAAAAATAAGATAATTAAAAATTGTTTCTTTTCAAGAAAAATGAGATTTTCATAATAATAATTTTAGAGTTCTTTCGATCCAAAATTCACTGACTTTTCCCTGATTTCCAGTTTTTCTCTGACTGTCAGCCACCCTTGATGGAGTTTAAAAAAATTTACTAATATGTTTTAACTAAATGTCAGTAGAATTATTACAATTTGAATCACTGTCAACTTAAAAGTATAAAAATTTCAACGAATTGATATACCAAAAAATGAGGAGCACATTAAAAATCAATCCTTAATTTTGGTATCAATTTGATCCACTTTAGTGTAAATTTGATACTTTCAAGAAAACCATGATTACTCTCTAAAGAATTAGTAAAAATTGTTACTAATTTGAATTAATGGCAGACTTTTTAAAGTTTACTAATAAATTAGTAAAAAATGACTATTTATTAGTAAGTTTTACTAATAAATTAGTAAAAATGACTATTTATTAGTTAATTCTATCAATAAATTAGTAAAAATGACTATTTATTAGTAAATTTTACTAATTCAAAATCAAAAAGTCAGTCACTACTTCAAATTAGTACATTGGTGAAGTTTGCAACGTTTATAATCAACGATTGAAAGAAAAAAATTTATTTTTCTACCAAAAAAAAAATTATTTTTTATTTACAAAAATTTTTTTTGTGAATCATTATTCAAAACTTTAATTCACTATACAAAAATATATAAAAATTTCCATAAAAAAATATTTTCTTTCTAAAATCGTTGACTATAAACGTTGAGAACTTCACCAACGTAAATTAGTAAACATTTTTACAAATTCAAATTTAGAGAGTAGAAACACTGTTTTTCTGCTTCTAAATCAGTTATTTTTAACCGATTCAAATTTAGAGAGTATAGGTACTTATACTAACTCCATTACAGATTACACCATCAGTACAAATGCCAAACAAGAAAAACAAACTCCCATACAAATGAATACAAATAAGATAAAAAAATATAAAGAAATAAAAAAAGAAATATCCAATTATCAAAAAATAAATTATGAAAAAGGGAGGGAGGAAGGGGAGAAAAAAAAGTGGGATATGCCCTCTTGTATTATTGAAGCGTGTGAGAGTGAGCGAGAAAAATGTCAAGAAGACAAAATAATAAAGAAAGATGGAATGAAGGCAAGAGAGGGCAAGCAGACGCGTGCCACTTAGTTCACGTGAAACGCGGTCACAGCCTCGCTTGGGTCTGACTCTTCATTTAACAACTTTGAAGTTTGAGAAACACTGTGGTGATCATGCTTCACGATTTTCTACAATATAATATCTCTCTTTCTCTCTCACTCGCTCCTCGTTGCCTTGTCCCGAAACTCTAGTCTCTAATGTAAGATTTAAAGATCTTCAAGAGATTTTTTTTCCCCTTTTTTCGCCAGTGGTTTTTCATCGGCTATTAGATTGAGCCTTGAGCGTAATTATTTTTTCATAAAAAGAAAAGAAGAGTTGGAAAATTCTGCATGTGTTTGCGTAAATACTTACACAGAAAATGAAGATTATTATAAATGCAGTTACTTCAAAGTAATATATGTTATGCAAATAAATTTCGAAACAAATCATACGGTACATTATTCATATTATAGTAATACAGGTTGGAAAAAGAAATCATATAAATTTTCAAACTTTTCCATTTCCGTAGCACTTTTTCCATTATTCAATTCGCTAATATTGTATAATAATTTTCCTTCCTTATTTCTTTGTTTCTCCGTATTTTTTTCTTTCCCTGTTTCTCTTTATTTCTCTCAATTTCTTCTTTTCTCTTTCCTTCCCTTTGTTAATTCTTTGTCCCTTTTTTTATTTTTTCTTTGTTTCTTTTTTACTTTTTTCTTTGTTTCTTTTTTATTTTTTCTTTGTCTCTTTTTTATTTTTTCTTTGTTTCATTTTTATTTTCTCTTTGTTCCTTTTTTATTTTCTTCCTTTTTTATTATTTTAGTTTTACACTTTCTTTCATTCTTTTTTCTAGCGGTTACTTTCGTTTCTTCTGTCTCTATAGAAATTGGAAGTATTAATTAATCCAACATCTGGACTGTTAAAGAAATGTATGTCACTCACAATATACTGGTCATGACATAAATCTATTTTCAGAAGAATCGGCCCTCAAATTCAAGACAGAATTCTCATAAATAAATTCTAATAAATATACAAAACAAAGAGTGTGGTTTTCCCTAGAGAAGAATAAAAAGAAAAAAATTGTCAAGAGTTTGAGAAATTTGTTAGTGTTGTCTATATCAAATAATGTAATTTTTGTAAAAACAAATTTTCTCTTCGGATCGAAAATAAAAAAAAAAATTACCATTGCCCTATCTCAGTTTTCTAATAATAAGAATAGTAATAATAATAATAATAATAAAAATAGTAATAATAATAATAATAATAATAAAAATAGTAATAATAATAATGAAAATAGTCATAAAAATAAGTAAATAAAAATACTAACAAAAATAACAATAAAAATAACATTTATAACAAAAATATACAAAAATGATGCCTAAAAGTCTATGATTTTCTTCGTCTCGGAGAAAGTGAAAGCAATAAGAAATCTTTATGAAACTGCGTCGAGAGTCTCGTTTACGATCCTCTATTTTCATCATTTAAGAAAAGTAATATTTTTCTTTATATAATAAAACAAAATATATCATTTCGATGACAAATGACAATTAATTCCACATAATTATCATAAAAGCACGTGAAAGTATCACGAAATTGAACAAATCTAAATCTATTCAAACATTTCAATTCAAAGGATAAATTTTTTTGTTGTTAAATTAATTAATTTGAGTATTTAAAGCAAATAGGATTTCATTGTCTCTTGTGAAAATTAATTACTACAAATAAATTGTTTATTTAAATAAATAATTTCAATATTCAAGGCAAATATTTAATTGTTAACTGAAATAAATGAATTATTTGATTCAAAAATTAAAAATTGTTTAGTAGATGAAAAATTATTTGATAGAAATAAGAACTATTTGGTAGAAATAAAAATGATTTAATACAATTAATTATGAATTAATGCTTTATTTACTTTACTTTGCTTTTTATTAATTAATTATTGAATACATTTATTTCATAAAAGACAAGTAATCGTTTATTTAAATCAAACAAACTTTTTCGCAGTCTACTAATGTGAATCAGTGACTCAATATTAACTAATAATAATAAATAAAAATTTTAATTTAATTTAATTTTTAGAGAGAAGTTTCAGAAAAAAAGTCAAAATTCCGTCTAAATATAGAACTCAGAAAAAAGTCGGAAAAAAACAAAATCAAACTTTTGTTGCAAACTGTGATGAAAAATTTACATAAAAAATGAAAAACAGTTTTTGTTAATCAAACCATTTCCTTAATGTATATTTAATGGCATTTGTTTTACATATTCTTGAAACCTTGGACTTTTTATTGATACAATTAAGAAAAGTAGAGCTTTAGGCGAATTGAAACTAAACTGATTCTTTTTTCCCCTTCTTTTTTCACAACTGCGAATTGTTGAATCAAAGCCACAAATTCCGTTTTTATTCCACGACAAAAACTTCCACAACAAAAATTCAAATTTAAAACAACTAATTTACAAATCTTCTGAAATTTAACTCATTTATAAAAATGAAAAATATAACTCTGTAGTTAAATTCAAATTATTTTCCAGAAATTTTAATGAAAATTCTCTTCTAAATAAATTATTTTTTATTATATTATTCTGAAAGTTCTTATATTTAATTTAAAAACACAAAATTCCAATTTTCTGTACAATAATTGTAACTGTAACTCTTCATGAATTTTATTGATGATATTAAATAAAAATATTGAAAATTTATAATAAAAAACATTAAAAGTAAAAAAAAAATTAAAAATTTCAAAAAAAAAATCTTAAAATATGTTTTTTAAAACTATGTTAATAATAATTTAAAAAAAATCATAAAAATCATCATCGTATTAAAATAATTTTTTTTAAGATGACAGTTTTTTACTTTTATAAATTGCACAGATTTATGATTCAAAATTTCCAAATAATGTAACTTTGGTAAAATGCTTTGAAGATAATTTAGTTTTTTACAAACATTTTTCGAAAATATTAAAAAATAAACAACTTTCTAAAGTTCATTAAAATTATAATTTTTGAAAATGATTAAAAAATATCTCATTTGAAAATTTTGAAGATAATTGAAATATTTCAAAAATGATATTAAAAATTCTAAAAATTTCTTTTTTTGATAAATATTTTAATATAATTTAGAAGATAATTTTCATTTTAAAATATCCCTTTGAAAATTTTTCATTCAAATTTCCGAGAATTCAATAGTTTTTAAAATTTCGAATTAAAATTTTCCAAAATTTCTTTTTTAACAATAATGAAGAAATATTTTTAAAATAAGTTATTTTCAATACCATTTTTACAAAATTACAATTATTTAAAATCCTTTTAATTATCTATTTCGGAAATTAATAGTTTTTCACAAAAGTAGGAAATTTTCTAATCACATTCTTGTAATATTCCATTTAAACAAGTGGAAATATTATTTTTTAGAATATTTCATCCATATTTTGGGAATTATTAAAATGTCCAACATTTGGAATGTTCCTTTTGAATAATGTGATAATATTTCTTTAAAATATACAGTAAGAATATTTTCTTGGAATATTATACACTGTAAAAAAAATTTAATTGATTCAAATATCCGATTAATTGACTATTATCAATTAAATATTTACTCGCATCAACTATAATATTTAATGGAGTCAATTAAATGGTATTTGAAACAATAACTTCAGTATTTAAATCAATTACCACTTAATTGACTCTAATAAATATTATTTGATTCAATTAAATATTGCTTTTTGCTTCTGAATTGGTAAATTTTACTAATTATAGTAGAAATTACTATTTATTAGTAAAATTTACTAATTCGAAATTCACAGTTTTTCTGAGAATATCAAAGTGAGGGAAAGATCGAATTAAAAGTGTTAAAAAGCATCAACAATTTGTTTCGTTTTTTGGCTCAATTTTGATATCCTTCGAAAAACAAAGAAGCTCAAGAAAAAATTTGATTTGAGTAAAAAAATACGGTTTTAATAAAATAAATTTGATTTTATTTGAATCGTAAAAATGTTTACTAATTTGAATCAGTAACTAACTTTTTGCTTTTGTATTAGTAAATTATAAATTAGTGAATTACTAAACAAATAGTAATTTCTATCAATTTTTTAGTGAAAACTAATTAATTAATTAATACTAATTAATAAATAAAAATAAAAAATTTTTCTATATAATTTGAATTTAAATATTCCAAGAATATTTTTGTGGAATATTTTTACATTATTCTAAAAGATTATTTGAAAACGGATATTTTATTATTCCTAAAATTTGAAAGGAATATTAATAAGGAAAAAGAAATATTACAACAATATAAAAAATATTTCTAATGTTGTAATGGAATATTCCAGGAATGTCGATGTAATATTCCATACTATTAAGGTCACACTAATAACAACCCCAAAGTTACATTTTACATCACAAAAAAAAATGTGTTTTATTTGCAAAAATTTCCCAAAAAGTCAAAAAAGAGTCAATTTTTTAAAAAATTAGTCAAAAAAAGAAGTTTTTGAAAAAAATAGTTCAAAAAAGTTATCAAAAGTATTGTACATTGAAAATTGATTCAATAAAACTGATTTTTTTTTTTTTTGTAAATTGAAAGGCATTGCATGCGCATAAAGTCGAAATGTAAATTATTCGATTAATGAAGAAGTCAACACGCGAAAACATAAGCAATAGATATGTGTGTATGGCAATAATCGTGCTTTTGACGTGTGTCTTGCCCTAAATTGGGTTCTCAAAGTCGAGCGATTTATCCACTTGATTACAAAACAGTGCTGCCGTAGCACCGTGCAATAATCGGCTTGACCGGGTTCAGCGTAAAACGGATGAAATATCGACTAAATATAAACCGGGGCCAGAAACGAGTGGCTACAAACAGTATATATAGGAGGGGGAGAGAAGGGGGATGTATATGATCATAAGCTGAGAGTTGTGAACTCAAAACTCTATATAGAATATGTAGGACGAAGCAAAAGTACAAAATTCAAATTTTATTGCTTTGTACAACTCTTTTTTTTCTAATTCTATTTTCAAAGATAAGAATTAGGGAAAATAGACAAAAAAAAATTACCCTTTTCAAATTCCCTGACTTTTCCAGCTTTTCCAGGTTACAAAACGGAATTTTTCCAGATTTTTAAAACTAAATTTATTATTAATTATGTTGATGAAGTTCACAACGTTTATAGTCAACGATTTTTGATAAAAAATATTTTTTTAAGCAAATTTTTATAAATTTTTGTACAGAAAATAATACGTTTTATTTTTTGAATAATGATTTACAAAAAAAAAAAATGTTTGTAATAAAAAATTTTTATTCTTTTTGGTAGAAAAAAATATTTTTTTTCCTTTCAATCGTTGATTATAAACGTTGCGAACTTCACAGACGTTATTAATTAGAAAATTATTGTAAAACATCAATAACTTCATTTTTCAATAAATATTTCATCGTTAATACTTTTTCATACAGAAATTAAGATTTTCAAGAATTAAATTATTTTTTCTATCACTTATTACTTATTCTTCAAAGAATTAAATTATTTTTAAAAATTCCAATGAAATTCTCATGTGACAATTCAATTTTTTCAAAAATTATTTTAATAAATTCTTCGCAGAAATTTAGTTAATATCAAAAATTTTTCAAACTTAAATTATTTTCAATATCTACTTATTTCAAAACAATTTTCCAAACGAATTTAATTATTTAAAAATAAATGTTAATAAAATTAACTTCACGAATTCAATTATTTTTAAAGGTAACATAATTCTTTGCAAAAATCCAATTATATTCTAAAATTGCCAAAAATTCCCGTCAAAATTTAAATTATCTTGATAAATATTAAAATTTTTCTCCGCAATTCAATTACTTTCAAAAGTTTTAATAAAATTCTTGTCAGAATTTCAATTATTTTTAATATACAAAATTTCCTTAATATTTCTCAAAAAATGCAATTATTTAAATACTTTTTTAAAAGCATTCAATTATTATTTAAAAATTTGTAGGTTAAGTTAAATTATTTAATAAAATGTTTATTTTACAGTTAAATAAGTGGATTCTCGTAGAATTTTCTAATAAATAAATATTTTTGAACATGATATTCAATTATAATTTCAAATTTTAACTGAAATTTATTTTTAGATCAACATTTATTAGAAAATTCTACAAGAAATTAATTATTTCACTATGAAAATAAAAAATTTATTAAATAATAATTGAATGTTTCTTAAAATTATTGAATTTTCGTAAAGATTTTTATCAAAATTTAATTATTTCGTTTTTTATTATTAAACATAACTAATATTATTATTTACTGTCAAGAGACAAATTTTATAAAAAATTAACAATAACTTCACATTTCGAGAAATTTTATTAAAATTTTTGAAAATAATTGAATTTCTTAAAAAAATATTATTTTTAAAGACAATTTAAAATTTAAATGAAAACTTTAAATTTGTACAAGAATTTTTGTAAATTTTCAAACATAAATGGATTTTTGCAAATAATTACCTATATTACTTTTAAAAATAATTGAATAGAATATTTAAGTAAAAGTAGAGTTCAAGAATAAATAGAATTAAAAAAGAACAGGATTTCGATCTAAATTCCCTGATTTTTCAAGGTTTTTTCAATTTTTATAAAATTCCCTGACATTTCCAGGTTTTCCAGGTTTCCAGGCGGCGTGGAAACCCAGAATTGAATTAAAGTGTAAATCAATTTTTTTTTTTAGGTTTATAAACTCTTTGATGACTTTTTTGCTTTTGCAATCAGTTTGTGGAATTTTTCACGCGCAATAAAAAGAAAGTTTGTATAAACTTTAAGGCTGAAAGGAAGTCTTAATTTACGATGTAACATTTTTCAGATAAATTTTAATTCAATTTTTATTACTTTAATTAATTTACTTTCTTTGTTTTATTTTTTCCAAATTTCATTTAATAAAGTTCATTTTAAATTTTATTTAATTAACAAGTCGATGAACAGTTACTGTCTATAATTTCAGTCATTTTTAAACTTCAACTGTGAAGATTCGCTTATTTTTAACTCACAATCTTTTGTAGTATTAATCTTTTACTATTTACTTATTTTTCTACTGCACAGAGAAAAATGAATTCTTAATATAGAAAACTAACGAATTTCGTTCGTTGTTGTTAAAACATTTTTTTGTTATTCAAACAAATTTATTGTTATTAGAAAAAATTTAAAATTGTTACTCTCTAAATTAAAAATAGTAAAAATGTTTACCAATTTGAATTAGCAACTGACTTTTTTGCTTTTAAATTGATAAATTTCACTAAAAAATTGATAGAAATTACTATTCGTTTAGTATTTCACTAATTTATAATTTACTAATACAAAAGCAAAAAGTTAGTTACTGATTCAAATTAGTAAACATTTTTACGATTCAAATAAAATCAAATTTATTTTATTAAAACCGTATTTTTTTACTCAAATCAAATTTTTTCTTGAGCTTCTTTGTTTTTCGAAGGATATCAAAATTGAGCCAAAAAACGAAACAAATTGTTGATGCTTTTTAACACTTTTAATTCGATCTTTCCCTCACTTTGATATTCTCAGAAAAACTGTGAATTTCGAATTAGTAAATTTTACTAATAAATAGTAATTTCTACTATAATTAGTAAAATTTACCAATTCAGAAGCAAAAAGCAATATTTAATTTAATCAAATAATATTTATTAGAGTAAATTAAGTGGTAATTGATTCAAATACTGAAGTTATTGTTTCAAATACCATTTAATTGACTCCATTAAATATTGAGAAATAGCATCAATAGTAACATAATCTCAAGACCCATATACAATTGTAAAACAATGAAATTTTTCGTTTCAGTAAAGAATAAATTATTATAATCGACAATTATCATTATTACACAATACTTAAACGAAATCGCATAAAAATTTTCCAAAACCATATCTACGAAATTATAGGAAGAATTTCGCCTCGAATTGAATAAAAATCAGAATATTGCAAAACAATATCTTGTTATGACAGTAAAATGGACAAAACGGTAATAAAAATAGAAAGCATGGATAAAAAAGAAGTCATAAAAGACGTAATCAAATTCTAAGCTATACATATATATATTTGATTCAAATACTCGAATCGGGCGTTTTGAACGTGCGCTTTGAGCCGAGTTTATTTGTGAGTGTGTATGTGTGGTAGTAACTATATATACATACAGAGAAAGTGGCTTTTGTGCGATAAGCGCGCGAGGTCGACAATAAGAGGGCTAAATATACGTTTTTACAATCGACAAAGAAAATGTCTTTTCAATTAAAAAATCGTAAAAACCAAAGTGTGTGTGTTCTCTCTGATGCAATAGAGAGAACATTATTTTAAAAAAAGGAGAAGAGAAAAAAGAGTTTTTCAATTTTAATTTTGTTTTTAAAAATAATACCTTATATCACATATTATATGCACTGTTAACTTAAAAGCTCTCGCTTCAAGTTGAAAGTATAAAATAGCAACGAATTGAAACACCAAAAATATCTAGAACAAAGCTAAAATTGATCTAAATTTTCAGTGACTGTATTTTTGTTCGGTATTTAACTTTTTTGATAATTGAAAATTTTCCATAGCAGTAAAAACTAATTTTTTTCTCTACAGTTTTGGATAATGGGTTCGAGTAATCGATGTTTTATTGTAACAGGAATTTTTTTTAATCTATAGACACGGAAAAGTTATAAAAATTTTTTTTTTAATTCATATATGAAGTGGATATTGAAGTGGATCGACGTCTGTTGAAATTTCAACTCTCCCTGCGTTTCTCTCCCTCTTTCTCTCATTCTATGTCCGAGAGATTCTTTATGGTTCTTCGGAGAAGTGAGATAACATTCGGAATCGCCTTCATCCCTCGAATCACTCTCGGGGATTCATTCCGTCGCATCGGAATAGATGAAAGAAAGGCGAAACCGTTTTAATCTCAAACTCCTCTACTCTCAACTACATCACTGCATTTGTTACTTTATTTTGATTTTTTAACGCTCTTGTACTATTTGCGAGGGCAAAAAATAGTTTTATTCAAGAGAAACAGAGAGAGAGAGAGAGAGAGAAAAAAATAAAGAAAGGACAGATTTCCAAATTCAAGAGAAAAAATTCAAGATAAAAAGAAGGAAAGAGAAAGTAAAGAAAGAGGGAAAAAATAAAGACAGAAAAAACCAAAAAAAAAGAGAAAAAAAGAAAAGAAAGGAAAAGAAAGGAAAAAAGAAAGAGAAAAAAACAAAAAAGAGAAAGAGTCAGAGAAAGAGAAAGACAGCTTTTCAAATTCAAGAGAAAAAATTCAAGTAAAAGAAAAGGAAGGAGAAAGTAAAGAAAGAAAAAAAAGCAAAAAAGATAAAGAAAAGAGAGGGACAAGCAAAAAAGAGAAAGAGTCAAGGAAAAAGAAAGCCAGATTTCCAAATTCAAGAAAAAGAGAAAGTAAAGAAAGAGGGAAAAAATACAGAGAAAAAAGCAAAAAAAGATAAAAAGAAAAGAAAGGGAAAAGCAAAAAAGAGAAAGAGTCAAAGAAAGAGAAAGACAGCTTTCCAACTTCAAGTAAAAGAAACGGAAAGAGAAAAAGGCAAAAAACATAAAGAAAAGAGAGGGAAAAGCAAAAAAGATAAAGAAATGAAAGGAAAAAGCAAAAAAGAGAAGGAGTAAAAGAAAAAGAGAGAGAAAGACAAATTTCGAAATTAAAGAGGAAGCGCTGATTGAGGGTCTTGTATAAGTAGAAATATGGAATATTGCACGAAACTTGTGAATAAGTGTACATAACCAAAATAATAAATCCGATAAGGGAATTAATAATTATCCTCAACAAGCGAAAACGTGCTCTTTGCCAAAGTTAAATTGATTATATATATATATATATATATATACTGGTTAACCGCGTAATTGACCCATTATCATACCGTTATTAATTCGAGATTAGACCGGCCATGACTCCAAATTGATCACCAATCGCAGTGCCTCTTTTTTTCCAAGATTATTGAATTTAATAAACCAAACACTTTTGATATATCAAATTTGTACATATATATAATGAAATTATTCAGAAAAAAAGATAAACATTATCTGTGATACTTATTTCTGTCAGGAGAATTTTTTCCTCTATTTTTTCTTTTCTTCTTCTTTTTTTTCTTTTAATCACGAATTTAAAATTAATTCGAATTTCTATTTCGGCGAACATTTTATCTTATCAAATTTTAGACGATCGATCGCGACATATCTATTCAAGGAGAATTTTCATTTAATATATGAGAATTTTTATTGTCCCTTTTTTAAATTAAAAAAAGAAATTAAAAGGAAATTTAATTGTCCCTTTTTTAAATTAAAAAAAAATTAAATTGAAAATTACTGAAATTATTTTAAATAAACACTGAGGACAAATTATTTTGATTCAAATAACAAATTATTTGTCTGATATTAAATAAGTATTTACTTCAAACAAATAATTTTTAGTGGAAACATTTAATGGTATATTTGCTTCTAATAATGAATTTATTCGTTCAAACACAATTTATTAGATTCAAGTAAATATTTATTTGATAACAGACATTGAATCGGTAATTTGAACAAAGAAATTATATCATTTTTTAGTGAAATAAGTAAAATAACAAATTTCGTAAAAATTTTATATAATTGAATTTCATTTTTTAACTGATTTACATTTTATAAAAATTATTTCTGCAATTAACATACAATTTTTGCGGCAGATGAATTTTTAAGATATTCTACGAATTTTTTGATTTGACTACAAAAAAAATAATGTAATGTCATCGCCGCATTACTGCGAAATCTTGAAAAAAAATAAGTTCAATTTTCTCTCAAATTTTTCATTTGATTATATTAAATTTAAAATTAAATTTATTTTAATTGAAATTAATTAAAAATCAATGTTAATTAATGTAAATTGTATCCATAAATTAATTATTATAAACATTAAAAAGATTTTGCCAACTTTAGCAAGGAAAAAATTACTATTTACTATTCAAACAAAGCAAAACTCGAAACTGGAAATTTTTATATTAAAAAAAAATTTTAATTATCTTTATAAATAATAAAATTTTTCTCCGAAATTCAATTATTTTTAAAAATGTTAATAAAATTCTTATGAATTTCAATTATTAAAAAAAATGTATTAACATTTTATAAAAAGGATTCAATTATTATTTAAAAATTTGTTGATAAAGTTCAGTTATTTAATAAAATGATTCTTTTTAGAGTTAAATATATGAATTCTCGTAGAATTTTCTAATAAATAAATATTTTTTAATATAAGATTCAATTATAATCAAAAAAAGTAACTGAAATTTATTTTAAATTAATATTTATTAGAAAACTCTACGAGAAATTAATTATTTAACTATAAAAATAAACAATTTATTAAGTAATAATTGAATGCTTTTAAAAATTTGAATTTTTATAATAAGTTTTATCAAAATTTAATTATTTTGTTTTTTATTATTAAGCATAACTAATATTATTATTATTATTATTTATTGTTAAGAGTCAAATTTTAAAGAAATGTTAACAATAATTTCATTTTTCGAGAAATTTGATGAAAATTCTGTATATTAAAAATTTATACTGTCAATTTAAAATTTAAATAAAAACTTTTAATTTTGACAAGAAGTTTTGTAAATTTTCAAACATAATTAAATTTTTGCCTAGAATGATATTACTTTTAAATATAATTGAATTGAATATTTAAGTAAAATTAGATTTCAAGAATAAATACAATTAAAAAACAACAGGATTTCGATCAAAATTCCCTGACTTTTTCTAGGTTTTTTCAATTTTTATATAATTCCCTGACATTTCCAGGTTTTCCAGGTTGCGTGGCAACCCTGCAATTGAATAATAATTATTCTAAAATTTTCTGATACGAAAACATATCTAAAATGAGTATAAGAGGGGGGAAAAAAATTCAGTTCAACAAAAATTCAGTTGAACATAAACCTACAATTGAATAATAATTCTTCTAAAATTTTCTAATAAGGAAACATATCCAAAAGGAATAAGAGGAGAAAAAAATCTGTTCGGCAAAAATTCGGTTCAAAATAAACCTATTACAATTGAATAATAATTCTTCTAAAATTTTCTGATAAGAGAACATATCCAAAAAGAGTAAGACGCAAAAAAATAAAAGGAGACCAAAAAAACACGCTGTACCGTCAAATGGGTCAATTTGGTACCAGCACAGGGTAATAAGTACATAGGACTCGATACATCAAAAACAAAATCATCAAAAATAATTTTACTGGAAAATTTCCAAAACTTCAATACGGAGATAAAAATTTTCTTTTCTCTTGATTTTGCAATAACATGAAATAAGAATGGAGCAGGGAAGATGAGAGAATAAAGAGGGGTACAAATTGTACACTGAACACGATTCAATATTGTTTAAAGTGGGTCGTACCAAATGAGAAGCGCGGTTGGTACTGCATAAGTAGTATGCACTGCTCTTTGGAAGGTGAGTACCGGCCGCGATGTGCCGAGGCCTCTCTACTTCAGTACACAGTGACTAAGGTGAGGAGGTGGGTGAAGTAGGTAAATAGCCTACCGTTGACCCGTCACCTGCGTTCTCGTTCTATCGGGAGCATTCAGTGCTGGAAGAAGAAAGGAGCACGATTCCTCTTTATCCTCATGGACGCCCTTCTTTTTTGGTCTCCTTTTTTTCCCTCTTTTTCTTCTCCTTCTTCAACTAACTTCTTCTTCTTCGTCAAGGGAATTTATCCCTCCATTATATTTTTTTATATGACTATATAGATATGTATAAAAATACGAATATATAAATATGAATATAAATATGAGTATAAATATGAGTATAAATATGAATATAAATATGAGTATAAATATATAATAAATATAATCATAAATATAGTCATGAATGTAAACATAATCAATATTCCGTAAAATCAACAATTTTGGTATTTTACAAGAAGATAATGATGATGATGATGATGATGGTTTCTTCAACGATTTTTTTTCACCTCAGCTCGTTAATTATTCAACAAGCATCTTGTAACATTTTCTATAAAGAATACTGTAATAATTACTATACAATTACTATACCATAATTATACAATTACTATACAATTACTATACAATTACTATACCATTACTATACCATTACTATAACATTACTATACCATTACTATACCATTACTACCATTAATATACCATTAATATACAACTTCTATAAAAATCAGTCATACTTATAAAAATTATTAACAATTATTACAGTAATTATAATAATACAAACAATTATTATAGTGGTCACTTACAATTATTATAACAATCACTAACAATTACTAAATCACTATACAATACCTACAATATTATTAGATAAAAAATGCAAATAATTATTAGACCCTTAAGTATACAGATGCGGCAATGATTTTTGACAGCCTTTCCCATGGCACCCAAAGGGTTAATAATAATTTAATATAAAAATAACAGTAAATAGAAATTCCAATAATTAATATAATTCTCACTAATTAACATAATAATTAATTCGATAATAATATAATTATTACAGTATTTGTTGTTATACGAAAGAAGAAAAAGGTATTATGCTCAAAATTCAGGAACCCAGTTTATTCGCTTTTGTTTTTCAGAAAATCAAGTTATGTAAGGTAGACAATTACCAGAGTCTCACCCTAAAAAGAGGATGATTTTGTTAACTGTTCGTCTACGGGTTGTCATGCAGAGCAAACGACTAGGTCGCTCGATACAATTATGGCTATCGCTGTGTGAGACGACGGCGATGTAGGTAAGACACATCTCAAAGGCGGTTTAACATTGAAACCAGGCCAGCATCGTCTGCAGAAGACAAGATATAGTCACTATTTTGTGCACGCAGCTAATCAATTTGTCACAATAAACACAAATTCAAGATCATTTCATCTGCAATTAATTACAAAAGTCTGTGACTATTTTCCCAAACAACTATAACGCGAAACATCATCTTCTTATTAACTTTTTTAACAAACTAAAATCAGAATAAATTTTTGAGGCTGCCACTGGAAAAAATATCTATTCGACCTAATAAGTGGAGCAAATAACTTCGATATTGCAAACGTGCAAATAATAAATCTTATTGAAGTTTGTGAGAGTAGCATAAATCTGTTTCCAAACACGAAGATTGTGTCAGAAGATATAGACAATAGGTCAGAGCATCAACATGGAGAAGTGCCTTCAAGTTCTTATTTTTAAATTAGGTTCTATTCTTTGGTACACTTAATGCCAAAACCAAACAAGTTGATCTGTAATTATTCACATCTAGCACAAACTAATGCTACAAACATTTAATACTAAAATAAAAGTTCATCTGTAACATTTCGCACCAAACAATGCTGCAAACATTTAATACTAAAATAAAAGTTCATCTGTAACATTTAGCACAAACTAATGCTGCAAAGATTTAATACTACAAACAAACAAAATAATCCGTAACATTCATCATTCGACAAAAAGCACTATTGCAACTTAAGGCTACCAACTAATACAGCAAGTATCTAATGCCAAAAAATTACAATCCTTCCTCTATACGGATAAAAAACTATAATTTTCAGCATTCAGTATTCAACAAGCAGCATTAATGTTACCCGATTCTGCAAATTATTACCGCAAACAAATCCTAACAATAACAAACACTAAAACTGATAACAGAATTTTATGGCACAAACAATCAAGTAATAATCAAACTAATTGCACTGTCAGCAGCAGAACGAATAACTCCACAAAAAGTGCCAACCAAATAATTCCAAAGAAATTCTTCCCCACTAAAAATTGTAACAAAAAAAAAATCATCCAACAGTTTACTTTTCCAAATCGTGAGAAAAATAAACACAACTAAACATAAATCATTGTAGTCGAAAAATTCTCTCTTTCTCTCACGAATTCAGAACTAAATTATACAAAAAGATTATTCTCGTCTGTTATCTCACAAAAGCCATCAAAACGTTCCTGTTTTACATGCACCACGGCTTATAAAATACCTATATGAATTCTAATTCACGAATTGAGGTAAAATCTAAATAATAATTAATTCCCGTGAATCTATGTTATATGTTACAAGAAAGGCCAGCACTTTCCCATTTCGTTTTGAAGTAAAATTCTCTCTAGCTTCATGGTACATATATACATGCAGCGTTGAAACGTGACAGTATTCGTGATTTGAGGGAATAGCAATTATTACGTCACATGAGTAAGCGCGCGTGTGAAAGTCTGGAAGGTACGTCCGTAATCCGTAAGAAGAAATCGAGTTTCGCGCTCCTGGCGTAAATGCTCGGCTAGGTCAGGGACGAAGTTTAGAGCCAATCGATTAGATCCACCGAATGATGGCGCAGCCTTGCCTCAAATGCGTTAACACACACACACACATACATGTTTAGATGGTAAATAGCAAACGGTCACTTTAATTACATCGCTCGCACTTCCACTATATCTTATGCGCGCGCTCTTCAAACGCTGTACGCTATTTCATTGCAATAACAAAACTTGATAAAAAGCTTTTTGCAAAATTAGAAAACAGCCATTGCTCCATATTGACTAAATGCTAATTTATTATTTAGACAAACGAATAAAGAAACCATCTATTAATTTGTTTGTAATTTAATTTGTCTTCACATATATATATATATATATATGCACAGTCAGAGTATGGGTACGAATTAGCGTAGGTTGAGGGTTAACATGCCAATGATTTCGACACCATTGATTTCTATTTGAAAGTATCGGAACAATTTCTTATAAAATCCTAAAGCTTACACCACACCATCCTCGAGCATTTTCACTTTGCTCGAGACTGAAAATTGACCCCTTTAACTATTTAGGAAACTAATTTAATGATGCACTCTGATTTCAAAGGTTCTAAAAATACTCTCTGAAAGATTCTTCATTCTAAAAATCAGTAAAATTAAAACTGAATCACAGCAAAATTTCTACTGAATCATCAGATTTAGAGTCTGGTGATTATGATAATACTGATGATTATAATAATTAATTTACTAGTACAGATTATGATAAAAATGTGCCGATGATGATAATGATGATGATACTGATCACGATTTTGACTCAAGGTAAATAATTTGAAGTCATAAGCAAATAAACCACTATTAACCTCATGGCCCAACAGTTTTACTTTCATAACTTTCATATAGAGGACAATAATCACTAAATATCTGCACTAAATAAAATGTCAGTAAATTGAGAGGCTTGGAATGAAGAACATAACCTCCTTTCACACACAGTTTCAGTATATATGCACACAAAACCGAATGCGTACCAATAACTTGTACAACTTGAAGTCTCTCTCGTAATTTAAGCAACCTTGTTCCAATGGCCTTTTCACAGACTTAATAACTCTCAAATATCCCAACCGAGCCTGGAAAGCGCGAATGCATTATATGGAATTTAATGTTCGTGTACAGAACGCGAAATTATCGATCTAAAAAATTTTCCCTCCAACGTATTACACAATCTACTATACTACATCCAATCGGAAAATTCCCCATAAACCAATTTTCTTTGTAAAGCAGAAAAGAATCATGTTTTAGATTCAAAAATTACAGTAAAGATTTTTACTCCCAAAGGAGATTACTTAAATCTACATTTATAGAACGCGGGATTTTTTCGAACCCAACTATACAAGAAGATGAAAAACCTGACATAGAAACAATGTGAAAATCGGTGAGAATCCATAGTGATTCATAGAAAATAATGTTTAAATCCACCGAAAACATTTGGATAAAAATAACATGAATGGAATAAATAAAGATAAAAAAAAAAGAATGAAAAAAACTGTGTAAAGGTAAGGGGGAAAAAAGTCGTTCAAAGAAAAGAGTAGCAACAAACGATAAAAGCCTGCTGAGCAATAAAGAAAGTTTGTTAAAAGAAATATATAAATTAAAAATAAAATCTGCAAGTCACGCGATCTACAAAGAGGTGAATTACGACCTTAAAGAAATACACCGTTTCGTTACCATATACCTGTGATGCTATCGCGGGACGAGGTGAGGCGAGAAGATGAGAGAATTGAATCAAGGGACCGGAACGAGGACATCCCAATAGCAACTTCGATCTACTTTTTTTTATACATATATAAACCTCGAACGAATCTTTTTTCTCCTTTACCAATTTATTCAATATAGAAACTTATATATTTATACACAAACTTATCTGTAATTATACACACATTTATCTATAATTATCCCATTTCCCCCTTTATACCTCACCTTATCTGTTTAATTATACAAATTAATCTCTAATTACGAAATCTTATCAATAAAATGGTTATCTACAAGAAGAAGGAACTTTTTAGGAGTTAAAAAATTTTGTGTTTGGTATCGACTATGGTGACAAGTATGGTATCAAGTGTGGTATCAACTATGGTATCAATTATGGTATCAATTATGGCATCAACTACTGTATCAACTACGGTATTAACTACGATATCGACAATGGTATCAACTATAATTTCAACAGATGTTAATATTATGATTAATAAATACTACTGAATATAGTAAATATGGAATCAGTAAATATTTGCTTGACTTATTCAAGAATCTAAAACCAGAAGACTTCGAAACATTTCTTTCATCCAATCAACAATCAGCATTAATTATAAAATCAAAAGGCATTTCTTTCGCCTACAGAAAACTGAGTGCTTCCCGATTTGCTAATAATAATATAATAGACAAAGCAGTGGGTCGTGTGTACTAGACTATGACATTCTTCGTTCAGATTGCGAATATAAAGTCGGGAGTGTGCGGAGAGCCCAACCCAGCCCAGCCCATAGCTCTAACAAGTAATTGGGTTATCATTGGATACAGTGTGAAACCGAGGCTTTCTAGCTTTCTATGCTTACATCAAGGATGTCCACATTACGGAGGATCCCCCCACGCTTCTTTACTCTTTGAGCATTAGAAGACGTCCGACCATTATCGACCTCGAGAGATATGTCTGCCTGCCCCTTCACAGTTCAGCTTCGTTAACCTTTCATCATTCCTTCACCAGAAAAGAACCTCTCTTCCCACAAACTAATGTCTTCAAAATTCCCCTCTTATTTCGCACATCTAATCCTCTTCGAAACTATTTCCAAACTCTTGTCTAAAAACCAGTTTTCAAATTCTGTATATAATTAATGTTCCACTGATGAGCTAAATGAAAATATGCCAGAAGCAGACACTCTACAATCGATTCAATTGCATGTCAGTGATTTGTATGTGTCCGTATAAATCTTATCACGTAATCTCGCATCTGTTTCAGAAACAAACGCACATCAATAGTAGCATCTGATAATAATTAACCGCAACAATTAATATAACGTAAATTGCTACTGCATTAGCAAACAATTATTCTTTTCTAAAAATTCAAAAACCTATGTACCAAAAAGTAAACTTTCTCCAATAAAAGTCATGAGGTGAATTAAGGCATGATAATAAATTAGAAGGCAATTTCAAAACGTTAGAGAGCGCAAAAACGTGATTTCTTCATCTCTTTGATTATCTCGTAAGGATCGAACTGTAGAAAGAGAGAGAGAGAGAGAAGAGAGTGAAAAAAATGTAAAAAGACGGGGAGAGTTTTACCTCAACAGAAAGTCAGGCCTTATGCGAATAAACGACAATGGATTTGGCCTCGCAAAATGAGAGTTCTCTTTACTTTCCCTTCCGCCGAACAAGCCGAAAGGCACATCTTTATTCCACTCTTCGAAATATACATTTTTACATCCGTTCTCAAATAAAGAATTCCCTATATATATTAATGACCTGCCGCATGTTATTCTACCATCGTTGAAAAATTTCTCCGAATTTTTTATTCCTTCCTCTCTTTTTTTGCCACCAAATTACACAACTTTTAACGCTCTATCCTTGACGTAAAGTCATTTTTTTTCTCCTTCGCTTCTCTATATAATTGAAATAAATATATATATATTCTTTGCCAAGGCTGCAGTTACTATAAGTAGGTACATACTGCATTTTGAAACAGGAAATTAATTTAGAATTTCAAACCAATAGGAAATGCTTCTTTTTGCTTTAGGAAATTTCTTGAATTTGTAATCTAGACTCAGACCAAAATTTGAAATCTGGATTTCGACCGAAACACGAACTTTATGCAACGTTGGGCAACATTTTAACCAGGCCTATATCGATGGAATGGGGAAAAAGTCCGATTTGGTTTTGGTCAAAGTGTCTACTGTGGCCAAATCGGGACAATGTGGAAAATTATTCAGGTCTAATTGTCTACTGGACGAAAATCGTTGAATAAAACCTGCAGATTACTACAGAATTAAGCCTTTTTTCGTTTCGATTCCAATTAGGCTCTAGTCCAGAGGTACAATTCATTCAAAATCGGGACAAAGTCCAAAATTCTTTCAGCAATTACCCACAAGTCCTGATCAAAATTATTGTAATCCTACTGATGTTATACACATAGCAGAACTGAAAAACCGCGTTTTGGACCAAAAATAAAAATCCCTTCTTGTTTCTAATCCTGCTTAGAACTAGAACAAACTCAGGGTGAAAATTTCACCACCGAATGACGAGGTTTTTTTTTATCAAAACAAAAAAAGAGAAGTATACACGCAAACCCGCAAAACAGCCGTCTCATTTGACGGCAAGGTTTTTCAAACACGTATATATTTATATAGATTCCTTGGTACTAGTATATATTCTCGTGTCATTTTAATCATCCCTCGTACAAGGAACTATCACGAACGTTGGCTGAAACGATATAATCGATTAGCCAGAGGTCGAGGGGGATTAGCACCAGTCGAATGGCTCGTCGATTCGCGCACAGCAGTGAGATCAAGGATATATGTATAACAAGCGAGAAGCACGTGGCGTGAATGGCTCTTCAGAGAAGGAAATCGTTGAGAATGCAGCCTCGTTATTATTTTCCATGAGAGCGATTTAGATGACGCGGGGAATGTGAAAAAAAAATAAAACGCAAAAATTTAACCAATTCACACTGATAAATGCGACAATTTAATATAGTTATACAACATTTTTTCTTAATGAAACGAAAAAAAAATATTTATTTAAAATTTTAGAAAATCAAATTACAAATCCTATTAGCTTTGGGGGAAAGTTTTACGTGAAGTGAAGTCATTGTAAAGCATGAAGGGCTAAATTTAGCAGAAAGTGGAATAACCCGTCTCTAGTTTGGTATTAGAGTAGTTGGTTGATTCTCTCTGGTTGGCGTTGAATATCGAGCGGGGTGAATGCTCTTGCGCAATGCACGCACAGCAATACCGATCGCAGGGATACTCAAACACGTGTAGTTGAGAGTTTGTTGTCATAATGAGAATATTTGTTTACCCCCCCCCCCCTTAAACGATATTATATTCTCCCATCTCTCAAACAGCAAACCAAAATTATCAAATGAAAATTAAATTAATATCGAAATAATTACATTCTCTACATTTTCAAAAAGGTTCCCTTTCAACATGTTGGGGGAAAAATACAATCTTTATCTTCAATAAAACTTCCAGATGACATTTTGTGAATTCACAACTCGAAGGTAGAGACAATTTATAAGCCACGATTTAACATTTCCATAGCGCGCAACTAACGGATTAACATACAGCGATAATTGGCAATTGAACAACATTCAAGCATCATCTCTTTGCAAATGTGATATACACAATATAAAAGTCATTGATAATTGATCAATTTGTCATTTATCAATCGCCTTGAAGATGATGATGATGACTTTTTTTCTATATCTGATTCCTGATACAGAAAATAGTTTAATCAATCAATCAATGAATTACAATTTCAATCGTGAGAAAAACATATAGAATCAAACTGTGCGCACTAGAGAAAATTGGCATTTGTACATTGGAAAACAAAGAGATACAAGTGAATGTTGGGAGTCAAATAAAATCTCGAGCATTTATATATTTGAAAAAAGAGGTTAAACGCGAAAACGTATTTCACTGTAAAAACAAAAGTCAAAAGCCTCGAGGTTATATATATATATATGTACAAGTAAAAGGGAAACATTCTACAACTGTACAAAAGGACTTTGAAAGGTGAAAACAATGAAAATTTAACAATCATAAACTTTCTCTGTTGTTAAAACGGCGCACTAAAAGCAGCCACAACTTTAGATTATTTATAATATATAAAGGAAAGTGAATAAAAATATGAACAATACAAAAGTGAGACTCGAATAATACAACAACTTCTTTAGATTTTCTTCGCCCTAAAACAAATTCAAAGATCTTTGCCTTACATGTCATTGATGGCAAGTTGTGAAACGTATAGTACGCGCCACTTTCACTATCGCAGTCAAGTTTCATAACCGTTATTATCGAGGACATACGTAGGCTGAAAAAGAGAAAAGAGACTTCTGCCCTCAACACAACATTTCATTGTTATCGATGTTGTATACAACCTCATTCGTTTGCAAATGTACTCAAAACCCTTTTTCCCTCTGAGAGAATACCCTTTGAAGAAGTGAAGAAAAAAACATATACTGTACATACATACATTAGAGACTGTAATTACAGAATTAAGACCGCCGGGAGGGAAAAGGGTCACGGTAAAGAAACGCTTTCTCTTTCGGAAGTCATATAACAAAACGATACACACAACGCACAACTTTGGAATAAGCCAGGGAATAACAGAAAGCGTGTACACTTGCGAGGGATTATATGATTTTCGTTTTATTCTATCTCCAATTTCTCCAATGATATAAAACAAGGTAAAATTCATCCAAACAATATAACAACAACGACAACAACAACTAGACTTGGAGCAAAAGTTTGTCAAGATTAAGTGATTTAGAAAACAACACATTCGGATGTGGAAAATAAATCCCTTTCTTTTTATCTACACTATATTGTCATTATATCCTAAAACATGCATATTCATTACTACTAAAGAGAAAAGTTATCTTCTATTTTATGCCGTAAGCAAATGCAAATTTTTACATATTTAGAGAAAAATCAAACTTCTGATTCGTCATCAGAATGAAACAAGAACAGAATAGTTTTCATTCGGATAACGAAAAATTGAATTGAAACTTAAAAGAAAGTTACTTTCGAATCAAAACAAACAAACAAACAGACAAAATTGAATATAATATTAAACGTAATAGAGAAATAAAAAGATGGAATTCACATCTGATTTGAATATCTAAAAGAAAGCAATTTGGAAAACATTTCTCTAAACGAAACCGATTGTCGAATTGTAATCTAAACGTAGAATTGAAATTTAGTTCAAAAATTCCAATCATGAAGAAAAAAGACGAATTCGAACCAAAATGAATAGCATTCTCTCCTAACTCAGATATTCAATTTAAAATTAACAAACTATTAATATTTTGGAATTAAAACGAACAGAATTTATTTCTAAGTCTAATATTTGACACAAAACTTTACAAATTATACAAAACAGTATAACAACTACTTATTAATTTAGAATGAAAATAAACAAAATTCGCTTCCAATTCAAATATTAATGTTAAAACTGAATAAAACTTATTTCTAATTCTTAATTCGCAATTAAATTAACAAAATTTATTTCTGTATGGGGTATTTGACTCAAAAATTACTAAAATTGACTGTTAATTTTAATTTTAAAATCAAAGAAACGTAGAATTTATTTCTAACTCGTATATTTAATTTAAAAATAAATTCGAATTGATTTCTAATTCTTATATTTGAATTAAAATGAACAGAATTCTCTTCTAACTCCAAAATTTGATTCGAAACTGAAAAAAATTTATTTCTAATTTTTATTTTAGAATTCAACCAAACAGAATTTTCTGACGTGAATAATATTCCAATCAAAATTGAAAAAGATCAATTTTTAACTCTTATTATTGTGAAATTAAAACAAACAGATTTAATTTCTGACAGGAAAAATTAAATAAAATTGAATTCCAATTTTCATTATTTAATCAAATTCGAAACAATTCACTTTTTGTTCAGTTATTTTATATTAAACCTTATATATTTGGGTTTCAATTCTCATTTAAAAATTAAAACCAACAAAGAATTCACTACTGATTCAAACATTTAGTGAAAAATCCTGCAAAATTAATTTTGAATTTTTATTAATCAATTAAAATAAGCAGAAGTTACTTCTGCCCGGAGAATTTGGCTTAAAACTGAAATTATAGTTTTGACTCTTATTTTGAAATTGAAACCATCAGAATTGTTTTTGACTCGAATATTTGCTTAAAAACGATATAAAAAAACATCTAACTCTTGTTTTGGAATTAATCTCATAAGAATCCACTTCTGACTCGAATGTAAAATTAAAAATCAAACTAAATTTTCCTTCTCATTTTTTATCGGAACTAAAAGAATTCACTTATTTTATTTTCATTTTTTATTTCATATTTCTGTATCGAACATTAGATTAAAAAATAATCAAAATTCGATTCTAATTTTAATTTTTAAATCAAAACAAACAGAAGTCATACTTTTGTCTCGAAATTTAAGAAAACTTCTCTTATTTTGAAATCAAAACTTTCAACTCGAACTTTATGGATTAAAAATCAAACAAAATCGATTTCTAATTCCTATTTTCAAATAGAAACCAAAAAAAAATCCACTTCTGACTCAGATATATATATATACCATTTCAATCCAAACAGAACAAGTTTTTAATTGTCTTTTCAGAGTCCAAACGAACTGTATTCACTTCTGATTCATATATACAAGCGAATCAGAACGAAACAAAGTAACAAATTACAAAGTAACGAAACAAAGCAATAAGTGGAATTTAACCACAATGATATGTCAGTTATCGAGAAAAATAACCTCACAAAGTGATTCATTACCCTCCTTACTTTCTCTGTTCCCAAAAACAATTCCTATACAACACTCCATAACTTATAATTCCTCATACCATCATCATACAAATTAATAATACTCCATTCTTCAAACTAAAGAGAAAAAAAACAATATTAAGCTAAAAAATAAGTAAAAGATGTCAAACTAGAAAATAAGTAAATGATGTCAAACTACAAAATAAATTAACGATGTCAAACTACAAAATAAGTAAACGATGTCAATCTACAAAATAAGTAAACGATGTCAATCTACAAAATAAATTAACGGTGTCAAACTACAAAATAAATTAACGGTGCCAAACAAAAAAAAGCATGTTCAATTCTTCAAACTAAAAAAAAATCGATATTGGATTCTTAAAAGAAAAGATTCTTAATTACAACATGAAAAGAAAGCATTTAAAATTATCATTGTCGCAAATAAAAATGTAAGTTGTCAATTTAAAGAATTCATTGTGCAGACTTTAATGATTCGCACCTAGTATATTTATGACAAATGAATGATTCATGAAGAAATCTCAACAAGGTAGATGAGTAAAATATCATTGAGAAAAATGTGTGCCAAAGGAAATTTTAACTTGAATATAATATATAGATATGGTGCGCTCACCTTTGTCTCACACACACACACACACTCACACATCAACAAAAATAAATGATGAGGGTTACATTATAATCATTCTGGATCAGGTCGCAATCTTAATTTCCTTGAACATACCATAGATAGAAGATCATATATATGCGTGTTGTCTAGACTCTATAAAACGCATACAATGTTTCGCGCGTGTGTATTATATATCGCCAATACATATATATGCAGGGAACGTAGGAAAAAAGAGTGAGTGAGGGGAACTTTTGTTCAATGCGGTCATAAGTGCCTCCCAGCAATTTACTTGTCAAGGTTCGTCATCTTTATTTGCTTGTTCATCCCACCTTCGCACTCACCTATGAGTCCAAGGAGTATCGATACAAGTGGAACGGAACCCAGCGGAAGGTCGCTGGGACATCAGGTCGCAAAGCTTATGGGCCGTGACAAACAAAAGGCGTCGAGTATTACAGTATAAACTGAGTAAAGTGTTTCACGGTTGTGGACTTTGAAGATGATGTGTACATGAAGGTAATGTCATAATGGATGCACTAATATCATCTAATAACATCTCTCCCCGCAAATTTAATCCAGATGTGACACCATTTCTTAATATCCATAAATTCATTTCTTAATACTGAACTGTATATAGATCCTAATAACTTTAGCTCTATTATAATGAATTTTAGGTGAAGTATCTTCCTAAAAAGAATCTACTAAACGAATTTAACTGATTGTATTTTACTAAATGAATTGTACGATATGAAATGTAATTCAATAAATTTTGCTACACACTACAAAAAAAGTGTATTTTTCTGCACTCTTAATTATTTTATCTAACACCTGCAGCAAATGGGTTCTTTTTCTTTCACAAAAATGCATCATACAGCACTGGTTTATTTCTTAATACTACCAATCTAACTCCAAATCATTTTGATAAATAAATTTTAGTTAAAGTATTTTACAATTACGAATTCTACTATATGTTTCTAAAGTTTCGAACGTTCAAATGAACAATATTGTACAGCCAAACATATTTAAGTTTAATCCAAATATTGTTTGGTTCGTTTTAAAAAATTACTATATCTTATTCAAACAAAAAATATGTTTAATTCAAACTTAACAGTTGGTTTATAAATAATTTCAAATCAACCATATTTTTTGTTTGAATAAAATATATTATTTCTTTAAATAAACCAAAAAATATGTTCCAATTAAACTTAAATATGTTTGACTGTATAATATTGTTCATTTAAGGAAATAATAAATTTTAATTTTATTCAAAGATAGAATTTTTAAACATATTTTTTGTTTAAATCAAAACAGAAAATATGTTTGAATTAAATACATAATTATTCAAATCAGAGTAGTAGATATTTTCTATATATTAGGATTAAGCTTACAAACTAATTTCAACTAAACAAAATCCCTTAAAATTATTTTTCTATTTAAATTAAGTATATAATGTTTTCTCACTGTACCCGATTCAAATTCCCTGACTTTTCCAGGTTTTCCAAGTTAAAAAAAAAAGGATTTTTTCCAGGTTTTTAAAACTAAATTTATCATTAATTAGAAAATTATTGTAAAACATCAATAGCTTCATTTTTCAATAAATATTTAATCATTATTATTTTTTCAAATATAGAAATATAGATTTTCAAAAATTCAATTATTTTTTCATCATTTATTACATATTCTTCAAAGAATTAAATTATTTTTAAAAATTCCAACGAAATTCTTATGTGACAATTCCATTTTTTTAAAAATAATTTTAATACATTCTTCGTAGAAATCTAGTTAATTTCGAAAATTTATCAAACTTTAATTATTATTTTTAACATCTACTTATTTCAATAAAATTTCACAAAACAATTCAATTATTTAAAAAGAAATTTTAATAAAATTAGTTTCAAAAATTCAATTATCTTTATAAATAATAAAATTTTTCTCAGCAATTATTTTCAAATATTTTAATAAAATTCTTGTCAGAATTTCAATTATTGTTAATATACCAAATTTTCTTAATATTTCTCAGAAAATGCAATTATTTAAATACTTTCTTAAAAGCATTCAATTATTCTTTAAAAATTCGTTGATAAAGTTCAATTATTTAATAAAATGTTTATTTTTAAAGTTAAATAAATGAATTCTCGTAGAATTTTCTAAAAAATTTATATTTTTGAATGTGATATTCAATTTTAATTGGAATTTATTTTTAAATCAACATTTATTAGAAAACTCTACGAGAAATTAATTATTTAACTATAAAAATAAAGAAATACAATTGTTTTTGAATAGTTGAAATTTTGTGAAATTCAATAGAAAATGAAAAACATAATTTCTTTCAAGTATTTTGTTACAATTTTTAAAAATCAACCTTTTGAGAATTTTAATTGCTAATTTTGAAAATAATTGAATTATCAAAAATTTTAATGGTAAATCTTTAAAGGTAAATTTAAAAATGAAAATTATCTTCTCATTTCTTAAAATTCAATATTTTTAATTACAAATTTCCGAAAATAATTACATTTTGGAACTATTTTTAACATTTTTAGTAAAAAGAAATCATGCTCAAAATTTTTAATTAAAATTCATCAAAAATTTCATTAGTTTCTTTAAATATACAAAAATTATTTTAAGTAATACAATTAATTTCGAAAACTTACATTAAATTATTTTGAAAAACTAATTATTAGATTTGTTTTATAATAATTTTTTAAGCCTTAATAACATGAGAGAAAACTATGGAGAGTCACAATTATCATGAAAAAATGGAGTTTATGTATTTAAATATTTGAATCCTGGAAGAACTTTTGGAAAATTATTTATATTCATTGATGAAAACATGAAGTTTAGTTGAAAATTGTATAAAATGTAATTAAATTCAGAAAGGGTTATAATTGTATTTTCTCACCTATTTCAACTATTTTGTTACAATTTTTGAATATCAACTTCTGAAGAATTTTAATTTCAGTAAATTGTCAGAAAAAATTATAAACAGAAACTAAATAAGAAATTCATGGTTACATTATTTTTAAATTTATCCTATTCTTCATAAAGTTTTTTGTCTTTGAAGTTTGTCGAAAACTGTTTTTGTCAATTGTTTCTGATTTGAATCGAATTTTCGAGTCAGAAGTTAATTCTTTTTGTTTTAAATTCAAAAGAAGAATAAGAATGAATGTTATTTCAATTTCGAACCAATTCATCGAGTCAAACATGACTTTTGTTACTTCTGATACAAAAATCAAAACTGGAATTGAATTCTGATTATTTTTTAATCTAATATTCGAGTCAAAAATAAAATCTGTTTTTGTTTAATTCCAAAATAGAGTTAAAAATATTTTTTTTATGTTAATCATTAATACATATTAAAAATAACGTTTTTACTAAATTAAGCTGCAGTTTGCAGCAAAATAATGAAGAGCGTGCAGAAAAACACCCAAATCATCCTGGACTCGATGAAAGAAAAAGATGACATTTTCCGACGAGTTTGAAAACTACTGCTCGAGCGTAGCAAACTCATCGGAAAACATCTTCTTTCCGCTCTTGATGCACAATGTACAATTACTTAGGCAGAAAAGTTTTTGCCAACAGAGATGATTGTCGTTCATCACCATTAGGCATATCGAGACAATTGTGACATTGTTCCCATAATGAGAAAGTTTCCCGCACCAACGAACATGTATTTAACAGAGCCAAACATTCTGTAAACTAGTCCTCTCCCGTATATACTGACAATGAGAAAATTGTTCGTTTTTCACGACACAAAACGTATATATATATATGGTTAGCATTCAAGCAACAAAGATTAAATATCAACAAAATTTTCGTTTTAATCTTCGTTTTAATCACAGAAAAAAAAGAACGCCGAAACTATCAAAATTTTACTTCGACTCAAGAAAACAATTTTGTATCCAACAAATAGAAACGAAACACTTTATTAAATAAACCTATAAACAATTCAGTTGAAATTAATTTGTTTCGAAGCAACTTTGTAGATTTTACTGTACCAATTACAAACATTTCTTGGATTTTCAGATTTTACCCCCAGTTTTATAATCAATAATCTACTTCTCTAATTCTCTCTCGTTATGCTTTGGAAAACTTTCGAGAAAGAACATTCAGTTTGTTAATTTTTGAAACAGCTGAGAAAATAGACCTCTTTTTGTGTTTCAATCTGCATATATATATATATATATATGTAATTCGTCGAAAGCAACAGAGTTATTGTCCTCGAGACAAGTGCCATTAGAGAACTTGTCGCGACGTTTCAAGTGGCTGTACACAGTAATACCCTTTCAGGACGCACTTTTTTTGGAAGCATCAAAAGTATACTCAATGATCAAAGAAAGAAATTTTCTCTCTCAGACTACAAATTATCCCAGGAAAATAATAATTGTTCGCTTAAAACAAATTTAACCTAACATCGCACACGAATAACGCTATTTTTATATTCTGCCTAACTTAATTAAAAATTAATCAAAATTCAATATTCCAACTATAATTTTTGAATCATATAACAAAAGTATAGCTTCCTACTCGATAATTGACAAAAGTTCAGAGTAAAACGTGCGAGGTGTTAAAATAACAACAGAATGGATAAAAATAATCAGTAACAGTTTAATCCCTCTAGGATTAGATTAACACCAAGAAGGATTAAAATAATCTATTGTGGTGTTATTTTTAAGTATGAATGAAATTTTATTTTAAATAAACCACTAAAGTCAACGAATTTGTAAAAATTCAACGAATTTAGCTTCTCCAGGAAAAATACTAAATTAGTTACTAACTTACTACCTAACTTATTACCATACTTACTAAATTCAATTTTGATTAAGAATTTAAAAAAATTCTCGTCAAAATGTCAATTCTCTTTATAAATAATAAAATAATTCTTCTCTGATATTCAATTATTTTACAAAATTTTCATCAAATTTTTGTAAAAATTTTTAATTATTTTTAATATACAAAACTTCCTTAATATTTCTCAAAAAATGCAATTACTTAGATACTTTTTTACAAGCATTCAATTACTATTTAAACATTTGTTGATAAAGTTCAATTATTTAATAAAATGTTTATTTTTAAACTTAAATAACTGAATTCTTGTAGAATTTTATAATAAATAAAATTTTTTAAATATAATATTCAATTATAATTCAAAATATTATATGAAATTTATTTTTAAATCAACATTTATTAGAAAACTCTAAAAGAAATTAATTATTAAACTATAGTAAATTGAATTTCCATAAAGAATTTTATCAAAATTTAATTATTTAAATGAAAATAATCTTCTCATTTTTTAAAATTTAATTTTTTTAAATATTTTTAATTACATTCTTTCAAAAATAATAACATTTTAGAACTATTTTTAACACTTTTAAGAAAAAGAAATCAAATTAAAAATTTTTAATTAAAATTCATCAGAAAAATTCATTAGTTTTTTAAAAATATACGAAAATTCTTTTAATCTAAAATTCTATAATTTTCAATATCAACTATTTTAATAACATTTTCCAAAAGAATTCAATTATTAAAAAAAATTTCAATACAAGTCTACGCAAACATTCAGTTATTTTCATAAATAATAAAAAATTGTACAGAAATTCAATTATTTACACATTTTTTAATAAATTTCTTCGCAATAATTCAATTATTTTCATAAATAATAACATTTCTACTGGGATTCAATTATTTTTATAAATAATAAAATTCTTTTAGGAATTCAATTATTTTCATAAATAATAAAACTCATTGCAGAATTTCAATTATTTTTAATGCAATTTTAATCAAATTCCACGAAAAATGTAATTATTATTAAAAATCTTATTAAAATTCGTCCAAAGAATTTAATGTTTTAAAAAATTTGTTGATAACATTTTTTATGAGAATTTAATTTCAACAAACATGAAATTAATAAATTATTTATTTTTGTATTTAAATAATTAAATTCTCATATAATTTACTAATAAAAATGGTTTTAAAAATGAATTTCAGCTAAAATTTTAGATTATACTTAAGTATTAAAAGCATTAGAAAGCATTTTTAGAAGCATTTTTAGAAATAATTAAATTTTGAAAAAGTTTCCAACTAAAATCATTGAAATTCTTAAATTTTCATATTTTTCACAAAAAATTCTTTAGAATTAATTCTATTTAAAAGTTTAATAGGATTTTTACTTATATTATTTCAAGTTTTTATTTTTTAACATACATTCAATTGAAGAATTTCCGAATAATTGAAATTTTATAAAATTGAATTGTAAACGAATAAATTTGAAAATTCTCATAAAACTCATCGCTGCGTTTCAATTATTTTTCATACAATTATAATGGAATTCCTTGAAAAAATTAATTATGTTCATGCAAGTTTTAATAAAATTCGTCAAAAGAATTGAATTATTAAAAAATTTGTTAATAAAATTCTTTATGAGAACTGAATTTAGAGAAACATTCAATTATTTAACAAATCATTTACTTTTGCATTTAAAAAAATTATATTCTTGTAGAATTTTTCAATAAAAATTGTTTTTCATTTCATAATAATGAATTTCAGTTAAATTTTAAATTTTTATTGAATATTAAGAGAAATGAAGCGAGTGACCTTTTTGGAAATAATTGAATTTTGAAATTAACATTTTTGTAAAAAGTTTAATTGCATTCTTTTTAATATTATTTGATGTTTTTATTTTATAATATGCATTTAATTAAAAAATCTAGAAATAATTGAAATTTCGTGAAATTGATTAATTAATTATTATTAAAAATAATAAATATAAATTAAAATTGTAGTTAAAAATTTTTGAAAATAATTGAATTGAAATAATGAAAATAGTTTTGAAAAAGTATTCTTATAATATAAAACAATGATTTTATTACTTGGTCATTTTTATTAATTATAAAATATGAAGATATAAAAAAAATGTAATAAACTAAAATTTCATTAATTGTAAAAAATAACACAAAAATTGATTATTTTAATCTTTTTTTGATGTTAATTCAATCTGCAACACTTATTAATACCACAAGATTTATTGAGTTCAAAAAATTACAATCGTAACAAAGTTTGTTTCCCGATTGTGATTATTAGGAATATTAAAATAAAGAAAACGAAATCAAACTGAATCAACCCTGAGTCTACTCTCTCATTCAAAGAACAAGAATAAGAACTAATATTTTGAGACTGATGGTTAGTATCTGTATATTGTAGAAGTGAATTTACGGATTGTTATATTCACAAGGGTGAATCCTGAACAAAACCATTTTACCTCTTAGGGGTTAAAATTTGTATAGTATGGCATAACGTGTCTCCCGCAGTTATTTAATAAGCCAGGGTGAGGTTCAGTTTCTCTCGTTTCATCGCGCGACACGAGCGACGTATAGACGGTAGAAAGAACGGTTACCGCATAAATAACTCTCGCAGACGGTTATCGAGGGAAAGTATAAAATGGTAAGAGAGTTGGAGGGGAAAATAAAAAAGAGGAGTTAGGGCGGAGCATAGTCCAACTATATATCGCGGTGGGTGGTTTATACAACCCGGAAGGGAATAACGAGCACCGACAGACACACACACACACACATAAACATAAATACACAGACACAAGAAAGACACTCTGTCGACAAGGGAGAAATTTCTAACTTTTCAATTTTCAACTTTCAATGCAACACTATACATACTTGTTGTGTATGTATGTGCCTTTTAAATATGTTTCCTTATTCATCAAGTATTTCATAAAGTCATTACAAAATTACACTTCAGAGGTAAACTGAACGTAACTTCAATTTCTTTAGGATTACGTCAATTGTTTTGTTATTGTTGTTGTTGTTCTTAGATTCGTGTATTCTTTTTAGCAATCTATTCTTATTAGTCAATATTTGCATATCCTTGTCATTTGGAATTTTTAAGCTTTAATCTAAACTATGAATTTAAAATTTGAACCAATTCGAAGAAACATTAAATTTGAATCAATCACAGCTTTTCTAAGGATATGAAATTGAGACAAAAAAAGAATCAATATACGTTGCTGAGGATAACAAATTGAGACAAAAAAAAAAGTATCAAACACTTTGATACTTTTTTGTCTCAATTTGATATCCTTAGAAAAACTGTGTGATATAATAAGTACATACCTGATTGGAATCAATGGCTAAATTTTCGTCTTTTAAATTAGTTAAAATTTCAAATGATTCAAATTTGGGGTATGATTCTTCAGCGTATTGACACTGAATGGTTAATTTCTTTATTATGAGCAAAATGGATTTGATTCAAATAACGCAATACAGTGGACCCTCGATTACTCGAACTTCTGTTATCTTCGAACTTCTGATATATTTAATTCAACTATGAATCATTTTATCCGAATTTTTTTGACATCTTACACCCAAAATTTCATTTATTACCACTAAAAAAATGTATTGCACTGTCAAAAAAATATTTGATTCAGATTAATTGACTATTATGAATTAAATACTTACTTGAATCAAATAATATTAAATGGAGTCAATTAATATTGATTAATTAATTATTAATCAATCAATATTAATTATTGATTAATTAGTTATTAATTATTAATTAATTAATTGATTAATATTGATATTTGAACCAATAACTTTAGCATTTGATGCAAATACCAGTTAATTGATTCAAGTAAATTATTATTAAAAATGGTAGGATTATTGATTATTATTTGATTCAAGTAAATATTTAATTGATAATAGATAAGTGTAATCGGTTATTGAAATCAAATACATTTTTTTCACAGCATCTATCAATACAAAAACCGCATAAAAATAAATAAATTTTTTTGACTATCCAATTCACTGATTTTTATGTTTGCAGTTTCTATTATCCCAAAATTTCAGTTATCCGAGCCAGATCAAAGTCATGTTTATTATCAAACATGGATATATTTACGAAATAAATATTTACTCCAATAATTTTTATTTAAATCAAATATATCGTATTTTCAACCAATTTCAGACTTTGGAGCAACTACCATTTAATTCCCTTAAATAAAAATTATTTGATACAAATAAATATTTATTTAATAATAGACAAGTTAATGGTTTATATAAATCAAACCAATCTTTTTTTATGTAATTCTCTAATCTCTACATTTTTTACGACATATCTGAATTAATTGAAAATAACAAATAACTAATTGTTAATAAAAACATACGTCAACTTTTGGCATCATCAATTATTAAAAATTAAGTAATTATTACTCTTTAAATTTGAATTAGTAAAAACATTATCAAATTTGAATTAGTGACTTACTTTTTGCTTTTTGAATTAGTAAATTTTACTAATAAACAGTAATTTCTACTAATTTATTACGAATTAGTGACTGAATTTTTGCTTTTTAATTAGTAAATTTTACTAATGAATAGTAATTTCTACTAATTTATTAGTAAAATTTAGTCATTCAAAGGCATAAAGTTATTCACTGATTCAAATTAATGAACATTTTTACTAATTCAAATTAGTAGACATTTTTACTACTTCAAATTTAAAGAGAAGTAAAAACTAATGTGGAAAATGTGGAAAAATTATTTGATTCAAGAAAATATTTATTTGATTATAGACAAATAATCGGTTATTTGAATCAAATAAATTTTTTTTCAGTGTATTTGTCAAAAGTAACCAATTGTTAATAAAAAATAAGTAATTATTAATGAAAAGTAACTAATTATCACTAAAAAATTACTAACAAAACAATCAAATTTGACTAAATAAATTAGTCATGTACAAAACATTTCAGTTATTTTCACAAAAGCTAAAAACGAATTCAACTATAATAATCATTAATTAGCCCTTATTAACTATTTAATTACTAGGAATTTCTACTAATAAAAGAGTACGAATTCGTTTACTAAATTAAATAGTAATCATTTTACTAATTCTTATTAGAAAACTACCAACTTTTAGTAAAAAAAAAACTACTAATTTTATAGTAAAATATCGATCAATTAAAATACTAAATTTTCAGGATTTCAATTAACTAATATTTCATTATATCAAACTAGCAATTTTTTATACAACAAATTATAGCAGTTCTATATTGAAAATTAATAGATTTTTTGTAAAAATTACTCAAATCTCATCTATTTAAATGGTAATTTTAATTTAACAAAATTTGGAACATTCTCATGTATTTCCATTTCTTTTCTATAAATTGAAATTAGTAAAAACGCTTACTATAATTTAACTCATTGTGTTAAGTTTTGCTTTTAAATTAGAAAATTTTACTATAATAAATTTAAAAAAATTACTATTTATTAGTAAAATTTATCAATTATCAGAAGAAGAAAGTTAATCAGTAATTAAAATTTGTAAAAAATTTTATTAAGGACATTTGAACCATTATGACGTCACAATTGATGCAAAGCATATATTTTAATGATGTGACGTCCTAAAGGTTCAAATGCCCTTAATTCATATTTGGAGAGATTTAATTTTTTTATTTGTTTACAAAGTAATTATTTTCTATAATTAATAAAAACAAATTCATGCAACTATTTGTAAATAAATTTTAAAGGTATTTATAATGTATTTTGACTAATTTCTAGTTGAAAATTAATAAATAGATATTTATAAAAATATTGATTTACTTGCTAAGGCTATACTAAAACAAATAAATGAATCAATCGTTCTTCCTTAATAAAATTAATTTTTTTCTCTACCAAAAATTGGCAGTTTTACTGAAATTTAATAGTTTTATACTAAAATTAGTAGTTTTACTAGAAATCAACAGTTTTATTTTGAAAATTTGGTAATTTTACTAAAAAATTAACAGTTTTTTCACTGAAAATTAGCAATTTCACTAAAAATCATCAGTTTTATAATGAAAAATGCACTTTTTTTAAATTAACATTTTTCTTTTAAAAATTAGTAGTTTTACTAGAAATCAACAGTTTTATTTTGAAAATTGGCAATTTTACTGAAAAAATCAACAGTTTTTTCACTGAAAATTAACAATTTCACTAAAAATCATCAGTTTCTTTTACTGAAAATTTCCCCTTTTTTAAATTAACATTTTTCTTTAAAAAAATTTGCATTTTTCTTAAAAATCATTAAGTTTTCCACTGAAAATTAGCAGTTTCACTAAAAATCAACAGTTTTCTACTAAAAATTCACAAAATCCTTACTTTTCACTGGGTAATTGAATCCGCCCTCGCTTTAATTATACACAAAAATTACTTATTCACTTTAAAGAGGGCAGAAGCAAAATGAGAATAAAAAAAGAACAACAAGACAAACAAAAGAGTGATTCAAGAATTGAATAAAAAATACAAAACCGTAATTTCTTCAAAAAAAAAAAAAAGAAAAAAAAAGAAAGAAACGAAAACGATTTCCATAATAATTTCGTAAGGCAATACATGTGGCTCTATTGTTTTCGACTTTTTATCCGGTCGAAAAATTCGTGACCGATCATCATAACATTAACGGCTCCACGTCCTCGATTTCGGCAAAAGCGGAAGTGAATAAGTCGTTTCTGTATTGTATCAATATATACATGTATATTTATATATAAATGTATGCAAAAGGTGGTTTAAACGGCAGAACCTCTCCCAGTGATATATACCGTAAACTCGTTACAGGGCCGTGAGCGTCGTATTTATTTCAATATACACGTGCATATTACGGGAATAAGAGTGTATATATATATTTTTGAGTATTATAAACCCGGGCAAAATGAGTGGGTGAGGTTATATAGGAAAGAGACAACAAAGGAGTAGTGGAGAGAGACCCATGTGGATTGTTATAAGAGCGTTATATTGTTCGCAGTCTATTTGTCATTGCGGTCTAGAATCCTAGTCAATCTCCCTCCCTCCCATCTTTTTTTCTTTCTCTCACTCTTTCTTTCCCTATCTCCTCTTTTTTTTTTAAAAAAATCGAATCGCGAGAAAGGATTCTGGAGAACGCGGAACTTTTGATCCTTGACACGAAGGTTGAAAGAATATTCTCATGATCGTTTTAGATTTCCCCTCTCTCTCTCACACACACACACACACACGTTTATTATATAGTTTAGAGAAAGTAACAGAAGATGAAAGAGATCACATGTACTCATCCTCTTTTTATAGAAAAATACTATCTATATATAACGCTCTATATTTTCAAGAGACAAAAATCTTTTTTCTACAAATAATTCACATACGCGCAATTATGATAATTATATTCGCAATTAATTTTTCCTAAAATCTAAATATATATTTCTGAATATAGAAAGTGTGTATAGACTTTCTCGCGCAATTTATAATTTAATTGATTCAAATAAAAATTATTTGATTTAAGTAAATATTTATTTAATAATAGTCAAATCATCGGTTTTTTGAATCAAATAAATTTTTTTTCAGTGTAAAAATTATTTGACTCAAGTAAATATTTATTTGATGATATAGAAAAATAATCAATTACTTGGATCAAAGAAAATTTTTTTCCTTTTAATAATTGTTTTTTTTATTAATTTATGTAATAAAAAGTTAGTCAATATTTTACTACCAATCAGTTTCTTTTCTTTCGACTATTTAAAAAAGTAGAGAACTGTTTTAATTTTTAAATGTTAAATTAAAATTATCTACAACTTAATTTTGAATAGAAAAATTTTTAAACAAATTTTGTTGTTTTCCATTTGAATTTTTTTTCCTTTTTAATTATTGTTGGTCATGAATTTTGCAAAAACTTTTTAGTAAAAATCAGTTTGTTGAATTTCGAGAAAAAAATTCATTAAAACGACAAAATTTATGTGTCAATCAATTTAGAAATTTAATTCAAATAAATTATTTAAATTTATTATTTTTTTGTGTTGTTTAAAGAACATTTATATAATTTTTATTTTACTTTCCTCTTTTTCTTAGATTTTACACGTTTATTCAAATTTTTATTTTTCATGTTTCTCTTCTATGAAATCTCGAAATATTTCTCGTTCATCTTCAAAAATTTGTTATTAATATTTAAATATTACATTATAATTAGATTATTATTTATAAAAATTTAAATAAACGTGTAGAATCTAAAAGAAAGAGAAATATGAAAAAAATTCTATAAATGTTCTTTAAAAAATATAAACAATCAAAAATTTTAATAATTGATGTAAATTTAATTTTTAAATTGATTTACCAATACATTTTGTTGTTTTTATTTATTTTTTTCAGGAAATTATTTTTTCTCCAAATATTCTACTCCCTAAAAATTGTTTAACTTGGAACTTTCAAAATTAAGTTTATTCAATTTAAATTAATTTAGCATTGAAAAAAAAATTGATTTGATACAAATAAACGATTACTTGTCTATTATCAAATAAATATTTACTTGAATCAAATAATTATTATTTAAATAAAATAATATATATGGTTGTACATTTAATTTACGTATATAAGTTAATTAAGGTTTATTAATTAATTTTTAGTTAAAAATAAAAAATAAAATAATTAAATAAATAAAAATTTTTAGTTTTCTATATTTTTTAATAGTTATTTATACATAGAGTTAAGTGAAATAATTTTAAATCTTAATGTTTTCGCTATTTTATAAGGACAAAAAAATTAAAATAAAAACCTTTTTTATATTCCTGTTTTTTGAAGGAAAAATAATTAAAAAAAACCTTAATTTAAAAATACTCCTTTTAACTATATAAATGCGAAAATAGAATAAATATTTAAAATTATTTTTAACTCTGTCCTTATAAAATAGGGGAAAAATCAAGACTGCAAATTATTTCCCTTAACTCGATATATTAATAACTATTAAAAAATATAAGAAAATAAAAATTTTTTTTTCTCCCCTTATTAATTTTCTTTGCATCAAAGAGTCAAGTAAGTATAAAAACACAATTTTTTATTCCTTTGAAATGAAATAATATGGAATATATATAAATTATCGTATATATGAATATAAATTGAAAAACCTTGTTATCAATATTAATAGTTTAATAGAATATAAATTTTTGAGATCTCGGTCAAATTAAAAGCTGTGATAAATATCTGGAGCTGATAATAATGTATTATAGGTATTAAAAAGGGGCGGAAGTGTATAATATAAAATTTGTCACGATGTAATTTAATGAGATTAAATTCTTTATAGTCCCTGACAATTTGGTAATGACCTGAATAGGTGAATGAATTAGTTGTTTTGAAATTCAACCACAATCATTAATAGGTAAAAAGCTGACATTGCACGCTGGAGTTGTTACCAGGGCCAACATTGTCACGCACGCTCTCATGGTCTATTCCTTCATTTGATTGGCTCAAAAAAAAAAAACTATTAAAAAAACTTACACTATAAATTTTTCGAGTACACCCACAAAATATTTAACCCTTTACGTCTTTTTAAAATTTAATTTTTTACCATTTCAAAATATTCTATAACTCTATTTTTTATATAAACATTTTAATCCTTTGTCGATCATAATAAAATTTGTATTGTATTTTTATTTAAATATTAATTATCAATAAACTACTAATTAGTAAAATCATATTTTACAGTTCTTCAATTTCTGTTTTTTATTATTATTCATTTTTTTTATAATTGCAATAAAATATGGTGGTAATTAATAATTAAGAATTTATAATTAATTAATAAATAGACAAAAAAAAGTTCACAACGCTTATTTGCAATGATTTGAAGAAAAAAATAATTCTACAAGCAATTTTGTATTAATTTCTGTTTGAAAAATTTTTCATACAAATTTTTTTCATCAATAATTTCAAAGAGAAAAAGTAAAAAAAAAACTTTTATTATTATCCTTGTGAAAAATACTTTTTTCCTTCAATCTTTGATTATAAACGTTGTGAACTTCAGTGACGTTATTTTAACACTTTTACAAAAAAAAAAAATATTTTCTGAATAATATTTTCCGAGAAGAATAAAAAATTGATTTCTTCATTTATCAAAGAAAAAGTTTAGCTTTTTTTATTACAGATAGTAATCATTTACACATTAAAATTTTTACACCAAAAAAAAAGAGGGGGGAAATAATAGTTAATAATGGAAATTAGTTAAGAAAATAGTTATACTAATAATTACATAATAAAAATAATTATTTTTATTTCGAAAACTAAATAATTGATATAAGTTAAAATTTTCCCAAAAAAAAGGACAAGAAAATTATTATTCATAATTAGATAAGAATAATGAAAAACAAATCGTTTATATAAAAAAAAATGAATAATAATTACCAATTACGAATTTATTTTTATTTAAAAAGGCAAATTTTTCGTAAAAATAAGTAAAAACACTTAAAAAGGGTTAAAATTTCAAAAAAATGAGAATACGGTAAAAAAATAAAGTTCATTTTTACCGCACACAGAGAGAAAAACAAAATCCAATAAAATCTCGAGTTATTTCCTTGGCCTTCTCGCGACTATAAAAGCGGAAGTCAAAGCGAAAAAACAATTCGCAGATGAATCGTGTGTGCTTTATACAAGGTGACGTTAATTTGCAACTATACACTATTATGTAACATTTGAGACTAACAGTTTTATTCGACACTGCGATAATTTCAAGGAGGAAGGACGCGTGATAAATATTGAATAAATTTTTCACTTATTTTCTTTCAAGATCCTTTCGGTCGTTATATATTAATTTATATATTATAAGAACAAAGCCGCAATTATCATTTATAAAGCGACATTACAAATTTTCTTCACGAATGAATTTATAATCTATTATTAAAATATATATTTTGTAACTGCGAGAAAATCATTTATATAAATAATGTTGAGAATAAAATATAATTAAAGCATACTCTTGAAAATAGAATGATAAAAGTATACTCTTGAAGTAAAATATTTAACATACTCTTGAAGTAAAGTATTTAAAATACTCTTGAAAATAAAATATCCAAAAATACTCTTGAAAATAAAATATCGAAAATACTCTTGAAAATAAAATATCCAAAATTACTCTTGAAAATAAAATAATAAAACTACTCTTGAGAGTAAAATATTAAAATTACTCTTGAAAAGAAAATAATAAAAATATTCTTACGTATATAAGAAATACTAAATGCTCATCATTCATGGAAATTATATTTCCAATCCTCTTATTATGGATTTTAATTTAAAAATAAACGTGAGCAACGAATATTTCCTTTTGAAAAGTAATACGAAACAATTTATTCAAGGCGGGGACAAAAAGTCATTTTTTTCTAATTAAAAATGCGTCCAATGATAATTATCGCATTTTTATAAAGAAAATTATTTTTTTTTAATTTTCTATTCTATACTCTTTTTTTCTATTCTATACATTAAAAAAAAATTTTTTTATCTATTTTTGTTCTATTTTTCTTTTATATATATTTTTCTTTCTAATTTTCATTAGTTACGATTTGTAACTAGAATTTTTAAATAAACGTCATGCACAAAAATTCAAGAATTATGCGCAAATACAGAAAAATAACGAAATATTACTCACCGATTGTCGAAAAAGAAGCAGCATTCACCGTAAACATCAAAGGACTCCAAGAATTTCTGTAAAAAAAAACAAAGTTTTTAATCTTTAATCAACAGTTTAATTAATTTTCCTAAAGTTCTGAACATTCAAATAAACGAAATTTCTTTATATTTTTATCAAAAATTAAAATTTTATTACAACAAATTTGTTATTTATAAAAATAATAATTTATAAATTTGCAAAAATATATGTGGCTAAAGTTTTGAGCGTTCAAATAAACGAAATTTTTTTTCACCTTAATTTTTTTTACAGAAAATTAATCTCTAGAAAAGAAAAATAATCGAAAATCAACAATATTTAGTTCAGAATTAATTTGTTTTTATCTAAAAAATATTTTTTTGTAAAAAAATGTAAATTACAAGGTGTAAAAAAATATTGTCGTCGTTTATTTAAACGTGTGTAAATTAAGGAACATAAAAATATTAATTGAAAATAATAATTTATCAATTTTCAAAAAGAATTATTAATTAAAAATAATAATTTATTAATAAACACTAATAATTTTTGAATTAACAATAACGATCTATTAATAATAATTTATAATAATTTAATGAGACTTTTCGACACTAATTTCAGGAATATTTAATAACATAATATTAATAATAAATATTAATTAATAAAAATAAAAATAAATGAAAATAAAGTAAATAATTTATTACAACATATATTTTTATTTCATTAATTTTTTTATCTTTTTCACACATTAAAAAAAATTAATAATAAATATATTTATTAATAAAAATAAAAATAAATGAAAATAAAGTAAATAATTTATTACAATATATATTTTTAATTCATTTATTTTTTATCTTTTTCACAGATTAAAAAAATTTACAAAGTTTCTAAATTTTAAATTTAACTCTTTAATTTTACAATCGGAAATTTATAAAAATATTTTGAATAAAAAATATCCCCTTCATTTCATCGCTGAACACTTCTGGATTATTTTAATTAAAATTAATTTTGCCTTACTTAATTTTCCTCTAAATTGGAAAAAAATAAAAATAGATTCGAATTTAATCGTAATTTAGCCCAAATAATGCAAATGTCAATTGCATTAATTTTTATTCACTTAAATTTATTATTTATATTAATTTTTTTTATTTATTTATTTTTTTTTTTTGAATAAAGGATTGGCATATGAAAATATTAAAAACAGGCTAAAAGTCTTTTGATTCGAATATGAAATAAACTAGAGTGAAGTTGTTGAGTGGAGTTGAGGTCATCTGATATCGCATTCAAAAAATACTTAACCCGTTTTGATTTCACGAGTTCGATTCCATGTGTATGTGTAAATATACACAAATGTCACTCTTTATATTTTCATACATATCCAAAAAAGCAACAAAAAAAAACTGTATAAAAAATTTTATTTTCCTCTCAAAGACTTTTTTAAACGAAATGATATACCTCATCAAACTGCGACATTAAATTATCAGCGAGATATAATACTTGTAATTTAAGTTTTCAAAACTTTTAGTCAGCACTTTTAAAGTTACAAGAGAGCGTCTATAATATCAGCTTGTGATTTTTTTTTAAAACTGCTGATGAGACTCGCAGAACTCACGGGAAATTTGATTCAAAACAAAATTTACGTTTAACAACTAATTAAAAAACATCAAATTAAAAAAGAAGTGCAAAAAAACTTTAAAACGAAATCTCAAGCTTGAAAAAGTAAATTATTTTTTTTTCAAATTATTAACAAAATTTATTAATTAGTTTCTAAATTATTTTCCTTCAGTTTTGCATACAAATTTTTTCAAATTAATACACAAAATGTCTGAAATTTCCACTTACAAAATAATAAAACTTGTAGAATCATTGAGGGAATATTTTTTATTCAGAATGTCAAGACAAATTGAGATAAATTCAGTGACCTATAAAAGTAATATTGTAAAGAACATTCAATGAAAAAAAGAAGTATTGAAAAACCTAGACGTGTGGGTGTCTCGGAAATATTTCATCTGAGTTTATAGAATTTGCTTTCATTCAAAAGCCCACGATTTTCTGCAAATATAATCTTATTTTTCAGAAAAATTATTAGCATAGAAAATCAAATAGACACAGAAGTATTTCTTTTCAAGCTAATTGAAAGAATAGAAAATAAAAATAATAAATACTAAATATACTAGATAAATAAATAAATCAATAAAAATTAATTGAAGAGTGAATAATTTTTTTTTTTGCCTAAGAAACGAAAGAATGCACATTGATAGTGAAACTTGAAACTAATTCCAATCCTTTTATTCAAAAAATGGAGCTACAACTTAGAAACCTACTACTGAAATAAACTGGTTGGATTGCAATTCTTGAAATCTGGTTTAAAATTGCTAAATGAAACCAGGTTGTCCGATAGTTCTAATAACGTATGTAAAAATAGATTTTTGCACCGAGAGAATATTAGTGACATAACAGAATTACAAAACAAAAGTTCTGATTTAACACTTTTCCTTTTTTAATTCTCACCATTTTCACTTTTTTTCTCCGTTTTTCCTCCTTTGATTTCCCTCAATATTATCGCAATAGTTAGGTTAGAAATTAAATTTTCAAACCCTTTTTTTCCTCCAAATTTTAGTAAAGAAAAATTGTTTTCTCAATTTATCGAGAAAAACCATAATCAAAACATTATAATTGACCTTCAACCTTGAAATAAACAGGTTCAGACAAGTTGAAATCCTTTGAAAAACAACCGGTTAATAAAGAATATATACTCTATGTGTATATTATAAATTTGCACAAATATAAACTTAGGTTAGAATCGTCACTCTACCACTATAATACATCAATAATGATTGTGGAGAAAAGAAATTTTTAACAATGCAAAATAGATTTCTGATTACTAGACTTTGTGACTCTTGTTGTAAATCAATTCAAAACTCGTTTATTTGTTACGAAGTCAAGGTCAATGAACCATCGGCTTTGCCACAAGAGCAGATAACAACCTTGAGAAAAGACGGTAGACTAATATGTATACCTTTTGTGTATAGATATTTTTTGATAAATAGAATACTTACCAAATTTTTTTCGTATAAATTTTAATGCTCCTGAATTATGTATAATACACTAAACACACGTTAATATAGGTTTCAACTTGCCACAAAATTTTAAAATAACATTTCAAGGAATATTTTTTTTTTCTCTCTTTTTGGAAAAGTACAAAGCCCGGTCATGCCATCACGAGCAAAAAAAATTCACTACAGATGTGCGAACAACTAATTTCACATTATTTTTAAGGAAAATCATTTCTTGCAACAATATTAATTAATGTTTGTTAAATAAAAAAAAACATCATTCAACTAATAAAATTTAGTGAAATAAAAACTTTGTAAGTGCTTCCTAATTAGAACTAAGGACTTTGATATTGTACATGTTCTAACTTAACCTATATTTTTAGTGTTTACCTGCGGCTAACTTCAGAGCAGATGGCGCTTCGACTTGCAAGTGGCGAACTTGGCGGGATAATTTGAATTGGAGATTTGAAATCGGTTTTCGAAATACTTGAAATTAGTTTTCGAAAAATTGATTGAAGAATTGAATTGAAAAAATAAGAAATACTAAAGAAAATGATGATAATATTGATAATACGAAATTAAACTTCGATGGGAATAAAAGGAATGTGATCATAAACGCTGTATAAATATTAAATTTAAAATATTAAAAAGTAAAAAAAAATTACGCATGCAGAATAAATAATAATTAGTTAAAGAAGAATCTGACGGACAGTCAAAACAAAAGTTAGTCCAATGTCATAATTTCGAATTTTAAAAGAGAAAACAAATTGAATTTTAAATTAATTTTGCTGAAAGAGTAAAAAAAATTAATTTTCAAAATTTTAAACAATTAAAAATTGCATTTAAATAAAAATTACTATAAAAATTACAAATTACAAAAAAATTACTATACTCTATTGAAAAAATACAGAAAATAGCAGATTAAATTTTAGGTTATTACCTAAATTGTTTTTTATTGACTACAATTTGTAATTTTTATTCGAATGCAGCTTTTAATGGTTTAAAATATTGAAAATTAAATTATTTTCCCTTCTACCGAAACGAATTTAAAATTTATAAAATACGAAATTATGACATTGGATTAATTCCTTTTTTTCTGTACTTCGGATTATTTACTAATACTGTAAAATAATGGAAATAAAAATAAATAACTACATGATAAACGGAAAAAGAACATTAAAAACTAAAAAAATTGACAATGAAAAAAGAAAATGTCAATAAAAAAAGTAAATAACAATCAAAAAGCAGGACATAATTAACAATGCAAAACGAATAAAGAAAAAATGTTTACAAACAAAATAAACATTTTTGGAAAATAGAAACAAGATGACAATAATTTTATTGTTAATAACATTATTTTATTGTTTCACTTAATTGTTAGTTCATTTATTTCTTATTTTTTTTACTAAAATCCTAATTATAAATTAAACTAAATTATGTATTTTTATTTATTTTTATTTACTTTATTTTTTAATCGAAAATAATTTGTTTTAAATTATTGTTTACTTTTTTAAGGGAATAAGAAATAAAAAAAATATATATATTCACCTGGCAAAAAAAAAAATTCAATCATCAAGTTGACAAAGACAAGCGACTCCACGATTAATCCAATGAGACTCCTCTAATTTTGATGGTAGAAGAATGTACATGACAAAATTCGAGGAATGTCCGGTTGTCGCTAAAATACCTCGTCTTGCACTTGTCTTGTAAACCGGACAATTATAAACATTGGAAATTTTAAATCCTTCCTTTATTCCCGGTTTTAACCAAATTATTGGCACAGTGTCAAACATTATTTTTGGTTTCGATTCGTCGAGTTCCATTATTTCTCTATTCCATCTGCAGCCTTCAAGAAATAATCCCTGAAAAACGGAAAATCAATTAACAAAATCGTTTGCGTAAATTCAATTATCCCAATTTTGCAAACATAAATTTTAATAATAAAAAAAATTAATACTTTTATGTAAACGCCACTTGAAGGACAAACTTCGGCTGTAATTTCCATCGAAGTGATTTCAAATTCAAAATCCAAATGATCAATCGGTATTGTATGTTTACGAGCGTAATTTTGCAAAACTCCGGTCAAGAATGACTGAGTGAAGAAGAAGCCCGATATCCAAAAAACAATAGGCGCATCATTATCGATCCATTCTTGAAGAAACAAAATTCTAGCCATTAAATCGTTCACATAACTCCCAAGAGGTTTCAATGATGGATAAGATTTTTTATCCCAAATACTTGGAACTTTTCCAATACTAATACTGAAGAAAACTTCCTCCAAATCCATTGACATCACCACTTCACCTTTAATTGCTTTTTGAACATTCTTCAATGTACTTTTAATCACTGCCGTAAGTTTATTAAATCTTATCAATTCCTGACGTAAAACAGTATTCATACTATTCATATAAAGCACAGGATATTTCTTCGAAATACTCTCCAGATCAAATTGTTCTGGTAGATTTGATAAAATATTTCCCGCAATATTCGAGACAATCGATTCCATATCACTTTCAGCACCGGCGCTTGTTATTTGAATTTGCGTCAATAAAACACCCTCGAGAAGTTCCATTGACTCTTTATTGTCCTTCGTTATGTCGGCATTTTCATGTAAACCATAAACTTCCGGCAATTGATTAATTGGCAAATTACGAATATAATTCAGGCAATCGGAATGATTTGTATTTTTTGGAAGATGATAAATTCCACTCGGTGAGAACTTGTAGTTTTCATTTGAAAGTACTTCTTGATTGTAGAAAATTTTTAGTAGAGAATTTAATAATCGTCTGTCCTTGTCGTCAGTGACTCTTCCTCCGTAATTACATTCTCCGGTTAAATAAAGCAGAGCATCAAATGGCACCTCATCGTAATCGTTCAAAAACATCTGTAAATAATTAGTTTTTTCTTGAGAAACTATTTCAACGTAATCTAATAATAAACATACAATTAAAAAAAATATATTAACAAAAAATATTTTTCTTAAAGAGAAAACTGAAATAAAATTCAACCAAATACCTGCAACTGTAGGACACTGATTCTCAAATCAGATTCGTTGAATTCGTAAGGAATGTTCCAACCCAAAGGACCGAATTTCCTTCGCTCTTGAACAACAGCATGAAAGAAGCAAAGTGAAAAAAGTAAATTCCTCCACTCATCGATTTTTGGACAGACGTTAAAGAATTTCATATCCGATATTGGATCATTAGTATAGCTTCGCTGTAAATTATTCTTCAAACCCTTTGGCGCTTCATTCGTCATTTTCACTCCATTCTGTAGGATCGAAACGGGAAATGCCTTCGACGGATAACTCGTCAGCCAAATTCGAAATTTCTCATGAGTATTCTCTGGAGTTATAATCTCGTCACATATTCGATCCAATTCCTTCATCCACGATTCAGCGAGATGACAATTTTGCAGAACGACCCATTCACCTGTTTTTATACCCCTATTAATCATCTCCGCAGCAATTGGTCCCTGTCCTTGACCAAGAGAAATCGACATAAGATTCTTCTTTCCCATTCCTTTGTCTTCGGCGAATTTTATCAGACTCGTCATTGGATCGGAACCGGGCGAAAGAATAAACACCAATGGCGAAATATTACTCGAATCATTGTACGAATCTTGCAAATCAAATGGCGGTGGTTCAATGAAAGATTGATCCATGTTGTGAATGACAAAACTCTGAACAGCGGATACAAGTTTATCAGGTCTGATACAACGGAGAATGACCAATTTCTTCAAACTATTCATCTCATTCTCAAAAGGTGGGGGGAATTGATTCTCCTGTGGATTCGATGAATCGTAAAAGAACTTCCATTTCGTGGTGAATGTTTCAAATGATTTTTTCAATTCCCTCAATTCTGGTAGTTGGGAAACTCTCACAATTTCGGACCAGGATTTTTCCGACAACCACGATGGATCTGGATTGGGATGCGGATTTTTCAACGCAACACCACCTGTTAATAGAAATGTCCACAAGTCATCTTCCAATTTTCCCTCTGATTTCATAATTCCCACGCAGAGAACAAGTGAGAATATCAATTTGTCCTTTTCAAATAGAGAACGACACACGTTACGATAGATACTTTTAGTGAAATATTCATTCAAATTATTCATCCTCAGAGCTAAATCTTTTGATTTTTCACTATTTCCAATTGCCATCACGTAGAGATGAATAAACCAAGGCAGTGAATATTGATACATTGGATCAATATTCGCGAGTTCGGAGATACAAAAAAATAGTACAGCACCATGACGTGAGACTATTTTATAACCATTTCTTGCCTCGTCAATTTCATCCGATGTTTTCGAGGCTATTTTCTGCTTATTCTGAATGTCCTCCGACAATAGTTTCGAGCTTGAGAGAATTTTTATCGCTGTCTCGTCCTCGAGAATATTACCCTCCGATGTTGAAAGTACTTCGAGAATTTTATCCTCAATTTCCTTTAAAATACGTTTATTATTCGCACCCTCGACGATAAGTTGATTCTTCTTTTCCTCGAGAATTGGCAATTCTTTAGCAACAACAATTCCCAATAACTGATCCTGCAGGCCTTGTAGGGTTATCATAAAGTTTAACAGTGTCACTTTCACGGCAGTCTCCGGTAAGTAGTGCGGATTACGAAGTCTCGTAGTTATATAAAAACGGAAATTTGAATCGTACTCGAGAATATCCTCCCCGAATTTCAAATAAAATACTCCTTGTTGTTTGTAGATGTTTTTTAGTAGAACTGGTTCGAGAATTGCGTCCATTTCCTCGAGGATATTCTCCAGGAGAACTGGATGTCCCATTTGTATTGCGGTCTCCAAAACACGGACGTAATTCGAATCGGTTAGTTTGATGACTGATAACTTGTTCTCTTTCTCCATGGACTTGATCCATTTGTTCGCTTGACCCTGAAAGAAAATAGTTTTAGTTGAAAATGTCTAGATTTTTGAATGTAAGGAAAAAAAATCTTTACCTGGGGGTCTATCATCAATGGCCAGCGATCGGCACTTTTGATGATAATGCCATTTTCCACGGAGAAATTGTCGGCTGGTAGGCCATGAATCATCCAGGAGCGAATTTCCACCGGCTCTCCAAGGATCTCAACCAAACTGAATTTCGAACTTCTTGGAATTTCCATTTTCACGCAGGATTCGTGCCAGTTTTGCAGTAAATTAATTCTGTAATCGACAGTGAATGCTCCTAAATAGGCGACAACTCCCGAAGCGAGAAGAACGTCTCCGATCACATTTTGAAGACTCGAACCAAGCGCCTCTGCGGTTTGACTCCATCTTGTCTTCTCTCCACCCAAACCTCCTAATAATTTCTCCGCTCTATCTAATTTTTGCATCGTCATATCAATCGCATCCTCGAGTTTCTTCTTCTCTCGCATACACTCGGCAAACTCATCGTTCAATTGCTGCAATTTTCCCGTAACTTCCTGAAGGAGATTTCTCTTCGCGTTCAACATTTCCATCTGAACTGCCAATTTTCCCTCGGCTTCGGCTAGCATCGCCTTCTTCGGCGCTACAACTTTAATCACTCGATCGTAGACTTCCATCGCTCGGACCCATTTGCAAAGACCCTCGCAGGCGGTCGACACTTTTTTGATAACATCCGGTTGGAAACCACGATCATTCATGTATCTGTCCCGTATCTTCTTCATATTACCCAAAGGAATATTATCCTTGTCGAATGTTTTCAAACTATCCAGAAACTTCATGTCACCTAGCATTCTTATCGAAGCGGGCCAGTAGTCTTCGATTGTTTGCGTAGTCGCCAAGTCTTGTATCCGATCGGGTTTAATTCCCTTGAGAACGCAAACAGCTTCCATCACCAATCTGACACCCGCCGGTGGATTCTTCATCGATTTCACAATTGTAATATCCGCCGGTTTCAGAGTATCAAGAGCTGCCAAAGCAGCTTCCAGTGCAGGGGTCGCTTCCGCCAGATCGCTCTCACAATCGTCCTTAATAGCCTGAGCGGCCGCTGCCGCTTCATTCGCCAACGCCTCATCAGCAGCGACCACCTCCTTCTTCGCCTCCACATTAATAGTATCTTGCTCGATTCTTATCATCAATTTATCACTCAATTGCGACTGTGCCACGAGTTTCGGCTGCAGGGCATGTAATTCGTCCTGCATTATCACAACCTGCCCGGCAGCGAAGTCCAACTTCTCCAAACCCGTCTCATAACGATATTGCTGTTTCGTTATCTGCTCCACCTTCTGTCCGTAAAATTTATACAACGACTTGATCAATTGCAAAAAACTCGTCGGTGTCACATAATTACGACGATGTTGCGTTCTGAAGTAATCTTCACTCGCACGATCCACACTCGTATGGAACTGTTTACAAATAACAACACACTTGTCACGTACTTCCGAAGTTATTGTCAAATCTTTAAGAAAAGTTTGCGCAACTTTCTCCAAAGCGTCCTCGGGCCATGCGGTGAACCAATCGATTGTGCAACAATTAATAAGCGACGGGAACATTCTCAATCGTGTGCGAAATGCATCACCAATTGGCGACATTGTCAAGACAATATGCAGATTCTTTCTGATCCTCTCAATAAAAAAGTTATACAATGCCATTGGAGTAGTTTCCACTTTCTTCGCTCCACTATCTCTGATGGTATTCATCATCTTATCGAGAATCTCCGCCTTCTCTTCGGTGGCATAAAGATTCGGCACGTCACCACTATTCAATATCATATTAACATCCTCGACAAAAGACTCGTCCTTGATTTGATTATCCCCAAAAAGAAAAGTCGTACGTTTGCCTTCAATTCCAACTTTTAGTAGCAAACCCTTCAAATCGTCTCTCCACTCCCCCTGTCCATAATTCCTTGTAATTTCAATTTGCCGCAAAATGTATTCACACATATTCGTCGCTAATTTCGCGCACGAACTTCTTCCAGATCCGCCAATTCCAACAAGCAATGCGTGTCCATTATCCTGCAGGAGTATACGACAAATTCTCGAAATATGCTCAATTGCGTAGCGAAACAGCACCAGGGACATTGGCGTCTTTGACACCATATTATACTCCGAGAGATAGTAATCCATTTTCTCCTGCAAATCCCCAAGATCCGCGATTTCGTCATAAACCTTCGGCTCCGCGTCCGGTTCCATATAATTACCAAAAAACAGATCCCGAATATGAAACTTCGTAATTACACTCTCGCTCTCACTGAGCAAATTACCCAAAACCTTTTCCAAAGGTTGCCGTAAGTGTTCATAACAAGTTCGCTTCACTATTCCAAATAAAGTATCACGATCCGTTTCATCCACCAATCGATCGTGAAATACTCGATAAATCTCATGAATCCAGAGTTTTATCAATTTATCCGGATCCTTCATATTTCCCGCAGGCACGAGAATAATTCCATTAATCACCCGACTGAAATCCCGAAGATTGAAGAGATAGTGACTCTTCGCTGGGATGGGCAAAAAATTTCTGATCGCCTCCTGAAAAACTTGCATTGTCGCCGTCACAATCATTTTTGTCAGTCTTGAAACATTTCCATCGAAGCCTTTAGCGAAATGCCATTCGAGAATTGAGGAAAATATCCTTGTCATTGTCGCGTCTTCGAATGAATCAATACCAACGATATGCATATGACGAGTGAATCGTGAACTAACTTGATTTGAACCACCACCTGGTGGAACCATTCCAGCGACTAGGAGAATATCAACAAGATACAACATCGTCGTGTCCTTTAAATGAAACCAATGACCGTGATCAATCCACTGTCGAAGTAATTCAATCGGCGGTTGTGCCCCGTACATTTCCTTCTGTGGCATACTCAGATCGTCGACAAACAAAATCGATTTCTTTCCCATCGCCGGGCCGTAAACTCCCTTCCTACGTCGATCTAATTTCGACATTATTATCTCCTGAGTTTGTGCCGCCGTCGTACGAGCGCTAAAATTCACCACATTCTGAACGAATTTATCCTTTGGCAATGTTAACATGTAATTCAAGACAATTGCCGATTTTCCCGTACCAGTTGGTCCGACGAATAAAATTGGAATCGATCGCTGCAGCAAATTCGTGACGAAGAAATGCTGTATCGACATTTCATTCGTTTGAATTATCAAGTCGCTTACTTTCGCATTTGCTGGAAAAGTCGGCTGAAAATCAAACATATAATTAATTTATTTAGGAAAAAATAAGGAATTAATAACGAATTCGTCTATAAGGAAACAATGAACAAAATTTACCGGTGTCATTGTCTCCATCCAAGAAATCCAACTGCCATTATTTCTCTTATCGTAGAACCAGTCGAATACTGTTCCTCTTTCGGGAAAAAGTTGCTGCTTGGTTAATTTAAATGCCTTCGGCTTTGGATATTCTTCTATTGAACCATTCAACAGCGATCGAAAATAGTTGTCGAAAACTTTTCTACTGTCGCTGATTAAAGTTGGACAAATTCCCCAGACAATGCTGAACAATAGAATACATTGGAGCCAGACGGTGCTCACTTGAGTTTCTTCTTCTAACATCGTGCTCAATAATCTCGTGAATGACTGTAACGAAAATCAAATTGACTAATAGGTAATTATTGGTAATACTTTAAAACCTAAAATTTTTTGTCATTCAAGGACGAAAGGCAAAAACTACAAATAAATAATTAAAATACATACAAAACTTCAATAATTTTTGTCAAATAAATATTTAAATACTTTCATAGGAATAAATATATATTTAAAAATAATAATTTCAATAAAAAACGTTTTTAAAATTTACCTACTTCTAAAAATTCCAATCGTAATTCTTACAAAATTCAATCATTTTTTAAGAAAATAAGAAGATAATCATTGATTTAAATAAAACTATTAATATTATTACAGTTTTACAATTAAAATTTTCAAAAATTGAACTTTAAGAATTTTTTAAAATTATTTCTTAAAATTTAAACTATAACGCTTCTAATATTCAATTATTATCTAAAAGTTTTGTTAAAATTAATTTTTAAATTAATTCTTATTTTAAAAAGTTCTACAAAAAATCCAATTACATAAATACACAAATAAATCATTTAAACTATAATTAAATATTGCTTAAAAATTGAATTTTTATAAAGAACTTTATCAAAATTTTTTGTAATAATTGAATTCTTTCGAATAATTTTAACAAAATTAAAAACAAATAATTAATTGCATCTTTTGAGGAATTCCTTTAAAATTTTATTAAAAATAATTTAAATCAAAAATAAAAAAATAAATACCCGAAGAATTTTACTAACATTTTAAAAAATAATTGAAATGTTTTGAAAAATTTTACTGAAATTGTATTAAAAGTAATTTTATTCATTCGAAGAATTCTAAAATTTACAAGAATATTACTTTTATTAAAAGTAAGATTTAAATAAAAATTTAGAAAATAATTGAAGTTGACAAAAATTTTAAATTCAAGTTATTATTAGAATAAGAAAGAAAGTAATTATTTTTCATTAAAATTAGGAAAAGGACAAGATAACTAAATACGGAATCAAATTTTTGTGATTTTTGTGAATCGTTCAAATAAAGTTTTTTTTATAGACGGGAAATTTAATTGTTTGATTGATTATTTTTTTCGAAAAAAAATTATGTAAATTGTATTTTTAATAATGAAATTCTAGTGAAAACTTGATAATTTATGAAAAAAAATAAATTAAATATGAAGAATTAAAAAAATTTATTTTTTAAATAATTGCATTCGTTTAGAAAATTTTACTAAAATATAAAATATTGAAAATAATTGAATCTTTTTCAAGATCTGTATTATATATTTTTTGTATTGTTTTAAATAATTTTCTTATTTCAACTATTAATGGAGAATTTTATTTAGTAAACACTTACCAAAAACATATGAAGATCGGACGTTTCAATAAAAGTCTTACAATGATACTTGACAAAATCCAATACAGGATCAATGAGCCACTCGATAATTTCCATAATCAATTCAAATTGTTCGACGAGTAATTTTTCCTTCAATGATTTTTTATAGGACTCATATAAAGCCGACCAACCCAATTGAGATGGTTCCAAATAAATCATTCCACATCTGCTGACAGTTGCTGGCGAAGCATGCTCAAGATCGGCAGGTTCGAAAATTAAATTCATCTTATTTGACATTTGAATTATTTCACCCGACATCAAGCACAATTTCTTATTATCGTCCAAAACGGTATTCATATTCTCAATCCACACCGCATCCACTGGTCCGTCAAACATAATCCACTTGCGATCCTGCGTCATCGATTGAGCAAATTCCCTAAATGTATTCGCCAAAATGCCATCGCTCCATTCGTGTGACGCTGGATCGAAACTTCCGTACAATTGCGCTAGAGTTATTGCCTTTGGATTGATAATTCTGTTTTAAAGAAGAAAATTTGTATTAATAATCGTATTTAGTTAATTATTAATTAGCTTAGTATTTCAATCCTTTTTTGTATAATTTAATCTCCTCACCTGTAGATTGTCCGAAATTCTCGCATGACTGGTTTCTTGGCGTAAATTTGACTTGAGGCGACGAAAAGATCTCCGAGAGCGGCAGCTAAAGTTTGATAAGCCTGCGTCTTTCCGCCCAGGGGTTCGCCAACGATCATCAATCCATGACGAACTAGAATCATCTCATAAATTTGAACAATCTTCCCAATATACCAAGGTGTAGCTTGAAGATTTCTTTTCCCCAAATTACTCTTCAGCAATTCAATCAATTCGTCACGATCCGGTTCCGGTAATTCGACACCCGGAAATAAATCACTATAAATTCCATTAAACAAAGGAACATCCTGGGCCAGGAATTTCGGAAGATTTACATCAACAATCGCCCTGAGTACAAGTACAGATTCATTTTGCTCAGTGAATTTTAATTTCAAATTACCAGCCGCTATCAAAACAGTCTTCACAGCTCTCATTCCGTAATCGTAATGATTCTGCGAACTCAATTGCTCCGAGCAAAGTTTATAAGTGTGGACAATTTTATCAGCCAGACTCCTAGCGTCAATGAAGCCGTACGAGTAGAGAGTTATCTCGCCAATCATTCCATAATCCGGTACCATCATCGCGACGGTTCGAAACAGAACTTTCAAATTATCGGGCAGCTCTTGACGACCAGCGTAACCGGGATTCATGGTTATGAAAACGTTACAAGTCGGATTTAGTCTTATTTCAGTTCCTTCGAAAACAAATCTCTCCAGTTTCATTGCAATCGCCATCTGTATTGTCAAAATTTGCTGTGCTATTACCGACAGAACTTCGAGATCAATTCGATTGAATTCGTCGAAACAGGCCCAAGCGCCAGACTGTGCGAGTCCTTTGAAAAATTTACCCATTGCCATGTAGTCTAAACCCTCTGAACAATTGAAGACGACGCACTGTTTAGCGACTGCTTTCGCTAAATCTTTACAAGTTTCCGTTTTTCCCGTTCCTGCCGGACCTTCCGGAGCACCTCCGAGATTCAGTCTCAGTGCTCCCATCAGAGTTCGATAGCATCTATCGGTTAGCGGTGTGATCACCAATCTCGCCGAATTCCCCAGGTATTCAAATCCGTAAACAACATCGGTCGTGATCATCGAAACGGTGATACTGGAATTCAACCAATAGTATCGCAGTTGAGAAATCCAGTTGAAATCCATCTCATCTCGAACATTCTTCTCCACTAGTAATTTAACCACATCTCTCGCGTGTACGTCAATCACTATCAGAGCATTAAGAGTGATTCTAGCGCCCGGTTCCAATTTCCCCCTCACCAAGGCGACCGTTCTATCGATTTGAGAACTACATTTCTCTAAAACACTCCTCGTGGTGTTGTCCTGAAACGAATCGACTACTTCACAAGTCCAGTGAATTTGACTCGCACAAAGGACAATTTGCCCCGGCCATGATAAAATCCACTCTTCCCTCTCGCTCGAGAAGTATGAAATTACACTGTCCTGAGCAATATCCCTCAAGGAACTCTTCATCAATTCCTCAACTTGACACAACCATTTCTCCACCATTCCTTTCGCGTCGGCTGGACAAATTTTTCCTGTCATCGGCACATATTCCTCTTCATCGGACAACATACCAATAATTTCCGCCTCCTTCGTGAAACGCAGTGCACAAATACCCTCGAAACATTTCTTCAAATGCGGCTGCACTCTCTGTGGATCCCTCGTCTCCGACAATATCTCCAACAATTCATCATTCGACAAGAAGAAGAATCTCGGGAAAAATAATCTCTTCTTCTCCAAATAATCATTCAGTCCCTTCTGAATCTCATCCAAAAGCTGATTACAAAATTTGAATTGATCCAACATTTTCGGCATAGCCGTTGCAATGGTGACTTTTTTATTCTCCGTCACGTACGTCATGATGGAGCGCCAAATTTTATCGACTTTTCTAAAATTCTTCGCCTCCGTTGGCATCTGTCGCATAATATCCTCACTGCTGAATATCGGTTCCAAATACATCCAGGTCGCTTGACAAGTGAGCCACTGATCGATTATGTCCTGCATTAGAATCAATTTCTCCTCCCACGATTGCATTTCGTGCTCGAATGCCTTAATGAACGGTGAACCGCGCATTGTTTGCGCCTTTAGAATATGATCATCGAGGAGTACTTGAATATCGTCAACGGCTGACAGTACGGAAACACCCGTCTCTCGATAGGGACTCAAATCGAAAACAATCTGCGACCATTCCTCCTGCATTTTCTTCAAATTCTTCTCCAGTGCGTGCTCCTTCGTCGCTGCTGACGATATTTCCTCGAGCTGATTTATATAAACAAGAAGACCATGATCGATCATTTGGGAAAGACTGCTCGTCACTGTCGGCACTATCGTCACACCAACAACTTTTCCGATTTGCTCCCAGTGTCGTGCTTGAAGACCAGGATTGCAAATTGTCTGCAAAACCGGTATGAACTGTTTGAATTTCTCAACTTTTCCGCGAACCATTTCGGCGACTCGTCTCGCTCCTGCCACATCGGTCAGAGCTCGCGACAATTTATACAATACTTTCCAAGTGTTATCCGTCTCCTCTAGTATCGCCTCTGCGTCAAGACCAACAAACGGTCCATAAAACCATTTCTCATAATTCTGATGAAATACCAAAACAGTATGCCAAAGTTTATCAAAAATCTCCACCGTATTCGACATTCCCGGCAGTGTAATATAGGGACTAAGCTCCAAATCCAATAGAACTTCTTCCTCATTAATTCTAATCGCCTCTTTCGATATATCCGTCATTTGTTGGGAAATATCCTCAATTTCCACGACAGCCTCCTCCATTTCCTCCATTCGAAGAACGGGTGGATCTTTCTTCTTAAATTGATCCAAAATCTCCTTCATTTTCGTAATTCTCTGCTCGAAATTCTCCTTTCTCACTTTCAGTACACCTTCGACGAATTCCTTTCTCATATTCAAACGAACATTCGCGAGATCCATGACTGTCTCCATTTCTTTTGGCCATGTTAGTGTTCTTGTATTCAATTGAATGTCCTCGTCAACAATTGGATGATAATTGAATAGAAATAAAATCAATTCCGCTGAACGTGCTAGATCACCTCGTAAATTAAACATCGTTGTGTCACGACTCTCGACGAGATAATTAATTAGTTCCACAACTTCTTGTGTTGTTTCGGGCATTCCTGAAATTCTGCTCGCTATCTCGTCGAAAATTTTACATAAATGCTGATTGTTTGTTCGCAATTCATTTAGAAAATAGTCACAGATACTTGTTCGGAGATCCTCGAATAAAATTCGACGCATTGACTCGTTCACAAATGAGCAGTCCATCTCGATTAAATTTAATGGAATCTGTGATATAAAATAAAATTTTTAATTGACTAAATGGCATTAATAAAATATTTCATTAACTAATTTTATTATCTAATTAAAAATTTAGTTGCGATAAAAAATTAAATCCTTATTAATGAATCGTTGCATTTCGATAAACTGTCTCTTTTAAAGAATTTCTTTCAGTTTTTTTTTAAATAATAGATTTATTTTCAATCATTTTAATTTAAAATAATAAAGTAAACGATCACTACTTTAATATTTTCACAACCTAGTGATAAAATCATTATTTTCTTACAAAATGTAATTTAAAACTTTTAAAGTAATTTCATTTCATAAAGAATTTATTACGATTTTTTTCAAAATAATCGTGTTTGTTATTAATTATAATTAAATATTTTATTTGTTAATTTATATTTAAATTTTTAAAAAATAATTGAATTCTTCTCAAAATTTTATTTTGATTTTTTTAAATAATTGAATTCATTCAATGAAAATGAGTGAAATACTAAAAATAATTGATTTCTCGCGAAGAAATTTATTATCAAAGGAATTATATTTTATTATGAAAAAATTAAATTCTTGCAGAGAATTTAAAACAAATTTTTGATAATTTCCTTCTTTAGAAGAATTTTCTTTCATTCTTAAAAATAATGCAGCTTTTTAATCATTTTAATTTAAAATTTATAAAGTAATTGAATTTTCTAAAGAATTTATTTTCATCTTTTAAAAATAATCGTTTTCGGTTTCGGCTATTAATTGTAATTAAATATTTAATTATTAAATTTTATTAAAATTTTTTTTAAATTCCTTAAAATTTTATTGCAAGTTTTAAATATAATTGAATTCTGTCGAGAAAATTTCATTAATTTTTTAATATAATCGCAAATAATTGAACTTTAATAATAATAATAATAACTGTATTATGAAAAATGTATAATAATTGTACGGAAAATAAATGAATTTATGTAAAGAAATTTAATTTATGAAAATAATTGAATTTTTTTGAAAAAATTTTATAAAAATTTGACTGAAAATAATTGAATTTATCTAAACATTATAACAAATCTTCTCAAAACTTTTCAGAATAAATGAATTCCTTAGAAAAATTCTATTACAATTTGTAAAAATAATCTTTTCGAGAAATTTTATTAAAATTGTATTAAAAATAATTTAGTTCCTGAGAACGATTTTATTATTTGTAAATAAATAATGTAAATCTTGCGAAGAATTTAAGTATTTTTATAAACAAATAATTGTGCGAAAGAATGTTATTAAAATTGTATTGAAAATAATTAAAGTCAATAAGTAAATTCTTTGAATTTTGAATCTATAATTATTCAAAAAATGAATTCGATATTTGAAAATAAAATGAATTTGTAATTTTCGTAATAATAATAAATTGAATATCGCGTTTCGCGCGTAACATTTTCTCCTTTATAAATAAAAATAGTATAAATTATTTTCAAAAGCAAAATTTTAAATACAAACCTTGTTTCGAAATAGAGAAATTTTCTGACTGAGCGCGTCGAGATCCTCGATTTTGTGTCCAAATTCGCGTAAAGACGGAAATGGATCGAGATTAAAATATTCTTTTAATTTTTCCTTGGCAGATCCATTGGTAATGTACAAAAGATTGTCGTAGGATTTTAAATACAAATTTGGTCCATCCACATTCATGGCCACAGCATCCAAGGCCTCCTCAATTATTTTCGACACCTAATAATTTATTTTTCAAGATAAAAACTTTTTTCAAAAAAAAAGGAAAAATAAAATTTACCTTATCTTCTTCTCGCAAAACAGGAGAAAGAAATCCCTCGTTCTCAAATTCGGGAAATAAAATTGTCTCAATTTTCGGAACTTTAGCGGCGACTGAAATTATTTTATCGAAACATTCCGACAATATTTTCAGCATTTCTACAACACTCGGTTTCAGTATCAAATCGTTTGTTCCAAATTTGACATCCACCGCGATTGTCATAAAAGGAGTGCTAAATAAATGGAAATAAATGCAAATAAATATAAATAAACGTAAATATATGTAAATATATGCATAGAAATATTAATAAACACAAATAAATATTAAAAAACTAATCTGTAATAATTTAGAGAATAAAATAATATACGAACCGAGTAAACATTAAATCCTGATAATCGCCATCGAAACTATTTCCATTATTGTACATAACGAAAAAATCTCTCAAATGCCTTAGAGTTTTAATCACCATTGAACGTAATTGTTTTGACAAAAGTGTATTAATGCTGCGAAAATATTTTTCAATCATATCCAACGAGGCTAATGAACTCTTTTCAAAATAATTCGTCCACGCATGTTGCTTTTCGAGAAATATATCAGCAACATTCGCAAGCCATTCTTTTATCAATTTTCTACTCGTTGCTCGACAAATTGAATTCACTTGCGATTGTATTTCTAAAGCTGGTATCGGAAATGTTCCCAGATCATCAATTTGAATAATCATCATTGTATTATAACTGGAAAAAAATAAATTTCCATTCTTTATAACAGTGGAAAAAGAAAGAAAATATAACATATAAAAAAGGGGGAAAAATTCACCTTCGCTCCCATAAATTTCGAATTTCCCGTGAAATCTCATTTCCTATGAAAAGATTGTGTTGCATAAAATGTTCGGAAATGACTTTCAGCTGATGCCAAGGAACAGGTGCTCGTATATTGAAAACTGGATATTCAACAGGTACAGTTTCAATTTGCAAGCGCTTCCTTTTTTCAGGATCTTGTATTGCAAAATCAACTATCGCTGTTCGTAGACTCTCTTTATAGTCACTGACAATTTCTCTTTCCAATTCTGTTGTTCTCGCGATAAAACTGAAAAATTCGTCAAATTTAATGATTTCCGTTTGCTAATAGAATTAAAATAAAACTTAAATAAATTCATTAAAATGAAATTATAATAAAACGAATAAAAATTAATTGACAATGAATTGAATAACAATTAAATGACAATGAATCGACTTAAAATTAAATGAAAGTAAATTGAGTAAAAAAAATATCAAATAAATTGAGAGTAGAATAGAAATGAAACTAGAAAAATTGGAAATAAATGAAACGAAAATGAAAATTGAATAGAAAGTAAATACTTTTATGCAAATGAAAATTTTGAAGAAATTTACGAAAAACTTACTCGGATCGTTTGCGTAATCTTCCGACAATTCTCCTGCGTATCTCTTCAAAATTAGAGCAATCGTAAGGTTGAAGTTGAGAATCAGTGATACAATTTTTTAATTGTAGAAATCGACAAATATCTTCCTCTCGAATGATTGGCTTTCTTTTCTCAATTGAATGTAATTCACTTAATTGACTCTCAATATCGCGAGGAACTTCCGCCTCTCTTCTTCGTAGAATCTAAAAAATACACGGAGATAGTAAACAAAAATAAAATACTCCCATAAATAAAAATCTTACCCACTTGGTTTTTTTTTATTTTTGAACACAAAAATTAAAAGTTCATCATCGATTCACCTCTTCTTGAAAAATTCTTGGATCATCCGATTCTTTTTTAACTCTTCTCTTTGATTTGGATTTTTTTACTGTTCTTTCCACAGCTAATTCTTGTAACGTAATACTATTATCTGTCATTAATTCCAAATATTTGGCTTTTCTCTCCAACTTTTGCTTCATTTTTTCTTCATACTCTCTGATACACTGTATTGGGGGAAAAATAAGTTTTCCATTTTGATCCAAAGGTCTCCATTGATTTGGAATTTTCCTCTCCTTTCGACTTCGATAATTCGTTGAATATTTATAAACATTTGGCTTCAAAGTATCACAGATAATTTTTGAATTTTTAACATAATCGTGACAATTATCCACTGGCATTTTTCTTTTTAATAAATCTGAAAAACTTTCCAAATCGCTTTTTCCAGCAATTTGCACATTTTGTTTACTTAAACAATTCTCCATTTTTTTTAGGAATAAAATTTTGTAATTAATATTTAAAAGCAATTTTTGTTATTACTGTAAATAAATATCCATTTTTTTCTATTTATTCTAAAGTTCGTTTCTTTCGAATATTTATTATGGCTAAATATAATCTTTATCGTCATTATAAAAATTGTGTAAGAATATAAGAAAAAATTTATTACATTTTTTTTTGTAAATAACTTTCAAATTGTTGGAGTAATTTTCAAATTTACTCGAAAATCAGATGTCAAAAGGTTAAGTTTACTGTTTGATCAATGAATCGTCATAGTTACGGGAATAACCATTAAATTAATTAAATAAATTAGTTAATATAAATTACAATAAACTATATATTATTATTATAAAATATAATTTATATATATTCACTTTTTGTTTAAAAGAAAAGTTAATTTAATTATTTGTAAATAAAAAGTAATATTAAACTTGTAAAATATTTAACAATTCTTAGATTTGGCTAAATACAGTCTTTAATTGTTTTCATCACTTATTTAATCTTTTTTTTGGAAATTAATATTCGGCATTCGATGGACCGGCACGTAGAGAAGTATTCTCTTTATTTTTCTCTCTAAAAGACCTTTCTCTCTGTTGATCACGCAATGAACTACGTAAACCTAGTAACAAAGTAGCAAATTATAAACGAAGGTAAAAAACTATTATATTTTGAAAATATTGAATAACAAACTGAAAACTTAAGGACGGTATAATAATTATTTATAAAATAGATTAAAAATTAATTAACTTTAAATATTTCTAGGCAATTTAAATATAATGTTTATTTATTTATTAATAATTGAGAAAAAATTCTTACCATTTTTGGAAAATTGAGTAAATCCTTTGAGTAAAAATTCCTTGTCACGTGACTGCATAATTAACATTTCACGTAAAATTTGAACCATTTCCTTCGTAGCTATGGCCTTCGCACGCACATAGTAAACAGAAATGCTGAAAAATTTTAATTACAATTAATTAATTAGCATAGAAATTCTCTGACATCAAATTAATTGAAAATAAAGAAATAAAAATTTGAAAATAATGCAGTTAATGGAAAAGTAACAAGAAACTTAAAGTATAATTTAATAGAAATTAAAAAATTTTCTGAAAGGTTTTTCAAAAAAGTAAAATAAATTTTAAACATGTGACAAAATAAAATTTTAAATAATTTAAAATTCGTCATAGAGAAAAATAAAGTTTTAATTAATTTGAAATTCGTCATAAAAAATATTAAATACTTTAAAATTCAGAATAAAATGAAATAAAATTTTTAATAATTCAAAATACGTAAATTCACTTAATTGATTTGAAATAATTTCACTATTCTCACCACATAATAACAAGAACGACACTCATTGATCCAACGCCGACAAATTGCTCGCAAATCGACCACACAACACTATTCCTCTTGATCAATAAAATCTCCTCAGCGAAAACTTCCCAAATAAAATTATGAGCATTAAACGGACCACAATCGCCGGTTGTCTTGTAAATCGTGACAAATCCCAATGCAATTAGCGAACCAACCATTCCCAATAGAGCTAAAGCCAAGAAGAGTGTTTGAGTTTGAGCTGCTCGCCACGGTTTCGATGGTGGTTCACAAAATGTGACGAGTCCAAATTTTTTAATATAAAATGTCAACATCATTTTCAGAACAATAATAACAGACATCATTGGACTGAAATAGAATGCCACCCAAAATAATGTTTGATTGTAAATTAAATTCATGGTATTTCGAGCAATATCAAAATTTGGTGAACAGAAATTTTTTCCAAACGCCATTGTACAACATTTTGAACGTATCATTTGCACCAATAAAACACCAATAACTGATATTATAAAATCAAGGAGAATCAGTCGATAAATTTCTTGCGCCAATTGCGTTTGCCAACAATCAAAATTTCCACGTGTTATCCAATACGTTAACAATGTTCCAATCACGACCAATGTCATTGTGTACATTCGAATTATCGTCACGTACAATGTAATTCGATCGTTACTGTATTTTTCCATTTTTGCCTGAAATCAATTTCTTTTTATTAGTTGAATTTTTTTTCAAAATTTGATTAAAATATTTAAATTACTCACGAGCCATGAAATGAGGGAAGGAAAGATGTTTATAATTCCAGTGACAATTAAAGGCACCATTAAAATCGACCAGACATTATTCACATCCGCTTTATATTGATTGAGCAAAATCCATAATAATCCACCGGTACTGGCAATTATTGCGAGGACAAAGATTGTCATTAGAATTTGAACGGCAATTGTTAAGAATTTCGTGAAACACGATAAGTCAATGTCACTTTCTGTTTCGCTGAGAAGTTCCTTTAATTCTCTATGCAAAGATGATGAGCATAATTTTGCAGCTTTGTACGATGAAATACCAAAATCCCAACCACAGAAGATCTTCATTGCATACTGATTGTAAATTCCTCCCGATGTTTCGATGAAACATTTCCTGTACGATTGCGCCACTCTGAAAACATTAAAGATTTTCCATCTTAATATAAAAATAAATGTATAAAATCAATTTATATTTTTATTTTTCGTTTATACTCGTAAACATTTCGATGAAAATTCAATTGAGAACTAAAGAAATTAATTTGAATGTTAAATAATTATATAAAAGATGGCGATGATTGTATTAAAAAATTATATTGGAGCAAGAAAAATAATCACTCACTTGCAACAAAGAAGAACGAAGGTGAATAAATAACAAAAACCTAAAGTCAAAAAATATGCCGAGGGAATATGATATGTATTGGCAGGCATCACGTTTATACTTTGGTTTGAATAAAATCCATAATACATTAACGAATTCGTGAGAAATCCCTGGAATTGTAAATTTCATTCTTAGATAATTAAATTAATTGCAAATAATTATTAAATAATAATTACTAAATAATAACTAATTACTAAAATAGTAATTTAAATAATAAATTTCTAGAATAATTTTTCTTTTTAAGATTTTAAATTTTTAGATTAATACTCACATTCCCAAGTAGTAGATCTAAGTAACGAAAAGAATTGTCTAATTTCGTGCCAATTAAAGATTGTGGTATAATTATAAAAGACACACTGCAAAAAAGGAAGAAAAACGATTATTTTCCAATTCTGTAGCTTTCAAACGTCGAAAATGGTTTTTTATTTTACCTCAATAGGCACATAATTATATTAATTAGAAACAACCATCGTAGAAACTTAAAATAAGTCGCTATTCCACTTCCAAATTGACCTTCTATCGATTTTATTGGATGATACCACAATTCCATTTCTGAACATATTTCACGTAAAGCCACATTGAACTGTAAAAATATTTTTTAGTATTAATAAAATGAGTATAAAATTATTTTAAAAGAAAATTATATAATGTTAAATATTTTATTAATATTTTAAACACCTGACTCGAAATGATCGTTAAATTCAGTGTTTAGTAAATATTTAAAACAACCGAGTGATAATATCATCTAATAATTTAAATATTTTATTAGTTTTGTTAGTAAAGAATTTTATTATTTTTATTTTTAATTAAAAATCAATTGTATTTGGATGTTAAAAAATTACTTTAAAATGCTTGTGAAAATTTTAATTTTAATAAAAAATTAGTTGTACTTGAAGGAAGAGAAATTACTATTCAATTTTTTTGAAGAAAAGAGCGAAAAATTAGTATGAATACCTTTGTGAAAGACATGCTAATTCTATATTTGAGTCGTTTCAAATATCCAACAGGTTTCTTCTTTAATTTTTGACTAGCACTGAAACTCAATTTCGCCTTCACTGTTCTCTTGACAGTTAAACATTGTGGCATGTCTCGTAAAATTTCACTTCGCAGATGCTCCGATTGTGGATCATTTTGCATAAGATCGTCATTTTGTTCAATATGATTCGCTATCATTGTTGCATGATCCTCTAAAGGTAAATTTCTTATCCTCAACGTCAATTGTGGAATGAATGAGGAAATTTCATTTAAACCTTCGTTTCTTCCGTTCGCCAGTGCCACTGAAATTTTTCAATTAGAATTTATTTTTCACATTTAAATCAATTAACAATAAAAAGTAAAAAAAAACAAGAAAAAAGAAACAATGAAAGTAAAACGGAAAAAATCAATTGAAAGAACTGGAAAATTTTTAATTTTCCAAAAATTGTAAATAAATAAAGAACCAAGAAAATAAATTGAGAAAAATATACCTATTCTTCTGGACGGCAAATGACGTGCATGATGAGCGAAAATTCTTTGTTGCAAAAAAAGATTTCTAGAATTGGCATTCCTCGTATTAGCTGGCTCGCCACTGCCTTGTGCTGCAAAGTAATAATTAAAATAATTAACAAATTTGTAATATCAACAAAAAAAAAAAATTATCCCCAAGCACCACTTTTCTCAAAATTAAAAAAAAAAATTCCATTTTCAAATCATGATTTGAAAATACAAAATCATATTTGAAATTACAATTTAAACGTCAAATTGCGCCCTTTTTGAATTAAAAGAAAAAGGCATGTCAAAACAAAAATAATATATAAAGAAAAAATAAATATAAACGTGAAAATAACTCACTTTCAATCATTTCAATTTCCTCATCAACGTTACGATCGGTATTGTTCATTGCTCACTTTATATATTATTGTTATAAAATTAATTGTTTCCTGTATTATTCTTGAGCACTGTAAAAGTATCGAAAAACATAAATAAATCCTCTCTTCTTCGTGTCAAAATCAATTAAATCAATCGATATAATTTCCACATTAAACTTAAGACGTCAAATAATTGACGAAATTTCCAATCTTTTATCATATCACTTAGCAACTATCAAACATTATTCACGGAAAAAGTCTTGCCGGTACTTACTGTAATTATATTTGTTAAATCCCTTTTTTTCCTTTCTATTTTTCTATAGATTTTCTCAGGACTAGTTTCTTGCTTTCACCAATAAGATTACTGTTAGATCATTGATCACTCAACCGATAAAGTAACAAATTTTCTTACTCGTCACTGATAAAGTTCTCAATTTAAATAAAATTAAATAAAATATTTTTTGTTCAATATTGTTTAAATTAAAAAAAATTAATTTATATTATGTCTTTAAATATTTATTTAAATACATATTGAATATTTTTTTATATATTTAAATATATGTTAAATATTTATTTATAATAATTAATAATTTAACTATTAAGTATAATTAATATAATAGTGGAAATGTTAATTTTTTCTTTGAATTACAAATTTTTCCCTTTTTAAACTAATTTTTAAAAATTAAAAAAGGGATTTTCTAAAAGTTTACAAATTTACAATTTTTAGTAAATATTTTTTTCAGTTATTTGTTTATTATGAAAATAGTGAACAATAGAAAAAAAATGGTGATTGTGAATAAACAATCAAAAATTTGGAATGGTAAACGTTGTTATTATTATTATTTCCTGATCACATACAACTACGATAATAATCTTGCTTTACCATTTAACACAGAAAAGAAAATTAATTCTCATATCGAAATATATCATTTATACTACATTTAATTGAGTAACAATAAAAATTGATATTAAGTTCATAGCATCGATGCGCAAAACAATTAGTCTTAAAGAACACAAACGTTCTTAAAAAGAAAAACGAAACAATCTACATTATTAATGATATATCGAATACCAATAGGTAATTTCTTTTTTTTTTTTATAAACTTATATACTAATGATTTCAAGTTAAATTGTAAGTTTGTATATTAATAATTAACGTATATAGAATGTAAAATTTGATGTTATACATTTTAAAGCGTAGCAATCAGTCAGTGCACTGAAGGAGCTCCTTTTTCTTTCCTTTCAACGTGACATTGGTACAAAAAATTTAAAAGAGCATCCAAATGAATTGTGTTCTATTTATAAAATGACGTATCAAGTATGCATACGTTTTTTTTTTTACTTAGTATATTAAAGTATGCATATGCAGTTACTTAATATATAAAGTATTGTATAATAACTTATTTTCGGGGGGCGCTTTTTTTTTACTTCGTTTTTTTTCTCGTTTATCACTTTAGTATACATATATATTTTGTTTGTTTGTTTGTTTGTTTGTTATTCAGCATGACAAATAAGTACTATATGCAGTTGTTTCACCACATACTGTAATCAGAATCGTCCTGATCAAAAGCCATAAAAAAGCCAACAATTGTCAGGTACACGACAACATTGCCCGCTAATGTCAAATAACAAGCTCCCCATTGTATCTGTAATTATTTCGTGTATTTCATGAAACGAATCTTTTTTAATTTTTAGTATTCTAAGGCTAAAACTAAACTAATATCGAAAAGTACAATTAATTATAATTATTATTAGATAAGTAAATTTTATATTTCTATTTCTATTAATAATTAAATTTCTTTTTATAATTGTAATTATTATTGTATACGTAACTAGTAATTATAGTTTTTAGTAATAAAATTACTATTAGAAATGGATTTAGAGAAATAATTTACATACCACTGGGTTATTTTCCGGCGATCTCGCTAAAACAATTGGAAGAGCAAAGGACGAAACGACGAAGCCCATGGTGATGAATATTGCGAATTCTAAACTCGGATTGCTAGTATTTCCTGAATTGTCAGAAACACGTCTCGCCACCAGTGTTGGAATTGGCGATAAAATGTAGAATAAAACGACAAAAAATGGCCACCATACTCTGAAAGAGAAAATATTCGAAATAAAACATATTTTTTCAAATACTAATTTAGTTTTCATTAAATTCGACCCTTTTTGTTTTACAATTAAGTGATTAGTTTAAAGTTTCCTTACTGATAAGACGGAAGGGCACAACCAAGTATCACAAATGTCATGCCAATCGAACCGGCGAAAGCCAATGAAACGAGTCTGTAATTTTAATAAAAAATGTATTAATAATTCAAAAACAATTCGATTTTCCCTATTTACTGAATATTAATTTTGTAATTAATATTCTATTTAAATTCTACTAACTAGAGAATCGTTTTTTTTAAATAACAGAAAAGAATTACTTACGCTGTAAAAATTTCGAGAATTTCCCCAAGAAAAACATGAAACAAAAATTATATTTAGAAAATCTTTCTAAAATTAGTAAAAATCGGATAAAATTATCATACTCTGTACACTTTTTCTACAACAATTTGTACAAAAAAAGAATGACATAAGAAATGCAAACATAAACAATAGAAACAAAAAAAAAATGCAAATTCATTTGAATTGTTTTGCCAAGTAATGACAGTTTAAAGAGGTTATGTTTTGATTTTGTAAACCAACTTCTAAATTTTTAACTTCTAGTGCAATTCTTCTTAAACAAATTGATGAAATAAAACTTATCAGAGATGATTGTTGTGATAAAAATTAAAAATAATTTATCATCTAACCTTTAAGCCCGGCCATTGGTGATTTGATATATAAAATTGACAGCTTTAAAAATACACCAGCTCTCAAAATTGACTTCTCTATACAGATGATATAAAAATTATTTCTCCACTAAAACTCATGCCCAAATAATTATCACACTTTTTTCATGTAATTTCCTTTCGGGCGGTTTTTTTTTCTTTTCCGAAAAAATTATAATGAATGAAAGAAGGTAAAAAGGTAAGTAAACCCTTTTTTTTCTCTCTCTCTCGTGACTCACAAACACACAAAAATATTGTTCCTTCTCATTACTGCGGGATATTTACACTAAAGTAATTTTCCTATTGGCTGTGACTTGATATTTTGAGCTGCTTCTGATTCGCTAACAAGTGTCGGACATTTTTCACCTATTGTTCACTATTGATCAATGAGAAACGAGAGCGCGAAAATTTAAACACAAAAATTAAACACGTGATGTATTAAATTTTATTTAATGAATTGATAGAGAATTATTTTCTGGCAATACTTTTTTTTGGTACTTTTTTCTTATTGAAATAAAGTTGTTGAATTAAGTACTTGACGGGCCAGGTGATAATTTTTAAATTGTGTTCAATTTGGAAATAATTGTAACATATTTCCACGCAAATCACTAGTAAACACAAACTAAAACCAAAAGCAATAATTGCAAACGGAAATTTAACGACTGAAAGTCCAACTTTTGTGTAAGTTGTTCTTCGGAGACTTTTTTGATTTAGAAATGTTTTTAAGTAGATATTTTGTAGTTGATTGATAAATCCGTAATTTTTTAGTTTATGAATGCTGAAATAATCAATTTAATATAATTATCATTAGTATTATTTATATTCATTTACTTCATGTTAATTATATTAATATTAATATTTTTAGAATATTTATTACTATTATTATTATTATTATTATTATTATTATTATTATTATTATTACTATTATTACTAGTATTATTACTATACGATTATTAATTTTTTTAAATATTACTAACTATCAATTTTACTATTATTTATTGTTTTTATTTTTTAATTATTTATTTCTGAAAATCAATTAAATTTATTTAATTTTACTTTTGTTTTCATCTTTCATTTTTATTTAATAAATTATTGATTTAAGTGGAAATTAATAATATATACTTACTGATAATTTATTATTTCTGTGTATTCACTGTGTTTTTGCAAAATTAAACCCACGTTGTCAAATTTATTAGTAGGAATTTGATAAATCGGACACTTAATGTTATCTTTTACGAGCTCCTTTAAATAACTACTAATATATAAAGCAACTTTTTCTTCACATACCTGAAAAATATTATTCAATCATTAATTACATTTGTTTTCTTTTCAATTAACTATCAAAAATAATTTATATATTAAATTTTTCCTTAAATAAATTAAAAATATAAATTTAAATGTACAATAAATATTGGTACTTTTTTTAATTAAACTAGTTTGAACATTTTCTTTCTATATACATCAAAAGGTACGAATGTATAATTATAATAGTTCGATAAAATACTGCTCATATCCTCATAAAAATACGTAATGCGAATTAACAAGTTGTTTTTCTAAATAGTAAAAACGTCGAAATTAACTGACAGTTGACTGTTAATAAAGTACGTATGTGTCAATTAAATTTACTGTCAAATTTTGTTTACATAAAGCAATTCAGCGTCGAAATCTTCTACATTCGTCCCCGTGTATTTTGATATTTTTTTCATTTCTCAAAAAAAAGATGTTCTAACTGAATTTAATTATTTATTTACAAAATTTAATAAACCTCTATTTATTTAGATTAATATTTATTTAATTAAATCTAATATTTATTTACAAAATTTAATAAACCTCTATTTATTTAGATTAATATTTATTTAATTAAATCTATTATTCTCACCATATCGAATCCCTCTTTGATATTCGCCGGTAATTGATTTCTGTCCATCATTTCACTGCTCATGGCAATTAAATCCTCGTCATCTGTTTCGTGCTATGCATTAAAATAGAAAAAAAATTAATTTCATTGATAAATCAATTTTCTTTTAATTTGATCTTTATTTTGCTTATTTTTTAAAGAGGAAAATTATAATTATAATAAATAATAATAATAATAATAATAATAATAGTAATAATAATAATAATTTCCATAAAATTTACCTGAAAAAATTCGTATTCTGCCGAATCCTTAAGTACAATTAATTTAAAAAACTCATCGTCGACAAATTCTTGAACAGTTTTAAACGTTAATTCTGTATTTAAAATATTAATCAGACTCGTTAGAGAAGCACAATAAGCCGACCAATTTATCATTGACAGAAGAAAAATGGAGAAATACGCTACTCGTAATGTTAGCGCCGAAGGAAATTCTAAAAATGATGCAAATTTCATTAAATCATAATAAATTACTTGCAAAGGCTAATTAAATAAAATATATATGTTAAAAAACTTTCAAAACCTTCTAAGCCCTGTTGACAAAAAATACCCCACACATTGACATAATTTTCCAACAGGAGACTTGGCAAGTGGTACGAATCGCGAATTTCAATTTTCATAAATGTGAGAAGCAATGGAACGAATGTTACGAATAATCCAATAAATATCCAAACATTTCCGGTAAACGTCTAAATTATAGAAAACAAATAATCAGTAAAGTTAATGTAATATACTAAACAATGTATTTATAATATATAATAAATTTAAAACAAATATATATGTGGTCACGCTCCGAAGAAAAGTACCTAAGAGGCAAAAAATTTGAGGTTATGATTTTAATATTTCGAGTAAAAACAAAGAAAGAGAATAAATTATTAATTGAAAATTATTTTAAAAAAACTTTTAATCAAGATAAATCTAACACTATAACCTAACCTATAGATCGTTTACTTCTAGGTACCTATTTCTTCTTAGCGCGTCACATATTATCTATATTGTATTTTTTTTATAAATAAAAAGAAAGGTCAAAAACCTTAATGTAACCAGTCCATCGGATGGAATCGTCGGGCTTTTTAAGATAGAGAAAATTCTCGACCACCATTAATGGTACAGTGGAATCAACATAATGCAATCTTGACGATGTTAATGATACATCAGAAGCTGCCAAATCAAGTTTATCATCCATCAAATGATTTATAACACCTGACCAAGTTCCAGTTGTTTCATTCCACACACCAACTGAATCTTCTTCCTCCACAAACTCCATTGTAAAATTCACAGATTCTTTTATCAGGATAAAAATATGTCCCATAAATCCTTTAAGAGTGTCGCCTTCTCTTTTGAGAATAACGTCATCCTATTATGAAGAGGTTTAATTAGAAAAGAACAATTTTTTCGGTTTTAAAGTAAACGGATTTTGAAGAAAAGAAAGACACAAAAATTATAGGTTATGTTCGTAAATTGTTATTGCTCGAATCTCGAAAGTACGATATAACAATACAGAGGGAGTTACTATCCAAAAGGACCAATTTACTGTTGGTAACACTGACGCACACAGGGCTCACGCGGTTCACACTTCACATTGTTAAAACCAGTGAAAACCGTTAGAAAAGTGCGTGCAAGTGCGGGACTGTCGTGACGGTAAATAAAAATTGTAAAAGTGCATGAAATTATTTTATAAACTAAAAATCAGTGTTCGTGGATTATTTTGGATGCAATGATCGACAAACATCAATGGTTCGTACTGCAATTCAATCTCGTATTTTCACTCCAAAGTTTATAAACATAATCTTAAAAAATTTTTGCTCGTAATATTTTTTCAGAACATATTTATATATAAAAAAAATTCAATATATATTTACTTCGGTTGTTGCTATTCTCACTACTTTCCCTTTAAGTCCACCTCTTCTCTCGTACTTCGACAGATTTGTCTTTAATTGAAAACCATTTTTAAAATCCCATGTTGCTAAATCATAAACACTTGTTTCATTCTTAATCAAGGAATACCATTCTTGAATATTTGGATCGTCATAACATTTGACAATTAATTGTGAATCGAAACGTAAATTAATTGGATTGCCAGTAGGTTTCGTGCAAAAATCCAATAACGGTTTTTCATTACTATTCCGTGCTTTCATAAATATTAACAGACAATCGTGAGTAGGATAGGTGAATTTCGACATTTTATTCTCAATTTGATCAAACATTTGTAAATATTTATTAAATGATTGTTCCGTTGTGAAGAATATAACATTCATTGGTAATTGTGTCCGACTTTTGCCCGAATTCTCATTTAAATAATATTTATAAGCATACGGATCTTCGAAGTTTATAAATAATGTAAATATTTTCAATTTTGAGAAGTATAACGCAATGTTTAAAACTTCATTTTTCTCTGTTAGATCTAGAAATTGAATTATTAATCCAGAGATTTTTTTAAATTGTAAAAATAAATTTTTAACTTGTTTTCTATTTTCAAACAAATAATAGAAGTTTTCGGCTATTTTTTTTAATTATTTCGTTGATAAAATATTTTCTTTGAAAAATATGTTCCTAAAGTTTCGAACATTCCAATGAACGACAATTTAATTTAATTAATAATTAAATTTTAATTTAATTTAATTTAATTTAATTTAATTTAATTTAATTTAATTTCAAATTGAACGACAATATTTCATTTACTTCTAAATTTGTACTTTTATTTACAAAAAATTAATTTTTAGATTAAAACAAATTAATTCTAAACTAAATATTGTTTAATTTAAATTATTTCTCTTTTTTCGATAGTAATTTTCAAAAATACTTGAGGTGAAAAAAAATTGCGTTGATTTGAACGTTCGAAAAATGAGCTCCATTGAAAAATATATTTTTTGAAATTTGAAAATAATCTCCTACCTATATCGGAACTGTGAAAGAAAATAATTGACGAACATTTGTAATAATTATATGTATCTAAAATTAATTGCACATTTTCCTTAAAATTTGCACTGGTAAATTTTGTCACTATGAAAATAATTATTGTACACAATAATTTTGACTGTTTCATTTTTTTGGGGGAGAGGAAAAATTATTACCAAAGAATTTTTTTCAACTGATGCGTGGAAATAGGGAAATGATAAGAAATGAATGTCGAAAATTGGCTGTAAAATAAATAATTTTTATTATTTTATTTACTTCGAATTCATACTTAGATTAAAAGTAAAGATACAATTTTATTCGCTTTTAAATTTATTTGTTTTTTATTACTGCGATCAGTGTCATTTTATTGAAAGAAATTATTGAACAATATTGTTAAATTTAATTGTTTTGTTTCATTTAAGTCAATAATTGTTTTAATTTTATATTTAATTGAATATTTAATTATTTTGTTACATAATTAAAATGTTTTGGAATTTTAAAATTGAAAACTTATTTTATTAACTCCTGGACTCAATACAATTTTGTATTCACGATTATTTTTCGTAAATTTGATATTCGGTGGTCCATTATGATTGAAGTGGTGCAAATTAATAGGATGAGTTTTAAACTTTTTGAAGAAATTGTGTTTGTGTCTATCGGCTTTTTTCACTGTTGTCAATTTATGTAGGAAGTTGATCTTTATTTCGGCCAATAAGATGAAAATGCTGACAACGATTCCGGCCGCAACTATTGACAAAAGAATGACAATTTCCCAAATAGTGACTTGTGATTTTGGTTCATCTGGCACTGTTTCGTGATAGAAATACTGTTCGTAAAATCTCTTCAGCATTCCATTCACTTCAAAGGTGAAGAAACTGGAAATAAATTCGTAAAATTAATTGGGGTGGAAAATTGCTTAATTCTTTTCGATTTCGCGAAAATGAATTAATGAATTACTTTCGATTAATTTCACTTTTGTATTCACTGTGTTTCGGCATAGCCATAGCCGATATTTCCAGTAAATTCGTATTAATTTCATGTAAATCGCACTTAATGTGAAGATCGTGAATTTTCCGTGCTGTTTCAACAACGAAAAAGCCAACTTTTTGCTCGCAAACCTAAAAAAAGGGAATTTGTCTCAGAAAAAAGGGAAATTTATTTTTGCAAGAGAAATAGAATTTTCTTTTTACCATATCGAATGCTTTTTGAACCGATTCGGGTAAATCTTCCGTTGTCATCATAAGTTTGAACATTGCTTGTAAAATTGGTGTTTTTCCATACTTAGATTATCGAGAAATTAATAATAATTATTATTATATTAATGCCATAAACAATTTCCGCACTAGTTTGACTCAATAAATACCTCAAAAATATTATAATCTGCGCCATTTTTCAGAGTTATCAACTTGAATGTCCCATCGTCAACAAAAGCCTTCATATCCGGTAGATAAACACTCGGTATCGGATAAGTTAGTCGACTTATTAAAATAGCTGAATAGTAATTCAAAATAATTAACGCAGAGACAAAAATCGAGAAGTACACTATTCGCAGTGATGTCGTTGATGGAAATTCTGTAAGATTTTTACCCAAATTTTGAACTCTGCATTCGCTATGTTGAATGATCGAAACTCACCCAATAATCCCTGTTGACAATAGATTCCCCAAATATTCAGATAATTTTCCATCAGTAGCAGGGACAGAATATAAGATTCGCGAATTTTCATTTTCATTAAAGTCAAAATTAGCGGTGTGATTAGTATCACTATAATAAGTGCAATCCAAATGCGAACGTCGAAGAACTAGAAACAAAAAAAAATCGAATGCAAAATATGTTAAATCTTGGGTTAAAATGTTATCCAATAAAAAATACCTTGAAATATCCTAACCACTTGACAACTGTTCCAGACTGTGGTTTTTTCACATAAAGAAGGGAATAAACGTTCAATAACGGAATTGTGTAATCAATGGCAGTCATTCTTAAAGAAGTCAACGCCAAATCAGTCACTAATAAATCGATTTTCTTCTCGTACAATAATTTCGTTGCACCTGTCCAATAATGACCGGTATCATTCCAACTGCCGTATTCACGTTCCTTTGCCACCAATTCCCACGTGAAATTCATGCAGATTTGAAGTTCGTGCAACAATTGACCGAAAAAACCATCCAATACATTGTCCTCCGTCCATGATGTTAGAGCCGATGACTAAAAATTTATTTTTCAAATTGCATTTACAAATTACAAGATTACAACTAAAAATTCTCCTCCACATTTCTTATGTGCTTTTAAGAAAATTCTCACCTCGACAGTTCCTATTTTCAGCACTCGTCCTTGTAAATCAATTCTTCGATGTCTATGATCAAGAATCATTGTTAAAAATTCAATTTGTGGATCCCATATTGCCCATGTTGATACCTCCATTGAAGCACCACTCAATGTATACCAACCGTAGAGTCTATCATTATCGTAACATTTAACAACCATAAAGGCGTCGAGGCGAATTTTAAAGAAATCCCTATCGGGATTTTCACAAAATTCTGTCAAATATTCTTTATCCGTTTTCACGAATAGTACGAGAAAAAATAATTGCTCCTCTGAATTTAATTCCACACACATGCGGCGAAATTGATTTAAACTTTTTTCATCTGCCAATAAAATGACAATCATTGGTCGTCTACCGTGTATTTGCTCTTTATTTTTCTCCCAATAGTGCTTGCGCATTTTTCCCCAATCACGAAAGTCGGCTGTTACTGAAACAATCTCCCGCTTCGACAGTAGATTTGTTATTTTTAGTAAATATTGCTTTTCGATGAAATCTGCATTTTAAAAAAGATAATAATTAAAAACATAATAATAAATAGAATATAATAATAATAATAATAATAATAATAATAATGTTTTTGATAATATAATTAATGTCCCTTTGAAGTTGGTCGACGGTGAGCGTCGAAAAACATTTTTTTTTTCACAAAACCAAAAGAATCGTAATTTTTCGAAGATTTTTAATTTAAAAAGTGCTTTGAAAAAGTTTGTAACTCGCTAGGTGAATGAAAAAAGGAAAATTAGTGATTTGTTCGTCTGTGAAATTCGAAAAATAATTAATTTTCTTAAAAGCGTCGACGCTAACTTCTGGGGGATTAAATAACAATAATGAATAAATACCGAAAATAACTTACCATCGTTTTCAGAATAATGAAATATCGTTATCGATGATTCCTTATTGTGATCGAAAACTTTAATTATTAATTTTGCATAGTCTTCTAATTTTATTTTAGCGTTCGCTAAAGAATCCATTGACAATATACACAGAATTTTCAAAATTGTATTAAACTGCATTTTTTTTACTCTGACTAGTTTAATTCTCGAAATAAAATATTTTTCAATTATTCGAATAAATTATTTAAATATATTTGAATAATTAAATAAAATAAATAAATACAAATTAAATTTATTATTATTATTATTATTATTATTATTAAATATATTATTTTAATAAATTGTTTGAATGAATTATTCGAAGAATATTATTTGAACATATATTACTTGATTTAATTATTTGATTATAAAATTATTTAAATATTAAATTATTATAACATAAAAAGTCATTTAAATTTTGATTTTATTTAAGTAATTAATGGGTAATATTCACGACACTAAATAAAACAAATGAAACGTTACACAACTGTGAATAAAGAGGGAAAAAAAATTATGAACCGAACATATGCAATTTGTATTTAATGATATGAAAGGCTTATTATATTTTTATATAGGCTCATATTTTTTTTTATCATGGAGATAATCGATCACTAGGTGAAAAAAACTTTTAACCCTCCATTTAGCGATGCATTAGAAGATAGAAAAAAATTATATTATTTATTACTAGTTGTAAAAAAAATATCATACAATGTCTAAAAATATTGTTCGTCTTCTATAATATTTGAATTTTTAGTTAAATAATTCTTCGATATTGAAATTATAGTAAAAATTTTCATTTATTTTTTAGTAAAAAAATAAATTGGTATAGTTAAATTGTATTTAATTTAATTTTAGTTAAAAATGGCTGAAATTTCGATGTAATTTAGAATTTTAGTGTGAAAAATTAGTAAAAATTAAAAAATATTAAATAGTTTGCTTAATTTAGTAAATTAATAAATTTTATTAATTTACTAATTAATGAAATTCAGGACATTAGTAAAGAAAACTGTCCGAGAAAAGAATTTTTTATTCGACAATAATAAATTTTGAAACGAAAATGTTTTAGTAGAAAATTTTTTTATTTATTTTATATATTTATTTAATTATTTAATAATATTTAATTTTGAAAATTAAACTATTGTAAAATTGATTGTTTAAAAAAATTAATAATTTTAGTATTCTGCACGGAAAAAAATTGATTCAAATGACCGATTACTTTTCTAATATTAAATAAATAAATAAATAAAAAACTTGAATAAAAATTATTTTGATTTAAATAAAATAAATTGTATTTGAACTAATAATTTTAGTACTTGAAACAATTATCATTTAATTGGAATAAATAAAAAATTAATTATTATTAATAAAATAATAAACTGTAAAATTAATTAACTACAAAATTAGTATAATATAAAATTAATAATCTATAAAAACTATTTAACTATAAAAATTAGTAAACTTTAAAATAAATAAACTATAAAATTAATTAACTACAAAATTAATAAACTATAAAATTAATTAATTACAAAATGAATGAACTATAAAATTAACAAACTATACAATTAATTAACTATAAAATTAGTAAACTATAAAATTAACAAACTATACAATTAATTAACTATAAAATTAGTGTACTTTGAAATTAGTAAACTGTAAAATAGTTAAGCTTTAAAATTAATCAACTACAAAATTAGTAAACTATAAAATTAATAAATTATCATGAATTAGATAAATGTCATAAATTATTACGTAACAAAAATATACATATAATAATGTTAAAAATTACACTAAATTGTAATTATCATAATAATCAATTATTAAAAATAATAATAATAAATAAATAATTCAATATTTTTGATCGTACGCGCTAATTTTGTACAGTGTACATTTTTGTCGATCACTGTACACTTATGAGACTGAGATTGCGGAGTGTATTATTGATTGAAACTGTACTTTAGTTGAATGAGATGACGCCAGGGGGCGAGTGTCAACTGTCTCGTAGTGAACATGAGTGCTCGTGGGTATATAAGGCAGCTCGTCAGAGAGCAAAGCATACTTACCTGGCGCAGAGGCTACCGTGATCAACAAGGCGGTTCCTCCAGGGCGAGGCTCTCCCATTGCACTACGGTTGAGCTGACCCTTGCGAATATCCCTAATGTGGATATCTCGGGCGTATAATTTTTGTTAGTCGGGACTGCGTACGCGCTGTCCCGGAATAATTCCAATTAAGATTAATTATTTTTATCTCTAAATTTTTGTAGCTTAAGAAATATAGCTTGTTTAACTAAAAGTTTACTTAAATATTTAGAAGTTTTTTTTTTAATTGAACTATTTTGTAATTGTATTAATTTTTCAACTGTTTAGTAGTTGGATTTTTTTATTCAACTGTAAATAGTAATTTAAACTAAATATATAGTGGCTAATTTTTTTTAGTGGAATAGTAATTATTAATAAAATAATTTAATTAAAATAGCAATTTTAACTAAAATAATTTAATGACATTGGAAATTTTAACAAAAATTATTTGAATAAAATAGTAATTTAATTAAAGTGATGGTTTTAAATAAAGTTTTTTAACTATAATAATTTAATAACATTGGTAATTTTTACTAAAATTATTCAAATAAAATAGTAATTTAAACTAATTTAATTAAAGTGATGGTTTTAAATAAAGTTTTTTAACTGAAATAATTCAATGCCGTTGGCAATTATAGTAAATGTAACTCAAATAATTAGTAAAAAATAGTAATTTCAACTCAAATAATTAGTAAAAATAATAATAACTAAAAAAATGAGTAAAAATAGTAAATGCAACTAAAATAATTAGTAACTAATTTTTATTTATCTGCAAACGATTTTTTAAAACTAAAATGGTTAGTAAATATTTATAAAATTAGCTAAAAATAAGTTTTTTGCTTCAAGATTCAGTTAAATTTTGAAATAATAATTTGATACTTTCAGGAATAAAATAAACAACCAAAAAAATACAATAACAATTTATTTAACGTTTTTTTTTGTAAATTGTAACATGTGTGAACATTATTTTTAACATTTATTTTTTTTATATATAAAAAAGTCTGTTAATAATATAATTTTTTATAATGTAGAATAAATAATCGCCTGCGTAAATTAATAAAAAAATTTAATAAAAAGTAAAAATTGGACAATAAATATTTTTTTAAATTAATTATTACATTTAAATTATTTAAATTAATAATTACAGTAAACATATTTTTTTTTGTTCTAATTGAATTAATTTAGTCTTTTACCTATTTTTTTTTTTAAATTAATTTATAAAATGTCCATTTAGAAAAATATTCTTATTTCTGAGATTATTTCGATGAATAAAATCAGTAATCATTTGATTTCTTCTCTCCTTCTCTCTCTTCTGATAATAATTAAAGTGAATTTTTTCCAGAATTAATATAAAAATTGACAAAAAGAATGCGCACAATACAATTTGAAAAACCGTATTAACTGCATCCAAAGAAATTGATTCGAAATTTCTTGTTTCAGTATTATCGTTTCTTTTCATTCTTTGACTCACTAGTCGATTAAGTATTCCGAATTCTTTAAATCTCTGTAAGCTAAATTTAAGAAAAATGATAAATTATTATTTTTAAAATATATTAAAATACTCTCTAAATTCAAATTAGTAAATTTTTTTACTAATTTAAATTAGTGACTGACTTTTTGTTTTTGAATTAGTGAAATTTACTAATAAATAGTCATTTTTACTAATTTGTTGGTAAAATTTACTAATTCAAAAGCAAAAAGTCAGTCACTGAGGCAAATTAGTAAAAAAATTTACTAATTCAAATTTAGAGAGTATATTAATTATTAAATAATGACTAAATAGGAAATTATTTAAAATAGTAAAAATTTTTGTAGTTAATAAATTATTGAGCGAAATAATTATTATTAAACTATTCAAAGAAATAGTTAATAGTTTTAGAAAAATAATTATTTAAGTATTTTAATAATAAAAGTAATAATTTATGGTAGTATTAATTGCTATTTGTTATAGTTAATAATTAATTTTTTTTTCATTTAATACTCACTGGTAATTAAACATTCCGGTATAAGGACTATTTTTTGGAAGTGACATGGCTAGGGAAATTTTTGTTACTGTGGGAATTTTTGATAATTCACAAAGATTAACATCTTCGATAGATGTTTCTGCACTTTGTTCCACCAAAAACACTGCATGTCTGTCCTTACAAATCTACAAAAAAATATAATTACTTTTTAATTATTATGGAGCTAAAGTTTTCGAACGTTCAAATGAACGAAATTTTTTTCACCTTAAGTATTTTTGAAAATTACTATTAAAAAAAGAAAAAAATAATTAAAATTAAACAATATTTAGTTTAGAATTAATTTGTTTTAATCTAAAAAATAATTTTTTTGTAAATAAAATACAAATTCGAATAAGTAAAAAAATATTGTCGTTCATTTGAACGTTCGAAACTTTAGGAACATTTAATTATTATCAATATTCATATAATTATTAAAATAAAATGATTTAATAATTAAAAAATATTTTTTTTTAACTTCAATAATTTTAATTTGTATAAAAATCATTTTTTAATTGTAATTTGAATACCTAATAATCTAGATATTAGAAAATAAAATAATTAACAAACCATATTAAATCCCTCGTTGAAACTCAGGGGCAATTCATTATTTTCCTTTAATAATTTGTTCATTCCAATGGAATTTTTGTCTTTAAAATTCTAAATTGAAGGGAAAATTCTATGTATTATTAAAAATGAGGAACATAATCGAATTAAATTTTCCAGAGTAAATAATATTCTTTTATTATTATTTTTTCTTACTTTTATTGAGTCAAAAGTTTCTCCCTTATGAATAACAATCATTTTATATTTCTTCTGTGAAATGAATTCTTCAATTGATGTAAAAGGTAAAATTGGTGATGCCACTGCAAGTCGACTAATTAATGATGCAGAATAAGCCGATAACAATACCAATGACAACATGAATGTTACAAAATAAATAATTCTCAGTGAACCTCTTTTTGGAAAGTCTGCAAAATATTAGAAAAATTATTTTGTGAACAGAATTTGTTTTACTCGAAAAATTATTAATCGCTGAAGAAAAGTTAAATTTTACGCACTAAATTATTATTTACAAATTAAATAGTTAAAAAAAATAATTACATAAGAATAACTAATTAGTAAAAAATTATTACTTAAGAAACTAATTAGTAAAAAAATATTATTTAATAATTTAATATATTTAACTGATTATTTCAATAATTATTAATTGAGAGTTAAAAAAAAATTATTTTTTAATTAAAAACAAATTGTTATAAATTAATATAAATTTTCGGGTCTTTGTCAAAAATGTGCTTTTTGTGCGTAAAATATTTTTTTCTAAAATTATACCCGAAATTCCTTGTTGGCAATAAATTCGCCAGACGTCTAAAAAATTTTCTCCAAACAAAAGTGAGAATGTTGTGTAATTTTCTCCTTCTTTCATTATGTACGTGTTGCATAGTGGAATACTAATTAACAATAATATCAAAACTCCCCAAACGTATTTATTGAATGCCTGAAAAATAATTGAATATATCTATTAATTTTAGTATTAAACGAAAAATAATTTTGATCAAAAATACATTTATTTTATTTATCGTTTATTAATTTCTTTTTTTTCTTATTTCTTTTTTATTAAAAAATAAAGAATTTTTATTTGTTATGTTGCTAAAGTTTCGAACGACAATATTTTTTTTTTTTACTTCTTCTTTTTTGTATTTCTGTTTAAAAAAATTATTTTTTAGATTACAATTAATTCATTCTAAACTAAATATTGTTAAATGTCAGTGATTTTTTTTTCTTGATTGTAATTTTGAATAATAATAATAATAATAATTTTGAATTTTGAAAGATAAAAAAAAAATTTCGTTCATTTGAAAGTTCGAAAGTTTAGTCACATTATTTGTTTTTCTAATTTAATTGTTTAATTTTGTAATCCTTGTTCTTTTATTCAGTGTTTATTATTTTTAATTTACATTTTTAATTTACATTTATTATTTATTAAAATAGTTTTTTTTAATTAAAAAATTAATTTTTTTTTATTTGTCTTTTGTATATACCTGAAAATATCCAAATCTTCGTATTTCGCTGCCTTGTGGTTTTCTAAAATATAAAGCCTTAAATGATTCGATAATTGGTTGTGTAAAATCAACGCTTCGAATTCTTTTTTCTGTCATTGACATTCCAACGGCTGCAACGTCAACTGCACCCGTTGAAGTTTTATTCATCACACCCGTCCAAATTCCATTTTCCAATGCTCCATATTGTCTCTCTTCCGATGCCGTGTAATGTGTAAAATTCATAACTTTTCCCAGCTCAGTGAGAATTATTATATAAAGTTCCGAATCATTTTTCGTCGAGTTCGGTTTATTCTGCAGAAGAAATGCAATTTTTATTTTTTATTAGGCGAAAATTGTGTTAGTTTAATTTAATTACTAAATTCACGTCAATTTGAATTGAAATTATTTTTTCTGAATTTCAATCAGAATTAATTATTATTTTCAGTTTAATTTGAATTGCTTCTTAATTAATTATTTTAATTTTAATTAGAAGAAATTATTGGAATAGAATTTATTTTTTGATGCTAAAAATTTTGTTTTGCATCTCTTACAGCCTTAAAAAAATATAAATGAGTAAAATAAGAAATTGGAAAAATTATTAAATAATTATTTTGATTTTAATTAGAAAATAATTATTTATTTCATTTTTTTTTTAGTTATAAGGCTGTAATAAGTGTGAAACAAAATGTAGCACCAAAAGTAAATAAATTCTATTCTATTCTATTCTATTCTATTTATTTAATTTATTTAATAATTAATTATTTTGATTTTAATTAGAAAATAATTATTTACAAAACTACAATAAAAAATTATAAAAAGTACGAAGGAGTTTTTCCATTAAATTTTGTATATAAATAAATAAAAGAATTACAAATCAATTCAAACTCAATTTTTTGAGTTGTAGAAAAATATTTTTTATAGATTTAAATAAATTTTAATTTACATTTTTCTATTTTTAATTAAATTTGAAACATAATTTGACAAAATATTTAATAAACGGACGTAAAATTAGTTAAATATAATTTTATTTTAATAAATATTTTACCCAATAATAATTATTTTTTTTTTTCAAAAATTTTACGAGCAACGTTCGAGAGTAATCTTTTTATATAAAAGTATATTTTTTATCTTAAATAATAAAATATTTAAAAAATAAATTTACTAATTTAAAATAAATGACTCACCGCGAGTGATGCACTTTTCAATTGTTTACCACCAATTTGTTCATTTTTAATGAAAAAAATATCAACTGTTTTATTGTGAATATGATTTTTCACATCCCACATGGCAAAATTATGAACTTCAATTTGATTTTTATTGATGGAATGCCATTTATAGAGATTTTTATCTTCATGGCATTTGACGATAACTTTACTGTTGAATGATAGATGAAAAATATTTCCCACTGGCTTTGGACAATAATTTTTTGTGGTTCGAAAATTTTTATTTTTAAAAATAATAAGCCATGTTGCCCATTTCATGTTGATTTTTTGGGAAAATATTTCAAATTTTTTCGTCGACATTTCATTTGATAGAAAAACTGGTATTAACGGTTGATTAATACTTTTTCCATAAATTTTATTCAATTCGTGAAGATTTTTAAATTTTATTGTCAGTGTTTGAATTTTTTTTCTTATCAATCGTCGACAAATTTCAAAGGCAAACAAATTCTCCTTGGGATCTGTGAATTAACTGCGATTATTTTTATTGTATAATAGTTAAAATTAAGAGTACTTAATTAATATTAAATTACTATTTAAATTAAACTTAAAAAAATTTTTTTTTATTATTTTAAAAAAACTTTTTAGTTTTTTTCTAATTTAAAATTAAAATCGACAAAAATTTCTAACTCAAAATTATTTCAGTTTTCTACCAATTTTTTTTTGTGTATTATTAAAATTTTTTTTAAATAATTAGAATATTAAAAAACATGAAAATTATTTTGTTTGGAATATTATGGAAATTTGTTTACAATGCGAATAGATAATAGTAAAAATAACAAATTTGTTTTAATTTACATTTAAATAAAGTAAAACAATGAAATATTTTCATTAGAAATTAATTGAATATTAAAATTAAAACAAAAATTAAAAAAAACAAGTAGATTAAAAAAAATAAATTAATTTGAACTAAAACTTGTATTTATTAGACGAAATAAATAAATTCACGATTTTTATTGTTTCGATGCTTTTTTACTAATTTGAAAATAATTTTTTTATTTGTTTCAGATTTACGACTTACCGTCATCATTGTCGTCATATAAAATAATGACGTGAGTTATTTTTAACCAATTTTTAATATCCTCGATAAATGTGACATTATTTTCGATCCCAATGAGAGTTTTTGATTCCACTGTTTGGCACAAAATAGTAAAAATGAAAATTGCACAAAACTTCATTTTTTTATTTATTGAAATATAATTTCTATTTCTTAAAAATTAATTCTTGTTTATTATAAATTTAGTTATATTTACTAAATTTTAGTTTTATTTATTAAATTTAGTTTTATTCATTAAGAATTTGTTTTCTTAGCTAAAAATTTGATTTTGTTCATTAGCAAATTTATTTCACTTCTTTGAAATATAGTTTTATTGATAGAAAAAAATTATTTTTATTTTATTAAAAAACAAATAAAATATCCAACGTATAAAGAGAATAGAACGAGGCGAGTAAAAAAGTAATACTATTCGGTTCTCGTTTCTTTTTTTTTATTCTTTTTTGAACTTGCATGTTAATATTCCCAGACAGATCTAATCTGACGCTTATACTGTCATTCAAATTGTCATATTTAATGTTTAGAAATACATTTTTGTTTGTGTATTATATCAATAATCAACCTAAAAAATCGAGATGAAAACTCGGTAAATTTCATTGTTGACAAGGTCATATTAAGTAAATATAAATTTTTCATGATGGGACAATTATAGATTTTTTTTACATGGCACAGAGAAAACATTGACACCAAAAGAAGTCTCGATTTCTTTTGTTTTTAATTTTTCTTCTTTGATCATATAATTTTTATTAAACTTTTAATTTAAAAAATTTATTTATGAGACTTATATATTTAAAAATATTGAAAATAATTTTTTTTTATTTTATAAATTAAACATTTTTTTTTATTATTCAGTTATTTAGGTAGTTAGTTACTGAGCTAATTTTTTATTTATTCAGTAATTTGAGTTTATTATTTATTTTTATTATTATTATATTCTTCTCTTATATTTAAATTCCAGTTTTTTATTTATACATTTTACAAGTTTTTTTATTATGTATTAGAATTATAAAAAAAAAGTTCTTTAAAAATTACAAAAAAAATTTTATACTATTACTCGCGTTTATAGTTAATTTAGTTTAATTATTTTAACTCAGAAATTTTTTTCACTATTTAAAATACTCTTTATCAAATTTTTAATACATTTTTTTTTATAAAAAATTGTAAAAATTTATTTAAAACATAATTTTGTTTTATTAGATAAATATTTATTCGACATGTATATTATAACGTGCTTTAATGGTCACTGGACTGAAATTGAACGCGTCAAACAGGTGCAAAGTCATTTACTGTAATTATTTAGTTTATCAATTTTCATCAAAATAGTTTTTATATCAATTTTCGTTTGACTACATTCACTTTTATATTTTTTCCCTCTTTTTCTTTTCATTCATAAAAATATATATAAAATATTTGATTAGATAAACCCACGATTAGGGGATGATTAATATTGTTGATATAACTAATTTAAATGTACATTTTATTTGTCCTTTTTTTAAATATATTTATATTTATATTTGACGTCAAATGTTTAACGATATGTTTGACATAAATAATTGCATTCAATTTGTTATTATATTATCATTTTATATATTTTTATTCATTATATAAATTTTTTTTTATTTCTGTTTATTTAAAAAAAATTTTCAATTATTTAAAATAAAATAGAAAAGAATTTAAATTATGCAAAATAAAATGGAAATAAATTCAAATTATATGCAAAATAAAATAGAAATAAATTTAAATTTTGCAAAATAAAATAAAAATAAATTTAAATTTTGAAAAATAAAATAGAAATAAATTTAAATTTTGAAAAATAAAATAGAAATAAATTTAAATTTTGTAAAATAAAATAGAAATAAATTTGAATTATGGAAAATAAAAAAAAATTCAAATTATTTAACATATGATAGAAAAGAATTTAAATTATGCAAAATTAAATAGAAATCAATTTTAATTATGCAAAATAAAATGAAAATAAATTTGAATTATGCAAAATTAAATAGAAATCAATTTTAATTATGCAAAATAAACTGGAAATAAATTCAAATTATATGCAAAATAAAATAGAAAAAAAATTAAATAATGCAAAATAAAATAGAAATAAATTTTAATTTTGCAAAATAAAATAGAAATAAATTTGAATTATGCAAAATAAAACAGAAATAAAATTTAAATTATAGAAAATAAAAAAAAATTTTTTTTAATTATTTAAAATAAAATTAAAAATTGAATAAAAATTGTCCTTTAAAAACTTTTTACCTAAATAAAGGAAATTTTGATTTGCTCCTAATTATAATTTATTAAAATATTTTATCTATTTTATTTATATTAAGGGCATTTGAACCATTATGACGTCACAATTTTAAAACTCATGCTTTTCACACATTGTGACGTCATAGTGGTTCAAATTCCCTTAATAAATAATAAATGATAAAAAATTTTAATGAAAAATTGAAATAACTACAAATTCTGTTTTATATTTTAATTGACTCTGTATTTAGCATAATTATTTGACGTAATATTAAATATTTATAGAAATAAACTGAAATTATTGTCGAAATGTGTAATTATCCAAATATAATTATATTTGAAAATTAAAAAATTTATTTTTAAATAATTGAAAAGTCACGTGACTCAAGAACCAAAGTGACATCTATATTTAAAATCAGCTGTGTGCCGGTTCCCGCCAAAAAACATAACCTTTAAAAATGTGTTCAGTGATGTCAAGTCAAGTTGTGTTTTTTTAGTGAATGTGACAGTTTAATGTTTATCGTAAATTTTTTTTTCTTAATACACATTATTAAGAATTAAATAGTTGTCTACAATATTTATTTTCAAATTAAAATTCTTCTCTTCTGTAATAAATTCGAATTACAATGAGTAATAATGCAGAACAACGTGTGACAAGATCGACAAAATTCTCAGAAGCATGTAAGTATACATTTCAGCATTTCAGTAAATCAATAATTAATTTTCAATTGTTAATTGTTAATTGTTAATTGTCATTAATTAATATTCAATTATTGTACAATTGCTATACAATTTTGTTCTGTTATTAGCAGTTATTTTTATTATTTTTAGCAATTGCTCGCTCAAGACGACAATTGATTGATAAAACAGATGTTTGTGAACGCGAAAATGTTGAAATTGAAGCAGATAATTATTCATCTACGGGTATGTATATTTGCAAGTGTTATTTGTTAGAGTAATTAACATAAATTACATTTAATCTTATTCTTTCGACTTTAAATTTATTTTAAATTATTTTACTTTTTTAATTTCTACAAATTATTATTTGTAATTATTATTATTATTTGTAATTATTATTATTATTTGTAATTATTATTATTATTTGTATTATTATTTGTATTATTATTATTTTGTTCATGATAATATTCCTGTAGAATATTTATTTTGGAAGATATTTTAATTTTACGCTTCAAAACTACAGTTTTTAAATATTAATTTCTTTTTTTTTGAAGTTTCTTTAACTTCTTAATGGAATGGACAATTTTTTACTATTAGAGAAGTAAGTTATAATTATTCTTCTTTTCTTTTAGTATTGTTTGACGATAATTATGACGTTAGTGGCAGCAATTTTTATCAACAGGCCGATGCCCCGAAACGAGGGAAAATGTTGGAAAAAGCAAGATCGTGCATAAGAGAGCAAAATATAGATCCAAAAGTAGTTCTTGAAAAACTTGATACTTCAAATGGAAATAAGACGAGAAGAAATTTATGCGGTTTGTTAAAATTTATCATCTGATAATTTTAAAATAATCATAAGATCCAAAAGTTCTTGGCGGTCAAATGTGAACGAACTTAATTTATTTTTTCTTGAAATTAAATTTTTATCCCAATCATTTTGCGGTACTATTAAGAAAATCCATTATTTTTTGAAACGTAAAATTTAAGTCTTCAATTTTCATTGCAATGCAAAAGAAAGTATTTCTTTCGTTTGCACGTTTAAAAAATTGTGAATCATTTCTATATTTTTAAATATTATTTATAATTTATAATTATTATTCCAAATTTCTGTTCACTAAATTAAAAATGTTTAATTTCAGTCGATAAGGGGCGTTCGATGAGAAATTTCTCCTTCGAAACGGACGATATAGAAGAAAGTGTGTCTGAAGACAGTGAATACGAACCGAATGATGATTCAGACGATACTGAAGAAATGGAAAATGAATCTGATGATGATGAGGATGTTAGTAATGAAGAAGATGATGACTACGTCGAGGAAAATGTAAAGGGAAGAAAAAAATATTCTACCAAAAAAAGTCATGCGAATAATCATATTGTTAATGATGATGATGATGATGATGATGATGATGATGATGATGATAATGAAAATTGTAATGAAACCATGGAAATTGACCAAGGATCCGAAGCCGAAACATCAGACGATGAATCAATCAAACGAAAAACAAAATTCAAAAAACAGCCAAAGTCTTCTAAAAAAATAACTGCTGATAAAAATGACTACACAGAAGTGGTAAATCTATACAAATTTTTGCATTTATTTATCTCCTTTTTTCATTTGTTTACTTAGTAAAGTTTTAATTTACGAAAGACAATTATTTTTACATACATGAAAAGTAATGCAAAAATTAATTTAATTAGAAAGAAAATTTAAAGTATACTCAATTCAACTTAATTTACTTCATGTTTCAAATTTTCCCGAAATTTTCTAATTTTTATTTGCATTAGTGTGTTGAATCACTAATTTATTATTTATTATTTATTATTGATGATAATAAATAAATTTATTACTTAATTACATTAAAAAATTCTATTGCAGCATTTGAATCCAGAAGAATACTTTGAATCGCAATCTGAAAAAGTTATAACGTCAAATCACACGCTCGGAAGATTAAGAACTGCCAAATTGGACAAGGAGACAATAGATAAATTATTAGCGAAAAATTTACACATCTCAAATTATCATAAGGAAGGAATTAGTCGTCTTTATGAGAGAAATGTATCACAATTTTCGTTTTGGAATTTTATGATGGAGTAAGTTTTCATAATTTTTATAATAGTTTTTGTTAGTTAATCAACAATAATCTGTCCTCACCTGAAGTTAGCCTTGTTTTATTACAATGTTTTGTTTTGTAGTTTAAATTATTGATATGTTCTAAAAAATTAATTAAATTTTGGAAGACTTGCAGTTCAAATTTTTAAGTATTTTGAAATTTTAAGCAAATAAATAACAATAATTAGTTAAATACTTATTTTACAAAAGTTATTAAAATTTGAAATATTTAATTTGGAGGTTTTTAAAAAATTAGGTTTTTGAAAAATAGTATTTCAAATTTTTTAAAGAAAAAGGTACTTGAATTCACAATAATAATTTTAATAAATTAAAACAATTGGAAATTCTCTAAAATTTTATATTTTAAAGAATTTTGTTTTTTCCTCTTTAAAAATTGTCTATAAATATAATTATATTTTTGAAATTATATCATTTTCAGAATTTACAAAAATTATTCTATTTAAATAATTCAATTCTCGTAGTTAAATTCTGATAGGAATTGATTTTACAAAAATTTCAGTTAAAATTTAAAAAAAAAATTAAATATTTAAACCGTTATAACAGGAATTTTAGGAATAACATAACATTATTTATCTTTAAAAATTATTAAAGTTTTTCAATAATTTTATTCAAAAATTCTAAAAAAAATAATTGAATTTTGGATGAATTACAGTTGTAAATTTTAGAAATAATTATATTTCATGAGGTTTTTCATTGAAATTATTTGAAATTTTAATTCCTCGGGAAAAATAAATATGAATAAGTTTAAAAATTTTTGTTTAACAAAAAGTATTAAAGGCTTGAAAAATTTAATTAAGAAATTTCGTAAAATTCTTTCTTGAAAAAATAAAAATAAAATTTTTTAAATAATACTTCTATTTCCGAAATTAATTTTAAAAAATTGAAACATTTGAAAATTTTGCCAACTTTTATTGAAATAAATTTTGGATTTTAATTCAAGTTAATGTAATATTTATTTATATAACAATTACTATCATAACATAAACGTCAATCTATTGTTTTCTAAATATTTTTGTGGCAATGTTGCTGCGTTATCTTTTATTAATTTCCTAAGTGAATCATTTTTTTCGTTGATAAACGTTATTACTATCATAATAAGTGATAGCAATAATAATTAGAATTTCGTCAAAAAATTATATTTTGTATAACATTCATTATTTTAGGGAAGGTTTCAGTATATTGCTACACGGCCTGGGATCGAAACGAACTTTAATTCACGACTTTCAGAAGCAAATGATCAAGGGTCGTCCAGCTTTGATAATCAATGGATTTTTCCCGAGTTTAACATTAAAGGAGGTGAATTAATTTATTTTATCTGTGAAATACGTTATTTTATATGCTCGAAACTTTTCATTTATTTCGTTAATGATTTTCGTCGACAGATACTCGATGGAATAATCAAGGACTTAATGGATCTGGAAGCGCCGTCGAATGTAAATGACTGCATGGAATTAATTGAGGAGACACTGAAAAAACATCCTGATGATAGAATTTATTTATTGATTCATAATATCGATGGACCTTCGCTTCGCGCGAAGAAAATTCAGGATAAACTTTCGTATCTTGCAAGTTTTCCTAATTTACATCTTATTGCTTCAGTTGATCATATTAACGCTTCTCTCTGTGAGTAATTTTTTTTGCTGTTCTCTTTCTTTTTTATTATTTGTTATTTTTTGATAAGTTTATTTTTGATTCTGTAGTTGTAATATTTTGTACAATTTATTTTCGATTAGTGTGGGATAACGCGAAACGTGCAAGATTTAATTTTTATTGGTCCAATGCAACGACATTTATGCCATATAAGGAGGAAACTCTGTACGAAAATTCGCTGATGGTACGACAGAGCGGAGCACTTGCATTATCATCACTTCATAATGTCTTTTTATCCCTACCGGATAAATCGAAATCTGTATATATTATTGTGGTCAAGTATCAAATTGAAAATGCAAATGCACATTATCCAGGTGAGATTTTTATTTCTAAATTTATTTGTTTTTTCTATTTAATTCAATTTATCTAATACTTTGCTTTATTCTCTAATTTACGTATTTTTATCATCGTATAGTTCTGAACGTTCAAATGAACGAAATTTACTTATTTCTTCCTAAATTAAATTTTTTATTACAATAAATTTGTGTCACTATTAAAAAAGTTAATTGTAAAATTTATGTTTTCAATTTTTTTTTACTGCAATCAGTAATTTAAAATATTTTCTTCACTTTAACTATTAAAACTTGCGGATCGTATATTTTGCTTATATTTATTTTCGATGCACGATTTGTTTTTTCTTTTTCTTAAACACTTTTTTTTTGTTTCTCTACCACAGGAATGGCTTTTAAAGATTTATATCAAAAAGCACGAGAAGGATTTTTCGTTACTAATGAGATTACGCTGAGAACACAATTGACGGAATTTCTCGATCATAAATTGATTAAAGAAAAACGTGGTGTCGATGGAATACAATATTTAACAATTCCCTTGGATAAGGCATTGCTGCAGCAATTTTTGGAGCAACAAGATGACAAATGATAATCCAATTATTTTTCGATGACAAATTTTAGTTTTATAAAAAAAAGTCATGAAAAATATACTTTTTATTTAATTTTAAAAATTTTTTACAACAATTTTTCAATTAGAGCAAGTGTTAAAAATCCGTTGATTTTAATTATTTAATTCTCGAATGTGCCGGGACAGTATTATTTTTCTATGTACACTTTAAAAAATTTACAAAACTCTGAACATTATTTTTTTACTGAAATAGAAATAAAAGTTTTCATTAGATTAATAAATTTTTTTTTTAAATTGAAAATAATTCTTTTTACGAAGTTAATTCTTTTTAGAAATTTTTCTTTTTACGAAAATAATTCTTAGACAGTTTTTTTGTTATTAAATTCCAAATAATCCTTTCAGTAGATTTCAAATAAATATTTATTTAAAAAGTTTGTTTTGTTTAGACCGAAAAATTAATTTTTTCAATAAAAGAAACAGTTGAAATAAAAGGAATAAAAGTAGAATTAATTTAAACGTGAGAAATGAAACTTATTGCGGGAAATATTGAACTTATCAGGGATGGGAATGTGTTGAGAATAGTTACATGACTCGTGAAATTTTTCTTATCCCTGGGAAGATCTGCTTTGGTCATGCTGGACTTTGATCCTTTGAAAAATTGATTTGTTTTCAATCTGGAGTGTATTTAAACGTTTGTTTTTTGGAGCAAGTGACATAAATTTTCTCTTGAAACATAACTATAAGTACTATTTCAATATTTATTAACTTTTTTAGTTAGAAATAATCAAAGTTTAAATTGTTTTTTTGTATCATGAATTCACGACTTTTGCAGGTTTTACGACCAGGACGAGTGATTTGTATGTTTTTTCAGTTACTTTAAATATTTAAGTTTACAATTGAATTTAAATTTATGTTCAAATTGTTTACATTTGAGCATTTTGCTATTTTCGTCTCTTTCTTTATTTTAATTTTTTTCAATATGATTTAATTTAATTTAATTTATTTACAATTTAATTCGAAATTAACTTTTTAAAAATGTTTTTCTTTTTTTACATTTACACTTTTTTTCTATTTTCTCTTATTTCTTCTTTATTTGATTATTTTATGTATTTTGCTATTTAAAGTAAACAAAAAATCTTTTCTGATTATTCAATTTAAAAAACAGAATTACAATTTGTTTTTTAAAAATAATTAACAGAGATTAGATGTAAATAAAAAAATTAATAATTAAAATGAAGTTTATTTAGAAGAAATCAAAATTTGAGACTATTGTAGATTGTTTTGAATAATGTTTTCATTTATTTTACAGACACGCAAATGATGAATTTATCGAGTGCAGCAACCGGCAAGAATCAGTATGAAACTCTTCTTGTCACAGAAGCAAAACCATTTGTTTATAATGTTCAACTAAATAGACCGAAATCTTTGAATTCAATGAATAATAAAATGTGGCTGTGAGTATAAAATTGTTTCGAGATTTTTTTCTTTTTAAATCAGACATAAATTTTTCTTTTCTTTATACTTCCCGTACTAACAATTACAAAAAAAAAATATTTTTAGATATTATTTAATAAAAAATGTAAAATATTGAATGAAATTTTTTAGTGAAATTACGGAATGCTTTAATCAGTTAGCAGAAGATGCAAATTGTCGAGTCATTATTTTATCAGGCGCTGGAAAAAGTTTTTGTGCAGGTATTTTTTATGTTTACGAAACAAATTGTTTTTTAAAAGTAATTTTTTCAATTTGTTAATTTATCAAATTCAATTTACTATTTTTTATTAATCTTCTTTATTTTGGATATTTTTTTAACATCTATTGAATTATGAAAAGAAAGAAAAAGAACAAATTCCCATAAATTAAAATATTTGTCTAATATTTAAATTTTAATTTCTAGGATTGGACTTCAAGGACGCTATGAGTTTTGGTCAGGAATTAGCGGAACATGAAGATATTGCTCGAAAATGTAAAGTCATGAAGAAGAAGATTAAAATTTATCAAGATACGTGCACTTCCATTGAAAAGGTTATTTAATTAATAAAGATATTTTCAATTATTAATAAAATTCGTAAACATAAAAAATTGTAAATAAATTTCTAAAACAAAAATTAATTAATCATCTTTCGAATTCTAGTGTCCGAAACCAGTAATTGGAGCAGCTCACGGTGCTTGCGTTGGAGCGGCAGTTGACATGCTCTCTGCAGCTGATATAAGATATTGTTCATCAAACGCGTGGTTTCAAATAAAAGAAGTTGACATTGGAATGGCCGCGGATGTTGGAACTTTGCAACGACTACCAAAAATCATGGGCTGCAATAGTTTACTTCGCGAATTGGCGTTTACCGGTCGAAGATTGCCAGCCAACGATGCTCTTCAATGTGGTTTCGTGAATCGAGTATTCGACAATGAGGAAAAGTAATTAAATTGTTTTAAATTTTAATTAAATTAATGTCTTTCCTAACTTTTTAAATAATAATTCTTCTTTTTCAATGCTTAAAACAGTTCAATCAATGCACTGAAATTGAAAATCATTGAATTCATTTCAAGAATCGACATTTTTTTCAATAATTGAATTCTTTCGAGAAAATGTAATTAAAAATTGCATTGAAAATAATTTAATTCTTTAATTTAATTTAATTATTTTTATTAAAATTCTTTAAAATAATTGAATTGGTCTAAAGGATTTTTCTAATTTGTGAGAATAATTAAATTCTTTTTGAATAATAAACAAGAATTTTTAAGATTATAATAATAAGTGAATTCTTTAAATTATGAATCTTGAATCATTTCGAAAATTTATGTTTCTAATTAGTAATAGTTTATTTGGCAGTTAGGAAAAGTAAAGGTTTCTTTTTTATTTTCCTTCGATCGAAAATTAATTTCAAGATTAGAATAAATTTTTTTCAATAATTAAATAATAAAGTTATTAATATTTTCAGGTTGATGACTGAAGCTTTGTCATTGGCTGAGGAAATTGCGAGTAAAAGTCCAGTGGCTGTGCAAACGACTAAAATCAGTTTGAATTATTCGAGAGATCACACGGTAGACGAAGGATTGGCTCACATTGTCAGTATATTTTTCCAAACGTTAATAATTTGATTAGAAAAAAAGCGAAATTAGATAATAATCGTATAACTCACCGCAGAAAATGAGAAAAAATTGAAAATAATCTGCAGATTTTGAAAATCTTAGTCGATTAGTCAACCTAGAAAATTATATAATTGGAATATTATTTAAAGTGAAATATTTAAATTGAAGTACATATTCCACTTTAATTTTTAATTATAAATATTATTGATATTTATTTATTTGGTGACTGTGCAGAAGAAATTGCAAATAATTAAAGTAAAATATTTAAATATTTCAGAGAGACATAAATCAGACGATGTTACAAAGCGAAGACTTCATAAATGCAGTAGTGGCACAAGCAACAAAAGGAGATCCTCCAGTATTTTCAAAATTGTGAAGAACTCTTTACAAATACTAAATATTACTTCTACTGTTTGGAGTAATAAACACTACGTCGACTACTAGTAATAATATAATATATTATTATTTTTACTACTATTTTTCAAGACTTGAGAGAAGCAAATATTTTTTATATGTGAGAAGGTGCATTTTTAAAAAAAAATATAGCGTAGAAAATATTCAAAGTTTAGATCTGATTTTTACTCGTAATTTTTTTAATACATTAATTCTATTAACTAAGGAAAAGGTATTTTAAATACAACTCGTGCAATTATTTTTTGAATAACATGCTGCCAAGTGCTCTTTTTTTCGAAGCGGATGCAATTAATTCTTGTTGTTCTCTCTCATAAATGGAATAGACATTCAATTCATCGGGAATTTTGTTCTAGATTGAAAATAAAATTGTGCTCTCTCTCTCTCTCTCTGTATATTTTTATATACAGAGCTGTATTTGGGAAAAGTGAGAGTAAAAAAAACTTACTATCAATAGATTTATGTAGTGTTCATAATTGATTCGACCAGTTTCTGGATCACAAGCAATGGCCATCATTTCATTGATTTCTTCTTTTGAAAATGGTTCGCCAACTTCCATTAAAGCTTTTTCTAAATCTTTCCGCATAATGTGACCACGATTATCAACGTCTAATAATTTAAAGGCTTTCAACAAGTCCTCAGGATCCGCTGGTCTAAATCTGTAATTATTTACAAAAAGTTGTTTAGTTTTTTTAGTTTGACAATTTTGAATTCTATTTTTCGTTTTTCTAGGAAAATACTTTCGCTCGCTGATTGATTTGCACATGTACTCAACAAATCTCCCTTGTGGTACACAATTATTTTCCACGTCCTCAACTTCGACTTGTATTTCTTGTAGTTCTGCTTCTGTTATCACACAGCCTGTAAAATTTTATTTTTCAATTTATATCTACAAATTAAATGAACTTAATTTAATTAACTTTTCGATTAGGTAATGAATTTTCATCTAAAGAAAAATTAGGGGAAATTTCTCACCCAACGATCTTATAATGGTTCCCAAATCTCTGACATCGACTTCATGACTTCTGGCATTATCGAAAACATCAAATGCTTCGATTAATCTCTTTTCTAATAAACTCGGTTCCAGTGACACTGAAATTAAAATTTGTTTTTAAATTAACTATAAATTTAGTTAATTCACTTAAAAGTGTGATAGAAATTAACCGAGAAAAAGTCTTCGCTAAAAATAAAAATCGAAAGCAAAGAACAATGCGAAAAGAATTCGTTATGTTTACTTTTTTTTGCAATAAGTTAGAATGTTTCAGTTTTTAATTTTTTTAAATTGGTTTGAAATCTAATTGTTGTAGAAATTATTCAAAAAGGAATAATTTCGACTTTATAAAATGAACTTGGGAATTTGTTTAATCAATATCGCTAAGAGAGGACATTTTTATTTTTGAATTAAATGTTTCATAACGAAGAAATAATTCAAATAAAATCTTGAAATAGTTTTTTTTTTTATTTCAAATTCGTAAATTTATGGATAAATTGGTTTTTAACAACTTACATTCCTCTGGACCAAGATCATTATTATCGAATTTTGAAAATCTGTTTGCGAAAGTATTCTTACGATTTAATGATGATTCTTGTGACAATTGTTTTTGAATCGAAGATCTCATTTTTTCTTTTTATTTCTAATTTATAAATCAGAAAATTAGTACCCATAAGCTTTTTTTAAGCAAATTTATCTTTTCATCTTTCATTCTAAAAGAAATTCTAAAAAATTAAAAAGTACCTGAAAATTGTTCGACTAAATTCTCTTTCCAGGTGAGAGACTATTTTTTGAGACTATTTTCAAAAAATAATTCTACTCCTTAAATATGAAATTTTTCGATTAATTAAAAATTTTTGAAATCGCTAATCAATTGTTGTTAATAATTAAAATTCTATATACAATCTGTATAATTGTTCTGAAAATTAAATATTCTGTAAAAAATACATTTCTTTCTAATATCTCTTTCTGACTTCATTTTTTTGTTGTATTTATTTTGCCCTGTTGATTATTTTGTTAAATTAAAAAAATCAATTGTTGCTATTATTTTTAATTTAAAATCATTCTCCATATAGTACTGTCAATAATATTGATAGAAGAAAGTGCGCAGGGCTTAAAATTTTACTGACTGCGCATAGCCGGTGGAGTAAGACAGAGCAAGGAGAAGTGGCCATATTGCATTTTGTAAAAAAGGCAGAGATAGCAGCAGATAATATAAAATGCCGAAAGTATAAAATAAATATAAATAAACTTATCTCGCGAGTTTGCAAGTTAATAAAGTTTAAACATAAAGACGAAGACAACAGCAAAGACAGTAATTTACAACATTACTATTTTGTGTAATAAAAATTACTCCTTGTTTTCATCATTTAACAGAAGTATTAAGAAAGCATTTTTAACCACAGTTCGAGGTATACTCAATCAATTTGATCAATAGTTTGAGATTAATTTTACTATTTTAACACTTGATAAACATTATTTTACAAATTCCATTTGTCTTTATTGTGAATATTTAATTGTTTGCATTGTGGCAATGCATCTTGATCTGTTATAATAGAGATGTATTTTAACTATTGACTTAATCTTTTAATAATTAAATTAGTGTTTTTTTATTTAAATTTTAGGTGCTTAAAGTAAAATGAATCAAGAAAATACTTCTGAGAATACTGTGGATACTGTGGAAACTGTTGAAAATATAGAAGCAAATCCGACCGAAAGTGAAAATTTTCAAGACGTAAGTATATTTACCTTGTTTCTATAATAAATAAAGGATAAACTGTTTTTTTCTTGTGGAATAATGTTTATTATTGTCTGTTAATTTGCACTATTTGTTTATTAAGTGGTTTTACGCGAAATATTCTTATGATGCTATAGAAATTTGGACAATGCGAATACTATGCAAACTTAACCTCAAAAATAAGATCGAATGACAAATATGTCAAAAAATTCTTTATTCAAATTTTGATGCTCTAATTTACGAATTAAATGAGAGGAATTATTTTCTAAATTCTAATTTATTTGGTATTATATCAAAATTAAGTAATGGGGAAATTATTGAAATTTATGAAATTTATATAATACTGTTGACAGATTTTATTAGAATAAAAGAATAAAAACTAAATAAATAAATTTAATTGAATAAATAGAGTAAAAACTGATTTTTCATTTCTATATTTCAGGAAAAGGATAAAAGTGAAGAGATTGTTGACAATGTTCCAATTACTGAAAATGAAACTCAATTAAACGAAAATAAGGACCAAGTGAATGAAAATGAGAACCAAATTAATGAAGAGAATGAGAATCAATTTAATGAAAGTGAGAATCAAGTGAATGGTGAAAACCAATTTATTGAAAATCAATCCGATGAAAATGGAACACAAATTGATGAAAATGTAACGAAAAATGAAAATGGAACACAAATTGATGAAAATGTAACGGAAAATGAAAATGAAATACAATCTTGTCCTGCGGAATCGGAAATTCCTTTGGAAGAAATTCCTGGAGAAGAAGCTGTAGTGGAACAAAATTTTGAATCGACTGAACAGCCCGAACCGATTGCAGAAGGTAATCTTGAAGAAAAATCTTTAATTGCTGATGCAGACGCAAGTTTAAAGGCAGAAGATGATTCCAACGTCGAGCAAGAAATTCAAGAAGCAGATTCGCAGCAAAAGGACAAAACGAATCGCAATCAGAAACGTGGGAATAAAAATGCAAAAAACGTCAATTGTGACAAGTATGGATGGCCAATTGGTTCCAAGTATTGTACAGAAGTTAATGATTCCTCGAGTGATGTGAATTTTACCGAAGATGTGGATTTAGCGAATTGTGAGGCGAAAATCAAGGTGGATAATAATGCATCTCTAGAAGCTCCTTTACCGGACGAGGAAATTCTTTATGTTGTTAAATCTCCATCGCACAGGACGGCGAATACGAAAAGAACAATTGTAAAGGTTGAGGAAGTCGAAGGAGCAATTACGGACGGTATAAATGCCGGAACGCATGTACCACATTTTCTCAATTATCTCAGTTTGCAGGTCAAATTCAAATTCACTCTCTCTCGACTAACGGATGGAAAATTGAAAATAACGTTCAGATTTGTTGGCAAAGGTGGAGAATCACTGAAGGACATTATTTGCCTCTGGTTGAGACGCAACGATGAGGATAAGGATAAGATATTTTGCGAAGGACTAACCAGAAATAAAGAAGTAACATTGTCAATATTAGCACGAAAATTTCACGAAATAGAAAATCTCAAGGATGATATTGTAACACTTTACGAGGAAATAAAAACATTAGTTCCCGAATTTAGAGGCAAGGAGGGTCTAAGAAGTGAAGATGAGGCATTTTTAGAATCGTACAGAAATCTTGATAATAAACTACTCAATATCATGATGTTATTATACAAAGACAATTGTGAAAGTGATAATGACAGTAAACTTCTCTCCAAGTTTCGCGACTTGTATTTTTCTCTACAAATAAGTTCCGGTTTTACAGTGAAGCAATATCTCTACGTAATTTACTGTTATAACATGATATTCACCCCGTATCTACCTCAAGAATTGGAAGAATTGGTAAAAAAGTACGCGAGCATGAAGAATTTAACTCTACCCGATTCTCCACCCTTAGTCATACCGCCATGTGGCCAGAAGTCAAAATTAACCGTCATCAATCCTTTCGCAAAGAATAAATTACAAGACGACGATCGTGAAAATAACTTCGTCGAATTCGAGAAGTCTCCCATCAAAACCGAAAACAAGGACTCGCCAAAAACGGAAAAACCCACCGATCCCGAGAAGAAAAACGTCCCAAAGAAACGACAGACCTACCGAAGGAACCGACGACCCTTCTTCAAGAAAAATCAGAAGAATCCCCCAAACGCAAAACCCCCCCAGAACCAACGGAATACCCAAAATTCATCACAACCACGAAACAATCAATTCAATAATCGTTTCCCCCGGAATAATCGTCAAAACGCTCCAAATCAACGCGAAAACTCCTTCCGACAGTCGAACCTACAAAATACAAGGAAGCCCAGAAATCCCATCGGGCAGAGAAATCAGTCCAATAACGTGAGAAATTCGCCAATTAAACGACAACAAGGCACTCAAGGTGGTTCACCAGCGAAGAAACGAACACCAAATAATGAAACAATTCCCGCCAATCACGACTCGAACCAACAAAATCCAACGCTCTCAAACAATCAGGAAACACCCGAGAATTCCGCTTCGCGAAATCAAAATAAACGAAATCGTCCCCGTCCACGTCCGCGTCGAAAAAACATTTCCAATCAACAAAACAATGACAATTCAAGAAATCAACCGCGAAACATACAAAATCCAAGGAACAGTGCCCAAAATCCAAGGAACAGTGCACAAAATCCAAGGAACAGTGCACAAAATCCGAGAAATATGCAAAATCAGAGAAATATGCAAAATCAAAGAAATTTACCCAACAGTCAAAATTCGCGAAATGAAAAGAATTCCAATGAGAGAAATCAATCATCGAGAAATTCACGATCACGAAAAAGATCCGATCAACGAAAACGCAATTCAGATCAATTTTTCTCAATGCCGGATATTGGAAGCAATAGAATGCAATCGCGCAATAATCAAAGTGGTCAATCGAATAATCACGAATTTCTACTCAACAGTTTACGTAATCAGAATTTAATGCAGAGCAATATGAGGAATCAAGAAATGGGACGATCGCAAAATTTCCCCAACAACGATCGTCAATTGATGTTTAATTCACGAAATCAGAATTTCCCCCATGAAAATTCGTCACGTCATAATAATTTTCAATTAAATCAACCGAGAAGTTTATTTGCCCAACAATATTTCGATATGCCGCGCAATCAACAGAATTTCCCCTCGAATAATTCGGGTAATTTTTCACAAATCAATTCACGTCGTCCATTGTGGTCGTCGACGTCGTCCACGTCTGAATTTGCCGGTTCATCACAAAATTATTTCACTGGTGCGAATAATTTTTCGAATCGAAATAATTCAATGAATCGAAATTTAGGTGATATGCCATTTTCAAATTTTAATAATTCACGAATGTCATTTGACGACGATATGCATCCGCATAATTTTATGAATTCTAATAATCAACATTGGGATAATGATTTTAATCGAGGAAAAAGAAAGAATATGCGAGACGATTGGAATTCAAAACGACCAAAACGGGGAATTTAATTATATTTCATTCTAGAATTTTAACAACAACAAACCCACAAATTCTAAAGAATTAAAAGAAAAGATTGAGTTGTATTTTTATTTCGAAAATTTGACATTTTTTTGTTTTACCTTTTTTTTTATTACACACCTTATAGAAGAGTAAAAAAAAGTAATAAAAAGTTGGGGGGAAAATGTTTTAAATAAAAAAAGAAAGTCTCGAAAAATAAATAAGATTTCACTTAATATTTCTTTGAAAAAATGAATAGATCGAATGATTCATTTCATATGAATTTAAAGTGTAATATAGATAAATAAGAAAATAATAAGAATTGAATAGTACTTATAGTTAATTTATCGAATTATTCTATGAAATTGCTTTTATCAATTTCAAAAGTTCGGACTAAATTAAGTTCGATTACTATTGGACAATTGTAATGGAAAAATTATAAGTGGTAATATTTTTGTCGAAAGAAATGTGAAAATTGTTGTTAGAATTCACACAATGGTGAATTTGGTGTAATAATTTTTTAAAAAAAAAGGAATTTGGTTAAATTAAGAAGAAGCGAATTTAACTTAATTTAAAAAGTGAATTTAATTTTAATAAAAAAAGGTGAAATTATTTTTTAGTAAATAAATAAGGTAAACTTAATTGAATAAATAAGGTGAATTTAATAAATTTAATAGTTTAAAAAAAGGGTGAATAATTAATAATTAAAAAAGTAAATTATTTAAAAATTTAACAAATTTATTACAAAGGAAAAAAATTTATTTTTCAGAGACTTTCTTGCATGTTCTTAAAATTCTTGGAAAAAATTCTGTATTATTGAAATGAGGAATACTAATTCTATAGGAAGTCAATTATTATACTTCCATGATTAAGAATAGTAATTAAGAAAACAAAAAATGAAGTATGATATTAAAAACAAAACAATCTGTATTACTTTTCATTTTATTTAATATTATGTTAGAGAGAATTGTAAGAGTTGAATTTTTTTACAATTTAAACAATTTAAAGTAAATATTCTACTTTGTAATTTCGAATTTATACAAGGAAACAAAAACAAAAAATGTTTAGTATGCACGTAGTTTTTTTAGAAATAATTTTTGATTTCAACTAATTATTTAAGTATTGGCTAAAATAAAAGTTTTCAGAGATACTTGTATATATTGATTTTGTGAAATCAAATAAATGGAAAAATATATATAAAATTGATTTGTTGTTATTTTTTGAAGAAATAAGGATTGATTTCTTTAATTTATTTCCTTTTCTCAATAAAAAAGTGCGTAATGTTTTTTTTTTATTTTTGAATATTAAATGCAAAAAAAATAGTTTTTTGTGGAAATATTCTCAAAAAATGCTGGAATATAACTAGAAGTAAATTATTTTTTCAAATTTTTGAAAGTTCAAATGAACGAAATTGTTTTTCATTGGAATATTTTCGAAAATTATTGTAATAAAACTAAATTAAATTAATTTTCCAAATTTCTGAACGATATTAAATAAACGAAGTATTTTTCTATGCTTAAAAATTTTTTTTAAAATACAAAACTGAAATAAAAATGAAAAATATTTTAATTTAGCATTTAATTAGTTAAAAATCAATTTTTTAAATATAAAAAATATTTTGTAAATAAAATTAAAATTAAAAAAAGGAATAAATATATCGTCGTTCATTTAAACGTTGAAAACTTTAGGAAAGCTATGAATAATAATTTATTAAAAAATTATTTAATTATTTAGTGAACATTTTCAAATTAAGTAATTATTGAGTGAAAAATTATAAATTAATTAATTATTTATTGAGAAAGATACATAAAGTGGTTATTTTGAAAAATTACTCTTTAGTTTCCAAAAATATTTCTTTTTAAGGAAATTAGAATCTAATTGAAGTATTAAAAAAATATATAATTCCAAAATTACTGTCATGAAACTAAAACAAAAATCGAAATTTTGAAGCAAATACATTATTATTGGAGAAATTCAATTATTTTTAAAAGAAGTAAAATTCTTCTCAGAAATTTTTTTTTTTATCTTTCATTATTTATTCTTCAAGGAATGAAATTATTTTCTAAAATGTCAATGAAATTCTTTTGTAACAATTCAATTTTTTTAAAAATAATTTTAATAAAACTGTTCGTAAAAATTCCATTGAATTCAAAATTGTTTTTAAATTCAATCATTTTCAATGTCCGCTATTTTAATTAAATTTCACGAAACAATTTAATTATTTAAACCGAAGTTTAAAAAAAAAGACTGACGAATTAAATTATTTTGAAAAGTATTATAATATTCTTCGCAAAAATCCAACTGTTTGAAAATTTACAAAAATTCTTGTCAAAATTTAAATTGTCTTTATAAATAATATTTTTCTCCGAAATTCAATTAGTTTCAAAAATTTGAATAATATTCTTGTCAGAATTTTAATTATTTTTGATATACAAAATTTTCATCGAATTTCTCAAAAAATGAAATTATTGTTAAATTTTTAAAAAATTTGTCTCTTGACAATAAATAATAACAATAATAAACAAAATAATTAAATTCTGATAAAATTTGTTACGAAAATTCAATTTAAGAAACATTCAATTATTTAATGAATTATTTATTTTTATAGTTGAATAATTGATTGATTTGAAAATAAATGTCAGTAAAAATTTTTGATTGTGATTGAATATCATATTCAAAAATATTTATTTATCTGAAAATTTTCCAAAAAGCATTTATTTAACTCTAAAAATAAATACTTTATTAAATAATTGAATTTTTTTGTTTAAAATTGAATTTTCAAATTTTAATTTATCAACTTTATCAACAAATTTTTAAATAATAATTGAATTCTTTTGATAACATTTTTTTCAATGACTGTATTTTTCGTGAAAGTTGATGAAAATTTTGTTCATTAAAAATAATTGAAATTCTGACAAGAATTTTGAAAGTAAATTTTTTGAAAGTAAATTAATTTGGGTGAAAATTTTTATTCTTTATAAAGATTATTTAAATTTTGACGGCAATTTTTGTTAATTTTGGAACATAATTGGATTTTTGTTGATGAATTATGTTTGTTTGGAAAATAATTGAATTCTTGAGTTTTCCAATAATTATTTCTAATTAAGAATAAATTTAGTTTTAAAAACCTGGAAAAATTCCGTTTTTAAACCTGGAAAGCCCGGAAAAGTCAGGCAATTTGATTTAGCGTGGCAACCCTGATTTTGCATTTAATTTGTTACAAATCAATTTTTTGAATATAAAAAATATTTGGTAAATAAAATTCAAATTAGAAGGAATAAAAATATCGTCGTTCATTTAAACGTTTGACGCTATGAATAATAATAATGAAATAATTATTTAGTAAAGAATTAAGAATTTAATAACTATGTAGTGAAAAATTTTAAATTAAGTTACTATTTAAATAATTTATTTAAATTAATAATTAATTAATTTAATTTATTTTTATTTAAATAATTAACGAAAAAATAATAAATTAAGAAATTATTTAGTAAAAAATAACTTTTTTAGTTTTCAATAAATATATTTTTTTTTAATGGAATTAGAATTTTAATGAAGTATTAAAAGAATTGTCCTTAATTAGAACATTCGAAACTTCAAGGACATGTTTGCAATAAGCAAAATAAAGTAATTCAAACTAATAATAAATATTGTCGTATAACAGCGAATTTACAACTGAAAATCGATAAAAATCAAAATTATATTAATTAAAAAATACATTTATTAGTTTAATTGAAACTACACGTTAGACGAGCAAGAGGAACATATAGACAAACAACACTTACAATTATTTTTTTTTAAATATTCGTCACACACTACATTCAATGGGATTTTGTTATTTTTTAAGAGGCATTGGGGCAGTCATGTGTGGAGGTCTCATTGGGCCCATCATGTGACCAATTGGACCCATGGGCGGCATCATTGGCGGTCTTCCCATCATCGGTGGCATTGGGCCCATCATCATTGGTGGTCCAGGATGCATACCTGGCGGTGGCATCATCGGTGGACATTGTGCTGGTACACCAGGTCTCGGTTGTAAATTTGGCGGTGGCGGAATTGCAACACCTTTATTTGCAGCAAATGGATTCGATGCTATTTTACCAGCTTTGAATGCTGCTGTTGTTGCATCAATAAGTTGCTGTGCCTGCTCCTCCATCCATTTTTGATAGAAATATTTAACATTGTCCTTGTGCTTTCGTCCTTGACAGTGTGTTTTTCTCACACTCGGCGAATCGTGCGTCAAATATGTGTCACAATAGTCACAATAATATTTTGGCATTTCCACACATAACCTGGTTTGAAATGTTTATAATAAATATTGTACGTATAGCTATATACCTTCTTTGGGTTTTTTTTATTTCGATGGTTTTCTTTATTTATAATGATTGCTATAGTTGATTTAATTTAGTGCGTAAAGCTTTTGATATTCTACCTATCGCGAAAATATGTTTATGTTTTTCATTTGTTTGGTATTTACTATCACCATCACAATATTTTTAATCAGAAAGAGAAGCAGAAGTTGTTATGTTATTGTTTTTATGTTGCCATGAAGGTCATGGTTGCCAACTTGTCGAATTATCATTTTCAAATTTCCCGCAAATCTACTTTATCGACGTCAACGTCGTCTGCTATGTTATTATGAACCTAACCTAAAAATTGTCTTAAAAAAGGAAAAAACTTTAAAGAAAGAAAGGTAAAAAAGACATATTTGTACAAATTTAAATAAAAATTTAGTCTTATTGATAATTAAACAGTTTAATTGATTCGTATATCACTAAGTGTGTTTTTAAAACAGATTCCCTATATTTTTAATAACACATGCAGATAAACTATTTGCAAAAAAAATGATTTAGCAATATCCACATGGTTTGATTTCGATTGTTTATTTTCTTTTATTTAACACTTACGAGATTAAAATTGATAGATTCTGTAATTATTATCAACGCTTCATCAATCGTCTACAATTATATAAAAGAGTAGTTTTTTTAGAAATAAATTTTTACAGCAAAAAAGCTTTTGAAAGAAAAATTTGATTGCTATAGGAAAGAAAGTAATTGGAATTCCGGAAAGACTATTTTCCACCTTTAACAATGAGTCGACCTTTGCGAGCGTTTAAACACATGATGAGAAATTATTTAAAACCAAATGAAGTAACACCTCCGTATTTTCACGTTTGTCAAATCGGAGATCCAGTTCTTCGACAACCAACAGAACCAGTAGCACCAGAATTAATTCCCTCGAAAGAAATTCAATATGTAAGTATATATTTTTTGTACGTAAAGAAAAAAAAAGTAATTTAAGTATGTAAAGTGAAATAATTCCCCATTAAATAGAATTTTGATTTGATTTAATTTCAAGAATTGGATTTAAAAATTTGAATAAAATTTGGATGAAAATTTGAATGTTAACTAACTTGGGATTGTTTTTAGATTATTAAAGTTCTAGTGAAAACTATGAGATTATACGATGCTTGTGGTCTATCTGCGCCACAAATTGGCGTTCCTTTGCAAATATTTGCTGCTGAACTTTCTGAAAGACAATGTAGACTCGCTGGTCCATCGAAAAGGAAACAACTAAATATCGAAGCATTTCCATTGAAAATTTTTATCAATCCCGAAATAAAAGTTATTGATCACAGTAAAATGACGTTTCCTGAAGGATGTGTGAGCACAGCACTTTTTGTAGCGGATGTTCCACGTTTTAAGGAAGTTTTAATAACGGGTTTTAATTCTTCTGGAGAAACTGTAACTTGGCAAGCTAAAGATTGGACGGCTAGAATCATTCAACACGAAGTGGATCATTTAAAAGTAATTTTATTCATTTCTTTTGATATTTTTCTTTCACTCTTTCTACTAATATATTTACAAGGTTGCAGCAGGTCAGGAAACTATTTAATGTAATTTTAGTAAATGTTATTCAATAGTAATTTTAGTAAATGTTATTCAATAGTAATTTTAGTTAAATGTTTCAAAATTAATTTAATTTTAAAAGAGTTACATTTATAATTTTCATAAATAGATAAACTTAAAAGGTTTTAGTTTGCAATTTTAAAAAATTTAAATTTTGAAAGAATGTTATTAAAAATTTTAAAAAACTTGGACTTGAAAAATTTTTATAATTCAAATTCTTCTAAAATTAGTTAAATTTTTAAATATATATTCAATTATTAAAAAGTAATGGATTTGTAGAAGAATTTTAGTTGAAAACATTTTTTGAAAAATATTATGAAGAAGTTACAAATAATTACAGAAATTCAATTGTTTTCAAAAGAAATAAACTTCTGGTCAGAAATTCAATTATTATGTTCAAAAAGAAAAAAAAATCCTCGTCAAACTTTCAACTACCTTCAAAAGTAGTAAAAATCTTCTTCAAAATTCAATTATTTTCAAAAATTTTAATGAAATTTTCTTCAATTCAATAATTTTTAACGTATTTTAATAATGTTTTCCGAAAGAAATCAATTATTAAAATAAAATTGAAAAAATTCGATGCAAGCATTTAATTATTTTCATAAATAATAAAAATTTCACAGGAAATCAATTATTTACATATTTAAATAATTAATTTCTTTGAAATAATTCCATTATTTTCATAAATAATTAATTTCTTCGAATTAATTCCATTATTTTCGTAAAGAATCAAACTCATTGCAGAATTTAAATTATTTTTAATAGAATTTTAATTGGATTTCTCTGGGAATGTAATTGCTCTTAAAAATTTTATTAATATTCGTCAGTAGAATTTAATTATTTAAAAATTTGTTAATGAAATTCTTTATAAGAATTTAAGTTCAAGAAACATTCACTTATTCAATAAATTAATTATTTTTGAATTTAAATAATTGAGTTCTCGTAGAATTTTCTAATAAAAATTTATATAAAAATGGATTTTAGTTAAAATTTCAGATAATAATTGAAAATTCAAAGCATTACATCATGAATTTTTAAAATTAATTCAATTTTAAAAATGTTTCAAATTAAAATCTTTGCAATTTTGAATCCACATTTGATTTAACTAATTTAAAAATTCTAAAAATTCTCGAAAAATATTCTCAAAATTTATTAAAACTGTTTAATTTAGAGAAGAATATTAGTTAAAAGTTTTAGAAATTCAAAAAATATTAAAGAATATTAAATTGAAATGTAGAAAATAAATTTTCGAAAAGTTAGATTAGAAATTTTTTTAAATTATATTTATCGAATTTATTTTGAAATTCTTTTGTAAGAAAAAAAGGACGAAAGAAAAATAAAATGAATGAAAGAAAGAAAAAAAGAAAGTCTTTTGTAATGAAATTGAAAATTTTTGAAAATCTGAATTCATATATTAAAAAAAATAATTATTATTATTGATCCAAAAAAGCTGTTGATGTTTCGTATAAAATTTTACAATTAATTTCAGTCTTCGGCTCGATTTTCAGGGGAAAAAAATATAAAGTCTATCTAGAAATCAGAGAGAAACAGAATTAAATTTTTTTGTCAACCTTGAATAAGAGAAATTTTCAAAGCGAAAAAAATTTCCCTTTGAATAAATATTGTAAAATCGGTTTACTAATTCAATTTTTATTCAACAGGGACATTTATATACGGACAAAATGGATCCAACGACATTGACCATGGAAGCTTGGCAACAAGTAAATAATTCCAGAGGAAGACTAAAAATTTCATTATTACCATAATTAACAAATTGAAGAGATTTTTAATAAGGTATAAATAAAAATTGAATCCAATTCAAACAAAATGTTAATATATCTTCAAATTATAATTTCTTTTCTTTTTTTATCTCTAAATTATTTCATTGTTTTCTGAAAAATATTTTATTTAACAAAAAAATTTTTTAATTTTGTTAGTTTTAAAATAAAAATAAAAAAATGGAAATTTATATTTTTATAATTTAATATTAATTGCAACCTCTCTGCTATTTAATTTAAAAAAAAATCTTTTCTTCAACAGGATTCATGATTAGTGGAAATATTAGAGAAACAATTGTACAAACATACATTTATCTTCATTTACGTACACGGAGTTATACAATTTCTTAGCGCTATTAATTTTTTTTATACATTTATTTATACATATACGTATTTAGAAAGCGTTTGGTTTTCCCAGAGTATTTTCGCTCCACAATTTTAGCTGAGAATTTATATCCAAGTCAGTATCAAATATGAATTTTCATAATATATCAGAAAATTTTTTCTCTAATTTCCTATGTATAATTATCTATTGTAATTTCTTTTTCACGAAAAAAAAATTGTCGCATTTAATTCATATTTGTTTATAAAAAGAAATATTAAAATTTTTTTTGATTTTAAATCTGTGTATAAAAAAGAATTTATCATGCTACGGAAAAAGAAATTTATCCGAAATTTTTTCCTAATCATTTTTTTTTGCGTTTATATATTTCAAAAAACGTTTTTCAAATTTTTTTTTCAATTTTCAATTTCTAGTCTAAATTTATTATTCTTAGTTAAAAAAAATTTTTTTGATTTACTAGTTAGATGGATTTTTAATATAATTTTAATTATATTCATAGAAAGTTAATGGATTTGTTTTAAATTAAAATTTTCCTTTGGAATTTCATTATAGTCTGTAAGCTCTTGATTTTTCTGAATTATTTTTCAATTGTTTTTTCAATTGTTTCAATTTTTTTTAATTGTTTCAATTGTTTTTTAATTGTCTTTTTATTGTTTAATTCGTAAGAGAAAAAGAAATCAAAAGGATTTTTTAAATCTTAGAGATTTTTCCCCTTCATTAACTAATTGTGTTTGAAATTTTTGATAAATTGTAAAATATCGGAATATGGAACTATTTCTAAATTTATTATCTAATATATTGTATTTATATGTACATTTTTAATGTATACATATGTACACATATAGTACAGTGTTCATGTAACATTGATTGTTATCAAGTTTATTCCCTTAAAAAATACAGTATTCAATACTATTTAATTTAATTCAGCGTCTGCAATAACGTGTTACATAAGTTATTGGTCCATTGAATTTTTATTTTTTAACATTAATATTGAAAAAATTACTTTTCTTTTCTCTCGTTAGAATTTAAAGTTATACTTGAATGATTTTTTTGTAACGAATAAAATATAATTCGGGTCAGTTGCAAAGAAAAGTCAATATTCACATTTCGCTTGTTTTTCAAAACATCAAAAAACATTTTTTCTTTGTAAATTATAAAAGACGTTTTTTCTTTATAAATTATAAAAATAGATTATTTCTTTATAAATTATAAACAAAGATTTTTCTTTTGATAAACTATTAAAAATGGGTAAAAATAAGAAAAGTAGCGCATCATATTTAAATATATTGAAATATTTCATTTTCTCTAAAAGTAGACGCATAAAACTATTTGTTTTATTTAAAAGGAAACATAATTTTTGTTATTAATGAAAACTTTTCTTTATTAAAATAAATTAGCATTAAAATTATTTAATAAAAGCCAATCACAGAAAATGTTGAATTATTTACTTATTGAAACAAATTTGCAAAACTAATTAAAGGCACGCGCTATGTTTAATTTTTACGAAACAAAATCGAAAAATCAATTTTTTAATAAAATAGTTTAAAATAAAATTTTAAAAAACATTTTTAATAATTTTTAATATTTTTAAAATGATTTTTGATAAATTTTTAAATAAGATTTTTAATAAATTAAATAAACAATATAATAATTATGTAATAATAAATATGAGGTGTAATAATATTTTTTTCTCCCATTTTTTTCTACAGTAAAGAAATATTTTTAACTTTGTGTGTTTTGCGACGCTGTATGAAACTTTCGTTCGAAGATCCTTTTGTTTTCAATAAGTTAATAATAATAATTTATTGTATAAATATTTAAATTCGTTTCTTATTAAATATTTATCTATAATAATGTATAACAGACGGCTCAGCCGATGGAAAATTACAAGTGTCGTAATTTTACATAGAAATACCTATATTTTATTATTAATTTTATAAATAAACTTTATTCTCTTATTATTTTTTTTTATTCTCTCTTGACAATATTCAAAATAAATTGAAAACATATTTTTACTTTGTATATCGAGTGATAAATTTTTGTTTTGTTAGTTTGCAAAATTGATTGAAATCGTTTTTGAAATCAACGATAATTTCAAGTGATTTCCGTTTATTATTTGTCTAATATATTCTATTATTTTATTTATGAAAATTAAAAATTATAATAAATATTTAATAGGCATGAATGTACATAAATAAATGTAAAAATTTTTCGTTAATTTTTGCAAAATTTTTTCACAATAAAATTGAATAAGTAAATGAATTAATTTCTCAACCTGCAATAATAATAATTTTTTTAATAATAACAATGTTTATAATATAATAATGATAATAAAAATAATAAATATAAGAACAAAACATTTTCCATAACAATTTTAATAATACAAATTTTTTAAATAAAATTCTAGTGATTGGAGAAATTACATCAAATAAAATCCTGTTTGACTTGAAATTGACTTTTTCTATTGATTTCTACAATAATGTTTATTGAACAAAAAAAAATAGAAGAAGAAAAAATTTCAAAGACACTTTAAGTATAATTTAAATATTTTTTACTTAAATCAAACATTGCCTGACGAGAAATTGACCTTTGAATTTGTATTAATAACGAAAATAAAAATATAATTAATGAGAAATTATTTTTATTATGTTAATTGAATCTATAAATAATGAAATACGTATTATAAACAATCTAAAAACTATAAAAATTTGAAATATTAAAATAATTGTTATTTTTTTGTTAATTACAATTTTACAAATATGAAAAACATTTTTACAGCGACAATTTATATTATTGCAGGTTGATTATAAATATTGTATAGATTTTCGCAATTAATTTCTATATAAATTGTTTCTCGAGCTTTATTATAGAAAAATTTTTTCTTTTTCTTTTTATTATTATTGAACATGAAGTCGATCAGCGTGAAAGATATATTATAGCTAATATAGTAAATTTTTTTTTGTCTTCTTTTTTTTATTTTTATTTTTTTTAATTATATCCAAGTGTGAACTCGTTGTTGTTGCGATGAGTCCTCTAATTGTCAGGAAACATGTCCTGGATGATGAGCGTTTCTCCATTTTCTGCCACGAGATCGGGGAATTCGTACGTTACCTTAAAAGAAATGTAAAAATCTTCTTAATTACAACCCAGAATGCTAAATTTTTCGAAAAATCTAAAAATTGTAATAATTTTTTTTCGCTCAAATTTTTCATTTTTTTAATCTTATTATTTTTCTTTTTTCTTCTTACTTTTTTATTTTTTTATTATTTTTTTCGCATTTTTTCAATTAGACATTATAAATTTTGTTTTGTATTTAAAAAAGAATTTTGAACAAATTTAGTACAATGAGAAGAATTTGCTTTTAAATTATTTACAAATTCAGTTAAAAATGAAAACTTTTTTTCAAATTATTCTTCAATTTAGCTTTAAAATTGGAAGAATTGTTTTTTCAACTCATTTTTAAAATTAGTTTAATTTTAATTCTTTTTTGAAGTTACTTTGAAATTACTTTGAAATTTATAGTTTAATAAAAAAAATATTTTCGAAATTATTTTTGAATTTAATTTCATGAGACAATTTTTTTTTATTGAAATTAATATTAAATTTAGACAGAATTCCAAGAATTTTAGTTTACAAGAAATGTAAAATAAAAATTTGCCAATTAAACAACGATTATTGTGATATAAAAAAAAATATTGCCATTTTTAGATTTTTATTTTGTCGAGAAGTTGAATAGAGTTTTCAATAAAAGATTGCGAGAGAAAGATATTAAATTGAAGGTAATGAAAGATGCTTCAATTGTCTCTTTTGTATATAAATATATATATATAGTCAAATATTTAAATATTTCAGAAAAGTGTGTCACTTTTTTTTTAATATTATAACAAAGAGATTTTTTGCTTCCGAGAAAAATGTTTGAATGAAGAGAAATAAAAAAGTTGGAAACAAGTAAATTAACACAAAGAAGAAAAGAAACAAAGAAGCTATAAAGAAAGATAAAATTTGAGAGAAATAAAGAAAAGAATTGTTGAGAATTGATAACAATATTTACGAAATTGAATTAGTAACTCACTTTTTGTTTTTGAATTTGTTAATTTGACTGATAAATAGTAATTTTTATTAATTTATTAGTAAAGTTTAATTTTACTTTAATTTTTTATTTTAATATTTTATTATGTAATTTTTACTAATTATTTACTAAAATGTAATTTATTTTACTAATAAATAGTAATTTTTACAATTTTTAAAAATAAAATTTCATAACAAAATAGTAAATTTTACTAGAAAAAAATGAAGGAAGAAATATAAAAAAAAGAAACAGAGAAACGAAAGAAATTATGAGAGAAAAAAGAATAAAACAGTAAAATACAAAAAGATGGAAAGAAACGAAGAAAAAAGAGAAAAAAAAATTATTACAAAAATATTAATAAAAAAATAAAGAAAAGAAAAACAAGAAAAAAAATTGAAATAAGAAAAAAGAAAAAAAATTAAATAAGAGAAGAGAATAATGAAAAAGAAAAGGGAAGAATTATAGAAAAGAAAGAAAAGAAGGAAGAAAAAGTAAAAAGAAAGAAAAATAGATATCTGACGAAGAAAAAAATGTAATGAAAATAAGAAAAAGAAAAGAATCAAAGAAAGAAGAAAAAATGTAAAGAAATGAAGAAGATTAAAAATTAAGAAAAAAAGAAAAAAGTTAATGAAAGGAATGAAATAAGGAATGAAAAAAGAATAAAGGAAAAAATATTAGAAAGAATTAAACAAAGAAAATAAAGAAAGCAGAAGTGTAACAAGTAAAAAATGAATAACGAAAGAAAGTAGAAAAATAAAAATAGGAAAAATATAGAAAAAGAAGAAAAAATTAGGAAATAAAGATAAAATGGAAAAAAAATGTAAATAAGGTAAGAGAAGGAAGAAAAAGAAAAAGAGAGAAAGGACAAAATTAGAAAAAATGAAAAAGAAAGAAAAATGGAAATAAACAAAGAAACAAGAGAAAAAAATCAAAGAAAGAATAAAAATCGAAGGAAAAGCGAAAAAGGAAAGAAGAAAGAAAAAATAACTAAAGAAGAAAAAAAAGAAATAAACAATAGAAAAAAATAAAATAAAAAAGAGGAACAGAAGAGAAAGAAAGGAAAAAGAGAAAGAAAAAAGTTTGAAAGAAAGAGAAAAAGAGAGAAAAGAAGAACTAAAAAGCAAAAAAAATTTTGATAAATACGTTTAATTTTTTTTTGTTTTAATGGAAGTGTCGATTGATGAGAGAAATTAAATTTTGTTGACGATGTTGATGTTGATGATGATGATGATGATGTTGTTGACAGTACTCATGGTTTTTTTTTTATTTTTCAAGTGCAGGTGATTGAGGGATTGTCAAAAAATATCGTCGTTATTTGGTTCGAGTCGCGTTACAAATTCACTCTGTTCATTATTTTGCCGATTATCGCCAAGCAAAACGTCAAGCTCGAGGCATGACACACTCCTGGGAGATGTTGAGGATGTCGATGTGCAAGGATGATCCAAGGACGAACAGGACGTACCGTTCCGTGAGATCCTTATGTGTGCATCGGGACTTCCGGCGCAGCTGTATCGCGATGTCACTGCTTCCGATCGCGTCAGCGTTGGTTCCGGCGTCACATGCACCCATGGACACCATGAGAAGAATTGCGCGAATCCACGACGAAATCTTTAATGAGACAACAACATTTTATTTTTAGGTTTTATTATTTTCTATTTCGTTATTTTTTACAGAGAAAGGATTTTTTATGTTTAATTTTATATTTAGCTTAGAAACTTGACGGTTGTATAAAAGAAAAAATTCTTACATTTTTTTTTCATTCTTTAGTGAGCTTTATAATTTATGAAAATAATTGAATTCCAAAAACAAATTTATTTTTAATAAAAAATAATTGACTTCATAAAAAAAATCCATTATTTACGAAATTAATTGAATTATTGCGATATTTGTAAAAAAAAATTATATTAATTGAATTCCTCTGCAATTTTTATTTTATTTATGAAAATAATTAAATGTTTGGGTTCAATTTTATTAATTTTTTTTAAATAATCGAATTATTTTAGAAATTTTATTAAAATAGAGAATTAAAAATTAATTGAGGAAATATTTTTTTAATAATTGAATTTTGGAAAATTTTTATTTTTAAATAATTGAATTATTTTAGGAAATTTATTAAAATAGTAGAGAATTGAAAATGAATTGAGGAAATATTTTTTAAAGAATTGAATTATTTTAGGAAAATTATTAAAAAAGTAGAGAATTGAAAATGAATTGAGGAAATATTTTTTGAATAATTGAATTTTGGAGAAGAATTTTTTTTTTAAATATATAATTGAATTATTTTAGGAAATTTGTTAAATTAGTATAGAATTGAAAATGAATTGAGGAAATATTTTTAAAATAATTTAATTTTGAAGAAGAATTTCTCTATTTATATAAAGTTAGTTGTGATTTTGACGAGAATTTTTCTTTAAATTATAAACGTAATTGAAGTTTTTTTTAGGAAGAATTTTACTACTTTTAAAAATTATTGAATTTCTGCAATTATTTGTAACTTCTCTAAAATTCAATTTTTGTAAATGTTTTTAACTACAATTTTTCTATAAAGTCATTGTTTTTAATAATTAATTACATATATATTGAGAAATTTAACAAAATTTCAAGAAGAATTCGAATAATTACCATTTTGCATTAAAAAAATATTAATTGAAATAAAATGATGGGAATAATTTTACGAACGTTACAGTAACAATATTCTTAATACAAAATAAAAAGAAAAGATTCTTAATTTTAAAATTAACTTATAAATTTGACGGTTGTATAAAATAAAAAATTCTTCATGACTTGAAATAGTTGAAATTGACTTTTACTTCTGAATCTTAGAAAAATTTTTGTTATTGAAAACTTATAAATAAAGACTAAATTTAATTATACGAAATTTTTGGTAAAGAGTAAAAATATTTTTACAGACAATGTGAAGTAATTTAATAATTTCACGTTTATTACGAATACAAAGAAAATCCTGCCCCCTTAGAAAGTGAGTGTCACTACAAAAATGAATAAAATTATTTTTTAAATTTCATAGAATAAAAATGAGAGAAATTCAATTTTTGTTTATAAAAATAAAAAAATAAATAGTCAGAATAATTTCAAAAAAAAGTATTTTCTAAAAGGACAAATGGATATTTTTTATATATTTTTCTTTTTATTTCGCACTTGTGAAGTAATAAATAAATATTATTTCTAATATTTTAAATTCAATATAATCGAGGAGAAATATAAAAATCGTGATTTTATTATGTTATACTTCCGTTTTTCGATATATATATATACGAACTATAAGATATTTTCTCAAGAGGGGAAGAAATGGAATAAAAAATGAAAAATATATAAGATTTGAAATTTTTCAATAAAAGTATAGAAATAGTGGAAAAAAGTACAATATATTAAATTTTTCGTTTACTTTACAATTATAAATGAGAGGAAAGTATTTTTTTTTCTTAAGAATTACAATTCGAATAAATAGAATAAATAAAATAAAATATGATAATCACTGTTAATTTAAAATAGTCAAATCAAATAAATAAGAAGCAAGCTCACAATTTTCTTAAAAGTATATCAAATTATATTACTAAAAGTATTAAAAATTATCTATTTGATATAAAAAATGTGAATTAAATAAAAAATTGATTAAAATTTATTTAAAATAAAAAATAATTTAAATAAATTAGTACTAAAAGTGTGTCAATTAAGTACAAAAAAAATTCAAAAATGTGAATTGAATAAAAAATTGATTAACTTTTTTTTAACAAACAATAATTTAGATGAAGTGAATTTTAATCAAATTGGTACTAAAAGTGTATCAATTAAATACAAAAAAAAATCAAAAATGCGATCTTTGTTAACAAACAATAATTGAAAGTAATTAAATTTAAATCAAATTGGTACTAAAAGTGTATCAATTTGAAACAAAAAAATTTTTTTAAAATTAAACAATGTGAATTAAATAAAAAATCGATTAAAACTTTTTAAAATAAAAAATAATTGAAATAAATTAAAATGAAATTGAAACTAAAAGTGTATCAATTTGATACCAAAAATGTGAATTAAATAACAAATTGATTAAAATTATTTTTAAATAAAAAAAATTAAAATGATTTAAATTTAAATGATACTAAAAGTGAATTAAATTTAAATTAAATAAAAGAATGTGAATTAAATAAACGAATTAAATAAAAATTAAATTAAATATAAATGTGTATTAAATAAAAAATTGATTAAAATTTTTCTAAAATAAAAAAAAAAATTAAAATGAATTAAATTTAAATCAAATTGATACTAAAAGTATAAATATAAATATAAATTTGATTAAATTTATTTTAAAAATTTCATTTGCATTAAGCTTACCTTGAATTCATCCAACAATAAATGATAGGATTGTACATGCTATTAGACATGGCCAACCAATATATGGCCAGATAGATCTCTTGAACGTATGGAGCGGTCGTGATTTCCGGAAGATATGACGTTATTATAAAGTACATGTGAAATGGTAACCAACATACCGCAAAGATGACCACCACGACTATCATCATTTTCACAACCTGAAATAATAATAACAATAATAATAATAATAATAATAATAATAACAATAATTATAATAATAACAATAACGCGATAGTAAATAATTACAATATATGCTGTCGCACAAATTCAATCGCCGTCTACTAATTGCTGATAATAATTTTGCAATTTAGATAATCGTTTACGAATATTTGATTATGTATACAATATAAATATATTGTGGCTATTAATCATTTATATTCGGGAATGTAATGAGAAACAAAATTAATTTTACATATATTATGTGATTTACGTGCCTTTTTATTTATTTTTCATTAAATAATAAAATGTAATAATTATAATTAACTTTATTAATATTATTAATTAATTAATTATTAATTACTAGAAAATGTTACGCGCAGAACGTCGTCATCAATTTTTTATTGTTATGCAAATTACAAAATTTTTTATTTTCGAATACAAATTTTTTAAATAATTTCATAGTCAGAATTAAAAAAATTCACTTATTAAGTACAACATTAATTATTACTGCTCATATTTAAAAAATTTAAATTAAATTTCACGAAAGAATTCAATAAATTTCTAAAATTTTAATAAATCCTTCTAGACTATTCAATAATTTTTTTAATTAGTAAAATCTTTACAAAAAAGTCAATTATTTTTAAAGAATTTTAATTGAATTCATCGGAAGAAATCAATTTAAAAAAAAATTTTTTAAAACACTTCGAAAAAATTCAAGTTATTTCTAAAACTTTAATAAATCCTTCTAAACAATTAAATTATTCTTATAAATAGTAAAATTTTTCGCAAGAATTCAATTAATTTTATAAATAGTAAAATTCTTTGCATTCAATTACTTTCAAAATAATTTTAATTGAATTCCTCGGATAAATTCAAATATTTAAAAATATTTTCAATTTAATTTATTTCCTAAAATTTAGATAAATTCTTCGAAACATTTCAATTACTTTTATAAATAGTAAAATCTTTTGCAGAAATTTAATCATTTTCAAAAAAAATTTTAATAAAATTTTCTTGAAAGAATTGTAATCTTTAAATATTGTCCTAAAATTCATTTATATTCTAAAATTTTTTAAAATTCTTTGGAACAATTGAATTATTTTTATAAATAGTAATAACATTCTTCGCAAGAATTCAATTACTTTTTATACAATGTTAATAAAATTCTTCTTCATAAAATCCATTTGCTTTCAAAATTTTCAATTAAAATTTTTCAATGAAACTCCATTAGTTTAAAAAAAAATTCAAAGAAATTCTTCAAAGAAATTTAATTAGGATTAAATACTTGAATTCTTTTGACGAATTTTAATCAAATTTTTAAGAATAATTACATTTTTCCAAGAATTTCTTTAAAGCTGTACTAAAAAAATAATTAAAGTTTTGCGATGAGCTTCATAATTTATGAAAATAATTGAATTCCAAAAACAAATTTATTATTAATAAAAATAATTGACTTCATAAAAAATATTCATTATTTATGAAATTAATTGAATTATTGCGATAAAATTTATAAAAAAAAATGTTATTAATAGAATTGCTCTGCAATTTTTATTTTATTTAGGAAAATAATTAAATATTTGGGTTCAATTTTATTTATTTTTTTAATAATTGAATTATTTTAGGAAAATTATTAAAATAGTAGAGAATTGAAAATGAATTGAGGAAATATTCTTAAAATAATTGAATTTTGGAGAAGAATTTTGTTATTTATAGAGATAGTTGTGATTTTGACGAGAATTTTTCTTTTAATTATAAACGTAATTGAAGTTTTTTTAGAAAGAATTTTATTACTTTTAGAAATTATTGAATTTTTGCAAACATTTGAAACTTCTTCAAAATCCCATTTTTTAAAATGTTTTGAACTATAATTTTTCTATAAAGTCATTATTTTTAATAATTATTACATATATATTGACAAATTTAACAAATTTCAAGGAGAATTCGAATTATTGCCATTTCGCAATAAAAAATAATAAATTGAATAAAATGATGGGAATAATTTTTACGAAAGTTACAGTAACAATATTTTTAATATAAAATAAAAATACCTTTATAAGTTTTTTTTAATTCATTAAAAATTGACATTTTATAAAATTTCAAGTGAAAATGGAATAAAAAAATAATAAATATTACCGAAACGTTGTTTTATCAACAATAAAGAAATAATGATTGTGATAATTAAAATTGTCCTTAAAAATACTTTAAATTGATAATAATAAAGTATAATATGTAGAGGAAATATTCGATATATTATAGTTTTGTAATTTATTTGATGACATTAAAATTTGATATAGATAACAAGGTTCACGATGAGTTGAGAAGAAATTAGAAACATTTCGTTTGAAGAACTGAGAGATGAATGCAAGAGAAGATCGAGTAGGTTTCAATTTCTCGCTTAACGAAGCAAGACAATTAACGTTCATCTTCTTTACAGTTGCTGTGAGCACGTTCATAGTTCCGTAATGTATAAGGTATAATAAGCCAAAGATAATATTAACTATTCTGCTATCTATTCTTCATGTGTAAATTCACGAAATTAATTCAACCATCAATTCAATTTCAAAAAAAGAGTCATTAAGAAATATTGTATATCTAACGTCGTTTTAATTTGAAGAAAAATTTTCCTTTTTTTCCTTTATAGAATAATTATACCATCTATTGTGGATTAAAAAAAAATTTATTTATTTATATTTTTAATTTAGATCTTCAAATAGTAAAATGTTAATAAAAATATATATGTGAGAAATAATTTTCGACCGAGAGATAAATTCTACTTTATATATTAATAGAAATAGTAAGGAAATTAGTAATAGTGTAAATAATAAATATATAAATAGTATAAATTTAAATTTATATAAATGGTATAAATAGTATAAATTTATATAAATGGTATAATTAGTATAAATAGTAAAATAAGAATAAATAGTAGTAATTAATTATAAGTATAATATTCGTAGTTTTTTCTAAGGGTATTAAATTTTGACAACAAAAAAAAACGAATCAAAAGTGTTGTGAAGCAACGTTTTCATTCGTAAACGTTTTGATATCAAATTCAAATAAAAAAACGAATCGAAAGTGTAGCGAAGCAATATACTTTTGATTCGTTTTTTTGTCTCAATTTGATATCCCTATAGGAAAATTGCGATATTATATAAATATAAATATAAATGTTGAATAAAATAATATTTTTCGTAAAAAAAAAATATTTTCATTATAGTGAAACATTTTTCTTAAAAAATATATTTTTATTATATTTATTATATATATTATTTCATTTATTTTCCAATATATTTTTCTATTTGTTAAAAAAATTTTTTCTTTGTTAAAATTTAAAAATTTATTGAAATAAAGGAAATGGATTATATATATATATGTTACTAACAAAAACAAGGGGATAAGCCAAGCAACAGAAGGGATTTTTCTTTATACGTGAAAGCAGAGAAAGCGAGGTAAAAATAAAAAGAGAAAGAGAAAAAGAAATAGAGAGAAAGTAATCGTAGTGTATCGTTACGTGAAAGTTGTAACCCATTCAGTATTGGTTTCTAAGTTCACAGTATTTTTCTGTTATACGTTAGCACACTCAGCATCTATTTTGCAAAACTACTCTTTTGGGATATATTTCCTACAACATATATTATGTATAAATATATATATATATATATATATATATATATATATATATATATATATATATATATATATATATATATATATATAGAAAAAAAATTCCATAACATTTTCAAGGGCCATTATACCCATGAGACATTTTTATAACGACATGGATTCACGCACGATAAATATAAATATAGCTACGTCACCAGTTACTGTTAAAATATTTATATAAAATGTTTCTTATAATCATTTTATTTACATAAAAGATAATTTTTTTAATAATAAAATTTTAGACGTAAATCTAAAAACAGTCAGACATATTTTTTTCTTAATATCTAAACTCAGTATTAAGAGTCAGTTTACAGCCAGACAACTTTTTTTTATAAATATTATTGATTTATAAAATTAGTAGTTGAAATCAATTCTCCATAATATATTATTATTACACTAGCGTAAATAAAAAAAATATAAATTAAAAGCAAACATTAAAAAATTCAATTATTCAGAAGAATTCTACTAAAACTCATTATTTTTCTAAATATTTTCAGGAAAGTCAGGAAAAAGTCAAAAAAATTTGGTCAAAAGTACTGAAACAATATTCAATTTCGAAAATTCATAAGAAAATTCTAAATGATAGATTCCTCATCATTAAAGAGATTTTATTTATTTCAATTAATTTTATAAATAGTAAAATTCTTTGTAATAATTCATTTATGTTTATAAATAGAAAAATATCTATTGCAGAAATTCAATTATTTTTAAAACCATTTTAATAAAATTTCTCGAAAGAATTTTAATCTTCAAATATTAACATAAAATTCATTTATTTTCTAAAATTTTAATAAATTCTTCGAATGAAATCAATTATTTTTATTAATAGTAATAAAATTCTTCGCAAGAATTCATAATTATTTTTAATACAATTTGAATAAAATTCTTCTTCTTAAAATCCAATTGCTTTCAAAAAGTTCAATAAAAATTTTTCAAAGAAACTCTATTAGTTTAAAAAAAATTCAATGAAATTCTTTTAATAAATTTAATTAAGATTTTTAAAAATTTTAATAAAAATTCTTCACGAGAATTTAATAGTAACAACATTTTTTGAAGGAATTCTATTATTATCAAATTTTTTTTTATAAAAGTCTTTGCAATAATTCGATGATCTTCAATACATTAAATTTAAAAATTGAATATATTTGAAAAGAAAAATTATAAAAAAGTTAAAGAAGCTATTTTTATTTTATTTTAAGAATATTGTTATACTGTAACTTTCATTAAGAATTATTTCCATCATTTCAATTCAATTATTATTTTCTAGAAATTAATTCTAAAATATTAGTATTACACTTGCTAAAAAAAACAAAAAAAATTTCTTGTTTCATTAACATTAAAAAATTAAATTATTCAGAAGAATTCTACTCAAAATCACAATTTTTTTAATATATTCAGGAAAGTCGGGAGAAAGTCAGAAAATTTTGTCAAAAGTACTGAAACAATATTCAATTTCGAAAATTCATAAGAAAATTCTGAATGTTAGATTTCTCATCATTGAAAAGATTTTATTTATTTCAAACTTTTTCTATTTTTAACAACAATTGAACTTTACAGATTATAAAGATAATTTAAGTTTATGAGAAACTTTAATAATTCAAATTCTTATAAAATTCGTTATATTTTTTAATATAAATTTCAATCATTATTAAAAATAATAATTGATTTATGGATGAATTTTACTTAAAACACTAAAAAAATTGAATTTTGGAAAAATTATAAATAATTGCAAAAACTCAATTATGTTCAAAAGTTTTAAAAATATTTTTGTAGAAATTTCAATTATTTTAAAAACTGTTAACAAAATTTTTGGCAAAATTCAATTATTTAAAAAAATTTAATAAAATTCTTGCCAAAAATTCAATTATTTTCAAAAATTTTCCTCAATTTCATATAAATTCTATTATTTACAAATGTTTTATAAATTTCTTTCTTCTTAAAAATGTTATTAAAAATCGTCAAACGAAATCAATTATTTTGTATTATTAATGTGGAAGAAAATAAATATTTTTTTTAAAAACCTGGAAAAATTTCCATTTTTTAAACTGAAAAAATCAGGAACTTTCAAATTAACAAATGCGCGACAAACCTGATCAAGGGTTCAATAAATTTCTCAAGCAAAACAGATAATAAAATAAAAATATTTTTGCCCAAAAGTCTGAATAAAAATAATCGTAATATATTTAAATTATTTGAAAATAACTGAAAATATTATTCAAAAATTGGGGTATCCAAAAATTGTTTTATATATTTATTTTTTATTATAATTTCGATAATATAGTTTTTAACAAAAATAGAAATTTTGTAAATATTTTTTCCAAAATAAATATCAAGTTTCTTAATCAAAATTTGATTTACAGACTTTTTTTCTACTTAAAACTTGTACTTTGTTTATAAATTGTCATTGAGAAGCAGAAAATGTGCAAAATATTTTCTAATTTTAATTTTCCTACTAGTTTTTAAATTTTTTTAGAAAAAATGAAAAGAATAATTACCTAGTCCTAAAATGTTTGGTACAAAGTGCTAATTTTTCTGGAAAGAAGAGAAATATTGAAAAATAACTTTAATAATTTTTTTCGATTAATAAAAATAATTTTGTGTTATTCCATGGGGAATTTCATAAATAATATATTCACAAGGATGAGACCAAATAAATCTCATTACTAAAGCAAAAAAAAAAAAAAAAAAAAAATGGGATTAAAATATTAAAATATATTCGTGCTTTATCTAATACGAATCTAACTTCGTTTATGAATCTAACTGTTACACCATACATAAAGAATACGGCAGGGAGAGAAATATATAGCTTTCGAAAATTATCTTCCAACAACTGAGACGTGAGCTTTTTGATAAAACATTCTAAAAGTGATTTTATAGAAGATTTCATTTTTTTTAAAAGAAAAATCTTATATAAATATATATAAGAAGGCGGAATGAAGGGAGGAAAAATATGTGGTGGTAAAAAAGGGGGAAGGGGAAAAAGTGATTTGCAACTTTAGATAAAAGAAGAGAGTGTGAGAGACGCATACTTTGATAATTATCTTATAGTATGCAAAACTTGACAACAATGAATCATTCTACAATTAATCCGATTATGCATGTTAAAAAAAAGTAACAAATGGCTATACTTGCTGGAATGATAAATTAATCTTGTGTAAATTATGATCCTAAAATGAATTCATCCTTCATTTTCATATTTTTCAAACTTTTATTTTTCAGTTTATTATACGTGTCGCGTTCAATTTTTTTCTAAAGGAAGATTAGTTCCTATTTTTTCCTAAGTGAAAAAATTAAAAAAAAAAAAAAAAAGAAATCAAATTCTAAGATTTAGAAGTTGAAACTAATTAGAAAAAATTTTTACACTGATTTATATAATTACAATTCAAAATTGTAGATAGAAAAAAAATGTAAGGCAATTAGTAAAAAATAGAAAAAAATTATTACTATTATTATTATTATTATTATTATTATATATTCGACATAAACTTTTTTCGTTTTCTAATTTCAAAATCGTTAAAGTTCAATCTATATTAAAATTAAAATTATTATCACGATTCGCATGTTTTCAAGCAAATTGGCTTGTATTAAAAAAATTTTCAATATATTTCTCCGCCAGGATAATAAAGAAAGTTTTTTAAGAAGAGAAAAAAAGCTTTGGCATTTTTTTATACACAACTGTAGTTAAAAGTCTGTCAAAAACAGAGAATTACGGCGAGGTAAAAATCCAATCGTTATAAAAACATATAAACACCAAGCGGTCACAGTGAATGTCAATCCATTATTTTTTCTCCCCCACATATACAATGAAAATAAAAGAGGAAGAGTAATTTTTTTTAAAACTTATTTTTCAATTCTGTTTATAATAAAAATTTTTATAGGAATTAGTAGCGAGAGTCAATTTTACAGTCAGATAATTTTTTAATTTTAATACTGTTTTTGAAAAACTACTTAAATTTCTCTTTTTAAATGATTATTATTGAAATTATTTTTAGAATTAAATAAATTTTTTTTTGAATTTAGTCTTTTGAAATATTCAAAAATCTTTTTAAAATAAGTAGTGAACGTCAATTTACAATTAGGCAGAAGTTTTTGCTTTAATATATTCATTTTTCTAATTTTATTTAAGATAAGTATTTAAGAGCAGTAAAAAAATTAGTATTTGCCTTAAATAAAGGGAAAACATTTTTCGGAATAGTTTTTTTTTAATTAAAATTCTTAGTATTTAATATTAAAGATAGAAGAAGTTAACAATTTTTCGAATTATTTAACAATTATACCGAATGATAAATTCACTTTCTTTAATTTTAATATTTAATTTTTATAGTTCATTCGTAATTTTTTTTCTAGTGAAAATTGTAAATAAAAATCAGTAGTGATAGTTAGACGTGACTTTTATTTATTTTCTAATCAAAAAATTGATCCATTTGACATATTGTCAAAGTTTGTGTAATTTTTTACCTTTTCTATAAATTCCTATAAATTTTTATAATTTTTAATTTTTTTAAAAATTGAAAACAATAAAAATGACATAATTATCAATAGCAAAAGTCAATTTACAATCAGACATAACAAATTTTTTTGCCTCACCATTTTTATAAGAAACTAAATAAAGTATTATTTTCAAATCCTTATTTAAGAAAATAAATAATGAGAAATATTATTAAATAAATTACTAAATATTATTTTTTATTAATTATTTATTTATAGCATTGAAGAGTTATTTTAATCACTATTTTACTATTTCAGTGACACTATTTGATATTCGTCAGCTTTAATAAAAAATATTCTTATTAAACTATTTTTTATTGTTAATATTAAAATAAATATTTTACTACTTGACGAATAAATTAATTTAAGAAATAATTAAATCAATTTGAAATTTTACCTCTTTAACGAACAATATTTTCGTATTAAACTATTATTTATAATTACGATTAAAACAAATATTTTGTTACTCGACGAATAAATTAATTTACGAAATAATTAAATCAATTTGAAATTTTTCTTTAATAAAAAAAAATTTTCTTATTAAACTATTATTTATAATTACTATTAAAATAAATATTTTGCTAGTCGACGAATAAATTAAGTTACGAACTAATTAAATCAATTTGAATTTTGACGCCTTTAATTAAAAATATTTTCTTATTAAACTATTACATCTAATATGAAAATAACTATTTTTACTACATAAATAAATTGATTTACAAAATAAATAAATTCAGTAATTCCACTTTTGGGGAAAAATATTCTTTTATTAAATTTTTATTTTAAATTTCTTGAAAACCATTAAAATTATTATTTCACTATTCCACTATGTTTAAAATTGAACATTTTAATTGTTGTATTTTTAAAATATTCCGGAAATTGTTTTTAAAATAGTTTTTTAATTAAAATTGAATTCTAAATAGTTTTAAATTAAAATCTAAATATTTAAAAAAAAAGGAAAATGAAAAAATTCGTAAATTTAAATATTGAGAATGGTGTAAAAATAGTGAGCAGAAATATTTGATAGATATAAATGAAAAATGATGATGTAAATATAATAAAATTGATAAATTAGTTTATCAATAAGGTAAAGTTAATATTGTAATAATTAGAAACGAAATTTCGTTCGTTATAATGAAATTTCGATAACTAACATTAAAGTTTCGGCTGCTACCTGCTTAAATTAGCTTTTTGTTCTTCATGTGAGGAAGCCTACTAATTACACGGAATTGGTGGTTTGGGGTAGTTATACGCAAAACTTTCTTCTTTATCCACTAATCAAGCGTATAATGCGGTTTTTCAGAAAATAAATTGGGCAATTAAACGACAATATTATTACCATAAAAACCCACATATTCTCATATTATTCACACAGCAGAATTATTCAACATATTTTCAAAGTTTCCCTTCTACCTGCGACTATGTCCCTCTCTCTCTCTCTCTCTCTCTCTCTCTTTCTCTCCTTTTTTTCCTTCTCTACCATTTTTTTAAACTAAATTTTTCTCTTCTTTTTTTTTCACTTTTTTTCTCTTTTTTCACTTTTTTTTCTTTTTCTCCCTTTCTCTCCCTCTTGCTCTCTTTATTCCCCTCTTTTATATGATCCTTCCAGACTCAATTATCCTATCCTTTCATTAGCAACGTTATCTTGTTCTAAAAAGAAATGATTATTCCATACTGTCGTTCATTTAAAGTGATCATTTTTTTTATTATTGGATTTTTTCCAGTGGAATTGTAATATGCCATTAATAAAGTTTTCAGCATTGAATCTCGTTCACTTCAACTAAGTTTATAAGAGTGTTATTGAACAATCTTCTTTTTTTTATATATATATCTCTCTTTTGATGTGTGCAATAATCCTTTGAACGTTACTTTAATAATGTTAGTTTAATGGGAATTTTCATTCTCGAGAGTTTGAAAATATGTCATTTTGAAAAGGATATTTTGAAGCATAAATTAGTGTAAATTATTTGTATGTATAAAAAAAGCGAGATCAAATATTTGTAATATAAATAATAATAATAATAATAATAATAATAATAATAATAATAAAAATAATAATAATAATAATAATAAAAATAATAATAACAATAATAATAATAATAATAACAATAACAATAATTTAATATAAACTGACTTTAACTACTGATTTCGAAATTTTGATTACTTTGAAAAAAGAAGTCTCACTGTAAACTGACTATTACTATTGACTTCAGAAATTAAAATTATTTACTAATTTAAAATTTTTAAGTATTTACAAAAAAATTGATATAAAATTTGTTGTTAAATAAAATTGCCAAGAATTTATAAAAATTTTCTATGAAAAAAAGTTACACACTAAAATTTTTGTTTATTAACAGTCAATAAATAAAATGGCAAAGAATTTATAAAAATTCTCTGATAAAAAATTGCACACTAAAATTTTAGTTTATTAAAAGTCAAGAAATAAAATTGCAAAGAATTTATAAAAATTCTATGAAAAAAAATTGCACACTAAAAGTCAAGAAAATCTTTTAATATTTCGGGTCTGACTAAAACTGACCTATACTACTGCAACTTAATTAGGAGAAATTATTATTTACATAAAAAATGTTGTTGTATAAATGTTAATGTTATTATGTAAAAAGATATTTTTTAAATATAATTAAATATTTTAAGGTCTGACTTACATTGATCTGCACTACTGAAATTTAATAAAGAAACATTAATATTCATAAATAAAACTGTAGATTTTTTATCAACCAGATTACAGTTGATAGTTTTTTCTATTTTTAAAATTAGAAAGGTAAAAAAATAATTAAGTATTTTCAGGTCTGACAAAAAATGACCTATACTACTGAATCTTAAATAAAGAAAAATTATTAACAATGTGAAAAGTTTTACAATAAAAATTAAAATTCTTTATCTTTGAGGAGATAGAAAATGTAATTAAATATTTCCAGGTCCGACTAAAATTGACCTATACTACTGATTCTTAACTAAGAGAAATTTATTAATAAGGAATAAAATTGTAAATAAAAAATTACCATCTTTTTCTTAAAACGGTAAAGAATTATTTTAATTTTTCTTCGTTTGACTTAAATTGACCTATTCTACTGTTTCGTAATTAAGATAAACTTTTATTTAGAATTAAAAATTTATTTTGATTTTTAACATTTTTTTATTCAAATTGTTTTAAAAAATTAAATACTTTTAGGTCTGCCTAAAATTGACTTATACTACTGATTCTTAATAAAGGGAAATTGTTATTAAGAAATAAAAATGTGGATTAAATATTAAAATTTTTTTCTTTTAAAAAAGTGTAAAAAATTGTTTAAATATTTTCAGCTCTGACTAAAATTGACCTATACTTCTGATTTTTAATTAAGAGACACTTATTAAAAAATAAAAACGTAGATTGATTGTTAACATTTTTTCTTCAAATTGATAAAAAATTAATTAAATATATTCAGGTCTGACTAAAATTAACTATTACTACTGATTATTAATTACGAAAAATTGTTAATAATTAAAAAGATGTAAGTTAAATGTTGAAGTATTTGTTTTTTTTTTGGTAAAAAAATGAAAAATTATTTTCAGGTCTGACTAAAATTGATCTTTACTACTGATTCTTAATTAAGAGAAACTTATTAGAAAATGAAAATGTAGATTAATTGTTAAAAAAAATTTTTTAATTGGTAAAAAATTAATTAAATACTTTCAGGTCTGACTAAAATTTACCTTTACTACTGAATCTGAAAATAAAAATATAATTATTAATATAAAAAGTTATACATAAAAAATAAAAACTTCTTTTTCCTTCTAGATGTAAACAAATATTGGGATATTTCCAGGTCTGACTAAAACAGCTTTTAACTACTGATTTCTAATAAAAAAATATTTTTCATTTTAATAAAAAATTTTTAATTAAATTTTAAAATTTTTAATTGGTAATTAAAGTAATTTTAAGTAATTCAAATAATTTTTTAAGTAATTTTATTTCGAAACTAAATTTTAATAGGGGGAGTGAATAAAACATTGTTTGTTTATATAAATAATTATTTGTTTATATGAATAAAAAAACAATTTTTTTGTGAATAAAAAATTGTTTGATTATATAAAGAATTATTTGTTTACATAAATAAAAAAACAATTTTTAATTCACTTCCCCTATTGGAATTTACTTTTAAAAAAAATTACTTTCCTCTCGTGCTTTAAAAACAAAACAAAAAAATCTTTCCTGTAAATTTTGTAAATAACTCGATAGATTAACACGTTTCTATTTCTGATTTGAACTTATCGAGAATCTCTGGAAATTCGTTTTGCATATATAGGAAACATTGAACTATAGTTTTTGTCGCATAGAATGTGAAACGAGAAGTATACACTCACACACACACACACATATATATATGCATTCGCGTCGATACTTGTCTCTCGCTTAATTGAAAATTGTTGACTGTAAATCTAATATTTTAGAGGGGCAATTCAATTACGTTCAGTTTTACATTTTTGAAAAAATAAACAGAAAAAAAAGAAGGAAAAAAAAATAACAGATGAAACAGGTGGTTCCAGAATGCTGTACACAAATATAAATGCACAATTTACTCTTTACTTATAAATTTGTTTCACTTACAATCGCGTGTTGAGTGAGTGAGAGAGGGAATGAGAGAAAGAGACATGTATGTATACATATATACACATCAGTAAAATTGAAATGCTGATAATTAAAAGTTTGTTTGCTTAATTATAATTATAAACATTATTGTTATATTCGCGAAACATGAATGTCATTTTTGTACGCGAATATTTGCGACTATTTCACTGCATTTTATTAAATACTTTTTTTCGATATTAAACTATCGAAATATTAAAAAGTTATGCAATATTAATTAGTCAGGAATTAATTTTTTGTATTTCGTATTATTTTATTTTTTTCCCCCTATTTTTAACATTTTATACAAATAATTAATTTTAGTTCGTAAAAAAATTAGTTTCGTTGCTATTTTTATTGTTCTTTATTTCTTTCAGTTTTTATATTTATTTATTTACAAAATTTATTTATTTATTTTTTTATTTTATTGGCTTAGAAAATAAAAAATAATTTTTAAAAGTATTTAAAATAAAACATTTTCTATATATTCGAATTTTTTTTATTTCTTTCTAATAAATCATTTTTCTATCTTTCATCTTTTCTATTTGTTCCTTTTTCTTTCTCTACTTTTCGAATTTATTTTTATTTACTTTAGTCTATAAACAAATTATCGTGAAAAAATTATTCTGTATATTCTGGAACTGAAAAAAATTAAAATTTGCGTTTTCTGTTTTTAATTATTTATAATTTATATTTTATAAAATTTGCCTCAAAAGTATATTTGTGGGTGTATAAAATTAAATAAAAAAAATTTATCTCTGTCATCTCGCATACGCAGTTATAACATTTAGAGACTTGTTTCTGAAAGGGTAAATAGTATTTTTCTATAACATAATCGAAGACCAATAGTTTTTGCCATAAAAGAAAATAAATGGAAACGAAGAGTCTTAAAAGGGATTTTATTTTAAACGGCTGCTTGAATTTCCATTTTTATCGAGAGATTTTTCTCCTCCTTTTGCCTTGTTTGAAATTTTTTTTTTGTAGAAAAAGGAATTTTTAAATTTTGCTTTTTTCAATAAATAGTGTATTTTAATATATTGCATTATTACGTTTTCGAACGTAATTTAATTTTACATTAATTTTAATTAAAATATTTGCATTTTTTAATTTTCATTACGTTTTGATTTTTGTGATTTTTATATTTTAATTTTTTTCATTCTAAAACTTGGATTTATTTTAATTGTTTAATTATTAAAAAAATACTTCTTACTCCGATCAATTTTTTCTCACGTAGACGAAATTGGAAAATTATACCTACTATTTTATTTACTAGAAATGATGAATTAATTACTGAAAAATTCAATCAGAAATAATTTTGAATTTTAAAAATACTTTTTTTTCATTTTATTTTTAAATTTTAATTATAGATATAATTTTCAATTTTTAAATTTTGTTTGTTTATATTGATGAACGATTTTCATTTTTTCCTTAAATTTATAAATAGAATGCTGGCTTTTTGAAGTAATTTGCGATAAAAAAAAGGAGAATTCTTCACTCATACCTTTTCGCCTCTTTTATTTCTTAAGTTTTAAAGTCTCCGGGAAGTATAATAGATACCAATTTCCACATTTTCCATGAAATTATATTCGCAAAAGCTTTTCTACCAACCAAAACGCGAGGCAAAAAGGATTTCCAAGGGAAATTCTTTTGCAACATTTTAAAATAAAATAAAATACTTTAAGAAGCTTTTTCCTTAACTTTTTTTACATATACAAAATATTTACCCTACTACGTCCATTCTCTTCCCACCTGCCGCCTTTCTAAGTGTAATAAAATTTTTATTTTAAACATTTAAAAACGATTTCTATATTACGCGAAAGTTTCTATTTCCTAAATTTTTAAATGTTAATATTACGAGTAAATGTTATTCTTTTATAAATTAAAACAAAAATTACAATGCTTATGAATTTTTAAATAAGAGGAATAAAAAAAAATAAAAAAATAAAAAAAAAATTATTTTTTTTAATTCTGTCAAATTTTTAAGTACAGGTTCTTAATTAAGAAAAATTTTTACATTGAGAATTAAAATTTTTATTAAATTCAGCATTATTTTATTAAATTGAACTTTTATTAAATTTCAACATTTCTTTAATTCAAAATGTTTACTAAAAATTTAAATGGTAAAAAATATTTCAGTATTTTTAGCTCTGACTAAAATTGATCTGCACTGCTAATTTTTAACTAAGAAAAATTTTTATTCATAAAAAAAGATGAAAATAGAATATAGAATATAAATTTTTATCGAACAAAATTTAATTTGCAAAATATAAAAAATACTTTAAAATAAAAAATATTTATTAAATGAATACAAAAGTTCTATTAAATTAAAAAAAATGATGAAAAACGCCCCTGGATTTTTTTATTCATAAAAAAAAGATGTAAATAGAATATAGAATATAAATTTTTATCGAACAAAATATAATTTGCAAAATATATCAAATACTTTAAAGTAAAAAAATATTTATTAAATGAATACAAAAGTTTCATTAAATTAAAAAAAAAAATGATGAAAAACACCCCTGGAAAATATATATATATTGTCACGGAAAATTATTATAATGAGAAGCTGATGCATTTAAATTGGTGTATAATTAAGTCACATCGTGTGAGATGAAGTGAATTATATGGAATAAATGGAATTTGTGAATTTTGAGCAATCTAAAGACAGGCTTCAATTGAATTGTTGGGCGTGAAAATAGGGTTATATCTACAATAGAAATTATGCTCAGCAATTGCAATCTACCATTGTTTATTGCTTTTGGTATTATGCAAATTGACGATAACAATGTGCCACAAATGTTTGATTATATGTAAATCTATCAACACGGTGATGTGTAGATTGTCGAAAATATTTTAGATATATTCGATTATTGGAATCATCTAATCATTCCGTTTTGATGATTTTTATTTACCATCTTTCGCCTCTTGTTTGTAAACAACCTAACTCTCCTTTCATTACAGAATATAATCAATTTAAATTTTATATAAATTTTTATTTTCTTTATTTTATTTATAATTTATATTGTATAATAATATGTAAATGTGAAAATACAACTTTTAACTTTTTTAAAATTATAAACTGAAAATATAATAATTTTATTGATAGAAATTTAGTACTATAGGACAATTTAAGTCTGACTATGAAATATTTATTTAATTTCTCAATTTTTAAAGATGAAAAATTTCTATATTTTAATCTACAGTTTGTATTGTTAGTAATATTTTTTTTCAATCATAAATCAGTGGTACAAATGAATTTCAGTCAGACTTTAGAATAATTAATTTTTTTTTCATAACTTTTCGAAGATGGAGAATTTCAATACTTAATCTACACGCTTTTTAAGTAATAATAATTTTTTTTATTTAAGATTTAGTCTTTAATATTAAAAGATGTTTTTCTAATTATTAAAAAATAATTGTAAAAAAGTTTTAAAAAAAATTTTTGTTTCTAAAGAAAAGATGGGAGAAAAACTATTTTTTTAAAAAAAGGAAAATTCGAGAAATAAAGATAACATCGAGAGATTGAGTTCTTAAAGTCATTTTCAAGAAAGTGTTGTTCATGTGAGGTAAATTACTACTGAATTTTCAGGTCGATTAGAGATTTTTATATAAAACACAAAAGACAATTTTATCCCTTATGAAAGATTTTATCATCTTTTTTTAAAAATATGTAATAAAATAAATGAAAAATAAATTGAAAATAAATAAATAAATTTAAAAATTAACGGAAAATGAATTGAAAATAAATAAATAAATTTAAAAATTAACGGAAAATGAATTGAAAAAAATACATAAATTAAAAATTTAACGGAAAATAAATAAGCAAAAATAAATAAATTAAATAAAATACTACAAAAAATAAATACCATTTTGCGAATATTTGCAATAAAGAAATAAAAAATGAAAGAAAAGAAAAATTAATAAAAAGTATAAATAATATAAAAGTAAATTAATGAAATTGAAAAATTAATATTGAATAAATAAGGAAATAAAAGGAAAATACTGTGAAATTATATAAATCAAAAGCTGAGGCATTCATCAAATTGTCATGTGGAGCATTAAATATACGTTCGAGGCAAAAAAAGAATACGTGAAAAGAAAAGAAGAAAAATACATTTTTCTTATTTGCCTTTCGATGGCTTTGATTTATAGAAATTACATTTTTTTTTCTCATCCTCGATATTGACTCGAAAAGTATGGAAGTTTAGCGGTGTGGAACCCTTATTTATATATTCGGTGTCAATTTCACCCTTGATCGACTAATATTGAAAAAAACATGCTAATGTTGAATCGAACACAAATGAGGCATGTATAATGTGGATATTATATAACGATTCGAGAGAAATATATATTATATTATTTTTTTCCTTTTTTTGAGTGTAAATAATCCATAGTTACGTGGCGGTAATAATTTTGAAATGAAAATATCTCTATTATATGTGTCAGATTTTTCTTTTGTCATGTGGATGAGAATTTTCTGACTATTCACTGATGTTTATAACCAATAATATTAAGTAAAATTAAATATTAATATTAAATAAATACAATTATAATTAATTAAAAAAATATTTAAACAGTTACAAAATTTTTGAGACTGAACTTAAATTATTTTAAGTTCAGTCTCAAAAATTTGGTTTGTATTAGTCTTGAAATTAAAATTGAAAAATTGACCAAATTTTCGAAACTGAACTTAAATTATTTAAAGTTCAGTCTTAAAAATTTGTATTGTTTTAATTTATTGTTAATAATTAGGTTTAATTATAGGACTGACTAAAACTGACCAGTGTTATTGACTTCTAATTAAAGAAATTTTATTATTTTAATTTGTTTTTTAAAAAATCACTTATAATTCCAATTTTTATAGATATTTATACTGTTTTGTAACTTTGAATTAGTTAAAAATAATTAATTTGATAGTAAAAAAATTTTTTGAAAATAATTCAGTTGAAATTAGTGATCGTAATTATAATATTCTTTTTTAAATATAAAGTCCCTCTTGAAGTTTTAAATCAACTTAAAAATATTATACTTAATGTCAATATTTAAATAAATAAATTTATTTCCATTATTAAATAAAATAAATCATATAAAAAAAAATTTATTCTAAAGAAAAGAAAAGAAAAGCGAAAAACCATTTATTTAAAAAAAAGAAAATTCGAGTAATAAAGATGCTGCTAAAAATTATATTATTCTATAATTGAACTTCTCTTAAATTTTTATATAATTTCGAATTTTCGAATTTTAAAATAAATGACATTTATTTATTTCTTGAGCAAATTTGTATGTTTATTACATATTAAGTATTGCTTATTTTTGCAAAAATTTTATTAAAATTCTTCACAAGAATTGAATTATTTTCATAAATAATAGTACCATTCTTTTGAAGGATTTCGATTATTTTTATGAATAGTAAAATTCTTGTCAGAAATTCATTAAAAAAAGTAATTAAGTATTTTCGGGTCTGACAAAAACTGACCTATACTACTGAATTTTAATTAAGAACAATTGTTATTACTCGAGGAAAATAAGGATTAAATATTAAAATTTTTTATCATAAAATATTTTTAAAAATAATTGAATATTTCCAGGTCTGACTAAAATTGACATATTCTACTGGATTCATAATTAAAGGAAAATTATTTAAAAATAATAATGTAGATTAAGTGTTACAATTTTTTCTTCAAATTGGTAAAAAAATATTTGAATATCTTCAAGTCTGACTAAAACTATGTTTTCTTTTTCTAATTTATATTTCTTTGACAAAAAATTATTTTTAGATTGAAATAAATTAATTATAAACTAAATATATTGTTTAATTTCAATTATTTTTCTTTTTTTTGACAGTAATTTTATCAAAAACACTTGAGATGAAAAAAAATTTTCGTTCATTTGAACGTTCGATACTTTAGTAACATCAAAAACTAGTCTTTAGTAGTGGATTTTAATTATAAGAAAAATTATTATTATAAGAAACAATGTATTTTAAATATTGTTTAATCGTGATAAAAAGCAAACAAGTTTTTAAAAAAAATTAAAGATTACCAAGTCTGACTAAAATTTACCTATACTACTGATTCTTGGTTTAGAAAATTATTATATTTATAATAAATTATCTGCATTATTTTAAACAGAAAATTACATATTAATGCATTGGAAAAAAATTTAATTCATTCAAATAACCGATTATTGGACTATTATCAAATAAATATTTACTTGAATCAAATAATTTTTATTTGAATCAATTAAATATAGTAATTGCTTTGAATACTAAAATATTTGATTCAAATACTATTTAATTGATTCAAATAAAAATTATTTGATTCAAGTAAATATTTATTTGATAATAGTCAAATAATCAGTTATTTGAATCAAATAAATTTTTTTTTCAGTGTGGAGGGAATAATAAATAAAAAACATCAGTTTTTAAAAAATGTTAATAATCATTGTCAAGTTTTGTTTAACGAAATAGGAAGAAAAGAAATTATCGAAAAAATATAAAGAAAAACATAGTTAAAAGAAGTTATTTTAAAATAAAAATAAGATAATATGAACAAAGAATTATAAACATTTTTTTCTTTATAAAATATTTGCTTTTTTTTATTCTTTTTGCAAAAAGTAGAAAATTTATGTTGAAAATTTCTCCAACTGGGATTAGTTTGCTAAATAACCTGAAAGTTTCAGGTCAAAAGAGAAAAAAGTCAAAGTAACATATAATGTTTTGGGTATTAAGAAATATTTACTGTCAATTTATCAGCCGTGAGATAAAAAAAAGAAGAAGAAGAAGAAGGAGAGAAAATTTTCGGTCCACTATAATATATATAGATATAAATGTAGATAGAAAAATTCTTGAAGCGTAATGATAAAGATGTGTAGGTGGATTATTACGGTAGGATTGAGTTTATATTGGAAGAAATTAGAGGTACAAGGGTGCAAGTGAGAGAGAGAGAGAGAGAATATAGGACTAGTGTATATGTTGGGTTCGCCTAATTACAAGTTATAGAGGAGCTTAACGTTTAAACTCCTTCACCAACCACACGCGGTTGCCTTCCGGCTTCACGGACGTTAATCCAGGACATCTTTAAAGACCACCCTTAAATCTAATTGGATTCCCCTTCTATTTTTTTCTTTTTATTTATTTTTTGTTTTCGACCAAAAAGAGATTCGTTCTCAAAATCGATATTATACACAGGCACACTCAGAGACATCGATTTCCTCGTTCTTGTTTATCTTTCAATCTTCCATCAACTATTAGTTTTTACTTGCAAAAAGTTTGTCTTCGGTTGTGAGAACAAATTTTTCCGCTCAAAATGTATTTTCACTTGAAGAAAAATATTTTTTCTCTGCTAATTTTTAGAATTTCTTTAGTATATTTAAATATGATTTGCGATAAGAAAATATCGTTTAACTATTAAAATTTATGATTCATTGTTGATTGGAAAAAATATGTCTGACTGTCAATTGATATTTACTACTGATTTCGAATTTAACATTGAGAGATATAAAATGTCTGACTTAAGATTGATTTTTACTACTGATTTTTGAAATTAAAATTAACATAAAAAAATGTCTGCCTGGAAATTGTCTTTCGCTACTGATTTCGAAATTAACATTCACAGAAAAAACTGTCCGACTAAAGATTGACTTTTATTACTGATTTCAAAATTAAGATTCACAGAAAGAAAATGTCTGCTTGAAAATAGACTTTTACTGTTGCTTTGAAAATTAAAATTAACAGATAAAATATGTCTGACTGAAGATTGACTTTTACTACTGACTTCGAAATCAATACTTTTCTGAAAAAAATGTCTGACTGGCAGATGACTTTTACTACTGCTTTTGCAACTTAAACTAATTAGAAAAACACATGTCTGACTGAAAATTGATTTTTACTACTGATTTCGAAATTAAAAATAACAGAAAAAAATATTTCACTTAAAATTGACTTTCACTATTGATTTCGCAAAATTAATAACGTAAACAAACAGAAATGTAGCTTAACAATTGACTTTTACAATTTTTACAAAAATTACAATTAAGAAAAAAAATTGTCTGATCATAAATTAACTTCTATTACTTTTTCAACATTGAAAGTATTTAAAAATAAAATGGCTAACTAAAAATTGACTTTTACTACATTGATTTCAAAATTAGCGTTATTAAAAAAAAGTTCTAAATAAATAAATTTGTAATAAATTTTGATTTAATATATTTTCAATATATTTTTATTAAATTTTAAATATATTTTAAATTAATAAAAAAAACCTTTAAACTGATTGATTACAACAATTTTTTTTATTAAACAAAAATGTAAGGGAATTACTTGAAAAAAATTATAAAATATAATTTAACTCTAAAAGAAATTTCAATCAACATAAATTAGAAATTCCTTTCTCTTAGCATTATCTACTGATTTGTAAATTCCAAGAATTCGGAATAGAAATAATGTCTAACTAAAACTAGCTGAAGTACTGATTTTTAATTAAGAAAAATAACTATTTATATAAAAAATGTAAATTACTTTGATTTTGAAATTTTTTTTACAAAACTGTTGAAAAGTATTAAACTAGTTTCAAGGCTGACCAAAACAGAGCTAAACTACTGAAACTTAATTTAGAAAAATTACTATTTATTAATAAAGCAGTGGATTGAATATTCGAATTTTTCGCTACAAAAAGATAAATTAGTCAATAATGAATAATAATAATAATAACTAATTTATTAATTTAAAAAAAAATTAGGTCCGACTCAAACCGATCTATACTACTGAATCTTAACTAAAAATTTTTGTTTTTAAGATAAGAAGCTGTAGATTAAATATTATCATTTTTGTTTACATAAAGTTACAAAGTAAAAAAAAATATTTAATTTTATACATAAAAATAATGAATATTAATAATATTAATGAATAATTAATTTTTCTCTTCAAAAAGATAAACCACTAGTTTTATATATTTACAAGTCTTACTAAAAATGACTTGTACTACTGATTTTTAATAAAGAAAAATTATTATTAATAGTAAAAAACTATGCAAAATGAAATATTTAAAAAAAATTTCTACAGAATAGTTAAATATATTGGCCGGTCTGACTAACATTAATCCAAACTACTGACTTTTGTTTAACGAAAATTTCCTTTTTGTAATTAATAGAAAAAATTTTAAACTAAATACTAATATTTTTGTTCAGTAAAAGGTAAAAAAATATTTATATATTTCACGTCTGACTAAAACTGATCTATACTACTGAATCTTGATGAAAGAAAATTATTACTTACAAAACGAATATGTAGAATGAAAGATAGAAATTTTTTCTACAAAAAGGTAAAAAATAGTCAGGGCTGACTAAAACTGATCAATACTACTGAATTTTAATGAAGAAATTTTTTTATTAACATAAGAAGTTGCAAATTGAATTTTAAAACAATTTTAGCTTTAAAAAGTGTAAAAAAATGTTAAATGTTTTCTAGTCTGACAAAAACTGACCAATATTACCGGATTTTAAGGAAGAACCTTTTTTTATTTACATAAGAAGTTGCAAATTAAATTTTAAAACAATTTTACTTTTAAAAAGTGTAAAAATAATGTTAAATATTTTTAGGTCAGACAAAGATTTGTTGAATAAATTTTAATATAATTATGAATATAAATATTTCTTTAAAAATTAATTATTTTCATGCCAGACTAAAATTGACGTTAACTACTGATTTCTTGGAAAAAATTCAAAACTTTAATAAGTATGTCAATTTGCAAAAAAAAAAACACTTAGAAACGTTGAGAAAAAATATGGTTACTGTCAATTGTGCTTTTTTTCTCTTTTTTGACTTTTGTCGGAATGAGATAAACGTCAATTGTGCGGTAAAAGCTCTTTCGAATAAAAGAACCTTTAATTAAATAGGTTGATGTATAGGAAGCACTTTGTTTTCATAATGAAACGCTTTTTTTTCTTTTTTTTTTTTCTTCTTCTTCTTCTACTACTACTTCTTCTTAAGATCTGCGCAAAGATCTTGTCGACATGGCAGCAGCAGAAGCAGCAGCACTTGGGAGAGAGATGAGGAAAAAAAATTAAATGATTTCTTCAATATCTGGGAGGAGCAAAATATATAGTATAGAGGTCGTTCGCGTAAAGAGATAGGGGTTTTATTCAATTATGCAGGAAATTGATGTCACTTCTCCAAGGAGTGATTTTGGCTGACAAGAAAGACAAGCCTTTAATGATTTTTATTTTTAAATCGTCAAGCCGGCTTTTCAAATTTACGGCCTAAAAGAATAGTCTGATGGAAATATAAGATTTTTTTTTTTTTGATATAATAATAATTCGATTATTTTTTCAGTAATCAAATATTTCTCGGCTGACTTAAATTGACCTGTACTACTGTTTTTTTTTAATATTCTATTTTTTCAAGTATTCTATCAATATAATTTAATCGGTAAAATATAAACAACCTGATATAATAATTACCATAATAATAATTATAATATAATAATTATAATAACGAATTTTATACTGAGAAAAATTTTTTTTAATTTAAAAATAATTACTCAACCAAAAAAATTATGTTTGAATTAAACCTAATTTTTATGAAATCAAATTTACAATGTATTGAACACGAAAAAAAATTGTTATCTAGAACAGCGATAAGTTTCGCTAAAGTAGCGAAAGTCTTAATTAAAAACAACCAAACATTTGACGATTTTAGCGAAATTTGTGGCTCTTCCAGGTGAATATTTTTTTTACGAGAATCAAAATTATTATATTTAATTCAAGGATAATAATTTTGATTCACGCAAAAAAATGTTCATCTGGAAGAGCCACAAATTTCGCTAAATTAGTCAAATGTTTGGTGCAAAACTTATTGCTGTTTCAGATAACAATTTTTTTCCTTGTTCAATACATAATAAATTTACGTGTATAATGTTTTCTCAGTGTAAACTTAATAAACACGTTAATAATTCAAGGAGAAATTTCTTTAATTTTTTAACCCGAAAAAAAATATTTTTTACTCTTGCTCTGTGTCCGCGGGAAATAGAATAAGAAAGAAATGCTTATAACAAAATTTTGATTAATAAATTATATTTTGTGAGGGGGCGGTCATAAAATTTTATGTTACCGCTTTAATCAAAAGATGAATATTCAATTTGGCAAGCTCTATATACACGAATATTTTGAATTATTATTTCGGCTAAATTGTAAAAACGTTAATTAAAAATATAGTTATGCCAATTCGTTTATGGAGAGCGCAGTGTGTTATATTTCGAGTGGAAGGGAAAATACAATGGGTTTTTGTCATTTTGAAAAACGAGATGCAATGTCGATTTTGAAATTGTTAGATTATCACTGCACACGTGATAATAAAGTATATATTCGTTATTATTTATAACGTATAGGGAAATAAGTCCTTTTGGCATTGCAAATATCCAATCAACTATAAACTACAAATAGATCATGATAATATACATGTTTCTGAATTGGGATAAAAAAATTATTTTCTTCAATATTTTATTATTATTATTATAATTATAATTATTATTACTATTATTATTATTATTACATTATTGTTTTTAAATTAATTGTGTTAAATGTGCAGTGTTTTAATTTCTCAGTTTCCTTAAAAATTAAATTTTGAATAGTATTGTTCAAAAATTCTAGAAAATTAATTGAATTTTGAAAAAATTGCAGTTCAAATTTTTGAGTATTTTGAAATTTTAAGCAAGTAAAAAACAATAATTAGTTAAATATTTATTTTACAAAAGTTATTAAAATTTGAAAAATTTAATTTAGGAATTTTAAAAAAAATTAGGTTCTTGAAAAATAGTGATTAAAATTTTCTAAAGAAAAATGCACTTGAATTCACAAAAATAATTTTAACAAATTGAAACAATTGGAAGTTCTGTAAATTTTTTATATTTTAACGAATTTTATTTTTTCCTCTTTAAAAATAAATTGAATTTTGGACATTTTTTTCCACTTTAATTATATTTTTGAAATTATGTCATTTTATGAATTTACAAAAATTATTCTATTTAAATAATTCAATTTTCGTTGTTGAATTCTGATGGGAATTGATTTAACAAAAATTTCAGTTAAAATTTAAAAAAATAATTAAATATTAAAACCATTATAATAGGAATTTTAGGAATTAATGAAATATTAAATGGTTTTTAAATTAAATTCCTTGAAAAAATTTAAGGAGAAGCAAAAGTTTAAAAAACTTTAAATTTTTATTTTTAAAAATTATTAATAACATTATTTTTCTTTAAAAATTATTAAAGTTTTTCAATAATTTTATTAAAAAAATCTAAAAAATAATTGAATCCTGGATGAATTACAGTTGTAAATTTTGGAAATAATTATATTTTATAAGGTTATTCATTTTAATTATTTGATATTTTAATTCCTTGGGAAAAATAAATTTGAATAAGTTTCTAAATTTTTGTTTAACAAAAAGTATTAATTTTAATTCAGAATTTTCCTAAAATTGTTTTTTGAAAAAATGAAACTAAAACTTTTTAAAAATACTTCTATTTCTGAAAATAATTTTTAAAAAATTGAAACAATTGAAAATTTTGCCAACTTTTATGGAAAAAAATTTTGAATTTTAATTCAAGTTACTGTTAGAAATATTTTGGAATTTACTAAACGAGTTGTTCTAATAATTACATGCAATGTAAATAAAAAATTATTGAACATGAAAATAAATAAAAATTATTGAACATGAAAATAAATAAAAAATTATTAAACATGAAAATAAATAAAAATTATTGAACACGAAAATAAATACAATTTAAATTAAAAAAAATACAGAAAGCACAAAATTACAAAAAATAGAAAAAAGAATGAAATTAGAGAAAATATAGAAGTAGCCATCTACAAAAAAGATAAGAATCAAAAATTCAAAAAATATTATTTATATTACAGGATAAAAGAAATACAAATCGAATATCTATTATATTATACTGATGTGTATGGAATATATTATTACATATCTGTTGTGCATATTTTTACAATGAATGACAAATAACGTAATAAAAAATTTGATCTTTTTATGGGCATAAAATATATAATATAAGATTTCTTAGTTTATCCTCATAACCGGAAATGTTCACAATGTTTCGTGACCCGAATAAAAGTTTATTTTGAAAATTTACGACCCGAAACTACCGTTCAGCAATTTATGTCATATCCTTCATATATGTTAACTGTACAATTTATATTACATCTATTATTTTCAAGAAAAAAGAACTAATTAGTTATATTATTTCTTTCATGTAAAGAATTCTAGTGACCCATTATTGTTACTTGTAAATAAAAAAAATATATTATTTTTTTTTTTAATGAACATTTTTTTCTCTTTTCCGTATTGTTTCCTCATCGAGGAAGTATTAACATTTGTTCTAATTTTAATACTCTTTAATATTTTTTACTTTCTTTTATTTAATTACTAATTAAATTTATTGACATTAATTTATTAATATTAATTCACTATTATTTATTACTAATTAATTTTTATCAAAATATATTAATTTTTACGTAAAAAGTACAGTAATATTTTATTTTCTTGGTTTTTTTAAATTCAAAATTATTATTTACTATTTATTATTAATTGTATGATTAAATATTTTTTACATATTTTTTTCGATTTTTATTATTTAATTTAATTTAATTTTTAGTTTTTGATTAATTGAGGGATATTTTTCAATATAAAAATTGAATTTAGAGGAATACGTTGCTTCTGTCTGTCAAGTAGAATAAGATTTGAGAATTGAATGAATCCTCACTGTCAGCATAAGTGAATCCTTCTTGGCAATTCTCTGCATGGATTCTCTTATCTTCAACTTGCATTCGCGACTGCTAACATCGAAGGAAATTGCGCATAGAATTTAATTAATCGACTCAATTTATAGAGATTCATTTTACACGTCAAATTGTCGTTTCATTGATTATAGGTCAAGAATCAAGGTCAAGTTAATGAAATCGAAATGAAAACACACGTGTTTCTTTATAAGAATACTTAAAGCCGAAGTTCAAGAATAAAAACTAATTTTTCGAATTTTTATTTATTTTATTCAATAATTAATTTAAATTTTTTATGTGTAGGTAGCTTTTAATGTTCATATTTAAATAATTTTAATATTACAAAATAGTATTATAATTTTAATTTTACACTTTCTTCTACATTAATTGTAATATTTGGAAAAAATAAATTTAATCTTTTTTTCCCAGAATTAATTGCAGTATTTAAAAAAAATAAATTTAAATCTTTTTTCCCCGAATTAATTGTAATATTTAGAAAAAATAAATTTAATCTTTTTCCCCCGAATTTTAATTGTATGATACCGAATAACAGGTGAACTACTAAAAATTTACAATAAAAATTTGTATCTCTATAAATTGTAAAATAAATGATATAAAATAAAATATTAATTAATACTAATAACTAAAATACTATATTCTTATTTTTTGTCATTATTTTTTATTGTTAATGTTATTACTGTTTTTTTTATTGTTATTGCTAATGGTCAGTCATTTCTTTCTTTATGAGATAAAAAGTAATTATATTAAATGAATAAGTACATTATTTTTCCGATACAAACGAAATGGAAAATTATTTACAGGAAATTGATAAATGTTTTGATTGAATGTATAATAGAATTAATTAATACTTTTGTAAATAGGGTGGGAGTTAATTAATGAATAGAATTCTAATTAATAATATAAGGAGAAAGTTAAGAAAGTAAAGGTAAAGTAAACAGAAGAAACTTACCCTTCTTTTACTCTTTATATTATCTAATTGTCTCTGGGTTGCTTCCCCGATACTTTGTGAGCCCCACAATTCCAAGCCAACCCTTGCGTACGTGAAAGTCATCGAACCAATTGGTAAAAAGTACGTAAGAATCATAAAAACTACATTGTATCTGTAACAGAAATTTATTTATTTTTCAGTTTCGAAACATATATAAAATTGTCTAAAAAAAATAGAAAATATTTATATTTATATTTTTTTATTTTTTGTAAATAAAAAAGATACAAAAAAGAGAAACAATTAAAAAAAGCCAATAAAAAGAGCCATTTGAAAAAAGAAATACTTAAAGATCCAAAAAAAAAATTCAGAAAATGAAGAAAAAATTGCAAAAAGAATATTAAAAATTTAAAAGATTTAAAAAATACGAAAAATATTTTTAAAAATTCAAAAGATGAGAAAAAAACTAAAAGAATTATAAAAATAATACTAAACGATACAAAACAATACAAAAAAATAATAATTAAGTAAGAAAATTAAAAATACAAATATAGCAAAAAGAATAATGAAAGAAATAAAATAATACTAAAACATATTGAGAATAATAAATAAAAATAGAAAAATACGAACAATATAAATAGAAAACTAAAAAATAGAATAATAGAAAAAAAATTCTATGCAGTATTCTGCAAAGAATATTTTTTCTATTTTTTCTACAAGAAATGAATTAATAAAAAAATACAAAACAAATTCATAAAAATAATACCAAAAATACAAAACAAATTCCTAAAAAAAAACAAAAAAAAAAATACAAAAAAGAAATACAAAAAAGATACAAAAAAATTGTCAAAAATAATACCTGAAAAAATACAAAAAGAATAATAAAAGACAGAATATAAAAATAATTGAGATTTAAAGAAAAAAGACAAAAATTTATTAAATGCACGTTTTTGTTTTGTTAATTTATGGCGCGGACATCCTTGCGATAATTATGTGCGATATAATAAATGGAAAAAAGTTCCCATCGATTTTCAACTTTACCCTAATTTTACTTTTTTAAAGGGTAAATGCACGTGATGACCCAACTTCCATTTTTCTTCCAACATTCAATACCAAATGTGATTAATCGACATTTCAGAAAAAAAGGAAAAAAAAATCCTTTTCCTCACATTTCACATTTACTTTCGTTAATTACAGATTTTTAGCTTTTATATATATTTGTATCAAAAAAAAAATCTTCTATTACCTTCAGTGGTGAAAATTTTTTTTAAAAGAAAAGTTTCTTTTTTAAGCAAAAAAAAAGAGAGAGAGAGACAGATAATTAGCATAAAGTATTGTGATTTCTGGGTGAAAAATTTTTCTCAACTTTTTTTTTGTACAAAAGAAATAAAAAGAGAGGGAAAAAATCCCGGATTTTGTATCTCTGTGTAAAAAAGAAGAAAAATTTTTGTACTATATACTATAAACGATAATAAGTAAGTTCACATTTTATTTTCTTTTCTTATATTGCGAAAGTATGACTTGATATGGTGGGGGGAGGTTTGAGAATTACGCTACTGACCTCCTTTACATGCATGCATGCCAGCGCTCAGTAGAAACAACACAGTTTACGTCAGACAATAATAGAAGGCCACGACAAGTTGTTGAGGAGCTTTACGAAAATACTACTACCGTCTTTCATTCAAATTTCCCTACCGTATTTATTTTTATATTTAAACTATTGGTTTTTTTTGTAATTATATAATTAGATTTCTAAGACAACGAATTAAAAGGAAACAATTATTATACTTTACGGTGAAAAATGTTAATATTAGTTATGTTATTTTAGAATAAGAGGAAGCAAAATAGTTGTAGAATAATATCAAAATGTTTAGGGTAATTTCAACTTGGTGAATAAATAAGAAATTTAAGCTTTAATTTTCAATTGTTGACTTTAAGTTCCATTACCGAGTTTTGTCTGTATTATAGTTTGAATTGTGATTAATTAATTATTATTTTCGTTATATTTTTAATTTTGTGTGAATCTATTAAATACAAATTTAAATTTTCCAAATTTGTATTTATAACAAATTTTAATTTTCCCAATTTGTATTCTTAAGAAATTTTATTTTTCCAAATTTGTATTTTTAACAAAGTTTAATTTTCAAATTTGTATTTTTAACAATTTTCAATTTTCCCAATTTGTATTTTTAATAAATTTTATTTTTCCAAATTTGTATTTTTAACAAAGTTTAATTTTCCAAATTTGTATTTTTAACAAATTAAATTTTAATTTACATTATGTGATTATGATTTTCATTATTCAGTTCAAAGTAAAATGTGAGGTTCAATTGTGTTAAAAATTTTTAAAAATTCTCGTCAAAATTTCAATTCTCTTTATAAATAATAAAATTATTCTTCTCTGATATTAAATTATTTTACAAAATTTTAATCAAATTCTTGTCAAAATTTCAATTATTTTGAAAAGTTTTCTAAAATTCCATAATTTTCAATATCTACTATTTCAATAAAATTTTCCGAAAGAATTCCATTAAAAAAAATTTGAATATTCTACGCAATCATTTAATTATTTTCATAAGTAATAAAATTTTTTACAGAAATTCAATCATTTACAAATTTTCTTTATAAATTTCTTCGCAATAATTCAAATATTTACATAAATAATAACATGTCTACTGGGATTTAATTATTTTTATAAATAATAAAATTCTTTTAGGAATTCAATTATTTTCATGAATAATAAAACTCATTACAGAATTTCAATTATTTTTAATGCAATTTTAATCAATTCCTCGAAAAATGTCATTATTTTTTTAAATCTTATTAAAATTCGTAAAAAGAATTTAGTGATTTAAAAAATTGGTTGATAACATTTTTAATCATAATTTAATTTCAACAAACATGAAATTAATAAATTATTTATTTTTGTATTTAAATAATTTAATTCTCGTAGATTTTACTAATAAAAATGGGTTTAAAAATGAATTTCAGTTAAAAGTTTAGATTATACTTAAGTATTAAAAGCATTTATAACGTGGATTTTTAGAAATAATCAAATTTTCAAAAAGTTTCAAACTAAAATCAATGAAAATTTTTAATTTTTCATATATTTTTGACAATAAATTCTGTAGAATTAATTTTTTTTAAAGTTTAATAGGATTTTTGTTGAAATCATTTCAAGTTTGTATTTTTCAATATATATTTAATTGCAGAATTTCCGAATAATTGAAATTCTGTAAAATTGAATTGAAAACGAATAAATTTTAAAATTCTCATAAAATTCATCGCAGCGTTTTAATTATTTTTCATACAATTATAATTGAATTCCTTAAAAAAAATAATTTTGTTCATGCAAGTTTTAATAAAATTCGACAAAAGAATTGAATTATTAAAAAATTCGTTACTAAAATTCTTTATGAGAACTGAATTTAGAGAAACATTCAATTATTCAATAAATCATTTACTTTTGCATTTAAAAAAATTATATTCTTGTAGAATTTTTTAATAAAAATTGTTTTTTATTTCATAAAAGTGAATTTCAGTTAAATTTTAAATTATAATTGAACATAAAAAGAAATGAAGCGAGTGACCTTTTTGGAAATAATTGAATTTTGAAATTAATATTTTTGTAAAAAGTTTAATTGAATTCTTTTAATATTATTTGATGTTTTTATTTTATAATATGCATTTAATTAAAGAATCTAGAAATAATTGAAATTTTGTGAAATTGAATAATTAATTATTATTAAAAATAATAAATATAAATTAAAATTGTAGTTAAAAATTTTTGAAAATAATTAAATTGAAATAATGAAAATAATTTTGAAAAAGTATTCTTATAATATAAAATGATGATTTTATTACTTGGTCATTTTTAATTATTGTAAAATATGAAGAAATCGATCACTCCGAGTAGAAGACTCGGAGTCATCGATATCTTCATGTTTTATAGTTATAAAACATTTAATAAACTAAAATTTCATTTATTGTAAAAAATAATACAAAAATTGATTATTTTAATCTTTTTTTTGTGTTAATTTAATCTGCAATACTTTTTAATACCTCACAATTTGCTGTTTGTTATTGATAAAAAAAACTCTGATTTATTGTAAACAGTAAAAATTGTAATTACTTAATTGTAATTTTACAAAGTTTCGAAATAAAAAGCGCAATAGCAATAAATGTTGGAGAAAAATTCAAATACAAGCACACTTGTATAATAATTACTGTAAAGAAGGACGTACTTGAAACTCCAACTGCCGGATTTCGTTATAATGAAACTCTTGGTACTTTAAAAATAATAAAATCGTCAAAGTAATAAAAAACAACAAGAAGTTGGGGAGAAAAAAAATATGATGCTTATATTGAAGTCACAGTGAGAGTATAATAAGATTTGAGAGAAGATATTGCGCTATTTATACTAAAGCTTTGAAATCCGTTTCACATTTCAAGATTTTCGTCTCTCTCTCTTTCTCTCTGTTTCACTCTAGCACACAGTATAACTGAATTTAATTTACATTAAGCCAATTCAAATCCATTACTATCAGAATGCTCAGTGTATACAGCTTCTTATCATCGGGGGAATAAATTAAAATGACGATAATGAAATTGCGGTTAAGTACGTAAATGGTTTGTATATGAAAATCAACAATATGCTTTGCTTTTATCAAGAGTTTGGTAATTAATTATTCCTGCATTTGGCTTATCTTTCCATTTTGTCAATTAATTATTGTTATTACTCATTTTGTCAATATAATTATTACTTTCAATTATAATATTTGGCATTATCTCATATTGTAAATTTGCTTATTAATTGAGCAGAGATTTTTAAAACGAGTTCACTGAAAAGTTACGTAAAGAAAAATTATTTTAAAAAAGCAGAACAGAGATTTTTGAAACGAGTTTACTGAAAAGTTGAGTAAAGAAAAATTATTTTAAAATGTTGTTAAAAAAGTCATAAATAAATAAATCCATAAATAAATAAGTAAATAAATCCATAAATGAATAAATAAATACACAAATAAATTAGTAAATAAATCCACAAATAAATAAGCAAATTAATAAATAAATTACACTAAAAAGCTAATAACAAAAATTCTCTCATGAATTATTACAGACAAAATTGAAAAACTGATTAAAACAAAAATTACTCAAGAAACTGCAGTACAAAAATTATTACAGAGAATGGTTGAAAATATTGTAGTTTAAAAAATATAATCCAAATAAATAATTTTAAAAATAAAATAGAAAAAACAATTTAAAATGAAAATAATTTCAAACTGAAAGTAAAGATGACTTTGAAAATTATTATACAAAAAATTTCAACAGGAATTATTTAGACACTCATAACAAAAATTATTTAAGAAATTGATTCAAAAATTATGAATACAGAAATTATTGGAAAAAATTTTCATAGCAAAATTTGTTGAAATAATTAAAAAAAAAAATTTGTTAACAAAAATTACACTACAGAAGTTATTTAAAAATTATTTAATATATTTGTTATTTAAATATTGTTGATAAAAAAATTAAAAATTCATAAACATTACAATTAATAGTTGCATTTATTTTTATTTTTATGCGTCTGTAATAATAAACATTTTTTCCCCCTGTCAAAATTGAAAAACTTTTCACACTTTAGTTTAGAGCAAAAATTTTTACGACTTTTTGAAAATTGAATTCTCCTAGGAAGTGCGATCACTGGACGTATTCAGTTTTGTAATATTATTTATTATTATCATAACAAAATGTCGAAATGCAGTTGTAAAGCTCTCACGATTATTCAGGCGTATAATATATTGAATGGAAAAATTATGTCCGTTTTCCAGAATTGAACACATTGAATAATAAAAGGCAATAAAATTATTTATTTTCTACGCGGAACACTACAATTCAAAAATTGTATACAGAAAAAAAAATTTTATCTACTTATTTAAAAAAAAAATCTGCTCTTTTCGTGTTGATAGATTATTTTCAATCACTAATTTTTCCTTTTGAAATATTTTTTTTTTTAAATGAACTAATTAGTATAGTTTTACTTTTCGTTTAAGTAGATAACTTTTTGTTTATGAAACAAACTTCTTTTTCCTTTTTTTGAATAAATTAATTAGTGTATTTTTCCCTTCGTTTAAAAGTTATAGTGACGTTTTTTTCTCAATTGAAATATTTTCACTTATTTAGAAAATAGATAATTAGTATTTTTTTTTGTTTGATCTACTTTTTTCTGTAAACTTTAAAAAAAATTTCTCTCAATTTGATGATATTTTTAAAATACCACAGATTTTGATAGAATTATTATTTATTTAAAAAAACAGTGATTCGATAACAAAAATGGTTTGTAAAAAATTAAAGGGAAATTAACATCTATTGTAAATAAATGAAATTGTTTAAGAAATAATTATTTTATAAAGCATTTTTTAATAAAATTTATATTGTATATAATATAAAATTATTTTGTACAAAATAATTTGTAAATTATTTTATTGAAAACAATTTGTAAATTATTTCATACAAAATAATTTGTACAAAATTAATTTATATTACAAAACATCGTAAAAAATTATTTGATAAAAAATTATTTTATAAAGAATTGTGTATGAAAACATTAATTAAAAAAAAAATAAATTAAAAGCATTACAAACATCATGACGTCACAGTTTTTGTCAAAACATTTTTTGATCTAAAATTGTGACGTCATAAAGTTTTAAATTTCCTTAATAAAAAATTATTTTCTAAAAAATTTCTTTAATAAATAATGAAATAAAAAATATTTTAATATAAAAAATCCTAAAAGGAGAAAATATTTTAATACAAAAATTGTTTAGTAAATTTACCGGTTTTATAAGTTTTTAATTAATAATATAAAACATTAGAATATAAAAAATTGTACGTGAAATAAATCAAATTAATGCGAAAGTCCTTTAAAATGTGACTCACCATATGGTGCCATCGTTTTATTAAAAAAGTTTCCTTTGTTGGGTAAAAGAATGTAAACTGCATCTTGATTTACATTTACGAGAGAATATTTATTGGGGTAAAAAATGTAGAACTTCTTTTTAATGACAGATTTAGCATTTTTTGTATTTTTAATTATTAATTGCAACAGACCTTTTTTCGCTTTTTTATTTTTCGTTTTTTTATTTTTCTACGTTATTTTCTAATTTATAAATCATATTTTTTATATTTAATTTTATCTAACACTTTATTTTTTTAATAAAAGTTTCACCACTGTTATTTTATTATTATCATTATTATTATTATTATTATTTTAATACACACACGGGCACAAAAGAGAAACTATTTTGAATTTGGGTCACAATGGAAGATCAGGAATGAACCTTTGCAATTACCGGATAATGGAATAGGTAATTAGAAGCTGATTACAACGTAACCCTTTGATTGTTAAGGAATCCTCTCTATCGATAGGGGGAAATAATCACAAATAAATATTTTATTGATAATTTTATTGATTTTTAAATATTTTTCCCACTTTTTTCCCTACTTTACTGTTTTATTATTTTTTTCTAATAATAATATTTTCCTCTAAAAATTTTAGAATAATAAAAAATTAAATATTTACAATTTCGAAAATAATTTAAATTTTTCGAAAAGCTTCAAATTAATATAAAAAGTTAATCTATTAAAATTGTTCCACTTTTTAGGAGAATTAAAAATTAATTTATTAAATTTAAGGACTAAATTTAAAAATTAATCCATTCTGAAAAAAAATTTCTTTACAATTCTTTTTTACTTTTCAGTTTAATTTAATTAATTTATTTTATTTACTTTAATTTAATTTAATTTATTTATGTAATTTTATTTAATTTAGTTTATTTAATTTTCTTTTTTCTTAAATTTGAATTTCAAAAAAATTGCAAATGTGTAAAATACTTTGAAAGTTATATACGAGTATTATTTTTAATTTCGAGAATATTTTTTTTTCCTGGATAAATGTGGGGGAAAAAAGAATCGTGAAATACAAGGCAGAAAGTACTTAAGAGAACGATACTTACAAATATTCATCACTTTCATTCGGCCATTGACTATAACATATCACTCGAACTTCTCCGTTTTTGAAGTTATGTGTAAAGGTTTCAAAGAAAAGTAACATGGGAAGAGATAAAACAGCTCCCACGATCCAAATGGCAATTGCGATACAGAGAGTGGTTCTTCTTCCTAAGCGAGGTTTCAGAGGATTCATTATGGCCATGTACCTGTGAACAATGAATTTTCTTTTATTTTATTTTTAACATCTTATTCAGTTTCGAAATTTCTGTAAATTTTAGAAAATACATTTTTAATGTAAAAAAAAAAATATTTATTATTTCTTTACAAGTAATTCGAGTGTAGTTTATTATTAATTTTGCGAAAAATGTAAATTTTTAGTGTGGAAATAATATGAATAATTCAAATAATACGCTGGAAAAACAGTTATTTGATTCAAATAACAGATTATCTGAGTGCAAATAAATATTTACTTGAATTAAATAATTTTTAATTTGAATCAAATAAATTTTATTTGAACCAAATAATTTTTAATTTGAATCGAATAATTTTTAATTTAAATCAAAAAAGTTGTAATTGAATAAAATAAATTGTATTTGAATCAAATAATTTTTAATTTTAACAAAATAAATATTTACTTGAATCGAATAATTTTTAATTTGAATCAAAAAAAGTTGTATTTGAATAAAATAAATTGTATTTGAATCAAATAATTTTTAATTTTAATAAAATTAATATTTACTTGAATCGAATAATTTTTAATTTGAATCAAAAAAAGTTGTATTTGAATAAAATAAAATGTATTTGAATCAAATACTTTTTAATTTGAATCAAATAAATTTTATTGAAATCAAACATTTTAGTATTTGAAGAAAATATTATTTAATCGATTTAAATGAAAATCATTTGATTTAAGTAAATATTTATTTAAAAATAGTCAAATAATCTGTTATTTGAATCAAATAAATTTTTTTAGCGTTATATTAATTAATAAAATTAATAATATTACAAATTTTTCATTAATATTATTTTTTTTTCTTTATAAACAATAATGTAGACAAAAATATTTCATCACTATTCTCTTCGAAAAAATGTTTTACTTGAAACCGAGAAAAATTTAACTTTATTAGCAAATTTTTTTTTGTTATTTTCATTAAAACTTTCGCTATTCAAGAGAAATTTTTCCCTGTTCTAGATAAGACATTTTTTTGCCCGTAAAAAAAGTATAAATCCTTCCTATACAATTTTCATAAAAACACCCTTAAGGGCATGTGACATTACGCGTAATTGGGCGTGATATTAAAAAATCTCTCAACAGTTTAATTTTAATTTCACAAATTAGGAGCATTTTATTATTATTATTATTTTCTGTCATGAAAAAAAAATTTCGAATTCTGATTTTTTTTTCTTTTATTATATGACAATTTCCTATAAGAAATTTATTTATTTATCTAGCATATTGAGTTGTGCAATAATCTCCTTATTTTCAATCTCAATCTACAACGTATTAAGTGTAAATTATTCTGAATTATTAACAAAATAGTGTTGCGGGAGAAAATAAACTTTGCTATACATATAATATTGTAATCTGATATACACAGGTATCATACACCTGCTGGGATATTTAAGCCCGGAACTGTTTAAAATTCACTGACTAATCTTAAGGATTTACTAGTGTGAATAATATATACATAAGATTTTCAGATTCTCGTCGTTAAGAATTTATCAAAAAAAAAAAAAAGAAAAAAAGAGAAAAAGGAAATAAAAGGAAATAATTGTAGAAAAATATATTACGATTGTTCGATCTATTAAATCTTCTTGTTTATATATTTGTAAAAAATATTTTTCTTACAAAAAAAATAATTATTTTTGAGTTCAAAATTGTGGAAACAAATTTTTTTTTACTATTATTTTGAATTTTCTGCCGGACTGTAATTTTTTTATTAAGCAAAATAGTATTAAATTCGGGTCTGACTAAAAATTCAGGTTGACAGACAATTTTTACTACTGAAATAAATAATAAAAAATATATCTGACTTTTGTCTAATAGTTTTTGTAAATGGACGTCTCGAAAATATTGACTTTCACTACTTACACTTTCAGTTCTCTTTATTTTAAAATTGACAATTAATAATTACTGTAGCAAATATTACGGAAAGTGAATTTAAATTTATTATTATTTAAAATTTTTCATTTTTACAATAAAATTTTGGCTTAAGTACTTCGAAAAAGAAAATAATTAAGCAAAATAAGGTTTGACAATTACGACAAAATTTATAATAGTTGTAAAATACTATAAAGAATTATATTTATTATTTTATTATTATTTTAATTTATTGCAAAATTATTTATTTTCAATTTTAAAGTTTTGGATAAATTTTTAATTAAATTTAGAAAAATGTATTTATTACGTAAATGTTTAATTTCTATTGTTTCTATTTTCGAAAATTTTTTAATAACTCTAGGCAAGAATTTAATTATTTACACACGTAAAAACATAATTCTTCGAAAGAATTTAATTATTTGTATACAAATATTAAGATTCTTCGCTGAAATTAAATTATTTTTAATACAATTTTATTTAAATTTCACGAAATAATTAAATTATTTTCTGAAATTTGCATAAATCCATTGAAACAATTCAATTATTTAGTAAAGTCTTTGCAGACATATTCAATTTTGTTAAAAATAATTTTAAAAGTGATGTAGTCTAAAAAATTTAATTATTTCCAAAATTTTTAAGAAAATTTTTGTAAAATACTAAATTATTGTCTTTAAAAATTAAAAAACGACATAATTTGTTTATAAAAATTGTATTACGTCAATTTTTTAATTATTCGCAGTAATTTTTTTTTAAATTTTTAATAAAATTTCGGAAAAATTAATTTCTTTTCCATACATTTCCTAAATTCTCGGAAACAATTTAATTATTTTAAAAAATAAGAAACTTCTTACTTAGCAAGAATTAAATTATTTTTGTAAATAATAAAATTTTTCACAGAAATGGAATTATATTTATAACAATTTTAATAAAGTTCAACAATAAAGTAGTTAATTATATTTTTTCACAAAAGCGATTATTTTAAAAAACTTGAAAGAAATTTTTCTTAAAATTCAATTGTTTTCACAATTTTCAAAATATCTAACGATTGTCTGATCTATTAAATCTTCTTGTTTATGTATATTTAGAAATTATATTTTCCTTACTAAAATAATAATTATTTTTAAGTTCAAATTTGTTGACAAAATTTTTTTTTAATGTTGTTTTGAATTTTCTGCCGGACTGTAATTTTTTTATTAAGCAAAATAGTATTAAATTCGGGTCTGACTAAAAATTTAGGTTGACAGACAATTTTTACTACTGAAATAAAAAAAAATATGTCTGACTGAAAGGAGTTTTACTACTAAAATTAACATTAAAATTGTCTGACTAAGTAATTTTACTACTTAAACCAAAAGTTTACCTAAAAATTAATTTTACTACTTAAATTTAATATAAAAAAAAGTCTGGCTAAAAGCCTAAAAAGTTTACTTTTAAAACTAAAATTGAAATTAAGAGTTTCAATTAATTCTGCCTGACTAAAAACAGTTAGTACACTGAACAAAATTTTTTTTTTGTTCAAATAACCGATTATTTGACTATTATAATTATACAGTTTATTTGATTCAAATAAAAATTATTTGATTTAAGTAAATATTTATTTCATAATAGTCAAATAATCGGTTATTTGAACCAAATAAATTTGTTTTCAGTGTACTATTAAAAACTGACCCAAAAAAACAAATATTTTCATTTCTTCTGATTATAAATTCGAAAAACCGACAAATTTCTTCATTCGGCACAAAATTCACACTCCTCCATCAATAATAATTTAGGAACATTATTCTTTCAAAAAATGTATCAATCATGCAAAAAAGAAGTAGTATAAATCGCGTTGGCTTTTATAGATCACAATGTATGTAACAATTTGTCAATATAAAACTCCACTCTATGTCAAAAAAAGGGGAAAGAAAAACAAAAATGCAAAAATGATAAATGTAGCAAAAAAAAAAAATTTTTTTCTCTTACCGACCTCTAGACAATTGAATAAAGGAATTATGTTGGACGTTTTGAAAATTGTCACACCAAGAAGCCATACAATAGAAGTGAGATGATAAATTACATAATGCACAGTGTGCCAATGCATAATGCACCAGCTTACCATTATAATATGTTGTGTGGTAGAGCATGTGAACTGCCAATATCAGGCGAATAGAGAATTTCCTCTATATATACGGGCGTACTTCGTTAACTTATAGAATATGTGCAAACTTTTAGGTGCAATAGTTCATTTTAAGTGCTACGCTCAATGACAACGTACATTATATATACACACTGTTCTCCGTCTAATAAATTCTCTCCTTGTGTGTTGAAATATTCTTTCTTGTATTTTTTTTGTGTGTTTTTTTTTTTACTTTTTGAACTTATCTCTTTACGAAATTTAAACGATTTATTATTTGATTCAAACATATTTTGTTTAAATCAAACTTAAAATATCTTTGCTTTACAGTCAAACAATTATGTAAGTTTAATTGAAACATAATTTTTGTTTCATTCATAGAAATAATATATTTAATTCAAAGTTTCAAACCTAATTTATAGTTGAACATGTTTTTTTTCAAATTGTCACATTATGAGGTTAAAGTTATTTTAAAAATTTGTTGTGATCGAACTTTTTTACATGTGCTGCTATTTTAATTTTCCAGGTTTGTAAATTTATGATAATTTCATTTTTATAAATCTAAAAACAATTATAGCATTATGTAGTTATTTATCATTAGCTAATTATTTATTATAACCATTTTTAGTTTAAATATCACAAGGGAATAGTATTTTTAACCTTTTCTTAAAAGTATTTTTATTTACTTACAAAGTATAAATTTTGTGTTTAGTAAGAATTTATTTGTTTGTAAATTTATTTATGATTAATTCATCAATTATTATTTAATTAATAACAATTTTAATAATAATTTTTTTAATAGTTTTAATAGTTTTGTAGATTTATAAAAATGAAATTACCAGAAATTTACGAATAAATAAATTTATGTTAAAAAAATAAATTTAGTGATTGATCAATTAATTTAATTAATTAATTATTAGCAATAAATTCAAATTTTTATTTTTTTTATAATTTTATTATTAGGCAATTAAATATTAAACTATTTTTTTTAATTTATTGGTTAGTTCTGATTTGTTAAAATTTTATTTATTTAAAATAACGTAAATGCCAATTATATTGATGCAAGTTTTATAATCCAAATTAATATTAATAATATGAATCATTTAATATTATTTTTTTACTTGAAACGAGTGTAATATTTTCTCAGTGTATGATAAATTCTTTAAAATTTCTTTATTTGTTTATTTGTTTATTTTTTATTGTTTATATTTTATGATACTATTTGTATTTTTTATCATCTTTATATTTTCTTTATTTTTTTCGTCCTACCTATCAATTTTTTTTTCTTTCTTTCTTTCTTGTTTATTTTATATTCATCTCTATTTATTCGTTACTTATTTTGATCTTGATCTTTATTTATTTTTCATTTATCTTGTCCTTCTCTTTATTTATTTTATCTTCATCTTTATTTTCTCCGCTAATGTGAATTTGAATGTTAAGTAGTGAGAGTCAATTTACGTCAAAGGCAACTTTCGAAAAAAAAAATAATAATAATATACTGAAAACATTTATGCATGTTAATTGTATTTTTTCCTGATACGAAGAGACGTTTTTTTCTAATAGTTTTTATCAAGGGACGTCTTACAAATATTGACTTTTACTACTTACACTTTCAATTTTCTTTTATTTTAAAATTGACAATTAATAATTACTTTGGCAAATATTACGGAACGTGAATTTAAATTTATTATTATTTAAAATTTTCCATTTTTACAATAAAATTTTGACTTACTTTAGAAAATAATTAAGCAAAGAAATATTTGAAAATTAGGACAAAATTTATAATAGTTGTAAAATAAAATATATAATTTATTTTATTACAAAATTATTTATTTTTAATTTTAAGTTTTTGGATAAATTTTGTAATTATAAATTTAGAAATATTCATTTATTACGTAAATGTTTAATTTCTATTGTTTCTATTTTCGAAAATTTTGTAATAACTCTAGGCAAGAATTTTATTATTTATACACGTAAAAATATAATTCTTCGAAAGAATTTAATTATTTGTGTATAAAATTATAAATATTAAGATTCTTCGCTGAAATTAAATTATCTTTAATGCAATTTCATTTAAATTTCGAGAAAGAATTAAATTATTTTCTAAAACTTGCATAAATCCATTGAAACAATTCTTATAATTTAGTAAATTCTTTACAGACATATTCAATTCTATTAAAAATAATTTTAAAAGTGCTTTAATCTTAAAAATTCAATTATTTCCAAAATTTTTAAAAAAATTCTTGTAAAATATTAAATTATTTTCTTTAAAAATTAAAAAATGATATAATTTTTTTTTAAATTCCATTCTATCAATTTTTTTTATCAAATTTCACTGAAGGATTCAGTAAAATTTTTTTCAATTTTTAATAAAATTTTTCGAAAAAATTCATTGCGATTAATTTAAAAAATTTGAAAGAAATTCTTTCTTGAAATGCAATTGCTTTCAAAATTTTCAAATAAAATTATTAAAAAAACAGATTATTTAAAAAAGTATTCCATGAAATTGTTGAAAATAATTCAATCTGATTTTTGAACATTTTTAATAAAAAATTCATCACAAGAATTCAATTATTTTCATTAATAATGTAATTTTTCGTAGGAAATCAATTATTTATAATTTAAATGTGGTAAAATTTCTCGAAGGAATAAAATTATTTTTAAAAATATATTAATTACCTTGAATTATTTTCAACAATTTTGATGAAATTCTTCGGGAAAAATGAACAATTTTTTTAAATAGTAAAATTCATTGCAGGAATTTAATTTTTTTTTAAAATATATTAATAAAACTTCTCAACAGAATAGATTTGTATTTAAAAATATGTAATTAATGTTTTCTATTGAATAAAATTATATTGAAAATTAAAAAAAAATTCTTTCAAATTATTTAATTGTACTAAAAAATTATGTTAAAATTCTTTAAAAAAATGTAAATATTTTTATAAATTGTAGAAAATTTATGCTTTTTACACTATTTTCCTTAACTTTTTTCTACAGTTAATCAGAAATTTAAGTAGTAATTGTCAGTTTTCATCAGACTCTTCTTTCTACGTCAAAACAGTTTTTATTTTCTTAAAACTTTTTTTTTAATAATGTCTGATAAATTTTTAACTTTTACTATTTAAAATTATTGATTCTTTATAGAATTTTACAACTATTATAAATTTTGTCGTAATAGTCAAACATTTTTTGCCTTATTATTTTTACGTTTGAAGTAAATCAAAATTTCATTGGAAAAATGGAAAATTTCGAAAAGTAGTGATAGTCGAATTGCGGAAAAATGTAGTTTTATAAAATTAATGGAACAATAAAAAAAAACTAAGTACTAACGACTTCGAATATTTTTGACTATTTTTATCTGCAGAAAAAATAACACTTTGCACTTTCTTTTCCTTAGGAAACGTCTGAATAAAATTAACTATTTTTATCTGCAGAAAAAAATAGGACTTTGCACTTTCTTTTCCTTAGAAAACGTCTCAGTAAAATTGACTTGTATTACTTAGAATTACTTTTTTTTATGATTTAACTTTAATTAATTAATTAAATTAAAATTAATTAATTAATTAATTTTTAATTATACTATTATTTAGAATTAATATTAAATTCAAAAAATTGTGGTAATTGCCGAATAGTAAATTTTTCTTTATTATTATTCTCATCGTTTCAAAGAAGTCGCACATTCAATTGAATTTCATTTTACAAATAAAAAACACTTATAAATTAGAAAAAGTAAATCAAAATTTTTTTCAGTTAATATTTTCCTTTTTTTTGGTTCTGTAACAATAGAATAAAACTTTTGCATGGGGAAAAGTTACTTTATAATGTATTTTATCGTTGAGCATTCGAACTTAAAGTGCATGCGCTTATAACCTCGAGGCGTTGAAACTTTGTCATAAAACTGCTAAATTGTTCTGGTGGTGTAGAATTTTTTTTTATTATACAATCTCTGTATAATTCTCATATTATTTATAACGCACATATATACATATTATTATACATAATATATTATAATACATGTAGGAAAGAAATTTATATAAAAAAAATAAAATAAAGTAGAGTGTGCGGTACTTAAGAATATGAAAAATCACGCTGCAACTACTTTTTATGGTGAAAATTGTCATTGTGCACGATAATCGGTGAGAGCTTTTCTCCTTTCTTTTTATTTTGAAAATTGAACTAAAAGCTCTCGTTGAAATTCCAATTGGCATTTAAGATTCACGAAGTTAGATAACAACGAGAAGAATGGTAATAAGGGAACGTTTGTTTCAGCATTTCCACGATTTCAGATTTCGAGAATATCGCGTGAGATAGGATAATTCTCGAAAATTTGTTACTAAATCGTGTATAATTTAATATTTTCTTTTACATGTTATAATATGGTCTCGTAAATATGTTTGTAATGCATTATGCCTATTAAGTAATCACACAATAAGAAAAAAAGGGAGAAATATTAAAATGTCTCTATTTAAGGAATTAAAAAAAATTTTGTCTTAAAGATTTAGAAAAATTATTACATACTTTAATATTTAATTGAATAAAATAATAATTAAGCTACTTAATTTATTTATTAGAATTTTTACAAAAATTATTACATTCTTAATATGCCATTAAATAAAAATAATAATTAATCTATTTAATTTATTTTTTAAGAATTTGTACAATTAAATTGTTTCGCTTTTTTAAAATAACTGATTAAGGGCATTTAAACCTTTATGACGTCACAGCATTAAAATATATGCTTTCCATCAATTGTGACATCATACTGGTTGAAATGCCCTTAAAAAAACAAATTTTCATGAAATTTAAATAAATAAATAAATAAAATATTATTAAAATGATATTTTAACAATCGAAATAATCTGTCCTCACCTGAATTTAGCGTTATTACAATTACAATTTAATTTAATTTATTTTTTTCATTTATTAGAATTTTTACAATATAAATTTTTTCGCTTTTTTAAAATAACTGATTAAAATGAAAAATTTTTAATTAAATTGACATAATCTATCCTCATCTGAACTTAGCGTTGTTACAATTACAATTTAATTTAATTTAATTTATTTTTTTTATTTTTAATTTAATTTTTTAATCTTTTTTTTATATCAATGTTTTGATTTGTAGTTTAATAAATTGAGATGTTGAAAAAAGGAAAGTTAATTTGTAAAAAGTAAAAAGTAAAAAAATGTGTAGAAAATTGTGTTAAATATGTAGTGTTTTAATTTGTTAGATTCCTTAAAAATTAAATTTAGAATAAAATTATTCAAAAATTCTAGAAAATTCTAGAATCAATTGAATTTTGGAAGACTTGTAGTTCAAATTTTTAAGTATTTTAAAATTTTTAAGCAAATAAAGAACAATTATTAGTTAAATATTTCTTTAACAAAAGTGATTAAAATTTGAAAAATTTAATTTGGAAATTTTTAAAAAATTGTAATAAAAATTTTTTAAAGAAAAATGTACTTGAATTCTTAATAATAATTTTAACCAATTGAAACAATTGGAAATTCTGTAAAATTTTCTATTTTAAAGAATTTTATTTTGTTACTCTTTAAAAATAAAATAAATTTTGGAAATTTTTATCCTCCTTAATTATAGTTTTGAAATTATATCATTTTATGAATTTACAAAAATTATTCTTTTTTAATAATTCAATTCTCGTTGTTGAATTCTAATAGGAATTGATTAAACAAAAATTTCTGTTAAAATTGATAAAAATAATTAAATATTTAAACCATTTTAACAGGAATTTTAGAAATTAATTAAATTTTAAAAGGTTTTTAAATTAAATTCCTTGAAAATTTAAGCGAAGCAAAAGTTAAAAAATCTTTAAATTTTTATGTTAAAAAATTATTAAAGAAATTATTTTTCTTCAAAAATTATTAAAGTTTTTGAATAATTTTATTCAAAAAAATTCTAAAAAAATAATTTAATTTTGTATGAATTACAGTTGTAAATTTTAGAAATAATAATATTTTATAAGGTTTTTCATTAAAATTAATTGCAATTTTTATTTCTCGAGAAAAATAAAAATGAACATGTTTTTAAATTTTTCTTTAACAAAAAGTATTAAAGTTTGGAAAAACGTAATTCAGAAATTTCCTAAAATTGTTTCTTGAAAAAATGAAATGAAATTTTTTTTAAATAATTCTATTTCTGAAAGTAATTTTAAAAAATTGAAACAATTGCAAAAATTTTGCCAACTTTTATTGAAATAAATTTTGAATTTCAATTTAAGTTGCTGTTAGAAATATTTTGGCATTTACTATACGAGTTATTCAAATAATTACATTTAATGAAAAATCATGAGAAAAATTATATTTTTTAAGAAATTAAGAATTTTCAATAAATTTGGAAAAGCAAAGTTTGATATTAACAAGGGAAAAGAAAATTTTACGCGCCAGTTTTCCTAGTTATAAAATAAACCTTTAATATAATTAATTTATATATTTTCTCTCTTTGTTTGCATTATTAAATTGTTTTCACCATGAAAATTTTTCGATATTGTTTTTAAAGCAATTAATTTATTTTCTCTCTTGGTTTCTATTATTAATTTTTATTCAGAATTAAATTTCTTTTTGTATTTTTTCGAAAAAACTAATTAGCATATATTTTTTCCGTATCTCTTTCTGTTGAATTTTTTCCTTTCAGTATAATGACAAATATTCTGCGTGAAAATTATAATTGCTGCAATTATTTACAAACTTATTTTCCAAATAGAATTAAAAAGAAGCCGAAATGAAGAAATTTCACTTTTTAACGTTTAGTTCATCCATAACGAAGATAAAATTCCAATTTAATATATATATATGTATATAAAAAGTAAAAGAAAAAAAAGCCACTTTAATCGAAAATAGAAGAACGTTCATTGTATCTGTAGGGTTTTTATCTCTAGTATTCAGGTAGATAATAGAACGAAACGCAACTGTATAGAGAAAGCTTAAGAATCGAAAAAGTAATTCAGAGATTTATTCCACCAAATCCACAAAGTCTGTAAACACTCTATTTCTCTTCAAGGGATGCCAAAAGAAATAAAAGTTCAGGAATATCTTCTCTTTCTCTCTCTCTCTTTCTCTCTTTCTCTCTTTCTATATATATAACGTCTGTCCTCATCCTTTCTTCTGCTGTGACTTTTACACATTTTTTTCTCCTTTTTTTTATATGGATATTTTTTTTCTTATTTCATTCTTTACTCCATCCTCTATTTTATCTCTGGTAAATACCAAAGTGAGATGAGTGTATAGTCACAAGGGATAAGAAAAGCAGATATACACAATATGGTAAAAAATTTAGTTTAAAAGAGGTATTGTTGAGATTTCCGTTTTTTTCTCTCTCTAAACTATTGGGAATAAAAGTGGTCAACTTTTTTTTTCATTCTCTCTTTATTTGCGAATGACACTGAATTTTGAAAATTGTTTTCAATTAGAGAATGTAATTTTTGTAAAAAAGAAAAATATTTAAATTAATTTATACATTAGTTCACTCTTCTTTTTAATGTATCAAAAATTGATGCCAAAAATTACGATTAATTTTTTATTTTGAACCAACTTTTTGGTACCAATTCGTTGTAATTTGATACTTTTTAGTTAACAGTTTATTTATTGTTATTAATTATACTTAAAAACTATATATTCAATACTGATTATTGTAAATTATGTATTTATTTACTGCTAGGGAATTTTTAAAACCTACTGATTATTTGAAAAAAATAAGTTGGAAACAAAAACAAAAATTTAAAAAAAATATAATACTCTATAAATGTGAATTAGTAAAAATTTTTACAAATTTGAATTAGTAAACCTGACCAACAATTTAGTAGAAATTACTATTTATTAGTGAACTTTACTAATTCAAAAGCAAAGAAAAAATATTTGATAACAAAAAGAAAAATTTCAACAAAAATATTATAATACTCTTTAAATGTAAATTAGAAAAAATATTTACTAATTTGAATTAGTGACTGAATTTTTTGCTTTTGAATTAGTAATTTGACCAATAAATTAGTAGAAATTACTATTTATTAGGGAAGTTTACTAATTTGAAAGCAAAAAAAAAATTATTTGAAAACAAAAACAAAAATCTAAAAAAATATTATAATACTCTTTAAATGTAAGTTAGTAAAAATATTCACTAATTTGAATTAGTGACTAACTTTTTGCTTTTGAATTAGTAAATTTGACCCATAAATAAGTAGAAATTACTATTTGTTTAGTAATTTACTGATTAATAATTTACTAATTCAAAAGCAAAAAATCAGTCACTAATTTCAAATTAGTTAACATTTTTACTAATTCAAATTTAGAGAGTAGATATTTAAAAATATTATTAAAATACAGGCAAATCGTGAAAAATTTTTCATCTCCACGGAAAAAAAAATATTTGAAAAAAACTAAAACCAAGAAATATTTAATAAATAGAAATTTTTTATTCAGCGACAAAAAAAGTATGAAAATATTTGAAAAATGAATACTTTTTTAGTTGAAAAATAAAGAGAATAAATAAAGAAATGAAAAATACCATTTTCTCTTCGTGGAAAAAATTCTATTTTCTAAATGTATACAGTATGTTTTCTTTTTTTTTTGCTATTTTGACAAAAATGTTTAGTTTGTTCATTTTGACGAAATTTGCAGTTGACTTTTTTTTCTCTCCTTTGTCTGCTTAATAAATAAGATATTTCAACAAGAGAATTTAATATATTGAAATGAAAGTTTTCTTCATTCTATATAGAATACATTTTGTTTGTTGAGCTTTTCTCTTGTTCTCTGTTTATTTGGCGTTTTTCTTTTCTTTTTCGGCTACTGTCTTTGAGTGGTGAAATTGTTGTTTATGAATTTTTGCCTAATTTGTTGACTCACGGTCAGTTTAATAAGTGGTGCGGGTGTGTGTGTGTAGACTTTAAGGGTGTTTGAGCTCTCAGTTGATGTACAATAGTGCCCAAAGACTATATATCACATATATATGTATACATATATACTGACCCTATCCAAAACAAGGGAAGCGAAAGATATATGATTAATCATCAAACATTCCTGTCCACTATCGAAATTGCAATCAAAACCCTCAAGTATAATATTCACTTATATAGGTGAAAAATAGTTAGAAAAGGAAAATATTGGTTTTTTCCGATAATTCTATTGGTGGGTGTTATTATTGTTAATTAAGTTATTAGCTTTTGTTAAATATGGTGACAATGAAAGAAAGGATGAAAAATAAATAAAATTGTTTGTCTAATTTTTCTGTCTGAGGTTTAGTTCTATAATTAAATTAATTGTCAACTTTACTGTGTCTCATACACGAAAAAAAACCATTAACTGAAACAGCGATAACTTTCGCTAAAAGAGCGAAAGTATTCATTAAAATAGCGAAAGCATTCGTTAAAATAGCGAAAGTATTCGTTGCAATAATTAAAAATTTCGCTAATTTAGTGAAATTTGTAGAAGGTCCTGGTAAATATTTTTTTTTCGTGTAAAAAATATTTGTACTACTTAAACTAGAAATTTTTGTTTTTATCAAAATATGTCTGACTTAAAATTGACTTCTACTACTTGTAATAAAAATTTAAAAAATTAAATTCTTCAATTAAATTAAATTAATAAAATGCAAAACTTGCATAATTTCCATGGAATCTCCACGGAAATTTCATGAAAAACTTCCTTGAAATTTTTTCAACGTAAGAGACCATCGTTGTTTTTCAAAATACCATTTTTTTGTCTGAATCAGTAATAAATTCTAAAAAAAAGTCCTGAGTATTTCCATGTTTTGTAAAAAGCTCTTTATAAAAAAGCTTCAAGTTGATGAAAAAGGCCAAATTTGATAATCTCCTTCAAAAATTGTTAAATTAAATTCACTAGACCAGCGTCATTTTTCAATAAGTAATTTTTTTCTAATTGGATATAAACTCTAAATAAATTTTACGTGTCTCCGTGTTTCGGAAAAAGCTCTTTATAAAAAAAAGAACGAAATTCATGAAAAAAGACCAACTTTGATAATTGACTCCGAAAATTGTTAAATTAAATTTACAAGACGAGCGTCGTTTTTAGTATATAATTTTTTTCTGTATTATGTACAAAATTTCTCGAAGAATGAAATTATTGTTAAATTTTTAAAAAAATTTGTCTCTTGACAATGAATAATAAAAAAATTAATAATATGTTTAATAATAAAAACAAAATAATTAAATTTTAATAAAATTCTTTATGAAAATTCAATTTTAAGAAACATTTAATTATTATTTGATAAATTGTTTATTTTTATAGTTAAATAATTGATTTTTGTAAAATTTTGTAATAAATATTGATTTAAAAATAAATTTCAGTTAAATTTTTTTATTATAATTGAGTATCATATTCAAAAATATTTTTTTTTTTGTGAGAAAATTCTACGAGTATTTATTTATATAACTCTAAAAATAAACATTTTATGAAATAATTGAACTTTAGCAACAAATTTTTAAATGTTAATTCAGTGCTTTTAAAAAATTTTTATAACATTTTTGAAAATAATTGCATTTTTCGAGAAATTATTGATGAAAATTTTGTATATTAAAAATAATTGTAATTCTGACAAGAATTTCATTAAAATTGAAAATAAATTTCAAGTACCTCTGTGTTTCGGAAAAACCGTGTTTCTCCAATAAAAAACAAATCAGCGTCGTCTTTCAAAATAGAAATATTTTCAGAATTGGAAATAAATTCGAAAAAAGTTCTCAGTACCTTCGAGTTTTTTAAAAAGCTCTTCTTTATTAAAAAAAGCTCAAAAATGGTAAAAAAGGTCCAAATTTGATATTAGAATTAAGAAATTTTTAAAGTAAATTAAAAAAACCAGAGTTATTTTTCAAATTACAATTTTTTTCGGAATTGGAAATAAAAACGTATAAATTTATTTATTATATTTATTAGTCATTATTATATAAAATTAAATAAAATTCACTTCGAATTATAATTTTTACAAAAACTAGTCCAAAATGTTCCGTTACATTAAAATTTGCGTATCGCTGGTCAAATGAAAATTTTAATTTCAGCTTTTTAATTTATAATTGTGCGAAAATTATTACTAATAGTTAAAAAAAAATTTAGTAATGTAAACGTCTGACTAAAAAATGATTCTACTACTCTCTAAATTTGAATTAGTAAAAATGCTTACTAATTTGAATTAGTGACTGACTTTTTGCTTTTGAATTAGTAAGATTTACTAATAAATAGTAATTTCAACTAATTTATTAGTAAAATTTACTAATTCAAAAGCAAAAAGTCAGTCACTAATTCAAATTAGTAAGTATTTTTACTAATTCAAATTTAGAGAGTAGTTTAACTCGAATTACTTGTAATTAAACTATAATATTTTTTATTACACTATTTTCCAATTAAAAACTGAGTTTTTCTACTTGTAATCTCTCCTTTATTACAAAAAATTTTTTTTTTAAATAAATTTTTACTTTTTCCAAAATTTCCCCCCTGAAAATTGTATCAATAAATCCCCCCATAATTTTTATATTTATATATCGCTACTTTTGTGAAGAATTTTTTTTTTAAAGAAGAAAAAAATACCTATTTTCATGCAGAGAAGAATTTTTTTTGAGGTACCTTGTTGTAAGATTTATGCATTATTGGACTACCTTCCACTCCCACCCTTCGGTTCGATTTTATCTTTCTCCTGTGAGAGAATCACCCCTCAGCTAACCTCACCATTGAATCAAGATTTTCCTAGTGGTGAAATGCACTTTATCACTTCACCTAATAGGAAACTTATTGATGATTTGTTTCTGTAAACGAAATTTTCCGACACAATAGAGAATAAAGTGTAAATGGGATTTTTTTTTTGCTTCAAAATTTATATTGCCTATGGACAAATATTTCTTACTTAGAATTTTACTCTCACTGCAGGATTTATTTGGAGAAATAGAGAAAAACCGAAAAACATTTATATCACGTATGTAGGATATAAATGTATATTTATATATATATAAATATAAATAATATAAGCAATAAATTTTATGTATAAACTTGTTATACGAATTTTTTTTATGTAACATATGTATTTTGTATTAATAAATTATTATTAATAAATATAAATAATAATATTATTCCTCCCAGGGAATAAAGTTAATAGTTGATGTTCGTTTTTGCTTTTAAATTAGTAAATTTTACTTATAAATCAGAAATTAATATTAATTAGTAAAGTTGACTTATTTCCTAAGAAGTAAAATTATAAAATATATTAAAATATATTAGTAAAATTAATAAAATGTGTCTAATTCAAACAAATTTTTTTGCTCAACTTATTTTTAAATAAATAAAAATTTCTCAGTGTTTTTACTAAAACAATTTTACAGAAATACCATATTTTATTTTTACACACTTTCATTTCAGTTAATAAAAATTTGTTTATGACATAATTTTTTTCAAAATAAATTTTAGTATCTAATTTTTGTTTATACTTTATTATATAAATTCTATTATATACCTTGTTATATAACAATACAGTAATTTTTGTTATATAAATTCATTGTGCAAAAATTCGTTATATAAATTTTTCACATTCAAACTCAAAAATATTTTTTCCAAACATTATATTTTGTATTTTTTGTAAGTTTTCTTTATTTCAATTTATTATTTCCTGCATTAATAGTTTTGCATTAAAAAATAAGTAGCGATGACAATATTTATTGCTTTATTTATTCGTCAAAATCAGTGTAAAAATAAAAGGGTAAAAAAAAAGTTTTTGAAACTCTCAACCCGAACTGGGAACTGATTTATTTTAAAGAATTCAAGACCACTCGCGGTACATTCGAAGTCTCGGAACTCGCAATTTTTCTTCTTCCCTCTTTTTTTTGTCATCAAAGATCAAACTTGAAAACCTAGAAAAGTAGAGAAAATTTTCTTCTCTTTGAAAGTAATCTCGTTCACAGATAGAGAAGCAATACAAAATCTTATTTCGATTTCTGTGAGTTGGAGAGAGTTGGAGAAAAAGAGAGAGAGAGAGAGAGAGAAAGAGAGAGGCATCAAATATTAATTAATGACGTGTGTTCACTGATTTTTAATAAGTTAGTTCTCTTATAATAGTTTTTTTATTTTTTTATATTTTCTTCTGTATTTAAAAAATGTTTTTTTGGAATTTTATTAGTTTTCTCGTATTTCTTATTTACTTATTCATTCAAATTCATATTTTTATTATTTCTATCTTATTATTTTATTTTTTTGTTTTCGAAATATTTTCTATAATATTCTTTATTATTTTAAATTGTTTGTTATTATTTTTGATTATTTATTGTTATTATTTAATGTTTTTTTACATTATGTATAATTAATTATTAATTAAGTAGCTGCTTAAACGAATAAATGAATAAATTTTTTTCTTAGTACCCTCTTAATTATTGTATCATAAAAAATTCCAAAAACCATAGTTATGAATGTTAAGTAACAAAAAATTATTAATATTTAGTGTTTGTAGTTTAAAAAGTTATTTTTGATTTTATCCAATATTTACAGAAAACTGCATGAATAGTAGATTTTGCGATCAAAAAATAAAAACAAAATTAAGAAATGAACGTGACTGAAATACAGAATAAAATTTTTTCGAAGTGCGTCGTAAATCCAATTGAATCAAATATTGAAATTGACTGTGTTCTCAATTCTTTTTCTTGCTGTATTCCTACATATTAAAAAATGGAACTTTTAACTGTAAAAATTGTTTTTTAATGAAAAAAATTATTTTTTATTGCCGAAAAGAATAAATTGTTTTTCTTTCTTCTATTTTTAAAAATTGAATTTAAAGTTACTTTTTATCTTTACGAATTAATATCTATTGTTAACGATTTAATTTAGTAATTCACTTCTACTATTTGAGCAAAAAATAATTTATATTTATTTTAAATAAGACGTGGGAGGAAAAATTAGTTTTTATTTTCAAAAGCAAAATTAGCAGAATTTTTTCAAAATTGGCTGACTAAAACTTAGTTATTTAAAACAATTTTTTCTGAGTTAACATTATTTTTACTAATTAAAAATAATATATTCAATTCAATATAATTATAATACGGAACAAAAAATAAAAATTGAAATTATAAATAAAAAAAAGAATTCCTGTAAAATTTGTTTTTCTGTTTTCTTACATTTTTTCCGTTTCTTCAAAAATAAGTTTAACATTTCCTAGTAATTTTAAGAAAAGAAATATTAAGAAAAGAATAGTAAAAAATAAAAGACTACAGTAAAATATTAGTTTCCTACGTTCCTTTCATTTTATAGAACGCAAATAAAATTTCTCCACTTTTTTTTCTTCTTGCATAAATTGCAGGGAAATTACAATAAATATATATATATATATAGAATAGAGAAGAAATTTTCGAAAAAAGAATGACGAATATTGCTTAGAGCATTCCATTTTCTCTTTTGATGTACCACACACATATCTCTCTTTCTTTCTCTCTTTTTCTCTCTTTTTCTCTCTACAAGGTTCAATTGGCAAAAGAAATGGAAATATCGAACGAGAGGAGTCAAGAAAAACAGCTGACCTCTTCTTCTTTTGTGCATTGCTGAGACTTAAAACTTTTCTTATCGATTTCCCTTTCTTTTAGACAACTGACATTTCCTCTTCTTCTTTTTTTTCAATCTCAAAATCAACTTTTAACGTCAAAAATATATTTCTGATATTCAACAAGAAACTTTCAAGTGCTTGTTATTGAAAAAGTTTAGCATTTAACTTCTTTTTTTTTGCACACAAGAAGAAAAAGATAAAAAAAAATTTTTTTGCTTTTAAAAAGACGAAGAATGTAAAAAAAGACAGAAATTCTTTTAAGTTTTATGTATATACATTATAAAAAAAGAAAGAGAAAATTTTCATACTTTTTTCAATACTTTTCATTCAATGTCGATAAAAATGAAAATATTACCTTCTGATATGGAAATTTTTTTATTTTTAAAAATAAATTTAGTTTGAATTAATTTTCTTGTAAAGAAAATAAAATATTTATTATAAAAATAGTAAAAATATTAAATAAAAGAAAAAAAGAATAAATAAATTTTTTTTATAGTAAAAGAATATTTACTATTTTATATTCATTTTATTAATTAGCTCTTTTTCGATTAATAATAATAATAATAATAATACTTTTTTTCTACTTATTCTTCTCCTTCTGTTTTTTTTATTGTTACTATTTTTATTATACTTATTCTAACTCGTTTATTATTATTATTTTTCACCTTTTTATTCTTCTTCTTCTTCTTCTTCTTATTTCTATATTATTGTATTATTATTCCTGTAGTATTTATTTTTAAACAAATAATACTATTTTTATAGAGTGTTAATAAAAATAAACTGTAAAAAAAATGTATTGCAATCGATTTGAATGGAATAACAATTTTTGGAAAAGAATTCTTTTAATTGTAATATAGCCGTACGTCCTTGGAAGGAAGCCAAAAAGGAGAAAAATTGAAGAAAATTCTTTGTGAGGGAAAATTTAGCTGGGTCAAGTTAAAACTTAACAAAAAGTCTTTACGATTATCATAAATTCTCGAGAGCAGAGAAAAAGTAAAGTAAATAAAGAGCGATTGGTTTTTCCATTATTTCAGTGATATTTAACATATATTAATTTCCAAAGAGAGCATTTAGAATAATTTTTTTTTCCAAAATATTTTCTTTTTCCGAAATTTTGAAAATTATTTTCTACTTTTTTTATTGTTTTATATTTTTTATAAAAATATTGTCTTTTAATTTTCTTTTGTTATTTATTTTTCATCGTCTCTTTTGATTCTCATATATATAGTATACATCTTGCAGAATAAACAAAAGAAAATAATAATATAATAATAAAAAAAATTGTCAGAAATATGAATATTTCGATATATTGATGGAAAGTTTATTCCCATCGACAAAGTCTATTGGTAATATTTCCTTTGATGTTCTTAAATAAAAAGTGCTTTTTCGACTTTGAAGCGCTGAAGTCTGCTGGCGAAAAAAAATGATCCTTTATTATAGGTAATGGCATTTTCGAAGTGTATCCAGAATCTGAAGTATATATATCTCGGCTTCTTTAAGATACACTTTCATAACGACTGCCTCCTCTCTTTTTTACTTCAAAAAAAAAAAAAAAAAAAAGTGATGAATGATTAAGGGAAGTTGAAATTCTTCTATATCCTACTATCCCAAGATTTTTTTTCCGAATGATGTATCATTTTAAAAGCCTGCTTCAATTTTCACAGGAGATAGAGGTGGAGTAAATTAAAAAAAAATTCTCACATTTTCGCAGAGAGTGCGATATTTATATATATATATATAAAACAAAAACAGAGATATTTTACAAAAAGAATTTTATATTTACTAAAATATTAAATAGTAAATGAAATATTGAATTATATTAAATATCCAATTTTAGCAAAGTTATTATGTTTTGAGAAAAAAAATAGACTCTGAGAAAATAATATATATATATTTTTTTCTATATATATACGTTTGGAAGAAGGATTTCTATTCTTATATATTTTCAAAGAAGTAAAATTCAAATTTCATCGTGCTATGTAGAACGGATATATTTGATGGAATTATTTTATATTCTTCTTTGAATTTTATTGTATCTTTTTATTGGAATGAATATTCAGTGGTATGTTAAATAAAAACAAAACTCTAAGAAATGAATTGCATTTTCTTTGATTAAAGATTATATTGAAAGTGTATAACGAAGATTAAAGCAAAAAAAAAAAAATAATAAATTGATTGGCATATAATTTTTTCTATTTTAAAAAACTTAGGGAAAAAAATGAAGAAAGTGTTAAAACTAAAAAAAACAATAAAAAAGAAATTTAGAATTAAAGTAGAACAGGTTTAGAGAAAAATATATGTCTGATTAATAAAAGGTTCTACTACTTAAGTAAAATACATTTTTTTATTCATAATTTACAATTAAAATTGTTTAAAACATTGGATACAAATTCTACTAGAAATTGAAAAATTCAATTAAAATTGCGGTTTCGAAATAAAATTTCCTGTATTTTTAAATTATAATTAACTATAAAATTTCAAATAGAATTAAAATTTTCACACAAAGTTTCCGGCTACTCTTAATTACAATTATGATTTTTTACTAAAATTACAATTTTCAATTACAATTATCCGAAAATTTCAATGAAAATTTCGATTTTCGTTCAAAATTACAACCTTTAAATAAAATTACCTTTGATTTTCAATTATAATTAACTAAAAAAATTTAAATACAATTATGACTTTTAAATACAATTTCATATTACTTCATTTACAATTATTGTTTTCAATTCAAAATTATAATTTTTAAATATAATTTGTTACGAAATGTCAAATAAAATTACGATTTTCAATTAAAATTACAGTTTTTTATTAAAATTATCTAAAACTTTCAGTTTTAAATTAAAATTGTCTAAAATTTTTAACTATAATAACGATTTTCGATGAAAAATACAATTTTTAATTAAAATTACCTTCGGTTTTCAATTATAATTAATTTAAAAAATTTAAATACAATTATGACTTTCAAATACAATTACATATTAGTTTCATTTACAATTATTGTTTTCAATTAAAATCATAATTTTTATAAACAATTTTTTGCAAAATGTCAAATGAAATTACGATTTTCAATTAAAATTACAGTTTTGAATTAAAATTGTCTAAAACTTTCAGTTTTTAATGAAAATTACAATTTTTAATTAAAAGTATCTAAAATTTTCAGTTTTCAATGAAAATTATTATTTTTCAATTAAAATTGTCTAATCTAATTTTAATTACAATTATGATTTTTAATGAAAATTACAATTTTTAATTAAAATTATCTAAAATTTTTAGTTTTCAATGAAAATTATAATTTTCACTTATAATTGTCTAAAATTTTTAATTATAATTACGATTTTCGGTGAAAATTACAATTTTTAATTAAAATTATCAAAAACTTTCAGTTTTCAATGAAAATTACAATTTTCAATTAAAATTGTCTAAAAGTTCTAATTATAATTACGATTTTCGATGAAAATTACGATTTTCGATTAAAATTACAATTTTCAATGCAAATTGATGTTTTCAATTGAAATTACCTGCAATTATAAATTTATATTACAATTTTTCAATTAAACTTACCTAGAATTTTTATTAAATGTATAAATGCATAAAAGTATAAGTATTAACTTTTTTAATTAATTTACAAATTTTTCAAGTGATAATAAAAGTAAGAATGTTTAAGTCCCTGTCATGTTTCTAGTAAAATAAATTTTTTTTAGTGAAATCGAGATTTTTTTAAATAAAAATAAAAAATGCATGAACGCACTCCTGTTTCTGAAATTGTTAAAAAATCAATAATTAGATAAAAATTAAAAATAATGAATGAACACAAATAATTGAGAGGTTTTAATGGAAAAATATGTTTTTACATTAAAACGACTGAACTATTTTTGTCTCACACTCCAATTTCAAAGAAAATAAATTCTTTCGTCTTTCCCAATTAAAATGACATATTTTGTGCAAAAAATTTTGAATGTCGGTATTTAATGAAATTATAAACATATAATCCGAATTAAAAGTCACTTTCTGTTTTCTTTTTTTTCACTTTTTTTGCCAAGAATAATATAAATTCTCGCATTTTTTTTGTGGTTAACAATAATGTGAATGAACCCATTTACGCCCTTTAGTAATGAGGAAATTTCTTTCTTTTTGTTTTTTTTTCTTCTAAATTATACCACGCCAAGTATAATTATTCAAAATGTGCTTTTGCATTATAATCCACTCAGAAAAAAATGTTTCACGATCGCGTGCGACCTGAGATGATTGTGTACATATAACCTCATGTAATAAAAATAGAAATAAAAGCAAAAAAATAAAAGAGGAAAACAAAAAGAAAACGTTGAAAGAATATAAAAAGGCGGTAAATAAAAAAAATGTTCTCGAGAGATTTAATTTTTACTGTTATATATCAATTAAATATGTATAAAAAAGGCAGAGTTTTTTTTAATTTTTCCCTGCAATATTTTTTAATTTATTTTGATAATGTTTGAATTTAAATATAACATTTACATTTTGAAATATGTTAGAATTTAAATTTTATTATATTTAAATTTAGATTCAATAATTTTTCTTTCTTGAAATGAATAAGAAATATACAAATTTACTGAATTTGGTAATATTATTTATAATTTGTAATTCTAAATTTTTTTATTTATAATTCGAAATAAATAAATAATTTTTACTGTATCAATAATTAAAAAACAAATAGACAAACAAAAATAAATGTCAAAAAATAGTAAAAATAAATAAAACTTTACTGGTAATTGATTTATTTTAATTTTTTTTTATTTGAAACAAAATAAATGTCAAAATATTGTAAAAATGAATAAAACTTTACTGGTAATTGATTTATTTTAATTTTTTTTATTTGAAACAAAATAAATGTCAAAAAATAGTAAAAATAAATTAAACTTTAATGGTAATTGATTTATTTTAAGTTTTTTTATTTAAAAAAAAGAGTTAAAATAAATAAAATTTTTCTAGTAATTGATTTTATTTGCTGTTTCGACAATTATTATGATTATAAATTCTCGTCTTATTAAATTGAGCTATAAAATACATATTTGAAATTAATTATTACTTTGATTTTAATTTGAGTACTTTTTTTTTATTTCCAATTTCTTTGATGTGAAGAATTCGAGAAGAGAAAATGCAGAAATTGCAATGTCTGCTCTATTCAGACAGTCTTCGATATTTACGTACTTGCTTTTATCTTTATTGATTTTGAATATAAAAAGTTCTTTAATACGAAACTTGCATTTGTCAAATAGTCTTCGAAATGAACTTTTTTTTTTGGTAATATTTAAAGAAACCTGTCATTTAGACGACATTTATCATCAACCGCTTATTAAAGTATTTTTATTTTTCAAAAAAAAAAAAAATTTATAAAAGTTTATACAATTTTCTAATTTTACTCTTGCATCTAATTTAGCTGTCTAAATTGTAGGGAAAAAAATTCTTTGTTTGAGAAGTTTATGTAAATTCACATTTTTCTTCAAAAACTCTTTGAAAAATTCATATTTAATACTTGGAGGAAAGTTTATCAAAAGAGCTTTATATATCAAAGTTGGAGCTGAATTCATTATCAACTCGAACTATTTATAAAAGTTTTAATATTGTATATAAATTACAGATATAGTTAGAATTAATATTATTGTAAAAAACAGATGGATATTTATTTTCTCGTTGTATTATTGACTCGCAGTAATTGGGAAAATTAATTGAAAAAGAAGAATAATAATTTGGTTATTTATATTTTTCTTGAGGATTTATTACATGTTTTGGGTGGTTTATCAAAATTTTTTATGTTTGTACAATCGCGATGTGAAAATGGGCAAAGAAAAGTTATTATGCAAAATAAATTTGCAAGTTTGTCATGCACGAGGGACAATTTAATAGACTTGGAGATGCATCAAAATATTCTTCTTTCTTTTTATTATGCATGAATCTTTTAACTCGAATTGAAAAGAGTTGACAATTTTTCCTATTTTTTTTAATGTGTATTAGTTTTTCTTTTCAAAAATTAACAAAAGAATTCCATTTGATTGGGTATTATTTTTTATTCTTTTGAAAACGACAAGTAATGTTTTTATTTTGAAGAAATTTTATCTGACCGAAAATTATTTATATTATACTCAAAATAAATATTATAATATAAAGATTTGAATAAAGAAAATAAAATTCGACTGATTAAAATTTACATTTACTATTTAAACGAAATTTATAATTTTATCCAGGAATTTGTCTGGCTATTAATTATTTCTTCCAGTTACAATGAAAATGAAATCATTTAAATAATTTCTGTCTGAGGTAAATTTCCCTTTACTATTTAATCTACGCGCAATTACTTGGCAATTAATTCATAAAGTCTGACTAAAACATATTTATAACACTGAAATAATAATAATTAGGTTAACATTGACTAAAATTAAATTAATTAAATTTTAAAACAAAAAAAAAACAAAAAGTCAGACTAAAAATCATTGTTACCACTTATGTTATAAATTTACAAAAAAAATAATAGAATTCCCCTGACTCAAAATTTACATACATATATTACTTGAACTACTTTGGTTTACAAGTAAAATAAAAAAATCGAATAAATCAAAATAAGAAATTGAACAAAAAAAATCAAATTACACGCAAAAAAATTGGTTTCATTTTAATAGAGTTAAAAATAAAGTCTATGCGTGCGCTTTTTTTCTCTAAAAAAATATATTAAAAAAATGCAAAACTGGGTCATAGAAAATTTCTCATTTATTTTTAATGGATTTTTTGTTTGCAATTCTTCATTTTTTTTCATTTGTTTAACTGATAGCGTGCATGATTGCAAAAAATAGTTTATCTTTGAAAAAAGCGGTTTTTGATCCCCCTATTTTTTTCTCAAAAATCAACTACATTGCTCTACATGTACAATGTTTGTACATTTGAAAGATCATCTATGTACATTAAAGTGTCAGATTCAGCTAAAAATAGATCCAAATTCCCTTTGTCAGATAAACCATATATAGGAGTATAGATTTCGATTACAAAAGAACAATTATTTTTTTCATTTTCCTTTTTCTGAATATTTATCCTATTGTTTTAGTTTTATTTCCTTGACATTTACACAAGACGCGATAGACAAAATACTACAGTTTAAAAGGTACAATTTGATATTTGAAAATATTTATTTGCAGCAACAGTTTAGAAGTATTTATTTAGGACCACAATTTTAAAATGTTTATTTAACACCAGAATTTAAAAATGTTTATTTAAAACAACGAATTAAAAAAATTTTGTCAAATTAACAATTTAAAAATATTCATTTAAAACAAAAATTTAAAAATATTTACTTAAAACAACGAATTAAAAATATTTATTTAAAACTAACATTTAAAAATGTTTATTGAAAATAACAATTTAAAAATATTTTTTTAAAACAACAATTTGAAAATATTTCTGTAAAACTACAATTTAAAAATGTTTATTTGAAACAACGAATTAAAAAAATTTACTTAAAACAATTAATTAAAAATATTTATTTACATCTGCAATTTAAAAATGTTTATTTAAAACAACGAATTAAAAATATTTTTTTAAAAATAACAATTTGAAAATATTTCTCTAAAACCACAATTTCAATATATTTATTTAAAACAACAATTTAAAAATATTTACTTAAAACAACGAATTAAAAATATTTATTTAAAACAAAAATTTATAAATATTTACTGAAAACAACGAAATGAAAATATTTATTTAAAACTGGAATTTAAAAACTTTTTTTTAAAACTACAATTCAAAAATATTTAATAAAACTACATTTTAAAAATATTTATTTAAAAAAATTGAAAACCTAAAACTTAAAACTTACATTAAAAAACTAATTATTATTATTAAAACTTAAAACCATTTTTTAAAGGAAAACTTGTTCCTTCTTTAATTTTTTTGAATAAACTTTAAAAAGACACGTCATTTTTCTTTACTGCGTAAAGTAAAGTTTTTTTTTTGAATTTCCACAAAGTTGGAATTTTTTATTTTTCAAGTTTTTTGAGTGATAAAAATTCGGTTGGAGAAAAAAATTTGTTGAAAACTACTTTTAGCAGCCGTGTCAAAACCTTTAATACTTCCGTTAAAAGTTGGGTTAGTGTACAGATTTATAGTTTGGCGAGTAGGAGAGCGCGAGAGAGTGAGAGAAAAATAGAGAGAAAAAAAAGAGAGGGAAAAAGTGATTTGTGCTTTTCTGAAAGCCTTGACCGCTTTCGAGGCAGGAAGTGAGACGTGTAAAAGGACTCTCCGGGACACAAAGGACTAACGTCTTGAAAGTCTACCTTTTATGTCGAAATGTAACATATAAAAGCCAATAATCTTCATGCCAACAAAAATTCTATAAAATTTTCTATATATATATATATTTTAAAGTTCTCAATGTTATCGAATATTTAAACGAAATGCATTTATTTCTCATTTAATTTTTTATCAAATTGTTTTTTACAAACATCTTATCATAATAATGGTATAAAATAGGTATGATTATGGTTGACCTTTACTGATGAAAAATTAAAATTTTATTTAAACGACTGTACTTTTTTTTTGAATTTTTTAATTTTAATTATTTTTATTTTCTCAAACTTTAAAACTTTATATTTATATTTCCCAAATTAAAATAATTCACAGTTTTTATATTTTCCAACTTTAAGTAATTTAATTTTAATTTTTTCGAATTTTAGACAATTTTATTCCACTTTTACAGATTTTAAATTAAAATTTTGCTTTTTTGGCGAAAAATTGAAATTTTAAATAATTTTATTTCCATTTTTCAAATATTCATTACTATTGGGTATAAATTTCTAATTACCAAAAGTGAATCAGTATTTTAATTCCATATTGGAGAAATAAGGATTTTTGTACCTTAATTTTGAAGAATTAGAAAATTTTAAACAATTCTAAAATAGGAAAATACTAAAATAATTCTAAAATTCTAAAATACTCAAAAAAAGAAGTTAACACTCAATTCGTATGTTTAGAGGGTATTGTATTTTTTCTCCCACGGAATTGAGAAGAATTTTTTCGAATTTTAATTTAAACTTTGTATATTTTTGGTTTTTTGAGCTTTTATCTGAAAAATTTGAAAGTTTGTTGTGAAAATAAGAGTTGGTGCAAAGGTAGTGTTCAATCGAGTTCTGCCCCCCAAGGCATTTAATCGATATGGCATGATTGTTTGCCTATACACTCACGAGCGAGCGAAAGAGAGTGAGAAAGAGAAAGAGAGAGAGAGAGAGAAAGATCGCAAACCATTTGAATTGACTCTCCTATTTTGAGTCTCATTTCCTTGAATGAGATGGACTTTTTCGTGATTTGAGTGTTTGTTTATGGTTTATTTTTGTTCTTCGCACACAAACACCCGTTTTTTCCCCCGTGAAAAGAACATGATGTACAGAATGAAAATAAAAATCAAAAACTACTTCTATTTCTCCGAGTTTTTTCAAAAATGTAAAAGAATAAATTATTTTGTAAATTTTCAAGTTTTATGTTTTCTTTCTTACATTTAGTATTTTTATCGAATAATTCATAATTTGAATTATATGTATTTATAATGATATTTGAAAATTCTATTTTTATGATGATGATAAATTTTGGTTTCAAATTTAAAAATTTTATTTTTTTGGTAAATTTTGATTATTAACATTTTTAGTTTTCAAAGAATTGTTCTATTTTATTTTCTTAGAGAAGAAATAAAAGGAGAAAAAAAGTAAAAAGAAATAAAAAATTCACAAAAAATTATAAACATTAATTAACTATAATAATCGTCGTATTCATTAATTCATTCACTCTTACTTTTTAAATTTTATAATAGGTATTTATTTATTTTATTTATAAATATTATTTTTATTTTTCAAATAATACATAATTATTTTTATTAATCTACAAAAATTGTTAATGTTATTTTTCAATATTTCTCTTCATTCCAGAAAAATTGGCACTTTGTAACAAACATTTTAGGACTATAGGTAATTAATCTTTTCATTAAAAAAAAAAAAATTAAAAAACAGTTGGAAAATTAAAATTACAAAATATTTTGCACATTTTCTGCTTCGCAATGACAATTCATAAACAAAGTACAAGTTTTAAGAAGAAAAAAAGTTATAAATCAAATTTTGATTAAGAAATTTGATATTTAGTTTGGAAAAAATATTTACAGAATTTGTTTGTTAAAAACAAAAAAATCAATATCAAAATTATAATAAAAAATAAATAAATAGTTTTTATTTTATAACACAATTTTTGGATACCCCAATTTTGTAATAATATTTTCAGTTATTTTCAAAAAATATAAATATATTTCGATTATTCTTAATCTGACTTTTGGGCAGAAATATTTTTATTTTTTTATTTGTTTTGCTTGAGAAATTTATTAAACACTTGATCATGGTTGTCACGCATTTGTTCAATTGAAAGTTCCTGATTTTTTCAGTTTAAAAAATAGAAATTTTCCAGGTTTTTAAAATAACATTATTTTTTACCACATTAATAATACGAAATAAGTGCTTTCGTTTGACGATTTTTAATAACATTTTTAAGAAGAAAGAAATTTATAAAAAATTTGTAAATAATAGAATTCATACAAAATTGAGGAAATTTTTTTGAAAATAATTGAATTTTTGTCAAGAATTTTATTAAAAAATTTTTAAACAATTGAATTTTGCCCAAAATTTTGTTGACAATTTTTAAAATAATTGAAATTTCGATGAGAATATTAAAAATCTTTTGAACATAATTGAGTTTTTGCAATCATTTATAATTTTTCCAAAATTCAATTTTGTTAGTGTTTTAAGTAAAATTCATCCATAAATCCATTATTATTTTTAATAATAAATGAAATGTATATTAAAAAATATAACGAATTTTATAAGAATTTGAATTATTAAAGTTTCTCATAAACCTAAATTATCTTTAAAATCTGTAAAGTTCAATTGTTGTTAAAAATAGAAAAAGTTTGAAATAAATAAAATCTTTTCAATACAGAGGAATCTACCATTCAGAATATTCTTATGAATTTTCGAAATTGAATATTGTTTCAGTACTTTTGACAAAATTTTCTGACTTTTTCCCGACTTTCCTTAATATATTTAGAAAAATAGTGATTTTTAGGAGAATTCTTCTGAATAATTGAATTTTTCAATGTTAATGAAACAAGAAACTTCACGAGCGCGTTAATTTTAGCTAATAAAGATATAAAATACGAATTTAAAAATTCATAGAAAGATGAAAATAGATGCAAATATAGAGGTAGATAAAAATAAAAAATAGACAGTTCGAAGTAGACAAAAATTTAAAAATGGATATAAATATTAAAATAATTATAAATAGTAACAAAAAAAATATATATAAATATTAAAGTGTAAATCTGAGTATGAAAAAACAGAAATATAAACATACAGAATTTAAAAATAAACCTATGTTTGTAAAAAAAGTATAGAAACATAAATAAGAAAATAAATGTAGAAAGAAATTTACAGATAATTGCAAGTAATTCAATAAATAGTCTATCAAATACGCCCCAATTTACAAAGTGATTTTTGAGGCAATTTCATTTTCTCGCTGAAGGAAGTGAGTGAGTGTAGACAATTTGCATTTTAAATTGTCACACCTTGCTTGAAATAAACGCGGGTGGATCCATGATAAGATTACATCATCTTTTGGAAAGTCGTTAGGAAAAGTATGATAATTTCTAATATACTATATCTATTTGTTTACGTGTACATAGATATATCTATATTTGGAAATACATTTATGTCTACAAACTCAAGTTTAACATGCCTCCAGGTGTTCAAGATTTACTACTAAGCATTTATTGAGTTTACCTTTAGTTATGTTTACCACCTCGACTTGTCAGTTCTCAAATATTCTTGTATACGTTTCTCTCTAATAGACTTTTCCTTCAAGAACAAATTTACGTAGCTAAATTTTCGAAATAAAAAAAATTAATGTTTAAAATTAATTTTAAAAATTTATTAGAAAAAAAAATTATGGTCGAAAGGGTATATTTTTAGTAATTAAAATTTAATGCTATTTATACTATTTTCTTTATAATTGTGTTAAAAATAAAATGTATAGGGAGTAATTATTTTTTACGAAATAAGCGTTTTATTTTAGTTTCAAAAAATGTACTCAAGAGGAAATGAAATATATTCGAATCGAAAAAAGACTGATGTCTAAAAACGACATTTATTTTCAAGGGAAGCAACATCAGGATTTGACAGTAAAAAAAAATTTTTTTTTTTGCCCAACCTCCAAGAATTGAAGCATGTTCAATATCGCATAAAAAGGCGTTGATGCTTCGCTGGACCGTAAAAAAAAGAAATAAATCGATGAGTTTGGCACTGAATTTCTTTTTCTATATGTGCCATTTGATCAAGTACGATAGGCATAAATTTTTAATTTTCAACTTTTTTTTTACAGTTTCCCTAGTGAATTTTTTCAAATTCATTTCTAATTTAATCGTAAATATATGTCTGAGTGCGAATAGGCCACTTTTTTATGCAATTGTGTTTTTCTTTCAAATTACAAAATTACGACATTCGACTAATTTTTGAAACGACTGTTCGTCAGATTATTATTATTATTATTTTCGTCTACACTGAGAAAGCGATATATTTGATCCAAACAAATTTTGTTTAAATCTAACTTAAAATATCTTTGCTGTACAGTCAAACATATTTAAGTTAAAATCAAACATATTTTTTGGTTCCTTTAAAGGAATAATATATTTAATTCAAACATAACTTGTGATTGATTTTAAATTATCTGTAATCAACTTTTAAGTTTGATTCAAGCATAAAATTTTTAAACATATTTTTCGTTTCAATGAAAGTAGAAAATCTGTTTGAATTAAATATAATTATTTAAACAAATAATACTTTTGAATTAAAGGAGTAGATATTTTCTATATATTGGGATTAAGCTTACAAACTAATTTCAATTAAACAAAATCATCTAAACTTATGTTTGTGTTTGATTTAATTATAATGTTTTCTCAGTGTAGCAAAAAATAAAAATTAGAAGTACTTTTTACTACTTTAAATTTTTAAATAATAAAATATATTTTAGTCTTCAATAATACGTTTAACTAATAATAATTATTAGAATAATAAAAAAAAATTAGCCATAATTATTATTTAAATAAATTGACTATTCTTTAAAAAAAAAATACTGGTAAATTCGAATTTCAATTTACAAAACTGTTGTCTTGAAAGTATCAAATTGATAATAAATTGCATCAATTTACTACCAAAAATTTGGATCTATTTTTGATTCGGTCCACACTTTTGGTAACAAATTTGTTACAATTTGACACTTTAAAGCTGAAAGTGAAAAGTTAAAACTATCTGAATTTCGTGCAGTAGATTTAAATGAAAAGAACATTTCCTCGCCATGTTTATTTTCCGAATGGTGACGCAAGCAGTATATGTATATATATATTTGATCCCAGACGAAATTGTCACCCTGTTTCAAATTAGTCTTGTTGTTACTGTTTACTTTTGCATTCTGATTGAGGTACACCCAACACACAGACATAACGTTCAATTTACCTTTCCGTATAGAAAGTTTATACAAATTTTGTCCTGCAAACGAAGCACTCAAATTATTGTCCCTCGAATAAGAAGTCCATTATTATATATATATATATCTATTCATGTTACCATATAGGAATCATTATCATATAATGTGTACATTTGAATTGTCCTCGTTGCTTCAAATTGTCGTCCTGTTTCGGAATGAGAGAGTGAGTGAGGAGTGAACACCAAAATGCAAGACCTACAATATAATTAACTTGGTTTGCATACCCATTCTGATTTAGGCCTTGTACGTATAGAATTTAGATTCTCATTAAGGCTGCTCTCCTGTTTTACATTCCAAGCAGCAGTTCATGTATTTCATGACATTAGACTCGAGAGTACAGATACTGGCAATTGCATCTTAATAGGCTCTTGCATATGTCTCTCAAAAGATCTCGATCCCCATACACATCTGCTACTACACAAATGCCTGACATTCTGATGTTGTTAATATGCAGCTTTCAAATCTTGAATTATCTTTGCATTGACATATCGCTGTGGCACTTATATAGACGCGATGAGGAATTCATTGCTTTTCAAGTTTTCTTATTAAAACTTTCCACGTTAATGTTACTATGTATAATTGAGTGGGAAGAATTACACAGTAAATCGTGAGGTATTAAAAAGTGTTGCAGATTAAATTAACACCAAAAAAAGATTAATATAATCAACTTTTTGTGTTATTTTTTACAATTAATGAAATTTTTGTTTATTAAATTTTTTTATTACTATAAAACATGAAGATATCAATAACTCCGAGTCTTCTACACTGAGAAAACGATTTATTTGATTCAAACATATTTTGTTTGAATAAAACTTAAAATATCTTTGCTATACAGTCAAATAAATTGAAGTTTAATTCAAACATAATTTTTGGCCCACTTATAATATATTCAATTCAATCATAATTTATAGTCGATTTAAAATTATTTATTATCAACTTTTAAGTTTGAATTAAACATAAAATTTTTAAACATATTTTTTGTTTAAACCAAAAAAGAAAATATGTTTGAATTAAACATAATTATTCAAACAAAAATTATTTTTGAATCAAATCAGTAAATATTTTTTTTATATTAGAATTAAGCTTAGAAACTAATTTCAATGAAACAAAATCGCTTAAAATTATTTTTTTACTTGAAACGAATATAATGTTTTCTCAGTGTACTCGAAGTGATCAATTATTTTCTAATATGCATTTACATAGAGAATTTAGAAATAATTGAAATTTCAATTAATTACAATAATTATTATATAATTATTATTATAATTATTATTTTACAATAATTAAAGATGACCAAGTAATAAAATCATTATTTTATATTATTCACTAAGAAACGACGATATATTTGATTTAAACATATTTTGTTTAAATCAAACTTAAAATATCTTTGCTATACAGTCAAACAAATTTAAGTTTAATTCAAACATTAATAAATAAACATAAAATAAGTAAACATAAACATAAATATTTTTTGATTCATTTATAGAAATTATATATTTAATTCAAACATAATTTATAGTTGATTTTAAAGTGTTTATTATCAACTTTTAAGTTTGAATCAAACATAAAATTTTTAAACATATATTTTTTTAAAACCAAAACAGAAAATATGTTTGAATTAAACATAATTATTCAAACACAAAATTATTTTTGAGTAAATATTTTCTATATATTGTAATTAAGCTTACAAACAAATTTCAATTAAATATTAAACAAAATTTACTTAACATTATTTTTTTTTACTTGAAACGAGTACAATGTTTTCTCAGTGTAAGAATATTAAACTTCTTCAAAATTATTTTCATTATTTCAATTAAATTATTATTTTCAAAAAATTTTAACTACAATTTTACTTTATATCTATTATTTTTAATAATTAATTAATTAACTAATTTCACGAAATTTCAATTATTCCTAAATTCTAAAATTAAATGGATATTGGAAAATAAAAACTTCAAATAATATTTAAAAAATTCAATTAAACTTTTTCGAAAATATTAATTTCAAAATTCAATTATAATCTAAAATTTTATTTTAACCAAAATTCATCTTTATTAAATGAAAAACAATTTTTATTAAAAAATTCTACAAGAATTCAATTTATTATTTAAATGCAAAAGTAAATAATTTATTGAATAATTGAATGTTTCTCAAAATTTAATTCTCATAAAGAATTTTAGTAACAAATTTTTTAATAATTCAATTCTTTTGTCGAATTTTATTAAAACTTGCATAAACATAATTATTTTTTTCAAAGAATTGAATTATAATTGTATGAAAAATAATTAAAACGCTGCGATGAGTTTTATGAGAATTTTCAAATTTATTCGTTTACAATTTAATTTTACAAAATTTCAATTATTCGGAAATTCTGCAATTAAATATATATATTGAAAATAAAAACTTGAAATAATTTCAATAAAAATTCTATTTAACTTTTAAAAAGAATTCATTCTACAGAATTTTTTGATAAAAATATATGAATAATTAAGAATTTCAATGATTTTAGTTTGAAACTTTTTGAAAATTTAATTATTTTTAAAAATCCACGTTGTAATGCTTTTAATACTTAATTATAATCTAAAAATTTTTTGAAATTCATTTTTAAAACCATTTTTATTAGTAAATTCTACGAGAATTCAATTGTTTAAATACAAAAATAAATAATTTATTGATTTCATGTTTGTTGAAATTAAATTCTCATAAAAAATGTTATCAACAAGTTTTTTAAATCATTAAATTCTTTGGAAGAATTTTAATAAGATTTTTAAGAATAATTACATTTTTCGAGAAATTTAATTAAAATTGCATTAAAAATAATTGAAATTCTGCAATGAGTTTTATTATTTATGAAAATAATTGAATTCCTAAAAGAATTTTATTATTTATAAAAATAATTGAATTCCCAAAAGAATTTTATTATTTATAAAAATAATTGAATCCCTGTAGACATGTTAATATTTATGAAAATATTTGAATTATTGCTAAGAAATTTATACAAAAATTTGAAAATAATTGAATTTCTGTAAACAGTTTTATTATTTATGAAAATAATTGAATGTTTGCGTAGAATTGTATTTAAGTTTTTTTTAATAATGGAATTCTTTTGGAAAATTTTATTAAAATAGTAGATATTGAGAATTATGGAATTTTAGAAAATTTTTAAAACAATTGAAATTTTGACAAGAATTTGATTAAAATTTTGTAAAATAGTAGTACATTGGAGTTGTATTAATTAATAACAACTCTATATTAATATTAAAACAGAGAAAATTAAAATTACCTTTAAAAAGATTAAGTAGTAAAATTTAACTTGAAAAAATAACGTCTGACGAAAATTGCCATTTATTACTGAAAATGTTGACTTACTGGATAAAAGGAAAATAATTCATTAATTTGAAACGAAGAAAATAAAATAAAAGTAAAACTACTTTCTGTACGGTTTCTTTTGTAAACAGTAATGTCTGACTAAAATTGACCCCTACTACTTACCATTTAGATTCACTTGAAAAAAAGAAGAAAATAATTAGTAAAAATAAAAATCTTGTAATGAAAAATGTCAATTACAATTTATATGAAAATACAAGGAAATTATAAATCGTAAGTAGTATAACTCAATATTACGTCAGACAATTTTTTAAACACTCTAAATCTATATTGCTGAAAATTATGTTTCTTACATTTCTCTAAGAATTTTTTTTTTGCCGAAAAATAAGAATGGTGTTCACTGATAAATTAGTAAAATTTTATAGATCCTTAGTAAAAATTAGAAAAAAACGGAAAAAGAAATGAAGAAAAGAGCAAAGAAAATATTTTATTTTCTTCTTTCAAAGTGAGTGAGTAACTAACTTTCAACTAGTATTAAGTTATTTTATTCACTACATAGTCAATTTTTCTCAGACTTCAAAAAAATTAAATAGAAAAAAATAAAAATAGAAAATATTGAGAAAAATTAAAGAAATACAGAAAAGTATAAAAGAATAGACGATTTCTTAAAATTATGAATCAAATTTGAATCATAGATTAGTGGGGAAAGTTTGTTACAATCAAGATTATAGAATTCATTTTTCTTCCCCAGTTCACATTCAATAAACGCGATGAAAATTTTCCTATCAACATTTTTATCAGCAAAGGTGTATCAACAATTTTCCGATAACATTTATTTTCTTTAGTGATATTAATGCCTGTAACATTTATAAATTAAAGTGATATTTTACACTATTTCCCTATATACATATATTCACTTTTAGATTCGAGTGTTAAACTTGCGTATATGTTTCGTATATTTATGTTTGTCATTCCATTAAGACGATTAAAATTGATTTTTGTAAAAGATTATGTACCTCAACTGAATCATCAATATTCCAAGTGAGAGGATTGATAGTCTTTGTTGACTTTGAAATTGACGGGAGAGAAATTTTCACTAGAGAATATATAGTATATATATATTTCATCACTATTCACTATATTACAATATCCGGTTTCATTAAATTAATTATAAGACTTGACCGGTTGGTCAACACTATGGAATTAATATAGTTTCAAGTTGTTTAGTAGCACTCGCAACAGGTTCGAATTCAACAGGTATATGACTGATTTTGAACGCCGTTATCACATTAAGATCCGTAATATTGATTCAATGAAATTTCGTACGAAATGTTCAAGATGATTAATTTTATTGTTTTCCTGTGTGATTGTTTTCGAAATTAATTTACAGACTTTTGTTTTTAATATTTTTTTCTTTCTTTTTGTTTCTTTTTTTCCTTTTACTATTTTCTATTTATTTTTTTCTGTTTACAGCGAAAAAAGAAAAAAAAAATGATTACTGTTTTTTTTTCTTTTTTTTTTTTACTTTCTTACATTATTTTTTATTTTTCTTCTTATTTTTACATTCTTTTCATTTTCTTTCTCTATTAATACTTATTTTTGCCTTCCCTTCTATATTTCCTCTTTTTCTATAATTATTATTTTCTTCTTATTATTTTCTCATTTTTTCCTCTTTCTCTTTTTTTCTGCTTCCATTTTTCTTTCGAGTTTTCGCTTTTTTCATTTTTATTTCATTTCGATTTTTTCGTTTATTTCTATTTCATGCTTTTTCTCTTTATTTTTTCGTTTACTTAATTTTTCTATTCTTTTTTGTCTTTTCTATTTTCTCTATGTTTTTGTACTACATTTTTTGCTCTCTTCCTTTTTTCTGATACTTTGTTATTCAATTAGAAAAAGATTTTTTTTAATTATTTTTTTCTATTTGCATATTTTCTATTTTCTATATTTTTCTATTTCTTTTTATTTTTTAACCTTTCTCTATTTCTACTTCTTTTTGCCTTCTCTTTCATATTTTTCTTCTATTTCTGTTTATATATTTTTCATGTTTCTTCATTTTTCATTTTTTTCACTTTCTCTATTTTTTTCTGTTTCAATTTTTCTAATATTATTCTTTAAGTCTGTTACTATTCTTGTTATTATTCTATTCATTCTTTTTTTTCTCTACTTCTTTCTCAATTTCTTTGTGAAATAATTTCTTTCGAATAAAAAAAATTTTTTTCCTCCATTTTTCATTTTCTTTGAGTAATTTTATATCTTTCTATTTTTCTCCTTTTTATTTTTTTTCATTCTTATTTTCTTTGACAATTTCTATTTTATTTTATGCTTTTTCCCTTCATTTTGTCGTTCTTTTTTTAAATTATTTTTTGTCTTCCCTATTTTTTAAATTTTTTATATTTTTTTAATTCTTTATTCCATTTTCTTTTTTTTCTCAATTTTTTATTTAATATGTCTATTTTTCATGTTTTATATTTTCTTTTCTTTTTTATGTTTTCTATTTTCTTTTTTGTTCCTCTCTTTTATCTCTTTTTCATTTTCTTGTTTTTTTCTATTTTTAATGGTTTTCTTCTTTGTTTCATTAATTTAATTCATTTACGTTTCTTCCTTTTTTCTATATCTTTTACTATTTCTTTTTATTTTTTCTGATTGTTCTCTCTTTCTATTTTTATTTCATTTTCTTTTTTTTTGTATTGCTTTCTATGATTTCTTTCTTCTTTTTTTCGTTTACTTATTTTTTCTTTTCACTTTTGTCTTTTCTATTTCAAATACTTGTTATATTTTGATTTTCTCATTATTTTCATCTCATTTCTTTTGTTTTTCTTCTTCCCTTTCTATTTTTATTCATTTTCTGTTATTTTTTCTTTTTCTTGTCTATTTTTATTTTCTTTTCCTATTTTTATTATTTTTTCCTTTCGTTTTCTTCTGATTTTCTATTTTTTATTTTATCTTTTTATTTTTATTTCCTCATGTTTCTTCTTCTGTCTTATCTTATTTTTCTTCTTCTCATTTTTCTTATTTACTATTTTTTCCAAATTTTTAATCTTTTTTTGCTATTTTGTTTTATTTTCTTTTCCTTGTTCTTTTTTTTTCTTTTTAATTACTCCTTCTCTTTTTCTTTATTTACTTTGATATTTTTTCTATTTTTTATTTCTCTTCTTCTATTACATTTTTTTGTATAATCTGTTTCTTTTTTTATTCTTTCTTATCATTCTTTTTCTTCTATTTCTCTTTTATTCTTTTTCTTCTTCTATTTTCTATGTTTTCCCTTTATTGAGAAATAAAAAAGAAGAAGAATAACTTTTTAATAATTTAATAATGTAAATAATAATAATAATAAAAATAAGAATAGATTCTTCTTCTTATTCTTCGCCCTCTTTTGAATAACAACAATTAAAGCAAATCTCATTTATCTAACAAGAATTTTCCACTCTCTAAATTATGTAAATATAATTATTTTCTTCTGAGCTGGAGTGGTATTATTTTTAGTATATCTAGGTGCAATTTATTTATCTTAGTCGAATTTATGTGTTGACTTGAATTCTCCAAAAAAGCCTTGATAAAGTGGAAGGACTTTAATTACTTGACTCAAATCATATACTAAAACTTGTGCTGCTCTTAAAACTTCCAAGTTCGTTAATTTCTTGCTTATTAACAGATTCTAAACTTTATCCTCTATCTTGGATTCATTAACAAACGTCGGTATAGAATTCTGTCTCTCTCTCTCTCTCTCTATCCTTTTTCCTCGCGTGACTCACTAATGGGTTCAATAATCGTATCGTATTTTCTTTACCATTCCTTTTCTCGCGGCAAACTCATTCTTTTAAAGCAGAAAAAAACGAGAAAACAATAATAAAAACCAAAACGAAAAAAAGTTACAAAAAATAACAAAAACAAAAATTAAAAATAAAAATAGAAAAATTGATATACTATTTCGCCATTCGTTAAAATAATTGCGTCGATTTTAATTATTTTTTCAATTAAAATATTTTTTAACAAGATAAAAATTTATTTTCCAGATAAAATAAAATAATTTCACGAAATTTGATATTTTTTCCCCCATCATAGGAATTATATTTTTTTTCAATTTCCTTTCCCTTCAAAAATGCAATTTCTTTCCATTTATTTTATCTATGTTTATTTATTTATTTATTTATTTACGCAATATCATGACAGAATGAGCGATTCCTTTGACTTTTTAATTTTTTTTGCATTTAAATTTTATTTTACATCTCTTTTTAAATTTTTCTACTCGTGTTTTTATTTTATGTTTTTTTATATCTTCTAAAAAGCGAAATACATATTTTTACCTTTACCAAAAACAGATTCGTTTAAAAAAAACCACTGGTGTTATTTATTGACATTTGAGTCAACAGGCAGTCAAGTTTTGTTTTTATACGAATGTTGAACATATTTTCAAAAGTCATAAATTCTTGTTTTTGTTTTTTTATAGACTATGAACAAAGGACAATAAAATTTCAAATTATGTTCCGTTTGACGTTGATATTTTTAGTTGGTATGAATTTCTGCAATTTCTCTTTGATTAGAATTTATATATATTTATTTTAGAAAAAAATATAAAAGATATAAAAATAGAAAAAAAAATATTAGAAATATGAGAAACAATTTAATTAAAATATAAATCAAATTAGCTTAAATACTGTTAATAAAAACTAATTAAAAAAATAATTTATTATTTTTAAATTTATTACTCTAAATTTTATTACTATTTAATAACTATTAAACAATATAGTTTATTATTCTTTAATTTATTACTCTAAATTTTATTACAATTTAATAACTATTAAACAATATAATTTATTATTCTTAAATTTATTACTCTAAATTATATTACAATTTAATAACTATTAAAAAAAATAATTTATTATTCATAAATTTATTACTCTAAATTGTATTTCTATTTAATTTATAATTATTTTTCAACTTTTATTAAAAAGCGAAAAGGACATTTTTTTGAATGAAAAATTATTGATTGTATCGCAATTTTATTATTTTAATCGCACAATATCAATATTTTATTATATTTGTGTGGAAAATAAGAAAAGTTTTATCTGGAAATTTATAAATTGAAAATCCCCTTTTGTACAAGAGGAAAACTATTAACTGCACTTTATTGGAAATCTCACAATTCTCATCTTGAATTCTTAAATGTTATTTAAAATACCTACCTTTTTTTATATCTTTCATTTAAATCGAGCCAATCTTGAGGTGTGTCATTCGATAAAGAAACAATTTTATCGACTTTTCTTTATTAATGTCAGTCACGTTACTTTGCATTTTTCTTTTTAATCAGAGAAAAAAATTTATATATACATTTATACATTTGTTATATTGTTTCTATTTACTTATTACTTATACTTTTATTTGTATTTTCTATTTTTATTTAAAAATAATTTGTTTATTAAAAGTTTATTTCTTAATGTATTGCAATTTTTATAGTATTATTTTTTCCAATTTTTTCTATTTTTATTCGTCTCATTTATTTTATACCCTTTTTCGAAAAAAAATTTTATTTATTAGAAGTTTCTTTATTTATTATAAGTAATTTAATGGTAAAAATTTATTTTTAGAAAAAATAGTAGGAAATAAAAATTCTTTAATTATTTCCAAAAAAAACTGCGTTTTGAAATTTAATTCGAAATTTTACTTAGTCTATATTTCTATTTTCTGGAAATAAATTTTCATGAATAAAATACTATTAATAAATACATAAACTTTGTTGTTTTACGCTTAATTTTATTCAAATTATTAACAAAAAATTATTTATGGAAATATTGTGACAAAATAAGTAGAAATTCGAATTTATTTTTTAAACAGTTTTGTTAGTTTATATTAATTTTTTTTGTATTTCTAACTAGATACAATTTTTTAAAAATTAAAAAACAAAATAATAGAATAAATTCCAATTATTTTTTTTCAATACAAAAAAATTCTTTTTTTAATCATTCCTAAACAATTATTTTAAATTCTATTTGGACGGTGGCAAAAAAAAAAAAACTTTCCAAATACTTTTAATTAATTTTTCCATTTTACATTTAATTTTTACAGAAAATTTCCCTCAATAGACTATTTATAGAAATTTACAAATAATGACTATTTGGAAACTATAATATTGAGAATAATTTCTGTTTGATGGCTATTGGAGGAAAGTTTTGTAAATTATTTATAGACACGTGAGGAATATAATGTGATCCTCGAATTTTAGAAGTCATAAATGTTTCAGAGCGGCGAAATTCACGTGCGTATAACTGATTATAATCAAGAAAATGTAATAGAGCTTTAATAGTGTTCTATAAAGGCAAATTTCCAACTAATAGAAGCGGTTTAAGGTTTAACACTATTTATAGTTTACTTGCTCGAGAACTCTATTATATGTGAAATTAATTATCACAATTTCTGAATAATTTTCCCCTCGGTTTGCATTAATATATTGTGTGCTGAATCTTCTCGTTGAAAATTACATTGTTTACGAGACTGTATGTTATAAAAAAAAAGATATTTTGTAAAATAGTCGAGCAATTATGTTTTTGTAATTTTTTTTTGCAAACGAAATTTATATTTCAAAATCGATAGGAAGATTAAATTTTCATCAAGAATTTAGAAAGTAAATTTAAAATAAATAAATTTAAATAAATAAATTTAAATAAATGAATTAAAATAAATAAATTAAAATAAGTGCATTTAAATAAATAAATTAAAATAAATGAATTTAAATAAGTAAATTCAAATAAATGAATTTTAATAAATAAATTTAAATAAATGAATTTGAATAAATAAATTTAAATGAATAAATTTAAATAAATAATTGAATCTAAAGAAATAATTAAATAAAATTATTATTTTAGGCAAAGACAAATATAGTAAAATACGAATCGACTTTTCCAGTATATTTGTTATAGATAAATAAAATAGTAAAAGTATTGAATGATAAAATTATAAAATAATAAATTTTTCATTATTATTTTGCAAATAAAAAAATGTAAATAAAAGAAATTATCGACAGTTCATCGACGAAATATTACGACTTGCTGTATAAGATTCGAATTTATTGAAAAATAAAGTACAAAATAGGACAATCAGTATTATTACTTCATTTTGTTTTTCACGTCTGACACGATCTGTGATGAAAATAGAGGGAATAAAAAGCGATTTTCCTCTCTGTGGTAGCGATATTTCCGCAATGACCAATTCCATTTGTTACAGATACATTGTGGATAAAGTTTGAAATTGAAAACTTCCGTTGAAATCGCAAAGAGAACGCAGATAGCAGTTACAATTTTTAGATCTTTATTTTTCACGAGAAAATTCTTTCCCGTTTGACTGAATTTTCCCTTTTTTTCCTTTTTTATTAAAATTATTTTTTTTAATCCAAATATAGTTTATTTTATTTCTATTTCAATCTAAATTGAAAAAGATTTTTTTTCCAAGGGGAGGAAAAATTGAATTAATAATTTCGAAAAAAGAAGAGAAACATTTTTTTTTCTTTATCACTCGGTATGGAAATAATTTAATTGATTAATTTTTTTATTTTGCTTATAATTTCTAAGCGAGCGAAGAAAAAAAGAAAGAAACCTGAAAAAAGGCTAAAAAAATCATTGTGTTTATTTTTTTATTTATTTATCACTTTATTGTGAAGAGAGGAGAATTCCAAAGTTATAAATTGTGAGTTTTTAATTTACGTCAAAGGAAATTTTAATTTGGACAGAGAATACAAATATATGGAGATTTGAACAGAAATCCAAACTGACAAGTTGGCAGTGAAATAGTTGGAAATTACGAAAGGAATATATCACGTGAGAAACTATTATTTACTGACAATGAGACAAAGCCACGAGTGTTATTAAAACAAGAATGAGGAGAAAACTCGTAAAAGGGGTGAGAGAGAGAGAGAGAGAGAAAGAGCGAAATTACCGTCTGCTTAGCCATTAGAGTCGAGTATCCAGTTGGCTTTCTTAATTAAACTTTTCTTCATTTACTCATATGAGAAATTCCATTTAAACATGCGAATTTTTTATAAACATTCATAAACAATTAGAAACATGATCTTTTCATCGATCTAATTACACTGAAAAAAATGTATTTCATTCAAATAACCGATAATAATAATAATAAAAAATAATAATAAATGACTATTATCAAATAAATATTTACTTGAATCAAATAAATTGTATTTGAAGCAAATATTATTTAATTGATTGAAATAAAAATCATTTGTTTGAAGTAAATATTTATTTGATAATAGTCAAATAATCGGTTATTTGAATCAAATATTTCAGTATTTGAAGCAAATATTATTTAATTGATTCAAATAAAAATTATTTGTTTAAAACAAATAAATGATAATAGTCAAATAATCGGTTATTTGAATCAAATAATTTTTTTTTCAATGCAAATAATGATCCACTATTTTTTAAATACTCTTTTTATTCCATTTTCTAAAAATTCATCATCAAATCTTAATTTAAGAAAAAATCAAATTGAAGAAATAAAAAACTAAATAAATAAATAATCGAATCTTGAATATAGTGAAAATAAATAATCAAAATAAATAAAGGAAGGTAAAAAATAATTCATCAATTATAATAAATTATGAATAATAAATTATATACGAAATAAATAATTAATTTAATCACTGAGATAACAAAAGGGTTCTTTTTCTATAATCAAGTAATCAATCAACTAAAAGTTAACTTTTATAAAAAAAATGTATAAATTTCTAAAATATTCTTGAGAATTAAAAAAAAAGAAGTACTTTTTAGACCTTCAGTTTAAAATATAGAAATTAAAATTTGAAATAAAAAAAATTCTTTTCACAATCATAAATAAAAAATTTATAAATAAAAAAAAAAAATATTTTTTTGTTATAAACGCAACAAAAAATAGTTTTCATCCAGGAGATGCAAAAATATATTTTTTCCTCACAGAGATTTCAATTTCTTCTTCTTTTCAATAATTATTAAACATTTTTTACTTTTAAATATTTCTTTGAAAGTAAAAAAAATATTTTTATATAATATATAAAAACAAGGAAGGAGAGATGATTTGAATTAAATATACAGAGTGAGACGAGATGTATATATTTATATATAGAGAGAATTTTGAAGGTATAGAGAATTGATGAATTAATGAAATGATTAATTTTCACGTGAAGTGCCTCTCGTCGGGAAGAGTGTACTCAACATTGCCGAATGACCTCTGGTCAATCAGTAATATCGTCGATAACCAATCGTGTGGATGCACATGCGCCATTGGTCAATCGAATACCCCACACAAAATCCTCTCCTTGCTTCAATTCCCATTGTCTCTCTCTCTAGCGACTATACATTATTCAAAAATCATTTTTTTTTATTCTTCTATGGAAATGTAAAAGAAAAAAACAATTTTTTTCACCTTTATTCAAACTTTTTTTTAAAGTTATTTTTAATAAAATTTTTTCTCCAATTTGCATCGATGCATATCAACTTTTTGAAAATGATACCTTCATATTTGTATTTTGTTTGAATATATAACTTTACCACCGACATATGGAAGCAACAGGTGATTTAGCTTCTATCACAGTTCGGTTTTTTTTTCCTGTATACGCGTATAAAAGAAAATAAAAATGTCTCTTGTTTAAAAAATACATTTGTTAATTATTTTCGAAATGGATTTTTTTTATCGTAATTTTTCTACGTTTTTTTTAATTCGATCAATATTTATCTTTTTCATTTGGGAATTTTTGCGAGAAGGAAGTACAATTTTTTGACACAATGTTTCTATTGACTTGTTAAAATAATAAATAATCGAAGTAGTAAACTTTAAACTTTACTTTTTTTTAGTAACTTTAAAAATTATTAGGTAAATACCAATAATAGGTAAAAACCTATATAAAACATTAATTAAAAGTGAATTTCTACTTTTCTATTTTTTGATATTTTCATTCTATTGTTTATTTTTTTATTCACTTGTTCTAAATTTTTCACAATGACGAAAAATCAATGGATTCAGTTTCTTAATAATTCAAAAGAGTTTTAATATTTTCTATAAATATTATTATTAAATTAAATAATATAATTTTTTAAATGTTTTTTTGTTGTACAGAAAATTCGTGACATTTTAAAGACGGAATTTTTTACAATTTTCAGTTAATATTATTAAATAAAATGATATACTTTTCCAAGCATTTATTTTGTTGTATAGAAATTTTTAGGTATTTATAGAAATTTTATTATTTATTATTATTCGTATTTTTATTTAATAAAATAGTATTAATTTTTATTATTCTTTTCTGTTCCGTTGTAAAAAAAATGTTGACATTTTAAATGTCCAAAAGTCAGATTAAGAATAATCGAAATATCTATTTAGATTATTTGAAAATAACTAAAAATATTATTAAAAAATTGGGGAATCCAAAAATTGTTTTATAAAATAAAAATTGTTTTATTTTTTTTTTTTATTATAATTTCGATAATATAGTTTTTTACAAATAGAAATTCTGTAAATATTTTTGCCAAAATAAATATCAAATTTCTTAAACAAAATTTGTTTTATAACTTTTTTTCTACTTAAAACTTGTACTTTGTTTAGAAATTGTCATTGAGAAGAAGAAAATGTGCAAAAAATATTTTCTAATTTTAATTTTCCAACTGTTTTTTAATTTTTTTTTAGAAAAAATGAAGTTCTAAAATGTTTGTTACAAAGTGATAATTTTTCTGGAAAGAAGAGAAATATTGAGAAATAACATTAATAATTTTTGTAGATTAATAAAAATAATTTTGTATTATTTGAAAAATAAAAATAATAATTCTAAATAAAGTAAATAAATAGCTATTATTAAATTTAAAAAGTAAGAGTGAAGAATGAAGAAAAATAATATTATCTATCAAAATATATTTAAAAAAAAACAAAATATTATTTTGAAAATCAAATACAATTTTTTGTGACTTTTTTTCGTTATGTAAGAATTTTTTAACAGTTAGAAGAAAAAATTTAATTTTCTATTATTATTATATTATTATTATTGTTAGAATTAAATAAAATTATATTATAAAAAATTTTCCTTTTCAATATAGCATTCTTGAGAAAATTTTTTTTGCAAAACTCTTGTTTTTTGCTAATAACATATTTATAAGATTTTCTAAAAAATAAGTTATTTCACAATGATTGTATAAAAATGGGAATTCCATAAATCTCATAAATGACTTTAATAAAGAACTTATTTTTCAGGGAATATATGATGTTAAATTTTTCAACATCATTTGAGATAAACTGCTTTCTTTATCTATAAGAATTTCCCCTTTATTTCTCCCTCTTTTTTTTCTTTTCGTTTTTTTTTCTCAAGTCTATTACTCAGTGTACACTTCTGTGTTGCAGTACGTGTGTATATATGCGCCTGTGTTTTCTTATGAATATTTTAAAGAATTGCTTTGTAGATTTTTTAAAAAGAAGTAGGTAGCGAAGTCACTTTTTTTTCGCCTTTGGGTATTTAAAACTCGGTTCATTTTTCTTAAATTCACACGACACGTGTCCTAAATAATGGACAAAATAAGAAAAGCAGATTTCTTCACTGTACTTCATTTCTAGTTTCTGTATTTTGCTTTAATTATTTATTTATTTATTTAGAAATTATTTTAAATTTGGAACATAAATTTTTTGTTCTTATTTTTATTAATTAATTTATAATTTTTATTTTTAATTTTGCTCCTATTTTTTTCTTTTATTAATTTATGATTTTCAATTTTAATTTTGCTTCTATTTTTAGTCCTTTTTTTCTGTTTCTATTGCTATTTTTATTTCTATTTCTACTTTTACATCTATTTCTGTTTTCATTTCTTTCTTTATTTTTATTTCTATTTCTATTTCTATTTTTATGTTTATTTAGTTTTTTATTCTTATTTCTATTTTTGTTTTTATTTCGACTTCTATTGACATTTTTTATTGATCATAAAATAATATAATTTTTTTAAATAATAAATTGAATCAACTCGGAATAACACTGCCTGAGCAAACAATGACTTTTTACCCTTATTTTTACAAATTTGTTGATATTCAGAAATCTGACTAATTGCCAATTTCAGTTTCAATTTATAATTATCTTAATCATAGAGTATTATAATTTTCTTATTCAAAATAAATGGAAAAAGTAAATAAATACCTTAAAATAAAGAAAAAACGATTGTATGGAAATAAAAGAATTTTTTTTAATTGAATATTATTTCCAGTTATTTAATGGTTCGAATAGGAAAATAAATATTCGCATAGAGAAAAAAAAGAAGAATTAATTCTCCAAACGTCTGAAAAAATGTTTACCTCGCTCTACTTAAATATTTTACTTCGAAAAAAACCTTTTGGGAATTGTTACAGGAAATTTGAGAGCAACTTTTTCTTTTTTAATTGATTTCTACACTTCTGTGGGTAAATATAAACGTAGAGTGTTTGTTACAAATCAAGTGGAGAATTCGAGGAGAATTTTTATTAAATAGAAGAAAATTTCTATATAAATAGTGAACAATTAATCTTAACACGTGAGTCTTTTTTTTCTAGTACATAAATATATTGTATATATATATATATATATATATATCGAGAGAAATAGAGAAAGCGAGAGAGGAGAAAAAGGGTTGAATTTCCCCCTTTTAAGCTTTCCATTTTCGAGCTTCGAAAAACAGAACATTCAAAGATAAACACGGAAAATGTATTTTCTCAGGGTTCTTCGTGTCAGACACTTTCACAATTCACTTATAATACAAAACCGATAAAAGCAAAGGAGCACAATAACTTGACAGAGGAGGGAAAAAATTACCCCAAAAAAAAGGAAGAAATCGTCTTCATTTCCAGGAAATAAAAAAATTTCTATCTAACTATCAGTAGTTAATAGCAATTGTATAATAACAATAGCAATAACAATTAAGTTTATTAAAAGAAAACCCATAATCAAAGGAGTTAATTAACCACGCAATTTCAAAAAACATATACAGTAATAAATACTCATTTACTTGAATTGAAAATAATTGATGTTGAAAGTAATTTATTAATTAGTCTATTACCAATTTTGTCATTATTTCTGGTAAAATATAGATTATGGAGATTACTGCGCGTTATTGGATGTAAATTACAATAATTATTATTATTACCATCGCATGAACCAGTCGCGTCTCATACCAGATTGAGAATCATTGATGCATTAAGTCATACTAATTAGTCGACAAAATTTTCCGTCAAGTAACAAACACTATTATATTATTCAGTTCGATGACTTCTAATTACAAGAATTAGACGCGCAAATAAAGGATCAAAAAAATAATAGAAAATTTCTAATATTATACAAGAAAAAAAAAATTTTTCGTTTCTTTTTTTATTTTTATTACATTTCCTTCAATAGGAAAATCGACATTTTTTTTTTCATTATAATAAATGGAAAAAAGAAAATTAACGAATACCTGAAAACTTGAAAAAAAAATTGTGCTATTTTGGTCGAGTTGGACTCTAGTCTATTAGACTTTTTTCAATTTAGTCATAAAGCGAAGCAATTTAGACAGTGGAAAGTGAAAAAGTGATAAAAATCGAGAAAGTCCGCGTATACAAGAGAAATATCCTATAGATAAAAATAAAGATATAGAAACATATATATATATATATATATATAGTAGAAATATAAATTTGAAAATTGAAAAACATAAAAATAGGATCTTTATTTTTATCCAGAAAGACAAGATAAAATTCGAAGTTATTATTCTGTATTTAGATTCCACGAGCTTTTTTTGAACTTTAACGAAAATGTGGTTAATCAGAGAGGATTTTTCTATATGATTAGCAATTTTTCTTTAAAAATTCTTGAAATATTAAACAATTGAAATTAAAAGAGTTTTCTAATTAATTTCCCAATTGTGAATCAAAGTAAAAAATTATCTTTTTGTGTTGAGAAAATTACTTTCACCATTAGGTCAAAAATTCCATGATAATAATTAAGGAAATGGTATATAAAGTTATTTTTAATAATATCAAGAAAATAATTTAAATATTTCCCAAAATTATTCTCAAGATAATTGTTTATAAGGAATTCAATAGTAAAAATAAAAAACGATCAGAAAATAATTATTTTGATTCTTTTTAAACTTCCATATTATTAAGATTTGGTAAATTTTCAAATTCAGTCGTCATTTTGTAGAAAATATGTTTTTAAATTAAAAAAAAAATTTCCAATTGAAAAAATTGATTGTTTAAAATTTTGAAGCATTGAAAATTCTTATTAACCCGAAAATACTAAAAAATACTATTTTTATTATTAAGCAATTCTTTTTTATAAAAATACATTTGTGTATTTTTCTAACTAGTTTCAAATAATAATTTTTATAATGAGAAAATTAAAAAATTAGGATAATTTTATTCTTAATTTTTATTTTTTACTTATATAACTATTTTGATCATTTTTGAATTCTCATGTTTTTTAAAAATTGGTAAATTTTGAAACCCATTCTTCATTTTGTAGAAAATATTTTTCTAAATTCACAAAAATATTTTCAATTTAAAAAACTGATTGTCTTTATTTTGCAAGCAGTTTTAAAAATCTTTGTTTTTTGATTGATAATAAAAAAAATACATAATAATAATATTATTATTATTATGCAATGTTTTTAATATGAAAATTCATTTCTTTACTTTTTTAACTTATTTTAAATCACAATTTTTATAAGTAAAAAATAAAAAATTAGAATTATTTTATTCTGAATTTTTATTTTTTACTTATTTTTTGATCATTTTCCACTTTCCGTATTTGTTAAAAATTATTATATTTTAAAATCTATTCGTCTTTTTGTAGAAAATATGTTTTTAAGTTCACAAAAAAATTTCTAATTTGAAAAATTGATTGTCATAATTTTTTAAGTTTTTTGAAAGAACTTTGTCTTTAAGATAAAATTAGCTTTAAATTTAGACAGAAAAATAAACAAATGAATTTCCGGGTACAAAAATTTAATATCAATGGTATTTTTTAGCATCTTCATCCTAAAAGATAAAAGGTCGTTTATCAAGTTTATTACATTTTACATAGGGGAGAATTATTTTTTTTCTTCTTTTTCTAGTATCAAGGGACCTTTACATATGTATACAGAAATAGTTCCTGTAAATTTTTTACACACAAGTCACTTTATGTTTTTCCAAGTAGGCAATTTCTTTTCTTTTTATACATATATAGGAAATCGAAAATTTACGTAGTAATTTAACTTTTTACATTTACGATTAACAGGAGGAATAAAATAATCTCTGCTTTATGTTGAGATAAAATTTTTATTCTTTATTTTTTTTCTCCTTTTACGCCTTCTTTACTTGCCGCTTGGTTACTTTTTTAGTGTTTGAAAGTTTCTTTCTTAAACTGCATTTAAAAAAGGTACCACTATTACTAAAAAAATCGTCACTTTCACTTAACAATTTGTTTACATTTATTAAAAATATTCTTACCTTAAACTAAAAATATTCTTACCTTTACTAAAAAAAAATTTACCCCCAACAAAAATTTTTGACTCTACTAAAAAAATGAAGTTTAATTAAAAAAATTTCATTCTCCTAAAAAAATGTTTACTTTCAGTTTCACTAAAAAAAATTGTCACTTTCACAATTCACTCAATAAATTTTCACATTCTTTACAAAAATTCTTACTTTTACTAGAAAATTATTGTCTTAACTCAAAATATTTTCACACTTAATTATAAATTTTGACTATTACAGTAAAAAATAATAACTTACGTTCAAATCATTTTTATTTTAATTAAAAAGAATTCTTACTTTGACTACGAAAAAATTTGACTTTCATTAAATATTAAATTGTCTCTTTCAACTTTTACTCAAAAATTTCCAAATTATTTAAAATCTTACAATCACTAAAAAATTTTATTGACCTACACTAAAAATATTTTGACTTTACCAAAGAAAAATTTTCACTCTTTTTAAAAAAATTCCAAATTTTCTAAAAAAAAAATTCCTCTTCACTTTTGATTAAAAAAATTGAAACTGTTTTTAATTGCCAAGCGAATAATTTAAATATTCAATAAAATTATTTTGTAAGTTAAATTTTTGTGGGAAATTTAATAGTCAAAATAATATTGAACAGAAAATAATTATTTATATCTTTTTGTAATTTTTATTTTTCTAAAAATTGGTAAATTATGAAATCCATTTGTCATTTAGTAGAATATATGATTTTAAATCCACAAAAAATTGATTTTTATAATTTTTTGAGTATTTTTTTGGAAAAAAATCTTCAAAGAAAATTTCAATTTTTAAAAAAAAATTTCCCTCTTTACTTTGATTAAAATATTTTTATTTTTACTTAAAAAATTCTCAATGTCATTAAAAAATTGTTCACTTTAACTTAAATTATTTTCACTTTCACTCTAAAATTGTTTTTTTTAATATTTCTTAAATCTTTTTATCAGTCTTTTTATTGAAAATATTTTTAATTTCACCCAAAAACTCTCACTGTCATTCAATACATTTCAACTATTTTACCTCAAAATTTTTAAAGTGAAATTGAAAAATAAATTTTTTTTAATTTGAAAATTTTTGTGGATATAAAATCATATTGTCTACAACATGACGAATGAATGTCAAAATCTGCAAACTTTTTAGAAAAAATAGAAAAACTATCAAAATGATTATTTTCTGAAGGATTTTATTTTGACTATTAAATTTTTCACAAAAAATTAGTTCAAAAATACTTTTATGGAATATTTATGTCATTTTCTTAGCAATTAGAAAAAACAATTCTGACTGTCATTCAATACTTATTCATTTTCAGTCCTCAAATTTTTTAAAGTAAAAGTGAAAATAATTTGAGTTAAAGTGAACATTTTTTGAATAATATTTTACTCAAAGTGAAGAGGACAATTTTTTTTTAGAGAAAGTGTAATTTGTTTAAAGAAAGCGAAATTTTTTTCAGTGAAGTCAAATTATTTTTATACAAATCTATTTATGTATCGAATTAATAATTACGTGTAAACTGATATTTTTAAAGACGAATTATTTATTTACATTTGTCAGACGTAAACGAAATATTTGAAATTATTTATTTATTTTGCTGTCCTAAGAATTGAAATTTTTTCTAATAATAATAAATCTGTTGATGTAACAAAAAATTTGGTAATAACAAAAAAAAGTTGTTAGTTTATTTATTTTGTTGTCCTAACAGCTGCAATTTTTTCTAATAACAATAAATTTGTTAAGGGAACAAACAATTTGGTAACAACGAAAATAAATTTGTATATTTATTTATTTTGTTGTCCTAACAATTGAAATTTTTTTTAATATCAATAAATCTGTTGAGGTAACAAAACATTTTGTAATAGCAAAAAAAATTGTTAGTTTATTTATTTTGTTGTCCTAACAGTTGAGATTTTTTCTAATATCAATAAATCTGTTGAGGTAACAAAAAATTTTGTAACAATAAAAAAAATTGCTAGATTATTTATTTTTTTGTCCTAGCAGTTGCAATTTTTTCTAATAACAATAAATTTGTTAAGGGAACAAAAAAATGTACCAAAAAAAAATTGTTAGTTCTACATTAACAATTATTTTTTCTCCATGAAAATAAAAATTAATTAATTTACCAATTTTTGATTGTCAATTCGATTGTTCAGAAGAAAAAAAATAAAAAAAAAATAATAATAAAATTCTCAAAGAATATATATTGTGTGTAGTAAAGAAGAAAGAAAAAAATTGACTCACCTATCAAACGAAATGGCCATGAGTGTAAAAACGCTGGCGCAGATGGTAAGAACTGCAATAAATTGGCTGATCTTGCAGTATAAATTCCCAAATGGCCAATGACTATTGAGCATATAGGTATAATTAAAGATAACATTTAACGTCGACACCATTGCGTCCGCAATACTTAAATTCACTAGAAAGTAATTAGTCACTGTTCTCATTCGTTTATGCGCCAACACTATCCAAATCACAATGAGATTGCCACCAGTCGCAACAACAATCATACCGGCGAACAATAATGTCCATATCATTTGTCGCCACCATGGTAAAATAAATTGATTTCCATCTTCTGTGTCCGTTAAATTTGTGTCGTTACGAAAGAATGTCTCGTTCACCTCAATCCATGATGGTGTGAAATTCAAAGGGAACTCGGTCGAAATAAAAAGCTCTTCGAGTGACTGCATCACGACAAACGCCGGAAGTCACTTTTCTTTAGTTCATTAGTTTTGTTCCCTTCTCTCTCTCTCACTCTCTCTCTCTATTTTTTTTGTTGCCTCTCTATAGCGCGTGAAGGGAGGAACAATTTCCTCTCCTTTCTTCTGAATTACAACCTTTTTTTTTAATTTCGAAATTTCCACTTCTTTTTTTTTATCTATTTTGATAAAAAAAAATCTTCTCCTGTTTTAAATATTTTTTCTTACGGATCATTTCTTTGGGGGCTAGCCCCTTATTTTTCTTCTCTTGCTTTCGAATTTATTTACATAGTCATTGTTGAGTTTGAGTCATTTTTCGCTTTTTGGAATTGAGGAATGAAAATTTTTTGGGGGTGGGAATTTTATCTCGAGACGGAGCATTGTTAATTTTTTGTAATTGTTTCTTCGGTCAATTTTTATTTTTTAAATATAGAAAAAAATTATTTATTTATTTTTTCTTTTTGCTTGTATTTTATTTATTCTTTTTTGTATTTTTTTAATTTATGCTGATTTTTTTCTTCTGTGGACAAATTTTTTTATCTTTTCTGGATGATTTTTTTGTCTAGTAATTTTTCATTCTTCTTTATTTTCAATTCCTGTTTATTTTTTTGTTTTTGTATTTATAGTGATTTATTTATTTGGATAATAAAAATTTGGATATTTTTAGCTCCCTTTTTATATTCTGCTAATTTTTTTTACTTGGCGAATTTTTTCATTCTTCTTTAGTTTTTACTCTCCATTTTTTATTAATGGTGTTTTTCTCTCTGGTAATTTTTTCTTCTAATTTTTTTTTCTAATTTTTTTTCTATTTTTATTCTTTCTTCGTTTATTGTTTCTTTTCTATTGTTTCTTCTTTATTTTCTCTACTTTTACTACTTTTATTTCTTCTTCTTCTATATTTTCCTACTTCTATTCTTTCTTCTGTCTTCTTAATTTTTATTCTATTATCTTTTCCTCTTTATTATTTATCTTAATTTTTTCTTTTCTTCGTCCTTCTTTATTTATTATTCTTTCTTCTTTTTTTGTTTCTTCTTTATTTTGTCTACTTATATTTCTTCTTCTACATTTTTCTACTTCTTTTCTTTCATCTTTATTGTTTTTTCTTTATTTCTTCTTTTTCCCGTATTTTATCTTCTTTTATTATTTCTTCTTTATTTTGAATTCTATCTTCCTTTATTCTTTCTTCATTATTTTGTATTATATTTTCCTTTTTTCGTTCTTCTTTATTTTTTATTTTATCTTCCTTTGTTCTTTCTTCTTTATTTTGTATTTTATCTTCCTTTGTTCTTTCTTCTTTATTTTGTATTTTATCACCTTTTACTCTTTCTTCTTTATTTTTTATTCCATCTCCTTTTATTCTTCCTTCTTTATTTTTTATTCCATCTCCTTTTATTTTTTTCTTCTCCCCTTCTTTTTATCTACGCTAATTTTCTATTGCATTAATTATTTTTCAGTTCGTCGCCAACTTTCTTTCTTTTTTTTTCTCTGGAATATTTTATTTCTTGTGAATTTTTTAATTCAGTGGGAAATTCGTTGTAATAATCGCATTAAGTTCTTTCATTAATTGGAGAGTGAGTGGGTTGACATCCGTGATTTCTAGGAAAGTAGAACTCTATGTTTTCTGTCCCCTAGAATTCAATCGGGGAGGATGGTGATGATGGTGGTTGGATACAGTGGTTAGTTTCACCATCGAAGCTCACTTCCACTTCCGTTTCATGCACTGTCGGCTTTAACCAGGCGTTTCTCTCTCTCTCGCTCTCAATCCCTTCTCTCTTCTCCCGACAATATTCCCCTCGCCCACCCCTTTATTGTTTTCATAGTTTTATTCACGTCGAGATGAATGGTTTTGCGCAATGGGAGGCACATCCAATAGTCTTCAAAATCCTCGGAAAATCTCGAAACAATTATTTAACAAAACAATTTCGAAAGGGAAAAAAAAATTTTATTTGATTTTAATGTTCAAGTGTCGATTTTTCTTTATTTTTTATCTACATTTCAGAATTCTTTTTTCTATTGTTTTGAATTTGTCTTTATTTTGTATATTTTCAGTTCTTTTTTCTGTTTTTCAATTCTTTTTTCTATTTTCCAATTATTTTTTTTATTTTTCAATTCTTTTTTCTACTTTTCAATTCTTTTTTCTATTTGAAAGTGGGAAACAAAAGTTAATGAAATAAAAATTAAATAATTCGTTATAATTTTTCTTTTGTTTAAAGTAAAACCTATTTTTCAATTCTTTTTTCGTTTCTTTAATTATTTTTTTGGTTTTCAATTTTTTTCAATTCTTTTTTTCTGTATTTTCAATTATTTCCTACTTTTTCAATTTCTTATTTTATTTTTAATTATTACCTGTATTTTTAATCCCTTTTTTTGTTTTTTCGTCAATTATTTCATACTTTTTCAATTTCTTATTTTATTTTCAAATTTTCCCTATATTTTTATCTCTTTTTTCTATTTTTAATTCTCTTCGTCTACTTTTTTCAATTCTCTTTTCTATATTTTCAATTCTCTTTTCTATATTTCGACTACTTTTTCTCTATATTTTCAATTCTTTTCTTCTCTATTTCCTCCTGTTTTTTTAATTACATTCTGCCAAAAAATACAGCAAGAAATAAAAAAATGTAAAATATCAGATTAAATTCTTTCCGTCTCTTTTTTTATTATATTCTCCCAAAAAATATAGAGCATGTAATGAAAATGTAAAATACGAATTTAAATCCTTTTTTTCCTTCTATTTTTTTTGTAATTCTATTTTTATTCCATTTTCTCCAAGGAAATAGAGAAATAAATGAAATGTTGCGGAATTTCGAATTAAAATATTCAAAAATTCGAATTCTTCTTTTTTTGTCAATTTTTCTTTCGGCAGAAAAGTCTTTGGGAAAATTTAAAAAGACAAAAAAAATAATGACCGAGTTTTTTGGAGAATCAAAAATTCTGATGGATGCTGGACATTAGCGGCTTTCAAGTAGTACAATGCGTTCGTATTTTCTTATTATAAAGCATTCGCTTTTGTTCTTCATTCCCCGTCGGCGATACTTTGTGATATTTTTCATTTCGAAAATATTTCCTTCCTTAGTCTTATGTGGATTTATTATAAAAAAAAACCAACAAAAAAAAATTGTTCTTCTTTTTTCACTATAAACAAAGCTGAGTTTGATCTCACTTCAAGGGGGTAACTTTGTTTTTTTTATTTTTTAAAAGTTTATATAAAGCAGAGCTCGTCTAATTTTTTCTCTTCTTACTAAACATTCAGTTTTTATTCCATTCTTTCCGTTAATTAATTTCTCCCTCTTTCTTTCGGTTTATTTTCTTTCAAAATTCCTCCTAAAAATAATTCAAATTTTAATTTTTCGTCTTTTAAAATTTTCCTTCGTCTTCTCTTGAAATAAATAAATCAAACATTTATTTTAATCACTTTTTTTGTCTTCTTCTCTCGTTTTCCTCTTGAAAAATAAATAAAAATTCTATTTTAAACACTTTTTTTCGTCTTCTTCTTCTTCTCACAATTTTTTCTTCAAAAATAAAACACTACTTTTTCCACTATTTTTTTTGTCGAAAACCAAAAATTCTATTTTAAATTTTAAACACTTTGTTTTAACACTTTTTTTTCTGTATATTTCCGGTAAAAATTTGTCCTTCTCTCTTCATTTGATCGATGGGGATTGTGAAGTTCTCTCACGTTCACCTCCTCGAGATGATTGTATTTTTCATTTTCAGCATTACGATTATTCTGTAACATAAAAAATGGAAAATAATGAAAATTTTTTTTTTAATTATTTTTAATCTCGCACATGAATTGCGTGTAAGTGTGTTGAAATACATTATATGAATTTTGCCAAGCAGGTTTTGCATTATGGGTATATCAGGGATAAAACGCAGATTAAGCATAGAATACACTTGGGAAAATTTAATGCAAGCTCAGGTTTATGGTCTAAAGTGAGCTTTCATGGTTTAGTTTTGAAATATTTTAATATTTTTAAACAAAAAAAGGAAAAAAAAGAAAACAAAATTTGCTTTCAAAGTTGCATATTTAAAAAAAAGAATCTTACTTTTTTTGGTAATTGTAATTTTTTTTTTAATTAAAGTTGCTGACTTGGTTGAAATTAAGAGCGAATATTTCAGGAAAAATTAGCGTGTTTACATAAGTAAATAAGTAAATGAGTAAATAAGTAAATAAGTAAATAAGAAAATAAATAAATAAATAAGTAAATAAGTAAATAAGTAAATAAGTAAATAAGAAAATAAGTAAGTAAATAAATAAGTAAATGAGTAATTAAGTAAATAAGTAAATAAATATGTAAATAAGCTAAGTAAATAAACAAATAATAAAAAAAATAAAACAAATAATAAAAACTACGAAAAAATTGTTAAAATTTTTTAAATATTTTATAATTAAAAAATAGATACAAATATTTGAGAATATAATAAATTGACAGAATTATAATTCTTTTCAATTTTTTTATAAAATCTATAAATTATTAAAACATTATTTTTACTACCTTTCCATTGGATTTCCATTAAAATATTTAAATTAAAAAATCCTTTTTCCTTCAATTTCAAAATTTCAATGCATAATCACTTTCGAATGATAGGGAGAAAAAAAGAAAATTCCTCTCTTCTATACGTCGTCTAAAAATTTATTTGAGGACTCTATAAATCCATATATGCAAATTTTCCGTTTTAGTTTCCAATTCAAATGTATAGTTTTCGAACGAGTTAAAGTTTTCCAAAGTACCATGCTGCAAGCTGTCGTTTCAAAATAAACGCTTCCTGAAGAGCTTTAACACTTTTTCTTCAAAAATGCGTGAATTTTAATATTTGCGCATATATTGAATTTATTTGATCAATATTGTCGAGAATTTTCCCATCAGTGTAAAAGGGAAAAAGAAAAAAAAAGGAAAAGAAGGAAAAATAGTAATAAAATATCATTTTTATTTAAATCAGTATTATAATTTTCAATTTTTCAATTTACACCTAAATTTTTATTTTCAATATTATGAAATTAAATATAGTAAATCAATAATAATTATTCTCGTGAAATAATTGTTTTTGTCCAGGAAGTAATTATTTTACAAGAACCTCTATTATAGTCATGCTTTGTTGCGGAAGTAATTATATGTTAAACTTAAGTTTATCCAAGAGAAAGTGAAAATTTATATATACATATATATATATATAGTAAGCGGTCATAAATTACTTCGAATAAATTGATATTTAAGGTGATGAAAATGCTAAAGAAATGTAAATTTTTAACCTGTTGGGGAAAATTAAATTAGTTATTGAATACTTGGTAGTTGTATTTTTTATGCTTTAAGTAGTTGGAAATAAATATGGTCAGACAATTTAAATGAATTACTTTTACGTAAATTTTTTCGAATTAAAATTAAATGTAAATATTAATAAAAAAATAAGACCGGGTACAGTTTTTCTAAAACGTATTTTCTAATTTTTTAATTTCTAAAAATATTTTTTCTAATAGAAGTGAATTTCTAAAAAAAAACTTTTTTCTAATAAAGGTGAATTTCTAAATAACTTTTATCTGATAAAGGTGAATTTCTAAAAAACTTTTTTCTAATAAAGGTGAATTTCTAAAAAACTTTTTTCTAATGAACATGATTTTCTAATTTTCTTTCACCTAATAAAGGTTATTTTCTAAAAATTTCTCTTTAAAAAAGGAAAATTTCAAAAAAATTCTTTTCCTAACAATTTTTAATTTATAATTTCTATAATAAACATTAATAAGTATGTGATTAAAAAATAGAGTTTACGAAAAATTTTTAATTCTTTAAAAAAAATACTTGAACTTTTGTTGAAATAAATTGTAATAAAAAGTTATTAGAAATTATTCAAATTATAATCATAAAAATTACGGAAATTATTTTTTTAAAGAACAGAATTTTTGTTAACAAATAGTTATTTTATAAATTTTCTTTTTCTTTTTTAAAAGGTAACTAATTTCGTAAACAGAATTATAATTAAAAAACCCAAACTATGAGAAATAGTTAACAAAAGTTAATGAAGTAAGAATTAAATAATTCGTTATAATTTTTTATTTGTTTAAATTAAAACGGTTTACATTCAAAAATTTTGTGAAAGTGGGAAACAAAAGTTAATGAAATAAAAATTAAATAATTCGTTATAATTTTTCTTTTGTTTAAAGTAAAACCGTTTACATTAACCATTTAGTGAAAGTGCATTGATAAAACAATATTTTTGAATAAAATATAATTATCTTTGTTATAAAAATTATTTTTGAATTAAACATAATAATTTTGATTTAGAACATAATAAATTTGATTAAATAAAAATTATGTTTAATTTAAACATATTTTTTGGTTGACTACTTATTTTTGAATAAAAAAAAAATTGTTCTCAGTGTGGGAAACAAAATTTAGTGGAAAAAGATTAATTAATTCGTTATCATTTTTTTTGTTCAAAGTAAATAGTAGTAAAAAATTATAAGAAATTTTTTCTTTGTTTATAAAATAATACAAAGGTTATAAAGAGTGAAAAAGAAATTTTCTTTTCTTTTCCATTCAGAATTTTTTTTTGTAATTTAATAACACTTGCATTCAAAAAAAAAAAAAAAAGAAGTTGGTTAAATATATAAAGTGGAGAAATTTAAAAATCCACAGGTAGGAGGTTGAAATGGAATTCATTTACCCCACAGGGACTCGTGATTCGTTCACATAAGCGTCACCATTGTTACAATCACTGCGAGGAATTTACAATTGTAACGTGAAAATTATGCATTGCCGCCACTCCACGGTCACTGGTGTTGCAAAGTCGTTGTTTTTTAACTCCTTTTTTTCTCCATATTCGCATACATTTGAATAATGTAGGAATATAAGGCGCAAGACATGTGTGTATACATATAGAGTGAAAAAAAAAGAAAATTGAGAGAAAAAAAATAGAGAGAGAGAGAGAGAGAGTAGAACCCATGTCAGATTCTTGAAAAGGGAAAAAAATATTCTCACATATGTACATATAACATGTGAAAAGGAAAAAAAAAGGTCCAGCGAAGAAAATGAAAGGGATCAAGAGTGGAAAATACTTTCCAAAAGAAAAAGAAATGACAATGGAATGTGTTGAAAATGGTCATACGCAAATGGATATTGGATTAAAAGTGCTTTAATAAAAGCGAAAAATTGTTATGTGACCGCATTTCTCGCGTAACTTGAAGCACTTCCTCGCCATTGCCATAGATATGCCTTTCGTTCTTCACGTTCGTGTGTGAATTTCCGTTTCTTCTGCGGCAAAAAAAAGAAAGAACCATTCTCGTTTTCGACATTTTTAATTAAACTCAAATGTCGAGGAAAAATTCTTTTTTTTAAAACATTGGGACACAATTAAAATTGTGTTGTAAGAAAATTATCTCTTGCTCTTGTGCAAAAAAAAATAAAAAGAAAAGAAAGCTTTCACTTTACTTGGTTAGTTACGAATTTATAAAAAAAAATTTGTCCGATTAAAACTTGATTCTACTATAAGACTGAAATTGTAATGAAAAGAAAAAATTTGTCTATTTTTACTAAATTTCATATTAAAAGTTCGACTTAAGAGTAAATTAATTTTTAATTAAATTTTTTTATAATCTGAATAATTTAAACTAGAATTTGTGACTGACTTTTTGCTTTGGAACTACTAAATAGTAATTTTTTTACTAATTCGATTTTGTTATTGTTATGTAAATTAAAAAACTTACTGTTATAAAAAATAAATTTTTTAAATAATTTCATAGTCGAAATTTAAGAAATTCACTTATTGAGTGAAAATAAATTATTACTGTTCATATTCTAAAAAATACAATAAACTTTTACGAAAGAATCCAATAATTTTCTATAAAATTTTAATTAATCCTTCTAAACAATTAAATTATTTTTTTTAATTAGTAAAATTTTTACAAAAATTCAATTATTTTTAAGAGAATTTTAATTGAATTTCTCGGAAGAGATCAATTTTTAAAAAAAATTTAACATATTTCGAAAAAATCCATTTTTTTCAAAAATTCTTCGAAATAATTGAATTATTCTTAAAAATAGTAAAATTCTTCGCAAGAATTCAATTAATTTTATTAATAGTACAATTCTTCGAAGGAATTTAATTATTTTCAAAACAATTTCAATCAAATTCCTCTTATGAATTCGAATATTTTAAAATATTTTAATAAATTTTATTTACTTTCTAAAAGTTTAATAAATTTTTCGCAACAATTGAATTATCTTCATATTAAAATTCTTTGCATGAATTACATTATTTTTAATCCAATTTAAATAAAATTACCGGACAGAATTTAATTCTTTTCAAAAATTTCCATAAAATTAAATTTCAACAAAAATTTAAATTCTTTAAAAATAATTCAATTATTGTCAAAATATTTATGAAAAAGAAAAAATTTTTAAAAATTATTTTTAAATATTTCTTCAAAATTCTTCATAATAATTTACTTATTTCTCAAAATTGAAATAAATTCTTCAAAAACATTTCAATTTCTTTTATATGTAGTAAAATTCTTTGCAATAATTCATTTATGTTTAAAAATAGTAAAATCCTTTGCAGAAATTAAATTATTTTTCAAACAATTTTAATAGAATTTCTCAAAAGAATTTTCGGAACAATTCAATTACTTTTTATAAATGGTAATAAAATTCTTCGTAAGAATTCAATTATTTTTAATACAATTTTAATAAAATTCTTCTTAATAAAATCTAATTAGTTTCAAAATTTTCAATTCAATTTTTTAAAGAAACTCCATTAGTTTAAAAGAAAAATTGAAAGAAACTATTCAAAAGAATTTAATTAGGAGTTTTAACAATTTTAATAAAATTCTTCACGGGAATTTAAATAATAACATTTTTTAAAGAAATTCTATTATTTTAAAAATTTTTTGATAAAATTCTTTGCAATAATTCGATGATTTTCAATAGATTAATTTTAAAATTGAACATATTTAAAAAGAAAATTTATTAATATAGATTTAGAGAGTAGAATTAATTTTTTTCTGCCATCTAAGTAGTATAACTAAATTATAGTCAGACAATTTCAATTATTCCATCGGAATTTTGTTATTTAAGTAGTAATGCTAAATTATAGTCAGACAATTTCAATTATTTCTTTGCAATTTTGTTATTTAAGTACTATAAATATTATTATTATTATGTTATTTTAACTAAATACATGCAGGTATAGTTTCGATAATTTTCTTAACATTTTTAGTAGTAAAAAAAATTTTCATTCAGATAATAATAAATAAATTTCTTAACACTTTACCCCAAGTAGCAAAAATAAAATTCTTCACTTACTCTACATGTATAAGTATTACATTAAATTTTCAATAATCTACCTAAGTAAGATAATTAATCCAATTTTGCCAACATCTCAGTTGTTGATTTCTTAAAATTTCTCTATTTATATCCAAAAACACATTTAGCGCATCGAACTAATGGAAATTATCAATTAATCTCAATTGCTGTATAATCGGAGAACATGCTTATTCAATTGTTCCTGTTGTAAAATGAAACACTATTATTACATTTAACATATGTGAGTGTGTGTACATGGGTGCGTTTGAAATTGGCATCTAAAATGTGATTTAAGGATCATTTGATATCGAATTCAATAGATATTAGTCAACGGTATTGATGTAATGTTATAGACGTTAATTTGTTAATAGATTGTGGTTCCATTCTGATTGTAATTCAGCATCAGGTAATTTCATTGTGATAACATGCTGATTCTATTCACACATATACATATATATCTAGATAGGCATCGATGTCTTTATATAGAATTGAATAGAAGGTAAAAAAGCAAATCAAATAAAAATTAAAATACAATAAATATATAATTCATGTATTTTCTTTGTTTTCTTTTAATATCACCATTTTCATTACAACATTGATATTATTTTAAGTAATTAATGAATAATTAATTAATAACTAATTGCTGAATAATTAATTAATAATTCAGTCAGACAGTTTTGATAAAAATTGGCTTTTGACTGTGGTTTAAGTAGTAGAACAAATTTTAAGTCACACATGACAGATTATTTTTATATAATTGTATTTTAAATTGTAGAAAAAAATAATATCTTCTGCGAGCAGTTTTTTTTTACCTAGCAGCAGAAGTAAATAATTTATAGTTAGGCAATTTTGTTAAATTTACTTAAGTTTTAGTAATTTTCGTAGTAGAACCAATTTTCAGTTGACATTTAAATTATTAAACATTTATAATATTAACTATAATAATCGTCGTATTCAATCATTCATTCATTCTGTTCAGTCTGGACAGAAATTTTATTTATTTTATTTAGAATTTTATTTAGAAATAGTATTTTTATTTTTCAAATAATACAAAACTATTTTTCCTAATCTACAAAAAATTATTAACATTATTTTTCAATATTTCTCTTCTTTCCAGAAAAATTAGCACTTTGTAAAAAACATTTTAAGACTAGGTAATTAATCTCTTCATTTTTTCTAAAAAAAAAATTTTTAAACAGTTGGAAAATTAAATTTACAAAATATTTGCACATTTTCTGCTTCTCAATGACAAATTATAAACAAAGTACAAGTTTTAAGTACAAAAAAAGTTATAAATTAAATTTTGATTAAGAAATTTGATATTTATTTTGGAAAAAATATTTACAGAATTTCTATTTTTGTTAAAAACTATATAATCAAAATTATAATAAAAAATGAATAAATAAAACAATTTTTATTTTATAAAACAATTTTTGGATACCCCAATTTTTTATTAATACTTTAAGTTATTTTCAAATAATTTAAATATATTACGATTATTTTTATTCTGACTTTTGGGCAGAAATATTTTAATGTTATTATTTGTTCTGCTTGAGAAATTTATTAAAGACTTGGTCAGGGTTGTCGAGTATTTGTTTATTTAAAAGTTTTTGATTTTTTCAATTTAAAAAATAGAAACTTTCCAGGTTTTAAAATTCTTTTGAATAATTGATTTTTTCAATGTTAAGGAAACAAAAAACTTAGCTAGTTATTAATCATTTAAATTCGACTCTATTTTAAGTAGTCGATGTAAATTTTACGTCAGACAAGTTTTTAGTAAATAAAATAAATTTTCTAGTTCTGATTCTCTTTAACTTATGCGGAGAACTTTATTTCAATGAAATAAAAATTTACCTAAATTTTCAATTACCAACAAATTATTCTGCCACGCAGATTTACTGGAAATTCAAAGTCATTTGAAGAGTTCATTTTTAAATATCAGGAGAAGATGGAAAACATAAAATGAATTTACAAGGAAATAGAATTCAATACGAGTAGGTACGCGAATTAAAGGATTTCTTTTTACATGTATATATTTTTTTTCCTCTTTTTCTGGAGAGAATTAAAGTGTTGAAAAGAGCGAGAAGAAATGTCATACATAGACGCGATTTAAACTAGAATATAATCGTATATATTGTGACCTTCTTTTATATATACATATATATATATTTATTCATAGAAAGAGAGAGAAAAAGGGAAAACAGTGCGCAAGCTAATTGAAAATGGAATTTCTGTTGTTGGATTTACGAGGATGGAACATAGATTTCTTTACACAGAATTCAAAAAGATGGAAAAATTGAAAATGAAATATACTCTCTTTTTCCAGCTTCAACGCGTATAGAATCTATAAAATATGCAACATGCATAATACTTGAGTTTTTACTCTCAATTTTTTCGTATTGCTCTTCTTAAATTCTTTTCCTTCTTGAGATGGTAACAATGGTGAGAAAAAGAATAAACATAACATTTTTTTTCTCAACGTTTATATAAAAATAAATAAAAATAAAATCTCTTCTAAAGAAAAATAAATAGCACACCTAAATAAAATAGAATAGTAATAAAAATAACACTGTTAAACCAAAAAGTATCAAATGTCAACGAATTGATACCAAAAATGTGGATCAAATAAAAAACTGATTCAGATTGTTGGCATCAATTCGATCCACTTTAGTGTCAATTGGATACTTTCAAGAAAACTGTCATTATAAATATTGAATTAATAATTAATAAAAATTAATAATACTCATAATTAATAATTAAATTAATAATAATAATTCATAATTAAAATAATAATAATTAATAATTAAACTAATAATAATTAATAAATAAACTAATAATAATAATTAATAATTAATTATATTCTTGTGTAGAATTTTTTTCTCTTAAAATTTAAACATTTTTATTTTTTATTTTACATGCAAACGGGCTACAAAAAAGGCCTTTTTGTACAGGAGCAAAATTCTTTTAAAGAACAAAAAAATCGTATCAAAATTGTTTCGATGCAAAAGCTAAAAAAAATTTCTTAAAAAAAACGTATTAATTTGATATCCTTTAGAAAAATGTGTAAGTAATAATAATAATTAATATTGTAATTATGATAAAAAAAACGAAGATATAAATAAAAAAGTAGTGGAAGTATAATTATGAAAAAAGAAATTTGATAAAATAATAATAATAAAATTTTTTTTTGAAGTATATAAATTTATAATGATGTGGATAATTTTAATTTTTCTTCTCGTTAAAAAATAATAATAATAATTTCTTGAAATTATCTTAAGAAATACAGAATTGTATTCTTTTAGTGTTCTTCTTTTATTATTTTTCGTCGAAACTTAATGTACACTAAATGAAAAGTATAATATACATGAAATGAAAAGCAAAAAAAAAAAATCATTTATTCATCCTCTCATCTATAACAGTTTTCGTATTTTTCGTGTTGCAGAAGGAATTTTATAAAGCTACTAAATTTTCATGGACTTTTATTGTATATAAAAATTTCGAATTTTATCGCTAAAACCTCTTTAATGCGAGTTTTACTTTTTCAAATATATTTAAAAATATCTTTCACTTTGGAGAAAGAAATCGTTTCATAAAAATAGTTTTACTAACTTCAATTTGCAGTTAACTTTCTATAAGAAGTTCTGGTGTATTATTATTATTATTACTATTTAAAAAAATTTTCTTTTATAAATGTTTTGTAAAATTTCTCCATTTTTTTAGTATTTACTATTTAGTATTATTTTTTTACTACTGTTTTTTTTCTATTTACTACCAAATACTAAGGCTACATAAAATATTTATTATAAATAAAATAGAATGATAATAAAAATAATATAAATATTAAATTAATAAAATTTTCTTAAAGGACAAAAATTTGCTACTACTATTTTTTTAGCCTGATATTTTTTATTTATTATAGTTTATTTTTGTTACTCGATTAATTTCAATAAAAAAATTCTATTTGAGAAAAAATGCAAAAACTACTGAGAATAGTTTTTATCTTCGAAAATAAAAACAGTGGTTCAATAAAAAATGCAATAATTCACTGGACACATATTTTTACGGGAGAAGTTTATATTTTCTAAAATTAATTAGTTAACATTCCAACAATTTATTATGAGTATTTAGCGAAATAAATTATACAAGAAGAGTAATAAAAAAGCAGCTTACACACTAAATGAATTAAATGAAATTCCTCCGAGTAAATAATATACAAAATAAACATAATTATATATATATTCCTGTGACGACAAAATAAATGCAATAAAAAAAATACTCCACTGGAAAAATGTGGAAAGTTAAATAAAAAGTTTAAGGAAAAAAAACTTTACTATAAAACTTTAAAATAACTAATTTATTGAAACCAGTGATAATTTTTTTAGTGCTTAAAAAAAAGATTTTCCAGTTAATCTCAAAAGATTTAGTCTTTTTTATTTCGTAAAACTTGTTCTTGTTTTTTTTTTTTTTGACGCTACTGACTGAAAAAAAATTCTCCTGAGGAAAAAGGTAGAATATGTGCGTCAATTTAAAATTCAAGTGTGTATCTGGGAGAAATTGTGGAGTCGTAAACTTTCTTGTCAGTAGCTCCAGCTGCTACTTTGCGCCGATGAAGGGACGTGCACGGCTGTAGGAAACAACAAAACTTGAGACAATTCGGCTGTCTTATCTCTGAATAAAGATGATTTTTCTCAAACACACATAGACACTTTTATACAGATATAAAACTAAAACTCCTCTCTCTGTTCGTGGTGTGAAAATTCCGAACAGCAGTAAATCTCTTAAAATGACATCATGCTGGGATATAAAATAGAATAATGGAAAAATTTTCTATTTTATCGCTTTTGTAATTTTAGAGGATAAAATTTAAATTACAGAAAAATTTAAGGCCTAAAAAAAATATAAAAATACGAACACTGTGTAAAAGTGTAAAAAGTGAGTCGGTGTAATTAGAATTTTTATGAATTTTCTGTTATTTTTAATTTTACGCAAAAATGATTTTTGGAAAAAAAATTATAAACTCTGAAGTAAAATGCAGTGTATTTATTTCTATTTCTTATTTTCGGATTTTTTTTTAAAAGTACTTTTTGCAATTAGAATTTGAGTACAGTGAAACCTGTCGGAAACGGAATTTTTTGTTTTTTTATTTCAGTGGCAAAAGTCAGTTATTTTTATATAATTTTCTCCTAAAAAAAATTACTGATTATCGTTTTGAGTATAAATGGTTTAAAGTTTAAAGAAAAAGAAAAAATAATGAAAAGCAAGTGGCTAAATCTCTTTCTGTTTCTCTTCTCTTGACTCCACTTTCATACTATACTTTGTTTTTTTGTTATTTTTGTTTTCCTTTTTCTTTTTTCTTTTTTTTTTGTCAAGTATAACTTCTTGCCATCCACGTTCCACTTTCGGCACGAGCGACGACGAATCGCGATGCTATTTCATTCTTTTTTAACACTACTCTCCTGTCTCCAGTGAGTCTTTCGCTTTTCCTCTCTGATTTTTCTTTAAGCTCTATACTCGCGGCAGATTTCTTTCATGCTGTTTTTTTTTCTCGCTCTTCCTTTTTTCTCCTCACAGTTCAATGCCGCTTTTACCTATTGACTATAAATTTCATTTTATCTTTTTTATTTCGCACATTTAATTTTTTTTTATATTTAGAAATATAAAGGAAATATTTATAGATTATTTACGTTAATTTATGAATTTAGGTTAAAAATTGAACGGAGATTGTGGCTTTATTGGTTTAGAAATTAGTGAAAGAATTTATTTAAGTTTTTAATTTAATTTCATTTAAATTCATTTAATTTCATTGAAGAATTTATTTTAATAAGAAAAATTCAAAAAGAATATTAACAATAAAATGAATCGCGTTTCATTAACATTAAAAAATTCAATTATAATAATTCAAATTCTTATAAAATTCGTTATATTATTTAATATACATTTCATTCATTATTAAAAATAATAATGGATTTATGGATGAATTTTACTTAAAACACTAAAAAAAATTGAATTTTGGAAAAATTATAAATGATTGCAAAAACTCAATTATGTTCAAAAGTTTTTTAATATTCTCGTCGAAATTTCAATTATTTTAAAAATTGTTAACAAAATTTTTGGCAAAATTCAATTATTTAAAAATTTTTTAATAAAATTCTTGCCAAAAATTCAATTATTTTCAAAAAATTTCCTCAATTTCATATGAATACTATTATTTCCAATTTTTTAAAACTTTCTTTCTTCTTAAAAATGTTATTAAAAATCGTCAAACGAAATCAATTATTTCGTATTATTAATGTGGTAAAAAAGTAATGTTATTTTAAAAACCTGGAAAGTTTCTATTTTTTAAACTGAAAAAATCAGGAACTTTCAAAATGAACAAATACGTGACAACCCTGATCAAGTGTTCAATAAATTTCTAAAGCAAAACAAATAATAAAATAAAAATATTTCTGCCCAAATTCAGAATAAAAATAATCGAAATATATTTAAATTATTTGAAAATAACTGAAATTATTAATACAAAATTGAGGTATCCAAAAATTGTGTTTTAAAATAAAAACTATTTATTTATTTTTTATTATAATTTTGATTTTGATTTTTTTGTTTTTAACAAACAAATTCTGTAAATATTTTTTCCAAACTAAATATCAAATTTCTTAATCAAAATTTGATTTATAACTTTTTTTTTACTTAAAACTTGTACTTTGTTTATAAATTGTCATTGAGAAGCAGAAAATGTGCAAAATATTTTGTAATTTTCATTTTTCAGCTGTTTTTTAATTTTTTTAGAAAAAATGAAAATATTAATTACCTAGTTCTAAAATGTTTGTTACAAAGTGCTAATATTTCTGGAAAGAAGAGAAATATTGAAAAATAACATTAATAATTTTGTAGATTAATAAAAATAATTTTGTATTATTTGAAAAATAAAAATAATATTTCTAAATAAAATAAATAAATACATATTATTAAAATTAAAAAGTAAGAGTGAAAAAATAAAGAAAAATAATATTATCTATCAAAACGTAATAAAAAAACAAAAGCATAATCATGACTAACTTCAGGTGTGGACAGACTGAACAGAATGAATGAATAAATACGACGATTATTTTAGTTAATAATTATTATTTTGAAAATCAAATACAATTTTTTTGTGACTTTTTCTCGTTACGTAAGAATTTTTTAACAGTTGAAAATAATTTGATTTGCTATTATTATTATTATTATTCCCTATTATTAAAATAATTATTCTACTAAAAATAAATACAATTTTTTGACTTTTTTCGTTATGTAAGAATTTTTTGAAGAAATATCCGAATTAATTCCGAATTACTTATTTTTTATAGTTTTCTAATCAATTTTGAAAATATTAAGTAATAAATAGTTCGTAGTTTAAAAAAAAAAAATCTCCCAAAATTATTAGTCACGATGATTTAAAAATATTTTCCCTTCGAAACAATGCAAAAAGTATTTTCCATATTTGCTTTTTAACAAACTGGAAATATAATACAAATTTAAAAAAAAAATTCTTTAACTTGAAAAATTAAAATTTTTTAAAAGATTAAATCGCAACTTTCAGCTTTCATTCAAATAGATGAAAAATAAAAACACGCTCCAAACTTTGTACCGATTTAAACTTTTCGTTTCTTATATCAAAACGCTTTATCATTTCCTGCATGCAAATCTATTGTTATGCACAAGAAATAAAAATAAAATCAAACACGAATAAAAACGAAACTCTCAAGTGTCAAAAATTTAGAATACTTATAAATAGACCACGAGTAATGAAGCATAAAAACCAACTGCATATTACTCAAAAATGATAAATGCAAAATTGACATTTAATTTGAATGGAAAATAAATTATCTCCATAATATTATCACTTGAATGAAAATAAATCGTTTCTTCTCCCCTCTTTTTTTTTCTTTAATCGTGAAATAAGGTTAGTAAATCATTACATAATAAATGTCACACCGAAGGGTGAAAAGGAAAATGGTAAGAGAGGAGAGAGAGGGGGGAGGGGAAGGGCTCTTAATATAATGTTAACGCGATAGCTCAACGATTGAAATGCTCGCGCATGTTTTTGTGAATATATCTTGCAACAAGAATGCAATTCGGGACAAAGCAATCACCCTGCCGGAAATACAGTAACTTCCTGTAGAGACCAAGAGGCTAGCTATCGACTATATACAAATATAGTGCAGTAAAGCTTCTCGGTGATCTGACTCTATTCAATAATACAAACGCGATCTTCTGGTCTTGAAGATTGGAATCGTACACACAATTCACAAATGAATACGGAATTTCGAATGTTTACAATTGGAGAAATGGTCGTTTTTCAAAACCTCAATTTCCTCTTTCTCTGAATGTATTTTTTGTTTTGTTTTTTAAATTACGTCTTCCAAAGTTAATGAGTTGTTTCTCTTTTTTCGTTTGTTTTTCGATTTTTTTTCCACGAAAGGTTAATGTTATTTATATTTACAAATTAATTTTTAAACTAGTAGAGATAAATTTTCAGTCAGACAGTATATTTAATTATTTTCTTACCATTCCACCTTTATGAGTATAGTATATATAGATAATTTATAGTCAGACAGTTACGATTAGTTTCTTGTAATTGTTGCATATGTATAAGTAGTATAGATAAGGTATATAGTCAGACCGTTTTGATTAAATTTGTTTTTAACTGCAATTTAAGTGGTATCACTAAGTTTTAGTCGGACGAATTTGATTGTTTCGGTGTAATTTTATCTCAAGTAGACTACGAGTAAATATTGCGTCAGAATTATTTTATTACAAAGATAACATTTTTCTTTAAAGTAGATACAATGAGAGAATCTTTTTTTTAATTTAAAAATAATTAGTCAACCAAAAAAATAGGATTGAATTAAACATATTTTATAATTGAATTAAACATAATTTTTATTGAATCAAATTTATTATGTGTGGAATCAAATTTATTATGTGTTGAATCAAATTTATTATGTATTGAATCAAAATTATTATATTTAATTGAAAGATAATTTTTGATTGACTGTATAACAAAGATAATTATATTTCATTCAAATATAGTTTTCTCAGTGTAATATAACTGAATTTATCTCTTTTATAAAATATTAATTTAAGTAGTACAAGTCGTCTTTAGTCAGACACATTAAATTTTTCCAAGTCATCGATATTCTAAGTAGTAAAAAAATAAAAATAGTTCCTTAGCTTATAAAAGATTCTTTTTGCAAAATTCTTCTCTATTTTCAAAGAATTACAAAGCTTTCTTAACGAGGAAGAAAAAGAAATAAGAGAAAAGAATGAAAAAAAAATTAAAGATTCAGAGAAAGAGGATAAAATTCTATAAAGGAAAAAAAAGAAGTGAAATTAATTGTTAATTGCATATAAATAACCACATTGTGAAAAGAAGTATCTGCATAATAAATGTGTCATCCTTTTCTTTTACTTCAAACGTTGAAAGAAGCGAAGGTGAATAATAGAAAGAAGTTCCATTATTTAAATTTAATTAATTTTCTCCGCAAATACTCCTTAATTAAATGCTATATTTTACTATCAAATAATTTTTTTTGCAATATTATTAATTTTTTTTAGTTTCTTTTTTAAAAATTTTTTTTCAATATTGGTTGCAGAAAAATTTATCTAAATTTACTCCCGTCATTCAAGGAAATTTGAGAAATGTTTAAACATAAAATATTTGTCGATACTATTTAATAATAAACCGCCACAGACAAATTTAGTGAATTTAATTGGAATACTCCTTCCTATTTGTATTTATATTGAATTTTTCTTTCTACAAATTCTAATTATTAATTATGGATAATTTTCATTGACAAACACACTTTTTGGAAAATTTAAAGATTAATTATTATATTATTGTAAAATTCAAAATATTATAAAATTATTATATTATTGTAAAGTTTAAAGTTTATAAAATTATAACCTTATTATAAAATTAAAATATTATAAATAAGTTTAAATTCAAAAAATGTGTTTCTTTAAACATTATTCACTATTGGAAAATATAAAGTTAGTTGCGTTAATTAACGCAAACATTGTTAATCACGTTTTTGGGGGGAAAAAGATAGCAAATAAAAATCATTGTTGAAAAATAAGTCTTGCTTATCCTCTTCTCATGAAATTGTCATTTTAAAAGTTGAATTCATTTGTTGATTCTAGACTTTAATAATAAAGAGATAATTTACATAATAAAGTTATATAAATTCTGAAATGTTAATTTAACTTTACTTTTTTAGAAATAATTTGACATTGCTCAAATAATTCCTACTCGAGGCAATTAAATTCTGATTCTTTCTTCAAATTTTTCCAACTTATTATTGCAATTTTAATTCTCATTTCCTTCTGTACATTTATTTTTTAATCAATTCTTAATTTTTAATTTAAAACTAAAAAAGACAATCTTTTATTATAATATTCATGTATTTGATTTCAAGAAATATAAATTTTTTATTTGAATATTTTTAATATTAACAAAAAGTAATATATCAAAATAAAATGTTCCTAAAGTTTCGAACGTTCAAATGAACGAAAATAATTTTTCTACTTCTTCCAATTTGTCTTTCTTTTAAATGAATGAAAATTAGTTTGTAAATTAAATCAAATTTCTAATCCATATTTTAAAAAAAAAATCGTTTTCCAATGAAGTTGTATTTCTAAAATAAAATTTTCTAAGAACATGTGATTTCTAAAACAAAATTTTCTAATAACATGTGATTTCTAAAATAAAATTTTCTAAAAATAAAATTTCTAAAGTGCATTCTTGTAAAAATAAATTTATTAAAACCATATAAATATCATAAAAATATGTAAATAAAACAAATAAGTAAATAATTGTATAAATAAAATGTTTAAAAATTGATGTTATGTCCGATACTTCTAACAGAAACTAAAAATATTAAAAACAACTGACACGACTTCTACGAAGTTGCTAACAAAAAAATGAAATTCAATGAATTCAATGAAAAAATATGTTCAGGAATTTTAGATTTGTTAGAAAAAAAAGTTAAAAATCGAACTTTGTTAGAAAAAAATGTTAAATATCGAACTTTATTAGAAAAAAATGTTAAAAATCGAACTTTATTAGAAAAAAAAAATTTAGAATTTGATCTTCAGTAGAAAAAAAATTTTTAGAAATCGACCTGTATTAGAAATTTTTTTTTTAGAAATCGAACTTTATTAGAAAAAAAATGTTTAGAAATTATTTTCCAGAAGAACTGCACCCCAACCATTATTTTATTTCAACTATTTTTTTTCGATAGTAATTTTTATTTTTTTATTTTATTTTATTTATAATAATTTTTAAAAATACTTAAGGTGAATAAAATATCGTTCATTTGAACGTTTAAAACTTTAGTCCCATAAATTAAGACAATAACTCGTCGCTACAATTTTGATTCGTTTTATCTCTCAATTGACTTTTTAAAGTTTTTTTCAAATTTTAATATTTATTTAAAAATTCACTATTTTTTCAAAGAGAAAAATAGAATATGATTTGAAACAAAATTTCATTTAATTGTTATTCTAAGAAAATAAATTTCATTGAATTAAATTTCTGTTTTTGATTAAAGAACTAATTAATATTTAAAAAAGAATTGGAAAAAATTGAGAAAGATTTATAAATATTTAGAAAACTCTTGTCTCAACTCGAAGGAAATTGACTTTCTTTGAGAATAAATTTCAGGAACACACTTGGAATGTGGGAAATGGAAATATTGGCTGCATCTTGATAACACGATCAGAGTAAACTCTCCGGGGTACAACTATCGAACCTCCGCATACTCCATTACCACGAGCCTAATTGCATTAGCGCGTGTCGCAGTTTCACCATCTCATTCACATTAAACTTACATTTCTACATACATACATACAATTTCAACATACATAACTTACATATACATATATATATATATCTAGATGGAAAGTGTAAATACAAAATTTATATTCAACAATGTACACAAATTTACACATATGTCCAGTAAATTGTTTCAATTTCCGTTAAAACAAAACGAATTAAAACGAATCAATGACTGGAAATAAAATTACAAAAGTAGGTTTATTTCTACTTTTAGTTAATGAAAATCTTCAAAATTTTATAGATTCTAGATTCGTAAAATGATAAAAAAGAAAATTGTGTAGGTTTATTTCTACTTTTAGTGAATGAAAATCTTCAAAATTTTATAGATTCTAAATTCGTGAAATAGTAAAAAAGAAAATTATGCAAAATTTTTAAAATTTTATAAAACCTTCAATTATTCAATAAATAATTTTCCTTTGTATACTTGAATATTAAATTCTCGTAGAATTTTCTAAAAAATTTTCATTTAAAAATGAATTTTACTTGAAATTATATATTTTTATAATTTTTTAACGAAAAAAAAGCATAAGTAGAAATTAACTTCAAACTACGAATAGAATGGACAGAGTGAATGAAAGAAAATGAACATTTAGTTAATTACCGAAAATTTTTTTTTGAAAAGTAAAGTTTTTGTGTATAAAAAAGTGCAGATTAGTGATTATGGGAGAATAAAAAATTATTAAAACTATTCTTGAGGAAGAAAAAGTACAGATTAGAGTTTGATTTTATTTTTCGTATAATTTTTTTTTCCCACAAATTCAGTACCATATATATGTTGCCTTCCTTCCACTTTAGAATTTATTTTTTCTTTTTTTTTTGTTACTTTTGTGTGCTATACCGATTTCAGTTTATCTTGCATGGCATACTGTATATGTAGAGTAGAGATTCGAATTTATACGTTCTTCATTGCAGAGGATATTTTTAAAAATCTTATCTGCAAAACCTGAAATGTCCTGAAATTTAAACTTGTCGACAAAGGATCAAAGAAAATGTTTTTCAAAGAAAAAAAAAAAAAATTCCTCCAGATAAACTCGAAAGCTTTGCGTTTAAAAGTAACTGATCTCTAAAATATGGTGAAGAATATAATTTCAATTTAAATAAACAGTGGTATTGTTAATATTTTACTTTTTATAATTTTTACATTTTTTTATTTTTATGATATTAATATTTTTATTATTATAATATTCATATTTTTATTATTACTATTAATCTGCCAATTTCAATTATTGTATTTTTTAAATATAAGTAGTATAACGAAATTATAATCAGACGGTTTTAATTATTTTCGAAAAATTCTATCGTATGCTGCACGTAAGTAGTACAAGTACCCTATAGTCAGACAATTTACATTATTTCACTGCAACTTTGCCTTTTAAGTAGTATAACCAAATTATAGTCAGACAATTCTGGTGAAAATTTATTTTTAAGTTTTTTAATTTTAATTTTAATGTTTTGATTATTTTTCAGTTATTTTTCTTTAAGTAGTAGATAAAAATATTTAAAATTCTCGTCAGAATTTCAACTTTCTTTATAAATAATAAAATTCTTCTCTGATATTCAATTATTTCACAAAATTTTAATCAAATTCTTGTCAAAATTTCAATCATTTTCAAAAGTTTTCTAAAATTCCATAATTTTCAATATCTATTTCAATAAAATTTTCCAAAAGAATTTCCTTATTAAAAAAAAAAAATTCAATACAATACTACCAAAAAAATTCAATAATTGTTATAAATAATAAAAATTTTTCATGAATTCAATTATTTACAAATTTTTTTATAAATTTCTTCGCAATAATTCAATTATTTTCATAAATTTTTATAAATAATTATTTTCATAAATAAAATACAGGGATTTAATTATTTTTATAAATATTAAAATTCTTTTAGGAATTCAATTATTTTCATAAATAATAAAACTCATTACAGAATTTCAATTATTGCCAATGCAATTTTAATCAAATTTCTCGAAAAATGTAATTATTCTTAAAAATCTTAATTAAAATTCGTCCAAAGAATTTAATGATTTAAAAAATTTGTTGATAACATTTTTTTAGAGAATTTAATTTCAAGAAACATAAAATTAAGAAATTATTTATTTTTGTATTTAAATAATTCAAGTCTCGTAGAATTTACTAATAAAAATGGTTTTAAAAATGAAATTCAGTTAAAATTTTAAATTATACTCAAAAGTTAAAAAATTTGTTACTAAAATTCTTTATGAGAATTTAATTTTGAGAAACATTCAATTATTCAATAAATTATTTACTTTTGCATTTAAATAATTAAATTCTTGTAGAATTTTTTAATAAAAATTGATTTTCATTTCATAAAAATGAATTTCAGTTAAAATTTTAGATTATAATTGAATATTAAAAGAAATATAGAGTGAACTTTTTGGAAATAATTGATTTTTCAAAATTAATATTTTAGTAAAAGTTGAATTGAATTTTTTTGTTGTTTTTATTTTCTAATATGCATTTAATTAAAGAATTTAGGAATAATTGAAATTTCGTGAAATTGATTAATTAATTATTATTAAAAATAATAGATATAAAGTAAGAATGTAGTTCAAATTTTTTGAAAATAACAATTGAATTGAAATTTGTTACTAAAATTCTTTATGAGAATTTAATTTTGAGAAACATTCAATTATTCAATAAATTATTTACTTTTGCATTTAAATAATTAAATTCTTGTAGAATTTTTTAATAAAAATTGATTTTCATTTCATAAAAATGAATTTCAGTTAAAATTTTAGATTATAATTGAATATTAAAAGAAATATAGAGTGAACTTTTTGGAAATAATTGATTTTTCAAAATTAATATTTTAGTAAAAGTTGAATTGAATTTTTTTGTTGTTTTTATTTTCTAATATGCATTTAATTAAAGAATTTAGGAATAATTGAAATTTCGTGAAATTGATTAATTAATTATTATTAAAAATAATAGATATAAAGTAAGAATGTAGTTAAAATTTTTTGAAAATAACAATTGAATTGAAATAATGAAAATAATTTTGAAAAAGTATTCTTATAATATAAAATAATGATTTTATTACTTGGTCATCTTGAATTATTATAAAAAAAATTTATAAACTAAAATTTCATTTATTGTAAAAAATAACACAAAAATTTATTATTTTAATGTTTTTTGGTTTTAATTTAATTTGCAACACTTTTTAATACCTCACGATTTACTGTAATTATATAGTCAGACCTAAGGATTTATTTTTTTTTTATAATTTTTAAAACAAACTACAGGGAAATACTTTTGCAATTTGAAAATAAAATATTAAAAATATAATAATAATAACAATAATTATAATACTAATTCTAATAATAATTATTTCTAACATAATATTACCTATACGATAATAATAAGAAAATAATGACAAAGCATGAAATACTTTTACAAAGTTAATTAAATTTTCAGTTGCTAATAAATGCCCTCGCATAGTTATTGTTATTATTCATATTCACTAAAATTGTAACGAACAAAAGGGAATATCTTGTTAATAACTATATGAAGACACATTTAAAAGCTCGTTATATTTCCCGCAACTGGAAATTTTCTCTTCAGTTTATACGTAGACATATAAATATTACCATTATATTCAAGGATAAATCTGTATTTTGTGCAACGTTTAACGAGAAACCATTTATGTCTCTCTTTCTCTCTTCTTCTCGCACTCTGCATATAGATATATAATTCGCAGTTAATATCATTTTGTGCTCGAGTTTTGCGATTTAAGTCGTAATAACAAACAATGTGGAAAGAGGATAAGTCTCCTGAAAACTGTATTTAACACAATTTCTCACTTTTCGCTATATTAATTCGTGATTATTATTTTTTAACATTAATGCATAAAAGAATGCAATTTAATATCTACTTAGTTTTGGCAAATTTTCATTATTCGCCTCTCTTGGAGAGAAATTTTTTTAAAATTATTTTTCGATAATATAATAATTTAAATATATATTTATCTGCCTGACTTAACGTTTATTTGTACTACTTAAATGCGTATGAGGCAAAATTTACTCTTTTTGCTTAAATAAAAATTCGGAACGAATTTATTAATAATTCGTCTGATCGAAAATTACTTGTACTACTTAAATGCACAGTTTTCGACAATTTTAATTTCAGCATCAGTAGTAAGGCCCAGTTTTAGTTGGACAAAATTGCTTTAATTTTTTCCCCCCGTTGAGATTTTGGAAAAAAGGCAGATTTCCAAGTTTTATCTTTTTTTTCTGTATATATAACTTTTCGACAAAAGACAATAAAATCAATAAAATAGAAAAGAAAAGAGGAATTTTGTCAGTTTTGTTCAATGTAAATTTTTCGACTATTCTTTAAAAGCACGTACTCTACGTGATCATCTAAAATATTTTCAATTCCAAAACAAATACAGTAGTGACATCTGAATATGAAACAGATCGTTTTTCGTATAAAATCAGAATTTCTAAACTTAGTAAAATAGTTGAAAGTAGATATTTCTGTTGCAGGAAAAATTCTTGTTTGATGTGTATATTCAAATATTTCTTTTCCTTAAACAATAGACGAAGAATATTTCTTTAGATGAGAAAAAGAAGAAGAAAATTAATTTCATTTTTTTTCAGGAACTAGTTTTTTTTTAAATTAGTTACAAAAGTTTATAATTTATGAAATAAATAAATTAGTAAATGTGCGTTCATTTACTAATTTATTTATACTTAGTTAGTTTTTATTTTATATAATAATAACAAAATAAATAAATTTTGGAAATAAGGAAAAAAGTAGAATTTAAGTAGAAAAAAACAAATTCGCAAAGAACCAAAAAAGTAGAATTTAATTAGGAAACAATAAATAAATAAAAAACTTGGTTGTAAAAAATTAATAAAAACAAGTGACAACAAAATAAATAAATTTAGTAAATAACGAAAAAATAGAATTTAAATAGAAAAAAATTTAATGAAAATGTTCATTGCAAAAAATATATTTTGTAAAATATTTAATTTTATGTAAAATATTGTAAAACTAAAAATTTAAAAATTACTAAATTTTTAATTACATTTAAATAAATATGATTTACAGAAAAAAAAAGTTGATAAAAATCAGTTTCGTCTGGAAATATGATTAACGACGTCAGACAATTTCGCTGAGTTTCGTGTTTGTTAAAAATTATCCAAACTTCTTTAAAGAATCAACTTTAAAGAGAAGTAACAAAAAAAAGAAGTAAAAGGAAGGGGAACATTTTTTATGGGAAAAGTCAACGGAGAGAACGACACGTCTAAAATACAATGAGTGCACTTTCTACAGGAGTTTTTTTTTATAAGCCAATTTTATAGCAGCCAGTATCATGAGCACCATTTCAAGGATTATATGTTCTTGTAATATAGGTAATTTTATGGATCAAAGTTCACATTGAAAAACCTTTTTATTTAATTTCAACATTATTAGTTTAATTATTTTTTCTAATTTTGCATTTTTCTACTTCATTTCTTCCTGATTCCTAATTAGAAAAAGAAAATTCTTAATAATTTGAAAAAATAATAATAATTAATTAATTACTTAATTCTTCCTAATTCTTATTTTTTCTTTGAATTTATAATATTTTATTAATAAATAAAGTAAAAATTTAAAGAAAAACCATTTCAAAGTTAAAGCTAAATTGGTTTTTACATATTTTTTGAACTTTTATTATTTTACTTATTATTTTTATTGAGGTTTTATTTATTTTTTTTAATTTTTTTTATTTTAGTGTTTATTATGTTGTAATAACCTAATGGCTAACTCCATTAGACCAAAAAATATTTGAAGATCTTTGATTTAATTTTTATCATAAATATTATTCCTTAATTTATAAAATTTAATAATTTTGATATTTTTAAATAGAAAATAATGAAACTCGAATTATTTTAGAATTAATGAATAAATTATTGAATTAAAAAAATTAATATTCTTTTGAATAAATATTTATTATGTTTATAGAATAAATTGTTTTTTAAATATTTTTTCATTATGTTTTAAAAATTTTTTAAATTATTTATTACAATTATTTTTTAATTATATTTTAAAAATAATTTTTTTCAGTTATTTTTCTTTAACTTTTTTTTTTAATTAGAGTTAATATTGGTGTTTTTATAAAACTTCGTGAAGATAATTAGCATGCGAAACATTGTGGATACACTAATGAATAAGCGAAAGCGAAAGAATAATTTTTCAATCATCAGTGCGGTAAAAGTTTTGGTTAGTTCATTTATAACTTTTTTTTCGGGTGTTTATATATGTTTTGCAAAGTTTTGGTCAGGCATCTAAGAATTCTTCTTCTTCTTCTTCTTCGTTTTCTTTTTCAAAAGGAGAAAAAGAAGTGAATCGCTTCCCTCACAAAGTTTATTTCACTTTTTCATTCACGAGCGAATAACTCCTAAATGTTAGAGAATGAGAGTAGAAAAAGTTCCTTTTTTTCCAGCAATGTCTTTGAATGAACTTTTAGCCATAAAATGTTCTTTTTATAAAAGCAGATCGTCTGTGTCATTATCCCAAGTGACACAGCAAAAAAAAATTAATAATCACTATTTTACATTTTTAGAGAATATTTCACACTATTAATTTATTTTCTACTTATTTTTTTATTTTTAATTTATGTTATTTTTTTTTATTTTTATACTTTTATTCATTGTTCTCTGTCCTGTATTGTTCTGTATAACTGTATTGTTATTTTCTACTTATTTTTTATATTTAAAATTTTTTTTTATCTATTTTTGCGCTTTCATTTATTTTTTCTGTTCTTATTTTTAATCTTTATTATCTATTTTTATACTTTTATTTATTTTCCTCAGTTTTTATTTTCTATTTTTAGTTTTGCATTTTTTTATTATTGTCTATCATTTTTTTGTGTTTTTATTTTCACTCACTTTTCTTATTTTTATTTTCTTCTTTACCTTTCCCTCTCTTTATTTTATTCTTCATTTTCTAATTTATTAACTGTTTGTCTCCCAAAAATCTCATTGCAGAAAAAAAATCTATTTAATTCTTCATTACCTAAGAGCTACAGAAAAAAATATACACTATACCACTTTTAATACTTATTATTTCCAACAAAAAATTTACATTTTACATTACTGGAAAAATCAAGAAAAAATTAAATCTTTTTCCATCGACAAATTGAGGAGAAATTTTCAAATATTTAAAATCTACAATTTTCTCTCTTCAAAAAATTGACATATATGAATTAGGTAGTCAATTTCTCTCTCTCTCTCTCTCTCTCCTTTTTTTTTGTTAAACGTCACTCTCACGTAAATAAAAACTTTACTTCAAAGTAATGTCATAATGAAAATAAAATTTCCCATCAAAATTAAAACAGAAGACTGCCTCTTCGTAAGAGAAAAAATTAAATTACGAAATCAAATGAGCCCAGTATGTCGCTAAAAGTGCTGACGTATCTTTTTACATTCAAAGAGCATAATTTATGGACAGATTCATTTTAACTTTGTCGAGAATATTGAAAGTATGGAGATGCCAATCGTTCTCATAAAATATTCTTTTAAAGTATAATAAAACCGTTTAATATTTCGTGAATAATGTAACCGTCTATTTTTTTCCCCCTTCTCTTTTCCTCGTGCGACATTAAATTCTAAATCACTTATTTAAATAAAATTGATAAAAATTCAAAGAAGGAGAATTAATTAAAAATAATTATTATTTGTTTATTTTTTTAATTTACGTTTTTTTACTTTTTATTGTTTCAGCTGTTTGACAAAATTAAAAACGACCTTTTGTACAAAAATAATAATTAGAAAAGAAAAACATAAATAAAGTGTTTGAAGATTTTTGAATATTTCTATTTTATTTTCGTATTTATTTTTTTACTAGTAATATGGGAAAGTTTTAGTCAGAAAAAAATAATATTGTTATTAGACATTTGTTTACAATTTTAATTCAATTTTATTTCTAATAGTCTTGTATTATTAATTGTTAATAATAATATTTAATGTTTAAAAAAAGGAATAATACAAAAAAAGAAAAGCAATATAAAATTCAAAAAAAATTATTATTTACAGAAGTTGCTGTAAAAATAACACATTGTTTATTATTTCTTTTAATTGCTTTTTTTGCCAAAAAAAATGTAAGACACGAATAAAACTTTACTTGGAATTGTTACACAAAAGTTTTGTATATAAGTGTCTATAAATTAAATTACAAAAAAATTATACCGTCCATGCATCAACTGCACGTGACATTATTGTGCAATCCATCCGGTTGAGCAAGAAAGTCGAGTGAAAATTTATATATAAAATATCATGGCAAGCATATATGGAGATAATCGGATACAAAAGAAAACTCGAGAATTACGGTTTTCCCCTTGCGCGAAATAAGTGGTTTTTGCCTATTCAGAAAGTAATACTTTTATATAAAAATTTGAGGAATTAGAAAATATTTCTTATTTTGCTTTTAAATAAATTAATATTCAATTTTTATTTACAATAACTTTGATTATTTTCTCTCCTTCGAAAATGAATAAAAATACTCAATTTTACAAAAAACGTACTATTTTTATTTAAATTTAAATATTAAATTTATTTAAATTAATATATTTGGGTAGGTGGCCACTTTTTCTAAAACATATTTTCCAATCCTTTTTTCACAAAAAAAAGTAATTTCTAATCAAATCTAATTTCTAAAAAAAATTTTTCTAATAAGTTTTAATATCTAAAAAAAGTTTTTCTAATGAGTTTTGATTTCTAAAAGAAGTTTTTCTAAAAATTTATGATTTCTAATATTTATTTTCCTAAACTTTGTAAATTTCCACAATTTTTTATAAAACTTAAAAAATTGATGAAAAAAAGGAAAATTAAAAAATATAAACTATTTCTCATATTTTGTTTTTTAATCATCATTCTATTTACGCAGTTAGTTACCTTTTGAAAAAGAAGAACAATTTTTTATCAAATAACTATTTGTTAACAAAAATTGTGTTCTTAAAAAAAACAATTTTCATCATTTTTCTATTTATAATTTGTATAATTTCTAATAATTTTTCACTACAATTACATTCTAATTAGAGAAGAAAATTGCAAAAAATTTTAATATTTATATTTTGTGACTCTTCAAATTTAGTTTAAATTTCTCAAAAAGTTGAAATTTTTTTGTTAGTATTTATTTTATGAAGAATTATTTATTTGACGATGATTTCTTGGGACATTTCTCGAGAAGTAAAATGATCCTCTCGCATTCTTGAAAGAGAGGATTTATCAAGGATTTGGAAGATTATACATGTCGTCATCCGTGCTTATTCGGTAGCAAGATTCACAAAAATCTAAGAGGATAGAATTCTTTATCCGCCTCAGTAAATACAAAACACTTGACTGCTGAATAAATAAACGATAAATCACTTTCAACATTTTGACAATTATTCCCATTCACTTCGTAGTAAATTTAATTATTTAGTTTAAAAAATTTTTTTTCTAAAATTAATCAAACTATTTGTTTGTCCCACTGTAGAAAAAAGAATAATTAGTAAAACTGACATAAAAATACATGTTTTTTCAATTATTATTAAAAATATATTTTTTTGTATTTATTTACTTGTAGTTGAATTTATTTTCAGAACTGTATTTCTATTTTTTAATTATTCAATTCTTTTTTCATATCGAATATTTTTTTTTTAATTTGATTTTATTAGGAAATATTTGTACAGTTGACTCTTGATAAATTGAATTTCAAGTGTGTGGAAATAATTTAAATTATCGAGTGTTTATTTATTATCGAATGTTTTAAGTATGCAAATTTTTCTGAGGGGACAACAAAGTAAATTCAATTATAAATGTTGACAATTTATATTCTTTCCAAAACAATTATTAGAAAGACTATCTCTATCCATTAATTTTTTTTCAACCTGTCAAAAGTTTAAATTAAATTTAAAATTACCCATTGTAAATATAATTGTAATTGTAATTTTTTCTAACATTTTTTCTATACTAATTTTATTTCTATTTCTTAATTATTTATTATTTTCAATTTATTACCCAATCGGACATTTAATTAAAGCTCGCAAGCTAATAAAACAAAAAACAAAAATATGAACTCTTGAATTTTAGTTAATCAACGTAAAAAAAAATTTTTACGATCCAAAACAAAATTCTGCGCTTTTTCTATTATTTCGTCGCACTTGTTATTTTTTTTTTTATTGAAACGTCCTTACTGGCAGTGAAATTGGATAAAATATATGGGTAATTCTTTTTTTCCCCAGTAATGTGAAAAATTATGTTTCTGACATTTTCCATCCCTGCAATTTTCTTCCACATCAGAAAATTATTATATCGAAAAATACTTTTTTCTCTCCAAATATACTTGTTTCATACACGAGTATATATGTATAGAAAATAGAAATAAAGAAAAAAAAATGAAAATAAAAATCTCTAAAAATTGGATTTTAAAAATGAAAACTATAATAATAGTAAATACATATAATAATTGAACTCGCTGGCCAATCAGAAGCAGTAGTCTGCTATTTAAAATGATCAATAAAATCCATTTTCCTCATAATCACTGGTATGGGAAATCATGTTCTCAATTAAACCTACATATTCGAGAGGAGGAGAGTGAGAAAGAAAAAAAACAGAGAAATAGAGAAAAAAAAAGAAAATGAAAAAAACAGAGGAAAAAAAAGAGAGACAGAAAGAGAAAAAAGAGAGAGAGGGAACGAGAGAAAGAGAGAGAGGACAAAAGAGCTGATCACATTTATCGACAAAAGTTACTTTACAAAACTTATATATATATATATATATATATATATATATATTGAAAGTTTTGAACAATTTTGAATCAATGAACTTTAAGGCAAAGTGTTTCGTTTTCCGCAAAATGTTCCTTTCATCAGCGATTTCTGAAGATCAGTATAATTGCTATCCTCTACTCCGTAATACTTTTGCTCTCTCTCTCTCTCTCTCTCTCTCTCTCTTGTCCAACAATGACAATTTCACGATTAAGGACTTTAGAAACATTAATTCGGCAAAGCTCGTTTAAAATTTACCCCAACAATATAGATTTTACAAACTATGTATTATTATAATAATAATAGCACTTTTCTTTCTCTTGGCTCTAAGTTTCATCGCCATACCTCGCAACATAATTAAATGCCAAAGTTATGTTTGACTATATATTTATGTGTATATGGGTCCAACATTACCTGTGTAATTTACCTAGTAATTTGGCTTTTTCAGTATAATTATAAAACTTTATACTTCGTATCTATATATATTTCGAGAAAATTGCCTTTATAAATTACAGTATTTTTTTTACATACATATTATTTTTGTCATCAAAATAATTATAACCTATGATTAGAACTGATTTTTTGTAGAATATTATTTATTGTTATCATTATTATTATTATTATTATTATTATTATATTATTACTAATATTATATTATAATTAATATTATATTATTATTTTTGAATTAGAAAATTTTACTAACAAATAGTAATAACAAACAGTTAGTTATAACAATAACAACAACAATAATAATAATAATAATAATAATTATTATTATTATTATTATTATTATATTAATAGTAATAAAGAATATTGAATAATTAATCAGTTCTAACAAAATTACTGAATCGTTGAATAATTTAATTCAAAAATTCTGGAAAATTACAGATTTCGAAAAAATGGAAATTCAAATTTTTTCCCCAACAATATTGAAGTATAGAAAACAATTAATTTAAACATAAAAATAGATAATAAAAATGAATAACACATTGTATTTATAATATAAAAATTATTAAATTTGTTTTAAATTTAATTGAAATCTAATTTAATCATTAAATTACAAGTATTTGAATGTTTCGTCTAGCCTGTAGCAATTATAAATTATAATCTGCGAAATAATATTTATTTAGACTATGTTTAATCAAAAAAATCTATTTTAAATTATAATTAAACACTTGAGGGGGGCATAAAAGAGATTTGAACTCGCATGGCATTTTCCTTTAAAAAGGCAGGTGTTCTTATGTAAATAATTTAATATTCAATGAATGTATTTAAACGTGGCAGAGGAAATTTTGTTCACGCCTATTTTAAATAGAAACGCACTTCTTGACATGCGTTGAAAATTTATTTTACCATATCTGAAGAAATTTTCTCTTCTCTCATTCAAAAAATTGATAGTTGAAAACAGATCGACATTTATTAATCTTAATCTAGTACAAAATTCTTGTCAAATTATTGAACAAATTTTTATATAAAAAATTGAAAATTAACGAAACTATATTTATATCTTCAGTTTGAGAAGAAAGGTAAGATTTTATTATAAATTACTATTTAACTCTTTTTTTTATTATATTTCTCATTTTTCTGTGAAGAGTATTGAACATTTTTTTTACTCTATAAAAATATTGAAAAAAAGAAAAAATAAACGAAAAGTAAAAACGGAGACAAAAAATAGAAAGAGGAAAAGAGGAAAGAAAAGTAAAAATAACGACAAAGAAAAGAAAACAGAGAAAAAAAAATGTGAAAATGGAGAACATTGGAAGAATTTATTTTTACATCTTCATTAAAACTCTATTTTAAATTTATAATTTTATTTTGAATTCACTCGCGAGACTAATTAAAAACGTATATATGTAAATTTATTTCGAAAAAAGTAAAGAAAAAAATTACGTACAGAAATAGTAAAAATATAAAAATAGTAAGAAAAAAAGTTAAATTACATACAAAAGAAAGAGGCAAAAAGAACGAGAATTAATAAGTTAGATAAATAAATTAAAATAAAGACAAAAATTACAGATATTGTAAAAAGAGAAATTAAATCTTAAAGAAAAATTGCAAATAGTGAAAAAACATTAGTTTGCAAAGATGATTACAAAAATAGTAAAATAAATAAATAAAATTATGAAAAAGTGAAAGAAGACAAAAATACTCAACACTCATCGACAAGTAAAACAATAAATAAAATTTTAAAACGTAATAAAATAAATAGAATTGTAAAAAAAAATTACGAAAACAAAAAGAAACACAAATAAATTAAAAATTATAAAAAAAATAATTAAAAAAAATGTAAAGAACAGATAAAAGAAAATGTGAAAATAGAGTAGAAAAAAAATTAAGAATGTAGAAAGAAAATAGTAGAAATAGGCACAAGGTGAAGAAGTAATAATAGAGAAAACAGTCAAAAAGAAGAGATAGATAAAAATATAAAAATATTACTTTCTTATTATAATAAAAATGTAAATAAAAATATTTATAACAAATTAATTTTCTTTATGAAAATCTACAACATTTTTTTGTATACATAATATTTTTTAATTAATTCTAAAATTCAAATGTAATTTTCCATTTTATTCTCGTTCTCGTCTATATTCATGTTTACGCGGTAACTCACAATTGAGCGAAGAGACTTAGAAACACTTGTGATTAATGTAGTAGCACGTCTAGTCCATGCGGCACTGATAAATAGTATCATTATTTTTTCTGTTTTTTTCTGTTTTTTTTTTTTTTTTTTGACAATAAGAATTAAGATTGATAGTTTAAGTATCTAAAATACATTTGTATATATACTTATTAGTCGTGATTGTTGAAAAGAAACGTGGAAAATTTCTTTCCATTGTACACACATATGATAAAGTTTTTGTTTATGAAAAATTCATTTTTTTCTACTTCAATTTCTCTTTCTCTCTCTATCTCTATTCTGAAGAGAGAAAAACTCAACATTCTTTTATATTTGATAACACGAAAGCTAAAAGCTTTTAATCTTATTATTGCAGCCTCTTTATTCGGTATATTTGTAGTTTTCTTTTCTTTTTTTTCTTTTTCTTGTATTCTATTTCATTCATTAGCACTACGTGTTCACAATATGAACAAACAGAAGACTTGTCATTTTCTTTTTTTTTGTTCGCAAGCGCCTCTTTTACTTTTCACAAGAAACAAAATGGCAAAAAGATTTTATTCATTTCTCACTTCTTTTATTCAATTCCATATTTTCCAGGTTAATATTAATTTTAATTTTTCTGTATATTTATTATTTATTTATTTATTTTTTGATGTTTATTTAGAATCCACGGACCTACAAAATAAAATATTATTTATTTAATGAATAGTATTAAATAGGTACATTGAATATTAATTGGAAAATTAAATTTTTCAATTTATTTTGTAATTTTTTAATTAATTCCATTTTATTATTATTATTTTATTATTAATTGAATTATTTTTGTAATTTTTTTTTCTATATCTTTTCCCTAATTTATGATATTTACCAATTTAAATGTTCTACAACTTCTTATTAATTTTTCCAACTTTTTTTTCAACACTTACTGGAAATTTTTCGAAGAAATAATTTAGTGGAAGAAATTTATCAAAAAAATTGAAGGTAAATAAAAATTTATGATTCTGAACTCTCAAGGAAGGATAGTAATAATAATAATAATAATATAATTTAATGGTTATTCAAAGTTATAAAATAGTGGGAAAAAGTGGGATATAAAATAATTCGTCTCGAAAGAAAAATGATTTAGATTTTTATACACATATATGTAGAGAAAGTAATATACTTAAGTTTAAAGCGATCAGTGCGAAAAAAGAGGCGAAAGGAAAAATCAAAAAATAAGAAAAAAAAATTTTTTGCCACCACTTTATCGTATCCTAACGCAATGTATCCTTGAAAAATAAAAGAATCGCCAGAAGGTCATACAACCTCAGACACTTTAGTTTAGATAATGATGGCTTATCGATTGTATTCCCAAGATAACAAAAACCTTTTATCACAAATTTTTTTCACCTTGACAGCAGCACTACTTTGTATTAAATAAGTCTATAGCGAAGCAGTGACAAAATTTCTATTCATCACTTATATTGATACAAAATATACGTATCTTTAAGCAAACAAAAGTAACACAAAATAAAGAACATTTTTTTGGAAACAAAAATTTTATTTTTACATATTTAATACAATTTTTTTTTAATTTATTATTTTATTTTCAATTCACTTAGAGAGATTTATTAAAAAATTAAATAGTAAATTTAATCAGAAAAAAATTGAATAACAAAAAAAATTAGGTACATGAATAGTAGAGAAAGAAATTAAATTACAAAAAGTTACAAAAAAAATGTAAGAATAGAAATTAAATTACAAATAAAAAAAAATATTCAAGATTTACTAAAAAGTAAATAAGTAAATAAAAAATACAACGAACATTACAAAAAAATAAATAAATAAAAGGAGAAATTAAATTACTAAAAAAAGTACAAAAAGGTAAAAAGACAGATTACAAAAATATTGAAAAAAACAAAATTGCAAAAAAGAAATAAAATACTAAAAATGTAATAAAAAGTAAACAAATTAAAAAAATTTCAAAAACTTACGAACAGAATTGAATCCCAAAAAAAATTACAGAAATAGAAAGAAAAATTAATTTACAAAATGTAAAACGAAAGAAAAAAAATTCTCTCCACATTTATTAAAAAGTCAAAAAGAATTACAAAAATATTAAAAAATAAATAAGTAATTAGAATTCAAAAAAAAATTACAAGTGAAGAAAGAAATTAAATTTTAAAACTTACAAAAAGGTTTAAAAAGCGAAATTAAATTACAAGAAATATTTTAAAAATACTAAAAAAATTAATTCATTATTATTAATGTTAAGTAATTAATATTAAATAATTTTACAGTTTACACTAAATAATAATTCACTAATTATGAAAATTTCATCATGAAAAAATAATGTTGAACTATAGAAATAAAGATGAAATCAAAAGATTTATTTAAAAAAAGAAATATAGTTGTAAAATAACTAAAAATGAAATTTTCTTCTCAGTAAATAATTTTTTTTTAAAGATGTAAACAATTTTTTAGAACAAAAGATTAAGAAGACTTTCAAAATAAGTTTTTTTGGGGGGGAAGTTGTAAAATAACTAAAAAAATAATTTAAAATTCGAAAAAGTAGAAACAAAAAAAAATACTCAATATTTACTATAAAAAAAATATAAATAAATATATTAAAATTGAAAAAAATTCGAAATCTAAGAAAGGAATAAAAAAAATTCGAAAATTTTAATAATTTCAAGAAAATTACAAAACCAGAGAAAAAATACATTAAATTACAAAAAAGAACAAAAATAATTACAAAACAAAATTAAACTACAATAAGAGTAAAAAAATTAAGAATCCTACTAGAAAAAAATTAAATAACAAACAAAAAAAAGAAAAGCAAAAACCCAAATTCATATAAAAGAGAAAAACATTCTAAAATGTAAATTATAAAATTCAAAAGATAAATCTTTTCATGTCAGCAAAAATTAAAATGTATTAGATAAATTTTTCATATTGTTTTTTTCAGGTATTGTTATTTCTCATTGTACTCAAATGAATTAAAACAGAATATTGTATAATATTGTATTCAGAATTATCAAAAGAACTATGTGGTAGCATATATTATTTATTTATGATTTTTACTTCAAATAATTTAAAATACGTCAAAACACATTAAAAATCAATTTTCAATAACGTCGTAAATTGTGCACAAACATATAAAAACGTTTTCAAAAAATACATTTAACATTATTGGAAAAATTTTAAATATTTAGTTTTATTATTTTTTTCACTTAAATTTATAATTTCCTTAAATTTTTAATTTATAAAATTTATAAAATTCATAATTTTTTAAATTTATAAAATTCATAAAATTTATCAAATTAATTTTAAAATATGCGCACCATAATTTTTCTACTCTTCATTTACAATATTATGTATTTGACAAAATCATATCCTTACGATGATGTAGAACGTGACAATTATTTTTTGCCAAATAGTCAAGCTCAATCAAGAACAGGTAAAAATTTTAAAATATTTACATTTATTATTATTTATAAATTAATTAATATAATAATTTTAAAACAAGCGTATTCATAATTTTTCTATTCTTCATTTACAATATTATCTATTTGATAAAATCATATCCTAAAGATGATGTAGAATTTGATTTTCATCTTTTACCAAATAGTCGAGCTGAATCAAAAACAGGTAAAATTTTCAAAATATTTATATTTATTATTTTTTATAAATTTTTACAATTTTTCAAATTTTTTCTATTTAACCAAATTATATCGCATCAAGAGTATAAAAACTATCGCTATCTTATATATTACTAAACAATAAAAAAATGACTCATTCAGGCCAAATTTTTTTAAATTCTTACATTTATTAATTACTATCATTCGTACTTAATTTCATACCTAATCAATTTTACAAAAATAATTCATAATATATTTTTTTTTTTTATTTTTAAGGTGCATTAGTGTTCAGGGAGTTACACCAAGCAGCCAGTGAGTTTTATTTTTTATATTTATTTTATTAAAGTCTTTTTTAATTAATTCTTTAGAGGCGTTATCAGTTATCCACAATTCGACTGTGTGGAGAAATACTGTATTTAATAAATTTCAAATGAAAAAAAAAATTCATGTAATAATTTTAGTAAAAATATAAATAGTAAATTAAAAAAAAAATTTTAACTGCTTATCGTCAAAATTGTACACTTTTTTTCAAATTTGAAATTTTTAGTCTTATGAAGTTTTTTATGTGCAGTTTAAATTTGTAGAGTTTGAAAATTAAATAACGATGAACTGATACCGTCCCAAAATGATATTTATGAATATACTTTGAATAATATTTATTTCTTTACAGGCTATTGCAATATAAATAGTGTCATCGAATGCTTCGTGATGGCAAACTTTAATAAAGCATACCAAAGACGATGTCTTTGTGAGTAAAATAATTTCTCATTATAAATGTTTATGAACGATTTTTATTCTTACATTAATCACTTAGATAGTTTACAAAACAAGATTAATTATACATTTTTGCAATTTTTATCTGAAATTTTAATTACATATTTTTGGAAATGAAATTATTGTTTGTTAAGTTTATTTTTTTAATATTTAAACTAGAATAAAATTTCAAATTTATAAGAATGAATATTTGTTTAGAAATTAATATATTATGAATATTATTTTAACTACGAAAACTTATTATTGATATTTTTTTTATCTATTTATTTACTAGTGTAGAATTTTTTAAAATTTTATTACAGTATTTATGTAACATTAATTATATTTTAGGGACATGTGTAACACAAACTCATGTAGATCCAGATGAATTTGTATGTAACAGAAATCCAGAAGTCCTGGGATTTTGCAAAATGTGAATATTGTAATATAATAATAATAATAGCAATAAAAATCATGTTTTAAATAATCGTTCGTAAGTAGAAGAGATAAATTATTGTCAGACAGAATTAGAATTAGAGTTACTTATTTTATTCATTGAAATTTGTATCATTTATTATTTATTTATTTCAAAAATTATAATCACAGAAAGAAAATACATTTCGTCAGAATTTTCTAAAAGAATAATAAATCAAATGAAATAATTCTTCCTCTTAAAAACTAACTTTATTACCGAAAAACAGTTAAATTTATCCATCATTATTATTTTTTTGTAAAAAAAAATTAAAAAGTACTATTTAAAAATGAAAAAAAAACAAGAATAATTGGAGAAAAGAGAAATAACACAGTAAATACAGTAAACTTTGGGAGAACACTATATTTCATAGATTTTAGACAAATCAAGTTGACAACATGCTTTACTGTAATTAAAATAAATAATTAAATCTCATAGGTAGTTTGCTTTTATGTTTTAAGTAAACCACATAAACGTGACGCAAAGCAGTTAACAAGTCACATGAGAGAGTATAACTCAAGTAAAACTCTTATACTCGAAAATTATTCATCATTCCGTGTAATTTTTTTATTTTTCTTCTCCTTTCCTCTATATTTTCATATGAAAACTCTAAAAATCATTAACACTCGTAACGTAACTACAATTATTCGGAGAAAATTATGAAAAACAAATTTAATTGCATTTATGTTTCCATTTATTTAAAAGGAAAATAAATAAAATTAATAAATTCAAAAAAAATTTTATCAACTTTTCAGTGATAAGTTTATTTACTACAGACTTAATGAAAACTAAAAAATACAAAAATAAACTTGTTTATCCAATTTAAAAAATAGAAAAAGGACAAAAAGATATTAAAAAAAGACCTTAAATACTAAAAATAAATAAAATGAAAAAGTTAGTAAATATCTACTAAAAACTACGGACAAATTAAAATAGTTAACAGACAACAGTTAAAAAAATTAAAATGTCAAAATAAATTTGAAAAAAACCTGCTTGAATCTAGTTAATATAAAAAACAAATTTATTTGAAAACTACAAAAAATTAAACACCGACCAATAGAATTTAGTAAAAATTAAAATAATCTCAATAGACAAGGAAAAAATTAGTAAAAATTAGAAAAGTAATAAAGTTAAAAAAATTTGTTAAGAAACCTATGGAAATCTATCAAAAGGGTGAAAAACTCAAAATAATATTTACTAATAATTACAAAAATTTTAAAAAACAAAAAAATTTAGAAAGAATTACAAAATTCAATATATATAAAAACAATTACTAAAAAACCTGATAGAAATTAAAAAATTAAAATTACCAAAATATTTACTAAAAAACAAAAACGTAAAAACACATTTACAAATAACTACAAAAATCCAAAAAGACAAAAAAAATTTATTAAAAGTTTTAAAAATCTATAAATAAAAAAAGATATTTATTTAAAAACCTGCTAAAAACTAAAAATATCTAAAATGACAAACAAAATTTACTATAACAATTAAAACGATTGTTAAAAAAGGCTACTAAATAGTAAAACAACTAAGACTGAAATAAAAATTTAGTAACTAAAAGCGAGAAAAATAATTTTCAAAAAAAAACCTTTTAAAATTACTAAAAAGACAAAAAAATCTATAGAAATGTAAAAAATAAAAAAAACTTAAAAAAATCTTAATGAGAACTAAAAAAATAAAAGAAAATGAAGAAAAAACCTACTAACATGTTGAAAAGACTAAAAAAAATGAGAAATATTTACCAAAAACTAAAAGAGATCAAAGAAACCTACTGACGACTAAAGAAAACTAAAATGACTGAAAAAAATTTAATGTAAATTTAAAAATATTAAAGAAAACTAAGATAACTAAAAAAATGTAATGTAAATTAAAAATATGTAACTAAAAAGGAATTTATTAAAAAAAACTTACTAAAAACTAAAAATATCTAAAATCATCAATTGAAATTTATTAAAAATTGAAACAATAAAAAAATGTCTTAAAAACTCTACTAAAAAGTAAAAAAAAAGAAAAATAAATTATTAATGAAAAAAAAGTCAAAAATAAACCAACAGAGAACTAAAACAATAAAGAGACTAACTAAAAGCTTGGTAAGTAGAAAAATAAAAATATTTTGCTAAAAAGTATACTAAAATTACTAAAAAAAATTACCATGAGCAAAAAAACTAAAATGCTAAAATTAAGCTAAAAAAATGCTAAAAATTATAGAAAGCTAAAAAACTAAATAGATAAGAAACTTAGTAACGACAAAAAAATAATCAAAAAATAACATAAACACTATTTAAATGTTTTATTAAATATTTCCAATTTATTTTTAACTAATTTAAATTTAGAGAGTTGAGACTCTCTAAATTTTAATTAGTTAAAAATAAATTTAATATCAATAAAGTCAGTCACTGATTCAAAAATCATTTTACTAATAAAATAATTAATAATTACTAAATTATTAATTAAATTCACTTTTAGATTCTGTAAAATTGAATTAAATTTTTATTAACTAATTCAATTAGTGAAATATTTGACTATTTTTTTAGTCATTTATTTACTAAAATTAGTTATTTAAAACTATTTTAGATTTAGAAAGTACTAATTACTAAAAAAAATGTAACACAACAAGAAAACATACTAAAATGTAAAAAAAAACTATGTATAAATTATTAACAAACAATATTATTAATTATTAACAAATCATAAATTTTGCAGATAAACATTTTTTCCCCCCTGTAAAACAATAAATAATAGAAAATGATGAAATTTAATTAATTGACAAAAGTTTAGACACGACTCTATAAATTAAGAAGTTGCTTTCTCTTCGTTGTATATATATGTGTATTCGTGACTCATGAAGATAATAGCGAGTGCCTCTTGAAACCTCAGCTTCCGTTTTTGGTCCATGAAAGTGAGGAAGTGTTCGGGAGAGTGGGACCGAAATATCCTGATAGAATGGCAGAAGACAGCCTTAGATCGTAAAATGTAGAAACCAGCTGCTTTATGATCCGACTTCCTCCTCACAAAATTCTGCCAAGTCCACACGGACAGAAATTTACGAATTGCAATTCATCCCCTTTTCATCACAATTCACAAGTAAATATATCCTTTCTCGATTTATTGCAATATTATTATTTATACGTATCTCTGTCCTTAGAAATAATAATTTGTAAAAAAAAGTTTCTTTTCTCTTTTCGTTTTTTCTCATTAAAAAAAAGTTTTTTTTATTTATTTATTTTTATATAATAAATTATAATTATAATTACATATTTTGTAAGTTGAACTTTGTTTAAATGAATTCTGTGGATTGTAATTAAATAATTTATTATTTCACTCGAAGTCTATTTTTATTTTACTAATTAATTTATTTTAATTATTTTATTTTTTAGTTATTAATATTATTAATATTATTATTATTATTATTATTATTATTATTATTATTATTTATTTATTCATTCATTTACGAAAAGAAAATGTAATTTTAAAAATTATTTATAATAAAAAATAGTAATTACAAAAGAAATAAAATAAATATATAAAAATAATAATTATTACTTTTATTATTATTATTATTATTATTATTTATTTTTTCTATTTTTTTTAAATATTTCCAATTTTTTCCATATTTTATTAGTTTGACTTCCTGGGATTTTTTCAGTTAATCTTTTAGTTTACGAATGATTGTGCACTAAGCGAAAAAGAATTTCCATTTAAAGCTTTGTGCTTTTCGTTGTATTTCGAAAGAATCGCCAATTCATTTTCAGAGCCAGGAGCATTGTCGTTTAAAAGAGAAGCAGCAAAGTTCACGGCCCATTATGCCACTTGATTATATCTTGAGAGAAAAAAACACTTTTTTAAAAAAATCAATTTTCGTCAAATTCAGTAAGTAATTCAAGAGTAAATTAATTCCTCAATTTTTTACAAACAATAAAAATTATTCACTATTATTAAAATAATTTTTCTTTAATACATTTTTTAAATAATAGCAAAATTATTATTTTCAATTAAATTTTTTAATTGTCAAATAAATTATTTTTTGATTATTTTTCAAGTTTTACAAAGGTAGTAAATTTAAAAAATTTAGAAAAGTTGTACTCGAAGAAGAATGAAAAATTAATAAAAATAAAAAAAAATAATAAGAAGAAGAAGAATAAAAATAATAATATTCTTTTCAACATTGTTTGCTTACATTTTACTGTAAATAATTTCTGTATATTACATTTTTTAACGAAAATAATAAAAATTGAATTAATTATTGATTCTTTTTTATAATAAAATAAAAATAACAACATTTCAAAAAAGGAACATATTTTATGATAAACCAAAAAGTGAAGAAAAATTATACACACAGAGAGATAAAAATTTTTTTTTGCCATAAGAATTTTTATATTAAATATAAAAAATATACAAATTAAAAAAACTATTGATTCTTTTTTATAATAAAATAAAAATAACAAAATTTCAAAAATGGAACATATTTTATGATAAACCAAAAAGTTTGGAAAAATTATACACACAGAGAGATAAAAATTTCTTTTTACCATAAGTATTTTTATATTAAATATTAAAAATATACAAATTAAAAATCTATTTATTATTTTTCGTAATAAAATAAAAATAACAAAATTTCAGAAAAGGAACATTTTTTATCATAAACGAAAAAGTTTGGAAAAACTATACACACAGAGAGATTAAAATTTCTTTTCATAATGATTAATTTGTGTGATTCTTTGTGCTCATGATAAATAATTATTTTGATGACAATTGTCATAATTAAATTATCTTTTCTTGTAAATAAAAAAAATAGAAAAGAATTTCAACAAGGAAAATTTCCTAAAAATTTCGTTATGATAAACTATAAAAAACGTTAGAAAATAATGAAAATAGAAATAATAAATTATGAATTAAGAAAGAAATAAATTAATAAATAATGAAATAATTACATTTCTAATCAAAAAGTAAAAGAAACGGATATTTGTTTTTATCTTTTGAGATTAATTAAAGAATCCGTGATACAAGAACTTGTTTCTTGTTTGAATCTACTTAGGAGAGCCTGCTTCTACTTTTTTTTTGCCCTCTATACAACCTGTATATATTACTCCCAATGGTAAAGACTATTATCGTCACGTGTGTTGATTGGATACAAGAAAATGTTTCCTTTTTATAGGAGAAGATTGTGAAAAAAGTACATTTTATACGGACAGTAAATAACAAATTTATTTCATTTTTATTTATTTTTTTATCTTTTTATTCCATTTTTATTTATTTTTTAATCTTTTTATTTTTTTAACTTACTTATTTTTTTATTTATTTACTTTTTTTTAGTTATTTATTTATACAATTTTTTTCGAAGTAATAATATTTTTTTTATCCAATCTTCTTCTTTCATTTTATATTAATTTCGTTTTTATAAATAAATTGAAAGATAATTCGAAAAAAATGCAAAATTCCTTTTGCCATTAAATAAAAAAAATCACGAATGCAAAAGGTTGACAAATCATAAGGAGTAGGGAAAAAAATATCTCTCTTCTTCCTGCAAGTTGTTGCAAACAAAATTTAAATATTTGGAAATTAAATAATATGCTTTGTAAAATCATTTATGTTTTTAAATTATAAAAGCTTTTTAATTAAAACTGTGCGTAAATTATAAAATCATACATATGTAAATTGAATACGAGCTGGAAGAATTAAGTGCTTTTCATTGGCTGGTCACGTTTAAAATATCAGAAGCTTCTGGCGATCAAAAAGCTTTTCTATATATCGAGAATATTAATTTTTTTCTTTTAAACTCTTATTGGATGGATTTTTTTAAAAATTAAATGCCACTTGTTTTCAATTATTATTTATTCGCTTCGAATTTGATTTTTATAAATTTTCCAATTAGCTAAAAATCCAAATTTATTATTTAACAATTGATTTATTTTCTTTGATAATTAATTTATTATGCACAAGAATTATTTTATTATTTCTATAGAAGTAAATAAGTTAAATAAGTATTTAATAATTCATAAGTAAATAAGCATTAAGTAAATATTCGTTTGACAAAAACTGACTAAATCCTTGTAACACTTATTTAAACAGTGGAAGTAGACTTTTGTCAGAAAAAATATTTTTCAAAAGTTTTCTACTTTGAGCAAAGATTTGAAAAAAACATTGTTTTAATGAATTTAATACATAAGACAATAAATAGAAGCAATTTTTACTTAAAAATATATTTTTAAGTAGAAAATGTCAGAGTCAGAAATTTTTAGTAAAAAAATTAAAAAATTTACCTTTAGTAGAAAAAGTAAACTCTATTTTTAGTAAAAAAAGGTCAACTTTATTTTGGAGTAGAAAGGGTAAATTTTATGTTCAAGTAGAAAAGGTAAATTTCAGTCAGACACGTTAGATTATATTTTTTATATCAAAGTAGTTAATGTAAGTTTCGGTCAGACAAATTCTCTGAAATCTCTCTAATGGCAATTTAATTAGAAGAGGAAGTTTTCAGCCAGACACTTTTTTCTCCTTTGTATTGTAAGTAGTAAAGGTTAATTTAGGTCAGACAGAACTGATTAAATCATTCTAATTTAGTCCAAAGTAGTTAAAGTAAGTTATAGCCAGACACGGATTTTTACACGCTGTAAATTTAAAGCAAAGTAGTTAAAGAAACAAATTTTCAACGAAAAGATTTTTAATAAATTTTTCTAATTGTAGGGTAAGTAGAAAACGTAAATTTTGGTCAGACATTTTTTTTTTAAACTTCTTACCATAAGTAGTAGAAGTATATTTTAGTCAGACAGGGCGAACTTTTTAGCCTCTCTATTTTTAAGGAAACATTTTTCATTTCGATTATAGATAATTTTTACATTTTTTTTCTATTTATATTTTTTTCTTTGAAATTTCCAAGTAGTAAAGATGATTTTTAGTCAGACAGTAGAGGAAGAGAAGATTTTTTCAGAAATTGAAATTTTTTTTTCATTTTCTGCTAAAAACAATGTAAACTAATTCAGGTCATTCGGAACTAATAATTTTATTGTTATTTAGTTCTAAGTAGTTATGGTGTGTTGTAATGAAACACGGAAATTTACATCCTGTAAACAGAATGCTAAGGGTAAAAGCAAATTTCAATGAGGCATATATTTAATAATTGTAATTACACTATATGAGTAGTAAGCAAGTGTTTAGGTCAGACATTTATTAATTTTAAATTTATTGTAAGTAGAAAAAATATTTTTAAGTCAGACAGAACTAAAGTAATATTATTATTATTATATAATAATTTCAACAAAAATTGTATTTTGTACATTAAAATGTAAAAAATACTATTTTTTAGCTAGTTTATTTTTTTTAAATTCCTTTTATTAAACTTTAAAGTAGTTAAATACAATTTTTAAAATTGTAATCTTAAAAAATTGTATTTAAAAAATATTGTATTTATAAAAAATTGTAAATAAAAAATTGCATTTAAATATTTCAAAATTGTATTTTTACAATTTATTCCATAGTAGTAAAGAAATACTTTAGTCAGAATATTTTTTTTAAATAACTTTCTATTGAATATCAAGTAGTAAATACAATTTTCAGTCAGACAGTGTTGATAAAAGTAGTGAACGCAATTTTCAGTCAGACAGTTTTCATAACAATATTAATAAACAGTAAATTATACATATTACCTTTATTAATAATAATTTGTAATACTTAGTAGTGATAAATAATTATAAACTAAAATTTAAAAAAAAATATAAACACAAAAAATGTAATTTAAAATAGAAAAATTATTGTCATGTAACTAAAATGAAATCGACTAGTTTGTATGGTAAATTTGATACCTAATGTGTAATTCTAAAAACATCATAATCCATCATTGTGATCAAAGCAAGATGCTAGCAGTACTTCACTTAGGGCTTTGACATTCAACTGCGGAAGCACTATAGTGGTTGACACGCTACATCTCCACTTGTGGGTTGTAGGTACTTGTTTGTTCTCGCATCCCATGCCATACATTTACTTTAATAATGAACATCGACGAAATAAAGGGGAAAAAAAGAAAAGCCAATTTTTTCACTATTATTAAATTATTTATCGATATTTATAAATTTTGTTATTATTCATAATATTGTAAGTATACTTATTTATTCATACTATTGTTTTTTTAGGTCTCACTAAAACTCCCCTCTACTACTGATTGTTTAAGCGAAGAAAATTATTCTCAATTGTAATGTAAAAAAATTTATTTTTTATATTTTTATTATTTTTTTTATATTTATTTTAATTAACCAAAAAAAAAATTCAAAAGTGAAATTTTTTTCATTGCCAAATTAAAAGAAAAGGGAAATAGTTATGCTCTACCAGGTCTGACTAAAACGGACCTAGTCTACTGAGAATGTAAATTAGGGAAAAAGTCTTATTAATAATCTATAGATTCAATATTGAAGTTTTTTTTTATTCCAAATCAAATGGTAGAGAAACATAATTGAATATCACTGTGTCTGACTTACACTGACCTGTACTACTGATTCCTAATAAAAATGAAAAATAATAATTAATAAAGAAACCAGTTTATTGAAAAATGAATTTTTGTCATCCTGAACAAAATGAGAAGAAAAATAATTAAATATGACCAGGTCTGACTAAAACCAACCTCTACTACTGAATGTAACTTAGTAAGAATTAGTATAAATAATCTACATATTGAAAAATAAATTTTTATCTACCTGAAAAAAAGTGGGAAGAAAAATAATTAAATACTACCATGTCCGACTAAAACTGACCTATACTACTTAATACTAATCAGGAAAAAATATCATTAGTAAGAAAAGCTGTAAATTAAATATTTAATTTCTCAACTCGATAATCAAAAGGAGAAGAAAAAAAAATTAAATTTTACCAGGTCTGACTAATATGGAGCTATACTACTGAATGTAACTTACAATTAGTAAAAAAAAATTTATTAGTAATATACATATTGAAAAATTAAATTTTATCTTCCTGAAAAAAGTGGGGAAAAAATTAAATATTACCATGTCTGACTAAAACTGACCTATACTACTTAATACTAACTAGAAAAAAATGACATTAATAAGAAAAGCCGTAAAACAAATATTGAATTTCTCAATTCGAAAGTCAAAAGGAGAAGAAAAATAATTAAATATACCAGGTCTGACTAAAACTGACCCCGACTACTGAAACTTGATTATGAAAATTACTATCATTGATAATAAATATTTATAGATTGAATATGGAAATATTTTATCTATAAAAAGTAAAAAAAAAGTAAGGAAAGTACTAACTTAAAGTTTAGTTCCAAGTATGACTTAAATTGACCCATACTACTCGATCTCAATAAATAAAAAAAATTACTACTAATAAAGGATCTCACAGATTGAATAATGGATTTTTTATTTTTGATATCAAAAAGGGGAACGAAAGATAATGAAATATTACCAGGTCCGATCAAAACTGACCTATACTACTGAATATAAATAGAAAAAGTTATTATCATGGAAATAAAAAAAATAAAATTATTAATACTGCAAGTTGTAAATGGATGATTGAAATTTATTATCTTCCATATCAAATTGGCAAGAAAGATAATTTGACATATAATTAGGTCTGACTAAAACTGACCTACAATATTGAAGATAAATAGGAAAACTTATTATCATGGAAATAAAAAAATAAAATTGTCAATACTACAAGTTGTAAATTGAAGATTGAAATTTATTATCTTTAACATCAAATCAGGAAGAAAAGTAATTTTATGTATATTTAGGTCTGACTAAAACTGACCTACACCACTGATTTTTAAATATATATGAAAAATTATTAATAATGATTATTTTTAGTTTGAATACAAAAATATCTTATCTTTGAAATCAGAAAGGAAGGAAGTTTAGATAAAATTGATTCCAAAATTTAAAAAATCTGCAGATTGAATGCTGAATTTTTTTGTCTTAAAAATAAAAAAAAACGGAAGATAAATAATTAAAAATTACTACGTCTGACTTAAACTGACCTATACTACTAGATATTAACCAAAATAAATTTTTACTCATAAAAAAAGATGCAGATTAAATAGACTTTAATTTTTTTTTAATTGAAAAAAAGTATTTAATTCATGAAACCAAATTTACCAACCTCGATTCAACGGAAACATTCAAAAAAAAATTTCTTCAAAAAGTTCAGGATACAAATTTTCCTTGTTTATTTTTGAGCCAAGTAAACCCTTGAAATCCTAAAATAAAAAAAAGGTGAGGAAGCAGAAGTTGTTATTTTTTTTGTCGAAATTTTACCAAAAATCACGAAATTTCAACTCAATTAATAATTCCTCGCCTTAGTAATAATTTTTCCTGTCGATAATTGTTAATTTTAATTTGAGACGTTATTTAAAAAAAGTTCCAAGTAATTGCAAATTAAGGAAAACGGTAATTTTGAATTTTTTTATGTCACGAATTTTCCAAAAATTTCGAAATTTAAAGTTTAAACTTCATTAAAGATTCCTCAACTGGGTAGCAATTTTTTTTTTATAATTACTTATTTATGAAAATCACAAGCTATTTAAAAAGAATTTAATGTAATTTCACGTCGGGGAAAGCAGTGATTTTTTATCTTTTTAATGGAATTTCGTGATTATTGGAAGATTTACGACAAAAAATTAAAAAACACTGCTTTTCCCGACTTGGAATCACTTATCATTATTAAAAATATTAAAAAATTTTATTATTAATAATAAAAACTCTTCGGAATAGTTGAAAAAAATTATATATCTGAAATTCGAAAACTTTCTCTAAATTCTCAATTAGAAAAAATTGACAAATGTCAATATTAAATGAAAGAATTCATTTTTTCCTTCTATTATATTTTACAGTTTTGAATTCTTTTTTTTTGGGCGGGGTGGAAAAATGTTTGCTCGATATTAAAAAGAAAGACATATATTCGGCAAGAAGAGAAAAAAAAATTGTGTACACGACAAATAAAAATTATTACAGTTGTTTATTTTTTTATATATATATACGTATGTATTGTTCTCGATACGAAACTATACTATTTATGTCAAAAGCATAAGCCATGAAAAGTGGAAATAAGAAATTGTATGTTTGAATGTTTACAAAGGATTTCCTTCCGGTGATGCTCAATTCTTAGAAAATCCAGTTAATCTCCTTTTATAACCAGTAGAGACCTGCTTGCGTTCGCCTTTTTCCCATTTATTTCTTAGACCCGTTAGACCTTCACCGTCATTCGAGTAAAATGCTTCGTTAAAAATAGTATCTGATAAGACACACCAAGAATGTTGGATTTTTTCTTTTTCATTCGATTCTGGGATAACAAAAAAAAAAGTTCAATAAAACAATGAAACAAAAAATGTTCTCTTTTTGGAATTTTTATTCGATGACAAATTTTTTTAGGTTAAGTTTACCTCTTAAGTTAAGAATCTTTTAGTTTTTATTAGTTTTTCGTTTTTCCATTTCTATTTATTCTTTTTGTGTTTTTTTAGGTTTTCTATTTATGATTCATTATTTTCTTTTTTTCAATTTTTTTTCAGCTATTCTTTTTGACGTTTTTTTAGTTTTCTTTTTTGAATGATTTTCAATTTGAGTTACTTTTCGTTCATATTTTTTTAGTTACTCTCTTTTTGATTTGTTAGTTTTGGATTTAATTTTGTGTGAGGAATTTTTTTCTTGAGTTTTTTTTATTTTTTTTTAATAATTCTTAAATTATTCTTTTCTTAATTTTTTTTCTTTTTGAGTTATTTTATTTCCTTCTTTTTTTGATATTCTTTTTAGGTTTTTTCTTATTTCCTTTTTTGATTCAAAAAATTTTTTTTATTCTTTTAGTGAATGATTTTATGATTCATTATTTTTGCATTTAATTTTTCTTGAGTTATTTTTATATTTTTTTATTTTTTTTGACAATACTTAAATTATTATTTTCTTAATTTATTTTCTATCTGAGTTTCTTTTGAGTTACTTTATTTTATTATTTCTTATTTTTTTAGCTATTATTTTCAGGGTTTTTTTCTTTTTCTTTTTTTATTTATTCTTGTTTTGAGTTACTTATCGTACTATTTTTTTATTTACTCTCGTTTTGATTAATTATTTTTGGATTTAATTTTTTTTAGATATTCTTTTCTTGAGTTATTTCTTTTAGTGATTTTTAAATTATTCTTTTCTTAATTTACTCTCTTTTTAAGTTTCTTTTGAGCTATTGTATTTCTTCTTTTTTTGAGATATTTTTTATTTTCTTTTTTGATTTATTTTTTTCTTGAGTTATTTTTTTCTGATTTTTTTTTTGATAATTCTTAAATTATTTTTTTCTTAATTTATTTTCTTTTTTGAGATATTTTTTTTGCGCAATTCTTTTTTTCAACTTATTTCTTGTTTGGCTTATTCTTCTTTTTCTGATTAACCCTTTTTCCAAAAAGTAAATTCAATTTTCAAGTATATAAAGTTTCTATAAGCTTCAAGTTGTACGTCGTGAGATTTAGAACATCTGCGATAGGAACTAACAACTTGGTTTACCACAAGTGCTTTTTGGGTACTACGCAAGTTACTTTGCCTCAAGTTTCCTCTTTAACACTTCAGTAAGCATAATTTAACCCGAAACTGAATATCAACATAACATTTATTGATTTTTCATTCGAACAAGTTGATTCATTCAATTATTTAGATTGAATTCAAAAAAAAAAATCTATCAAAGTACAGTAAAAATAAATAAGTTGACACAATATCTTCAAATTCAGGAAAAAAGGTAAGAGTAAAAAAAAAGGTAAAGAATTTAATTTTTACTATTTTTTTTCAAGTAGTAGAAACAAGTTTTAATCAGAGAGAAATAGTTTGTTGTTACTTTATTCTAAGGTAGGAGTAAAATTTTAGTCAGATAGAGTTTATTACTATTTGTAATTTTCGTACCAAATAGTAAAGACATGTTTTAATTAGACAGGAGTAATTTTCTCTTATTTCTAATTTTTGATAAACATTTCTAATATTTTAAATAAAAACTAATTTTAATTAAATTTGAAAACATTATTTATTTACTTTGACTATTTATTATTATTATTATTATTATTATTATATGCCGTAAATTTTAGTCTGACCGATGTTGTTACTACTTATGTGAATTTCATACTAAGTAGTATAAACAAGTTTCAATCAGAAATTTCTAAGTACAACCTTAATAAGCAAAGTCAGTAATATAAAATCAATAATAGATAGTTGATATATGAAATAATTCATATTGAATAATTAATGTTTAATAATTAATATTAAATAATTTTATTTATGTAGCCAATTTTTCGGAACATAAGATTTAAAAAAATCTTTCAAAATTAGTATTTTCAAGTGTGAAGTTGTAAAATAACTGAAAATTAAATTTACACCTCAATAAATTTTTGTATTAAAGATGTAAATAATTTTTCGGAACATAAGATTTTAAAAAATCTTTCAAAAATTTGTTTTTTTAAGTGAAGTTGTAAAATAACTAAAAATGAAATTCTCTCTTCAGTAAAAATTTTTTTTAAAGATGTAAACAATTTTCGGAAACACAAAAGATTAGAAAAAAAGCTGTCAAAATAAGTTTTTCTTAAGTAAATTTCTTCTTTAAGCGATAAAAATAATTTTTCCCACTTTTCACAATATTATCTCATTTCTCTTGTGATTTTTTTCCTCTCCCAACGAACTTCATAAATATATGTAGAATGAAAAGTGCTCTTTACTCAAGTGATAGTAGAATATGATTTAACATCAGAATCTCGAGAAAGTTTTTGGTATATTTTTGACTCGTATTTTAAGTCCGATATCTTTTTCACTTCCACTCCATTGATGACATTTAATTTTCTCTCTCCTTTTTTTTCTTTTATTCATTCTATCATTATTTTCTCTTTCTTTCTTTATTTTTTTCACAAATTTCGCCCAATTAATTAATAATTTTAAAAAAATTTTAATTTTAAACATTTTTTTATGTTTTTTTCGAAAGTGCACCGAAAAAAATAAAATCTCAGAGTGAGAAGAAAATTCCGCTCAACAATTATTTTCACATTTTATTTTCAATATACGAATATTCATCTGTAGAAAAGAGGAATTTTTGTTTATATTTGACAGTTTTTTAACTAAAAGATTAATTTTAATATTTCTTCTTTGATTGAAATTATTCCTCTAAAAATGAAACAAATTTATACTAAAAAGAAGATTTTTAAATTGCTTTTTGTTTTTCTGAATGCAACTTTAACCTGTCCAAAAAGTGACATTTAATAACAAATATAATAAAGGAAAATCCTCTCAATTAGAAAAGAAAACTTTAGTGCCCGTATATAAGAGGAAAAAATGCTGCAAAAGAAGAGGAATTCTCTAAATTTGAAAATACTTTTTTTTCGGTGTGTCTTTTGCGACTATTGCAATTTTTAACACCTATATTTTGTAGTCGAGAATAAAGAAAAAAATTGCTTGTTATATTTTACGATTCCATATATATATAATAATAATAAAGAACTTGTTTATTTACTGCGACTTATAAAATAAGATATTTCATTCTCGTGACCGAGAAACGTGTTTTCTGACAAATTGACGTTATTCTGTGTATATAACATCAATTCTCCTTTCCACCATAGTGAGAAAAAATGCAAAGAAAAAAAGAAAAAAAAATTATTTCACTAAGTGAGGTTGGTAATTTCTTTTTAGTATTAACTTTGATATAAATGTAATTTAACGGATGCTGTCAATTTCTTAAGTATAGTTTACTTTACTCATGTGTCGATAAAGAAAAAAAAATGGCCATTTTTATAGACAAAAAAATGTCCATTTAATATGACAGAAAGAAAATTGGAACTTTTTTTCGATTTCGTTTTTATGAAATGAAAAAAAAAATAATGTCAAATCACATTTCTCGACTGAATTAAATTTTATTTCTTTGCCAATTTTTTCTTAATACTATTATTATCTTATTTTTTTCGTTTCTTAGGGAAAAATAAATAAAATAGAAAACAAGAAAGAAAGTTATAAACAAAAGTTAAAAATTTTTTAAATATAGCAAAAAAATAGAAAGACATTTAGAAACGTCATTTAACTTTTTGAAACTAATTAATTATGCATTAATTAATTTTTTACATTTCCACGAGAGCATTTCTTTATATATAAACTTTTTTTTTAATTAAAAGAAGTAAGATCAAAAGACCACTCTCTGAATGTCTTTTAAATGTGAGACATGATGTTACAGAATTTTCTACATTAAAAAATTTTTGTTTATATAAAAAGTAACATGAGTGTATAAATAGAACTTGCGATGTTTTTATAAATATGCCATTTATAAAAAATTGTAATGAGGCACTTCGTTCTTTGAGGTCAAACTCCTTTTTTTGTACAAAATATTTCATATATATTAATTTTTAATTTTTTTTATTTTATTTTTATAGAAAAAAATCCTATGCAATAAAGAACAATTTTTACTGTAAATAAAATTTACAGAAAAGGAAAAAAAATAAAAATAATAAAAAATGTTAACTTAATGTCAATAAGATAAATTTGAAAAATTATTTAATTAAAAATTTAAATTCTCTAATCATAAAATAGGAGTAAAATAATAAAAAAGTTTTGTAATTTCTATTTATATGGATTTACCTAATTTAATTTAACTAAATTTTTTATTAATTTTATTTATTTTACTCATTTATAATGTTTTATTTAATGCAACAATTTTTTTAATGATTGGGAAATTTGAGAAAAAACTTTAAGTCAAGTAACCACTTTGAAGTTGATTTTCACAGGGAAAGTTTATAAAGATTTTATGGTGGCTTAGTCTGCACGATTGATTACTAATTCGGACCACTCTTGCTCCCAGCAATTTCGAGTCCTAGTTTTGGTTTGAAACTATCGAAGACTTGACAATTCTACACTCTCTCATCAACTTAATAATTTGGAAGCCTCGGGACGAGTTTGACATTTCTCCGAAGATCCAATCGAAAATTATGAGAAAAGAAACTCGAAAAGAAATTTATCAGTTAATTGTTACCAACTTAACAGTAATTAATTAATAGTTTTCTATTTTTAGGTTGTTAATTTTCTATCTTTATGATAATAAATAAAAAAATTTATATTTACCTTAATAATTGAAAATTCCTAAATAAATAATTAAAATTATTATTATTATTATTATTAATTAATTCGCCTATTAATTAATTTTTATATTTATAACTAAAAATTTTTTGTGATATAATAATAACAATTTTTACATTTGTAAATAATTTTTGTTTATAGAACAAAATTTTTATTTGTAGAAATAACAATTTTTGTTTATAATTAACAATATTGATGATTATAAACTGTAATTTTTGTTTGTAACCAACAATTTTCATGATTATAAACAATTTTTGTTTAAATAATAATTAACAATTACTCAAAGCCGTTTGTGGAGACTCCGAAGTTATTTTTTCAAAATTCAAAATGGCGGACCCAATATGGCTGTTTTTTAAATTTCAATTTTTGTATATAATTAACAATTTTGATGATTATAAACTGCAATTTTGGTTTGTAACTAACAATTTTTATGATTATAAACATTTTGTGTTTAAATAAAAATTAACAATTACTCAAAGGTTTCTGTGGAGACTCCGAAGTCAGTTTTTCAAAATTCAAAATGGCGGATACAATATGGCGAAACATCTTTACCAAAAATTCATTCAATTAGTGTTGAAAAAATGTAAAATATTTTGCAACTAGAAAAAAATCCCAAACAGACAAAATAATAGTGAATAATATTTAAATATTAATTATTAATTTTTATTTATTAATTAATTATTAATTATTTTTATTATTCGCCTTGTAATATTGCATAATAAGAATTTAAAAAAGAAAAAAAAAGAGAAAAAAATCTAAAAACGCTTCAAATACAAATTCAAAGTTATCAACTAATTGAAAAGAGTGCAAGTTTTAATTAAATTCCAGATTCGAATATAAATTAATACAGTGAACTATGTAACTGATAATTAAAATTTAATAAGAGGGTGGTATTTTTTTCTCTCTCTTTGTTTCTTTTTCTGAAAAGAAGGGTTACTCAACTCCTTTATATAAATTTCCATGTATATTTCCGTAGACTTTCAATCCTTGTCGACGGAGCAGCCTATTATTAATTGCCAGTTAGAAAGCACGATCTCTCACTGAATTATTTCATTTAACCCGCCTTCGAATTTCCTAGATTGATTATAAGATAAATAGCCGACTCTTTGGCGAGGGAAATTTAATTAAATAGGTCAAATCCAGCGGCTAAAATTTCGAAAGTTTTTCTCTTCTTTTTGCGATAAAAAAAATCGGACTCTTTGAATTTATTTATTTATTTATAACATAAATTATGTGTAAGAAATTTGATTTATTAATTATTTATTTACTATTAATTTAAACTATTAATTAATTTATTTACCATTTGTATTTATTCAATTAATTGATAAATAATTTAATTAATTTTTCTTTAAATTATTAATTAATGTATTTACTATTCATACGATTAATTAATAATTTATTTAATATGTATTTAACTTATTAATATAATTTATTTACTATTTCTACATTAATTAATTAATTTATGTATTCATAATATAATTATAGATATTTATAATTTATTTTCAAGTTATTTTATAGTTTATTTACAATTTTATTTATTTAGATACAATTTGTTTTCAATTTATTTATAATTTATTTATGAATTTATTTATGAATTTATTTATTAATTTATATAAGATACAAATAAGTTTAAATTAAAATTCCCCAAATTCAAAATTTAATGTCAAAATTCATTGTGTCACAGATGTATTATATAAAAAATAAACTGATTAATTATTAACAGCAATTAAGTTTTGCAATTAAAAGTTTTCTAATCACGAAAGTTAAAAATTTTATAAAACTTTGAGATTTATCTTTTTCTTTTGTTCGCGTATAATGGCGTTGAAACTTATCGACGTCTTCGTTAAATTTCGAATTGCCAAGAAGTTTCAACCTATTCCAGATTTCTCTAGACAAAACAGAACTGAAATTCTCAATCTGTTGTTTTGCTTGTCGATAAAGGAGTCTAAGAAAGGACAGCCATTTCTCAGAATAACTTTGACTAAACTTTATTTGAAAATTCGAAATAAAAATTAACTATATAGATAACCGGTAGAGAATTAGGTTCTTTAATAAAATAGAAAAAAAACGACTGTACTTTTGATTCGAAAGAAAATTTTATATTTACTTCTATTTTATTTGTTCAAATTTTTATTTTCGTTATATTTCGTTAAATCTATTTTATTTTCTCAACTATTTATGTAATAAATTTTTTATCTATTTTAAATTTCTGATAAAAAATATCTAATTATAAATTTAATTGTAAATTTATTTATAAATTTATTTATAAATTTAATTATAAATTTAATTATAAATTTAGTTATAAATTTAATTAGAAATTAAATTATAAACTTATAATTATGAAAAATATTTTTTAAACCTCAGCTGAAATTTTTTCTCTAATTGAAAATCATATTTCTCTTCCGAATTGTTAACTTTCGCTCTTGTTACATAATTTTGAATGATGCTTTGAAATTAAATTCCAAACTGAAATGATAAATTGATTATTATGCCTCGATTCAAATTCACAATTGTAACGAAACTAATTCACTTTTGAAACATATATATAGTGAAATACATAAATTCCGACATTAGTCAATTAATTAAACGAAAAGTAATTATATTCTAGTAAAGTATAATATACTTCAAATTTTTTACACCGAAAAAAATAAAATCTCAGAGTGAGAAGAAAATTCCGCTCAACAATTATTTTCACATTTTATTTTCAATATACGAATATTCATCTGTAAAAAAGAGGAATTTTTGTTTATATTTGACAGTTTTTTAACTAAAAGATTAATTTTAATATTTCTTCTTTGATTGAAATTATTCCTCTAAAAATGAAACAAATTTATACTAAAAAGAAGATTTTTAAGTTGCTTTTTGTTTTTTTGAATGCAACTTTAACCTGTCTAAAAAGTGACATTTAATAACAAATATAATAAAGGAAAATCCTCTCAATTAGAAAAGAAAACTTTAGTGCCGGTATATAAGAGGAAAAAATGCTGCAAAAGAAGAGGAATTCTCTAAATTTGAAAATAGTTTTTTTTCGGTGTACTAAGCGAATATTTATTTAAAAATTTCTACTTTCATTCTATCGAATATTTTTTATCAAAAGAATTTTTTGTCGTGACACGTTTACTACTAAAAATAATAAAATTAGAAAATAAATAATAAATAATAAAATAATAACTAAAATATATAATGTAGATACTTACTAACTAATTATTTTTAACTTTTCTACTTGTATTAAATATAAATAAATAATAAAAAGATTTCTTGTTTCTAAAATAAATAATTAAATAATGTAAATAAAATAAATAAATAAGGCTTTCGTGACTCGTTTCCTACTAAAAATAATAAAATTGTTCACAATATTAATTTATTAATTTATTTTTCTTCATAAAGGTAAGTTAGTGAAATTTTTAATTTACAATATTGCAAAAAATTCTTTTTTAATAAATTTTAATTAAAAACGAATTTTTTTATTTTTAATTTCACAATTTTTTAAAACGTATTAGTAGTTTTTATCCAGCCATTGTAATAATTATCTTTAAATCGGAAGAAATGCTGACTCAGTGGTACTTACTTCTCATTAAACTGTTTGTTTGCTTTTTGCTACTAATACCAATTAATTATTTCTCATTAAAGAATACTTGGTAATAAAAATAAAATTTAGAGTGAAAAATATTTTTAAAAAAAATTTTCTTTATTATTTTATATTGTAAAGAATATTTTCCGTAAAATGCGTTGACGATTAATTTTTAAATACAAAAATTTTAAAACCTATTCTTTTAAATAAAATTTATTATTATTACATCGTAAAATTTTTCCCTTCCTTTCATTTTTTTTACTTTAGAAGAAATTTTTTTTTCGAAACAAAAAGCTTAATTTCAAAAATAAAAAAATAGCTATATTCTTTCAAAAATATTGACAATTCTTCCAAACATCGAAAAAACTATTTTTTCTGTCAATTATTATAATTATTATAATTATTTAATAATTTTTATGATTATTACAATTATAATAAAAATTGCAATATAATTATATTGGCAAGTCTCGTTTTCATTAAACTAAATAAATTCACAGAAAAGAAATTTTTTTATTTAAATTTCGTTTACTTGTCTATTATCAAATAAATATTTACCTTCATCAAATAATTTTTATCTAATTCGAAATTTCAAATAAATAATTTAAAGAAGGGATTTATTATTTTATTAATTAAAGGGATTAATTCAAATAAATAGTATTGAAAAAATAATTTTACTTTATTTGAAACAAATACTATTTATAATTTATTTAAATAAAAATTATTTGAGTCAATTAAATATTTATTTGCTAATAGACAAAGTAATCGGTGTTATTAGACTTAAATAAAAAATTTTTCATTGTAAATAATTAAAAGTATAATTTATACGCTCACGATAATCGCCAATAACAATATAATTATTCAGTACCCAAAAAAGGAAAATTCCTTTCAGTTAGAGAAAATAATTTTATCAAAACAATGTTATATAATATTTCCGATAAATCGGTATTCGAATAATGGGAGCGTAATTGATGAAATATTTGAGAATGAAGTGAGTGCATTGTGAAAATGAAACTTTCAGTCGGAAATTGCTAAAATGGCATAGTTCCCCGCAGTTATACGCGTATTTAATATCAACGTGTTGGATTAATATGGAATAAAATGTGTCAGGTGAAGCGACAACTCGGCAAAACTTTGTAACTCTCTACCGAGTGATGCGAATGTCATTTAATTAAACATATATATGTACATACATACAATGCACAAAGGTTGACTGATTATAAAGTAGATTTTGGATTACAGGGGAGAGCAATAAAAAAAATTTATAAATCAAATCCACCAAAGAAAGGGAGAATAAACATTTAATCCAAAATTTCGAACTATTAATTCCGATAAAAATCACAATATTCATTTTATTGCAATTATGCACTTTTAATTAGTGCTATTAATATTTTAATATACTAATTTTATTGTACTGTTAATTTTATTCTATCGTTAATAATATTACATCAATAAAATTATTGATGGAGAATTAGTATCGAAATGATAATTTAATCACTAAATTTGAATTTTTGAAACTAAAAATGTTTAGAATTTTTATTACGTGACTGACATTTTGCTTTTAAATTAGTAATATTTGATAGTTTTTAACATTAATAGAAATTAGTAAAATTAGTAAAAGTCACAGTTAGTAAAATTTACTAATTTTATTGTGAGATATGAGTATTTACTGGTAAAATTTACTATTTAGCTAGAAAATAGTTTTTGTCATTAAATTAATAAATGTCACTAAAAATTAGTAAAAATTAATATTGATTTGTAAATTTTATAAATAATTTGGTAGAATTAATAAATTTGACTATTTATTAGTCAAATTTATTATTTACTAATTAATTAATAGAAATGATTATTTGTTAGTAAAATTCACTAATTTACTAAGAAATTTGTAAAAATGACAGTAGAAATCACAATTTATTAGTAAAATTTACGAAATCCGACTGACTTTTTGACATAAAATTAGTAAATGTCACTAAAAATTAGTAGAAATTACTAATGATTTGTAAATTTTACAAATAATTTAGTATACTTAGTAAATTTGTTTTTTTTTGGTCAAATTTACTAATTTTCTAATGAATTAGTAGAAATAAGTATTCACTGGTTAAAAAAATATTAATTTCTAGATTTCTATTAATTTGTTAGAAAAATTTACTAATTCAAAAATAAAAAGTAAAAATCATTATATTTATGCAATTCTTTTTTATTACGTTTTTTACTTTCTAAATTTGAATTAATCAAAATGTTTAATAAATCAAATTGATGACTTAGTTGTTGCTTTTAAATTAGTAAATTTTACTAGTAAAAAATAATTTCTACTAGTTTCCAAAATTAAATTTACTAATTTGAATGCAAAGGTCAGTTACAAATTTAAATTAGTAAATATTTTGACTAATCTGACTTGAAATAGTATTTATTACAAATAATTATTAATTATAGTAATTATACTATCTAATTACATTGCAAAATAAATATAACATAATATATTATATTTATGTTCTATAAATATAATTATAAAATAGTGTAAGACAGAATTATATTACAAAATTAATAATAATAATAATAATTTATTAATAAAATATAAAAAGAGTGAACGTATTATTGTAAAAACATTCTGTAAACACTTCAACCATTGTTTTGTGATCAGATAATACATTGTGAATTTTCATGTAATAAATGAGATTTCTGCAGTTGAAGTAAATGGTAATAAAAGGTACATTCTTCTCAAGTCCACAAATCCTAGATAAGCTCCTCCACTGCATGCATTGCAATGTTGGTGGGTATAAGTGCAAACATGACAAAATGAACCCACAGGCTATAAACTTTTAGATTTACGTTCCGGACAAGTTAAATTTCAAAAGGGGAAAAATTATTAATACATGAAAAAAAAGTAATAATTACCACCAACAAAACAAAGTTATACAATAGTTGACTTTTTTTCCTATCTGTAGTAAAAAAAATAATTCAGTTTGAAAATAAATTATTTCAATCAAATACTTAATAAAAAATAACAAAAATGATTTACAATTTAATTAACAAGAGGCATTTTTGTAAAATTAAAAATTACTATTGTTATTATTATTATTATTATTATTATTCATAGAAATAAATATTTTCAATTTACATAACTAGAAATTTTTGTTCCTAAAAATGGAAAAAAATAAATTGTACAAACAAAAAAACTGTTTATGTAAAGAACAATAACTTTCGTTAATAAAAATTCTTTTTGGGTATTTTTTACTGTTAGAAATTGAAAAAAGAAAGTTAAAAGCAGTTTGTGTCTTATACTTCGTTTCCATATAAAGTCATTATTTGCATGTATATATATATATATATATATATATATATATATATATATATATATATAAATCGAATCGTAAAATTGTATCGCAAAAGTTTATTTCCCTTTTTCAAGTACAAATATATGAGAAAAAAACAAGATCACTCCTTCGCCAACAGTTAACAAAACAATTTTACTATTTTATCATCTCTTTTTCTCCACTTCGTAGAGATAAAAAAAAAGTCAATGACGGAATAAAAATTTCATAAATGCTAATTTCTACGAAAGTCACTTTAAAATGGAAACGAATTTTAATTTAATTCAAATAATTTTCCACTTAACTCAATTTTATAATTTAAATATAATTAAAATAATTCACATTAATTATAATTTAATTCACAATAATTCCACTTAATTTATGAAAAAATTTAATTTTAAAAAAAAAATATTATTTAAAAAAAAGCTTATTTCCTTAAAGATCTAATATTAAAAAACTGTTTACATAATAAAAAATAAATTTAATTATTAATTAATTAATTAAAAATTACTTCATCTCTGTTATGTAAAAGAATGTTCTTAAAAAAAGAAAGTTGTCTCGATTCTTAATTGCATTCGAGTCGATAATTTTATTATATAATTATTAAATAAGGGCACTTTTTGAAAAAAGGGCTTATTTAATAAACTTATTATTGTCTAACTAATTTTGACTTAAAGTTTATTATTAACTAATCAATTTTTATTGGAAATTTAATTTTAACAGTAATTTTAGTAAGGATACTTTTTAAAAAAGGAAATAGGTAACACACCTATTTCTAATTTGAAATTTATTATTGTCTAACTAATTTTTACTTAAAGTAAAAACTAATCAATTTTTATTGGAAATTTAATTTTAACAATAATTTAAATAAGGACACTTTTTGAAAAAGGGTTTATTTTCAAAAAAGGGTGTTATCTAATTCTAATTTGAAATTTATTATTGTCTAATTTTTACTTAAAGTTTATTATTAACTAATCAATTTTGATTGGAAAACTAATTTTAATACTGAACAAGTAATGAATTTTCTCATTAGTTTTCTAAGGAAAATATTAAAAAATTAATTTGAATAATTTGAATAATGAATAATTGATTAATGAAAATAATTTTGAAGTTTTTTTTTGGTTCTACTAATTGTGAAAAAGAAAAACTAAGCACCATAGTGGGGGATTATTGAGAAAATGATGTTTCTACACAAATAAATTTATTTTAACTACAATAAATAACATAAAAATTAATTAAATTACAAAATGAAGTTTAAAATAATTTTTAAAAAGAAAAACATTATTTTATTATCGAATCGAGTGTTTAAAAATCAAAAATCATTAAACCTTTATTGCACATCACATATATATGAATGAATATAAAAAACATTAAAAGAGAAAAATTTACGATAGGTCTAAAAAACAAATTATTTTGTTACCGCTCGAACATGATTTATATCGATTCTTTTATATCGAGACATATCTTTATCTTTCAGTCATGAAAATTGAGTATATTCCTTTACAACCAACCACCAGTATCATCCCCTGAAATTATATTTTTCCTTTATCGACTTTTCGTTTTACTATCTTCCCAGCCGCGGTTATCCAAACACATAGATTTTAATACTTTATTCATTGATAGAGACCTACTTGAATTATCGAATAATACATATAATAATTTATTACATCATTCTCTCTCTTAAGATACACATAGAGGGTCATTATTGAGTTATTATACCTTTTTTATATATTTAATATATGTAATTTATAATAGAAAAAAAAACAAAAAAAATGGTTACGATTACGAAATAATGAGAAAAAAAGAGGAGAATTTTATCTCACATAATTTTATATTTTTTGCCCCTCAAATTTTTAGATTTTTCAAATTTTATTTTCCTCGCAATTAAAAAGCAGAAAATCATCAATTTTCTTCTTTTATTTAATTGTAAATAAAAAAAATGTATAAACAATAACGGACAAAAATAAATAAAAATTTATTTTCTCCAAAATAATACTCAGTGAAAAATCAATTCAATGTAATTAAAATTTGGTAAAAGAATTAATTCAATTTAATTATGATTTAGTGAAATGTTAATTAAATTGAATTAAGATGTTGTAAGAAATTAATTAAATCGAATTAATATGTACTAGGAAATTAGTGAAATCGAATTAAAATTAAATTAAAGAAATAAGAAATAAATGAAATTTAAAAAAATAAAAGTTTTGGTATTTAATTAATTTTAATAAAAATTAAATCGTTAATTGAAATATTAACGAATTAAATTTGATACAAATTTTTTGTATTTAATTAATTTTACTAAAAATTAAATTATTAATTATTTTTTAACGAATTAAATTTAATAAACATTTTTTGTATTTAATTAATTTTACTAAAAATTAAATCGTTAATTGAATTATGAATAAATTCAATTTCATAAAAGTAAAAACTTTGCTATTTAATTAATATTAATAAAAATTATGTCGTTAATTAAATTACTAAGGAACTAAATTTAATAAAAAAATTTTGTATTTAATTAATTTTACTAAAAATTAAATCGTCAATTGAATTATAAACGAATTAGGTTTAATAAAAATAAAAATTTTTGTATTTAATTAATTTTTAATAAAAATTAAATCGTTAATTAAATTACTAACGAAGTAAATAAAAAATTACAAAAATTAGACCTCTCATTGAATTTTTTTCGCTAGAAAATTCTCGAATTTACAGCAGAGAATTTTTGTTTTTTTTCTCTCGATATAAATTTGCCGCTATTTTTTATGAAATTGCTGTTAACACTCTTGTTAAAAGAAAAAAACGTACGGGATGTATTTTAGACGCAACTTTCATCAAGCAATGAAATCCTTTCGTTCGTATTCCGAGCAACGTGTCTCGTCGGGAAGGAAAGGAAAAATTCAAAAGGAATTCAATTTAGCTTCCGGACTATAAGTCGCTTTCGCCAGCCTCCAAATTCCTTATGTGAAAAAGTGCTTTTCGAAGCTTTGAGAGCTTTTTTGCCAGAACACATATACAAACACACACACAAACGTTTCATAGAACCACAAAACCGAACCCACCCATATTATATAGATCAATTTTCTTCATTTCCATACACGATATCGAAATTATTCGCTTAATTGAACATTGTACATTCAAAGTTTTTTTCCATTAAAATTATATTGAATTTGCTTTTTTTTATCTATAAAATGACTATAGAAAACCACGTATCTATTTACAATTATATTCTTCATCTGCTACGGAATTTTTTTTTGTCTTTTGTTTTATATATTGAAATATATATTTTCAATTCATTGTTCTCTATTCTCTATATATTTTTCACTATATATATAAAATATAGAGGAAATAATGAATAAAAAAATATTTTCGATTTTATATTTTTTACATTTTTTAATGTCTAATTTATATTTTTTTTTATTCTTTTACATTTCTTATTCATTACATTTTTTTACTCTCTAAATTCGAATGATTAAAAATGCTTAATAATAATTTGAATCACTAGCTGACTTTTTGCTTTTCAATTAGGCAAATCTTACTAATAAATAATATTTTCTACTAATTTATAAATAAAATTTTCTAATTCCAAAGCAAAAAGTCAGTCACTAATTCAAATTAGTAAACATTTTAAAGGTGTTATTAATAAAAATTTAGAGAGACAAATAAAATTGAATAAAATGTAAAAAAAATGAAAAGTATAAAAATTAGAAATTATATAATGAAGAGAAATTTAATAAATAGGAAATATAAACATTTAAAAATATAAAAATTGGAAAACGAAAAATAATAACAATTACAAACATAAAAATTAGAAAATGAAAAATAAGAATTAAAAATATGAAAATTAGAAAATAAAAAAAAATTAAAAATACACAATAACTAAAAATATAAAAAATAAAATAAATGAAAACTAGAAAATAAAAAAAAATACACAAACTAAAATAATATAGATACTCTAAAAAATATGAAAACTATAGAAAAAATGAAAAGTCAAAATAGAACAAAAAAGCTGAAAACCTTTTATTCAAATAAATTAATGGGGCCAAAAATACGTAAAATGTATTGTATTGTATACATTATAAAAAAAAGGTGGAAAAAATATAAAAGATGTTCCACTGGAAGCTGACGGATTCAAATAAATTTTAATTACACTTGGTTATTTTATTCTCTGTTATACATGTAACAAAAAAGGAGAAAATAAAAAAAAAATATTTTAACTTCGCCAAGACAATGCGTGTGTTATTTTTTGAATGGTAGAGAGATAAAATTTTAGCTTTATTCTCATTGGCTTATCACGCAATTGTCAAGAGAAATGGTAGGAATGTGTCAGAGTAAAATAAAATTATAGCCTATATAAAACATTTACACGAAGA